>CM077911.1:61539200-62789200 GCA_039766575.1 Serrognathus titanus
TTGGAACCAAATTGAAAGCACTTAAACAAACAGTAGCAAATATTTTGTTGATCAATGAGTATTAGGGCTTGATTCTACATGCTAAGATAATACGTAACTAATTTTACATAACTGCCAGAGGACTATTTTCAATAGTGCGCAGTTTTCGGTGAATATGTCTCATTTTTTGCTTGACAAAAGTAACCTCTATTTTCCGAGTCTTCTGAAATATTCTTCTCCGCAACTGGTGTTCGTTTTAATCTTTCCAACCATTATCATAAACTTCTCTAGCGTGATGTGCCCAAAATTCTTTAATAGGTCGTGCCTGATGAATATTTGGGAGATTTCTTCTTTGAGTACAAAATTAATGTTAATTTAGTTTAAAAAATTCTTGGTTATTCTGTCAGAATGACATAAAGCAAGATCGGGCCAAAATATTATTTCATCATTTTGATGATGATTATTAACAAAATCAATCATTTTTGGAAGAGATTTGCGAATGTAAACATTTGCTTCACCTCTAGCTCTTCCGACATAAGGTCTTGAAATCACTGCTTCAGAAATAGCGCACCAGACAAACATTTTATTTAATTTCGCTTTTGGTTTATATTCTACTACACAGGGCAATTTTCAACGTTAGAAATGTAAAATGTGTCATTACTCTTCATTTCGGAAAGCTACAACGTAAAATACTTATCGTCATTCATAACGATGCACTTGTAGTCAATAAAATCTTGACAACTTAATGTTCTGCAGCACCTCTTTTATGTTGAGCCGCTGTATATTTAGGATATTTCCTTTTTTTTTCGATATTTTAAATAATTTTTGATCAAAATCCTGTGAACAGTCATGTGTGAAATTCCAAATCGGCGAGCTAACTTGCGGGACGACGTTCCAACTTTGTTTTCTTCAGCGTCTTCTGTGAGTCTGTTGATCTATTTGGGCCCAAAAATGTCGGTCTGCCATTTTTAGGTAAATTCATGCATTCTATACCTTCTTCATATTCCTTTATTGTGCGATAAATAGTTGAAAGCCCAATATTTTGGTCTGTAAAAACTCTTACAATTTCTCGTTTCTACATCCGTCCAACTAAATTATAGATAGACTTGCGTATTTCAAGATTGTATATCTTGCAAAAGTTTGACTTGTCAAATTATTAAACAATTATTCCCCATCTGTTGTATCCAATAGCAACACGATTCGATTACGTTTGTTAGTAAAAGTTTGTCTTTAAAATTTTTCCCAAAACTTATATTAGCTACGTTATGCGGACCGATGTAGAATCGCTCGGAGTTGCGAGATATTATTTAAAGATGATGCATCTGGATTTCGATATGTGTAGTTTCTCCGACACAAGTATGTTTACTACTTTAAGGAATTTTACACCACGATGAACAAGAAATTTAGTCATTCCTTCGTGTTGATAAAGGAATAGAATACATGAATCAGAAAATGAGAGATTACTGAAATCTTGGCTTCCGGTTGGAACCGCGTGTCTCGGATTTCTTCACTGCCGACGTTTCGTTTTCCGTTACAAAAGAACTTCTTCAGGGCTGCTGTTGGTGATGATGCTGCTACTGCTGCTGCTGTTGGTCTTGCTGCTGGTCTTGAGACTTAGTCTCAACGACTAACGCGAAGCAGCAGCAAGGCCAACAGCAGCAGCAGTAGCAGCATCACCACCAACAGCAGCCCTGAAGAAGTTCTTCTGCAACGGAGAACGAAACGTCGGCAGTGAAGAAATCCGAGACACGCGGTTCCAACCGGAAGCCAAGAATTCAACAATGGACGACGGCCGCATAACAACGAGAACCAGTACGAAGAAAGCAGCCGAGAAGACCTGAAGATGGCAGATGTGATTCTGCCGAAACGTCGTCAAGACAACAACGGTTCTTTTGAGAACCCTACGCGGAGGAACACCCGGAAGAGCGATTGCAAAACCCTTCTCTCCTTTAGAAAGCACGTAATTTGGCATTGTAATGCTACAATTTTATCATTACATTTGAAATCTGAGGTTTAAAATAATTGTTTTTGTTAAGCCGTTAAAGAAAGCCATATTTACAGCGGAAAATTGAACCTTTTGAAATTTTAAGGTCTCGATAATAGGTACTTAATGTTCTTAGCACAGTTCTTGTGATGTCATTCACCACCAAATTATGGCCATTACTTTATGATATCGTTATCCAAGCAAACTCTAGCTTAAGTGACTGGATGGTGAACGGTCAACCTGGCCACGTATTCAATTTTTCCAATCGCTGATTGATCAAGTGGTGTAGTCTGACGATTCTGTGCAGTTTGACCATTCACTTAACTCGTCCTAAATTTTTCAAAAGAAATCTAAAAATTTAATTTTCAAAAGTTTACTAACATTTAGCATGATAATACTGATCAGAATTTTATCTTTCCTTTAAGACCATTACCATTTTTGTACGTTTAAATGGCGAGCATCGATTTCCATAAACCTTCTTTTCAAAGCAAGTTTTCTATATTCGGGTTTGAAACTTTCCACCTGGAATAGTTTTTTCTTTATTTTAATCACGACTTTAGTTAAACACGACTTTAATCATAACATTAGAATACGCGACCGAATTTTTATTGTGTTTACATTCATAATATGTTTTTCTGCATTTCCCAGTTTCTAAGACAATTTATTGTGGAAAAGGAAAAAAAAAGAATTTGAAACTCAATTGTAACCACAGACGCCTATATTCTCTGTCAAGCTTTAGAAACCCGGGGCTTAAAATGAGCTTTAAAAAAGTCATTTTTTTTCTATTTTGTATTCAGTGAGTAACTATTTAATTAACGAATCAAACTTTTATTAATTTGTGCAATTAATTAGATATTTTTATAGAAAAAAAATTGTAAATTCTTTTTCTTTCAGATGTCCTACAAAGAAAAAAATATTAAACATGAATGAAATGCCCGAAGGTGTCGAAACAATAGGATCAAGCAGTTCTCAAGACGAAGGTATTGGGGAAGACACTTCAACCAAATTCAGGAAACGAAGAAAAATTTTAAGAAAAACAAGGACAAAACACAATTTACGAGGTAAATAAAAACATTGGTGACTGTAAAACAATTCTCTTTGTATTGTTGCAGTTAAGAGAAACAAAAGAGTTATTAATGCTTCGGAAATTGAGGCTTTAAGCGACGCAGAAGTCGATAGTGAATTAGAATTAAAAAGAGTTGCTTTGAAAGAGGCTGCTGCTTTAATATTGCCGGCGAAGGTCGAGAGCTTAGTAGGAGCAGGGCTTAAGCAGGGGGTTTATCTTGAAGAAAGCTCTTCTTGCAGCGAGTTAGGAAAAGAAGCGGCCGCTCTAGAGACACATGATGCTCAGTGCCCTAATTCATTTTTGGCAATCAATTCTAGAGCTGCGACAAGGTAAATCGTTTTGTTTTCACAATGCCTCTAAATATAAATATTTTATTGTTTTAGCCATATTTTGGAGTTACTGAGCGGTGAAGAAGCTGAGGGCGAAGCTGATGGAAGTTACTCATCAAGGATGAGTAACAAATCTGAAAAAAACCTGGCGGATTTTGACGGGGAAGATTCTGTATGTGAGGAAGAGCTCGCACAGCTGGCAGAACATGCGCAAATAAATTTGCATGGCTTTACCAACCAATCATCTCCAGAAAAGTCACCAGTTAGACTTGACCCGAGATTATCTGCTTGTTTTAAAATCGATAATGTATGCCAACCAGGCAACACTTTACTTTGGGATCTATTACAAGACAATAAGATTGGACAGCTTGGTGAAGGCCTTGCTTTGGAAGCTGAGAAAACTCTTTGCAATTTACTATGCTATAACACCGATAGAATTATACGCATGAAATTCATAGAGGGCTGTCTTCATAATTTAGCTAACAACACGTAAGTTTGGACATAAAACTTGGGAAAACAGAGCAGAAGCGAGTGGTGGCCAGGAGAAAATATGTTTCTTTGTACATTTTTGATGCATATTTTTTTTTAGTTCGGTTATCGTTTCCTTGCGCCTTCTGCCTAAACTGCTGACGTCTTTCCAACAATTTCGTGGCCTCGACATGCACCACGTCACCCACTGGGCAGAGCGTCAACACCACATGATGGCTCACTTTTTTAATAACTTGAAGGCATATGGTGCAGACAAAATCAAGGTCCTACCATTGTATACGCATCAAATGCAGGTGCAAGTCCGTTTGCATTTTCTTTCAGCAGTGTTTTCACCTCTTGTTTCACCAAACACTTTCAAGTAAGTTCTGGGTTATTTTTTAAAAAAATTTCTTTACATATCACATTTTAGATTGAGTATAGAACAGGTGGATACGTTGTGGGAATGTTTGGCTCATGACACTGAGTGCTCAGATGAGTTGTTTAGTTGGTTGTTGTCACAAGCAAAAAGTACTGAGTTACATGCTCTCGGTATAGAAGCTTTAAAACGGTTATACCTTGTACATTTACCAAGTCTGTCACCTGAACACTTCAGCATGACTTGTCTGAGCCTTTTCCAACAGCTATGTAATTTAGCTCGTATTGCTACAGCCAATATGGATTCATACAGTCAAGATGGTTACGTTGTTGGAATGGATCACATGTGGAAGATTGCACTTCGAGCAAATAACACTGGTAAATCAGCCAGTTTTAGGTAATATTTTTTTTAGCACGTGTTTTAGATGTTAGCATGGCTGCAATCCAGTATCTGAATGGTTACTATATGGGACAGAATTTGCAACACGAAGGACAGTTTGTCTGGCAATGTATGACTCATCTAGCTGCAGCTACAAAAGATTTGGGTTCCGCAAATGGAACTGGTGAGGAAGAAGCACCTTTGCTGTGCATACAAAGGGCACTTTTGTTGCTCAAAACGCACATGGAAACCTTCAGGAGAAGGTGATTTTTATTTTTACTTTAGTTAACAGCAGAAATTTCTCTTTATTTTACATATACAGGTATGCTTATCATTTACGAAGGTGGGCTTTGGAAGGAAAAGGAATTGGAAGTCACGCTACAGCACTCGGTGATCGTTCTTATACACCTTTGAGGTTGGTTGTGCAACCTGCGGGCATGTCAGAACGATGTATATTAGATTTATTAAGTTCTGATTATGTAGCTGATCTCAGAGCTGAAATAGTTAAATGGTGGGAAGATATGTGTCAGGTAAATTTAATGCTCTTTTTCGAGCTTTTGCTGAGGTAAAATAATTTTAGATAAAAAATTCCGAATCCGACACAAAATCAAGTTCTTCAGTGTCCCTGCATCAAAACCCTATTAGAATAATAACACAAGGGCAGGAATTAACCACAGATTGTGATGAAAAGACTCTTGGAGAAATGGGACTCAAAGATAATCAGGTACATGTACTGTTTTATTGGTTAATTTTTTTCTCAATTTTTTGCTTGATTGAAGATGGTGTACATTTCAATGGGTGTATCAAGAAATATGAAAAAGCGTGAATGCATGGATTCTCCTTCACTTCAGCCAGCTCCACCACGTGAATCTATCCCCACTTTACTGTTGCTGAGACCTGATTATTTTGAACAGCTTTTCAGTTTAATGCATACTCTGAGTGCAATGAAAACACCTGTTAAGGGCGGGGTAAGTTCTATTTCCTTTCCATAGTAATTTACACCAACTTTTTTTCTGTAGCATCACATTCAACATACGAAAGCTCAAGTATTGAGCAGAAGAGTTTGGGATATTCTGAGTCTCTTGCCAACTAGTCCAACTTTGTTGAGGGGTTTCCAAAACCTCGATATTCCTCTTACTGAATTATTGGATCCATCTAGTCCTCAAAAATTGATGTATTCGTTGTATATCGTTGAAAGTCTGAGTGTTAAACTAGGCATGAAAAATAACGAAAGTGGCAAAGAACTTTGGAGTAGGGTTTTCATACAACACGGTGGGCTTAGGCATTTATATGATATTTTCATGTCCGGTAGTACTTTTTTTTGCAAATTTAGACTATTGGATTACTCATACATTTTTTTAGGGGTACTGCAAAGGATAGGTGATGATGGAAGTGAGTGGCAACAAGATTGCTTAGCTTCATTACTTAAATTGCTCTGTCAATTGGGTGTGGATGCCCCATCAGATTCAAGGCCAACCAGAACTGATAAAATTATAATTCCTAGTCTTAATGAAGTGAGATTAATATGCACATACATATTTTGATTTGCACGGTTATTACCGATATTTTCAGGCGATGCTCTCTCTGATTAATGTAAAAACAGCAATGTCTCAACTGACAAGTATTTTAGAACAAGCTTCCTTGCCAAGAGATCCCAATTATTACAAAACAGGATTTTGGGGCAGAGCACAGGTACCATTTGATATCACTTTAGCACTCCCCATTTAAATTACTTGTTATTGTTAAGGTTGTCCATTATGCTATGGCCCTGTTGGTGTCCTGGTTGCATTGCAGTGAAGAAGCAAGACAAGCTCTCTTCCAGACTCCGAACTTTTCAATTTGGCTGCAACGGCTTGTGTTGGAAGATCCTGAACCAGCTGTACGCAGAGAAGTTTGTTCTGCACTATATAAGCTTTGCTTAGGAGTTTCAGCCCAAGGAGATACATTTGATAATAGTTTAGTGGCTCCGATGTTATCACAATTGCTCTTGTATTTGGAAAAGGCTGAAAGTATGAGGCCACAAAAAGTAGAGGTACGTCGAAAATAACTGAACAAACAAAATTAATTTCTTCTGATTTCGTAGGTCATCCAAGCACCTGAGGAAGGTAAAGAACCATATGGGCCAGCATGTCGAGATTATTTTTGGTTGGTTTCTCGATTGGTCGACAGTTTACCAGATGATTTAGTTAAAGGTAAATTAGTTAGATTAAAAGGTTTTAATCCTCGTCTTGGAAATTAAATAATCAACAAAAATAAAACTAAGAACAAGAGTAAAGAATATTTTCAGTCATTAAAGAATTGATTGTCATTCAAAAATTGTTAAAATTTGTTCACAAAGTTTCTATTTCAATGATAAACAAATAAGATATTTGAGACTCCTATTTTGTGGATGTGTGAACTTACCTACTGAGAGAGGTAACAGTAGAGTTTTGCTAAACGATGTTGTACATTTGAAAAGAGCAAACTTTCTTTTTTCAGTACTGAAAAAAAGCACACTGAGAACTTTTTTGCTGTTCTGACCTTCCAACAATAACAATATTACGTTATGTTTAATGTGTTATAGCAAAAAGGTTTCAAGAGGAGGTTTATTCATTCGTAATTCACTCTTAATCAATTCACTATGATTTCAGTTAGTTTTATTCACTTAATCACATGTGGATTGATTTGAATAATATAATGTGATGTCAAGTAATTTAATTAAGCAAAATTTTAAATTGTTGCAATTAAAGCAGGTGTTGAAAATGTCTACCGTTTTCTTCTAAACATAAATTTATTCTGACTTTCATGTTTTCAAAAACATTATGAATTGAAATTAATACTGTTCACTGGCTTCTTGCAATTCATCTAAAGTATGTAAACGATTTCTGTACACTCTATTTTTTAAATACCCAAATAAAAAGAAATCTAAGGGTTTTTGTGATACTAATCGCTCCCCATAAAATTCTTGAAGAAAATTAATTGTAGCATATGATGTATGTGCTAGTGCATTATCCTGTTGAAAGTATCTTTTTTGTAACTCACCATCATGCAATTGATTTAAGAATGGTTCCAAAATTTGTTGCCGATAATTTACAGCATTAACAGTGTCTTGGAAAAAAATAGGTCCTATTATCCTTCGTCAAGATAAGCCAATCCATACACCTACTTTTATGGGATATAAGGTTTCTTGATAAACATGTAGATTCTCGGTGGACCATATGCGATAATTTTGCGAATTAACATAACCTGAAAGATGAAATCATGCTTCGTCACTGAAGAATGTTAAATCTAACAAGTCATTATTGTTAAGGTAAGGTGGTGATTAAACCAGACACAATAATTTACACATCTTGGTAAATCTAGAGGCAGCAATTCTTGGACTATGCATGCGCATGTGGAGTTTCTTCTTCAACACTTTCTGGCATGATCCATATGAAAGACCTAATAAACAAAATCCTTTGTATTCAATACTCCACAACTATTGTCATACATACCTGTTTGAGCTGCAAGTTGTCATAAACTTTTAGTCGGACTTGCTTCAAGATGTTGCTCTATGTTTTCTACAACTTCTTGAATAAGAAGCGAAGGTTTTCCTGTAGATTTTTCCTCACTTAAACTACCAGTTTCACGAAAACGTGCTACCAATCGCCGAACATGTTGATTAAAGACATTTCCGTACATAGTTTCAGCACCAGGAAATTCTTCAATAAATTCGTTTAAGCAAGCACGCAACGAATACTGCCAACGTCTATTCTCTCTCTCAACGTCTATTCACGCTCTCCATTTAGAAAATATGCCTCAAGCAGAAACTTATTGTATTCAAACGTAAAATTCATAATTTAAACCTAAAAATTGTATAACAATAAATATAAATTAAAACAAAATTAAAGTAGATCTTGTCCGATGAAATTTCGTAATAAATTATTTTAAAATGAACACTAAAATTGGCACTAACGCTCAACGTTTCGCTATAAAACGACACTGAAACGTTGAGCGTTAGTGCCAATTTTAGTGTCCGTTTTAAATAATTTATTAATAGATTGAAACGCAAAGAACGTTACTTGTAAAAATAAAGTCAACTGAATAATAGTATTCAAAAATATTTATACTCAACTGATTTAAACTGTAAATCGTAGAAAACTCAAATATAAACAAACCATGCACGAACGCTACTGATTGCCAGCTTATCTGGAGCATCCAAAAACGCGAAAATTCCCTAGGCGGAAAGTAGTTTTGAGTATTTACTTTTTCAAGGACGTTCAATCCTTTACAATCACAGTGTACATTAGGTATATATTGACAACACAGTCAGTACAGCTGACGTGACACTGTCTTAATTTTTTTCACGTCAAATTTTGACTTCAATCACAATAACGGAAAGGACATTCGGCTTCCCACGCGGAACCGATTTTCTTTGCACATGTGCAGGTTTTGGTGGATCTTCTGTCAACCTCAAAAATTTTTATGTGTTTAATGTCATTGTTTGGTACAACTTGTGTATGATTGTACAACAAGTTTAAAGCTTTGTTCGCTTGTATTGCTTTAACTGCTCCAAGATTCTTTCATTCAATGTTTACAAATTCATATTTGGCACATTCTTTTCACGTTTAATCCACTAAAACAATGGCGTCAAGGACAAAAAATCTGGACCCAAAAACATAAAAAGTTCCGACGACACAAGCAGGGTTGCCACAATGTTCGTAACAAAACGCACCAGGCGTAAGAGTAAAAAGCACTAGAAAAGCTCCAAACGTCAGAATTTACGCACCAATATAAAGCACTAAATTTAAATTTTCAGGTTACTATCGAGTATAAATAAAAGTAAACGCGTAATGCTAGTTTTATACATTGGTTTCCGATAGTGAAACGTGAAAACGAAAATTTTAACAGCGTCGGTTTAAAGGCTATTTTCTTACAATTTACCTACAGTCCGTTATCGGAGCATTGGTAAATCAAAGCCAGACGTATCTACAATAGCAATTAAAATCGTTCACTTTTTCTATGCACTAGTTTTTACATGACCTAATATTCAGATTTTAGAATTCAAAATAATTAATTTTTGCTAATTACGTTTGCAAATTCGGAAATAACATCTATGGTAATGACAATGACTTCCGGAGTGTTTTAAAATTAATGCAGGGTGAAAATTTTTATTGCACTGAAAAATAACAAAAACTACAATATTTTATACATATACATATTGTACATATACACCTGTATTTATATCTACACCATACTTTCTAATAATCTCTTTCTAATCTACTAACATGTTAAGCTTTCAGCATAAATATCTATGACATCCTCAGATATAGTGTCTTCAGCTGGCTCTTTCATGTTCTTCAGCGATCTTAAAATATTATCCGGCATTTGATATGTGTCACAACATTTTTTCGAGGTAATTAATCCATATTTAATATGCAATAAAGAATTTGTACTCATTACAGACAGTCTATTTCGAATTTTGTTCTTAAAAAAGTTCATATGGCTAAAAACGCGTTCCACATCCGCATTTGAGTGAGGAAGTGTTAAAACTAATTTAGCTAACCTACATAGGTCTCCAAATGAATTGTGCCCTGCAGCATCTTTGAATTTGTTCACCTCTGCCCAGAAGTTTTCTGTGTTGTCAGTTTCCTTCCAGTTACCGAAACTTATTAAGAACCACTGCCTTTCAATTTTATTGATGATATCCTCCTCTTCATAAAATTGCTGAGCTAAACTGATAATGTTTCTTTTACAGCCTGGATGTTTAAGTACTTCATCTACACATAAAATTGAAATATTTTCTAACAAAGTGATGTTAGATGGCAAACGATTGCGGATTTTTGTTATTAATTTTTTTAAAAACTGAGAACATCGCTCTTTTATTTCTTTAATTTGAGTACGTTCCAAATTCATTTTTGAACTCGCATTATCGAAGGCATACGAAAAATATGGGTTACTATTAATAACGTTTTCATTTAATTCTGAATTTAAAACTGAAAATTCAGCTAAAGCACTGGGTTTAAGAATTTTTGAACATAAAAAAAGTAGCAAATCTTTCAGATTACCTAACAATTTCGTTGCATCCGCCTTTTTACTTTCAAAGAGTTTATTGGTACTCTGTACTTTCTGTAAAATATCTTTAAGAAAAATGAAATATAATCTGTTACTCTCATCTTTATACATGTTGCAGAGCATTTCAGCTGAATAACAGTTTTCAGACAAACGTGATATATTGAAAAATGTTTTTAATTCTAGCCATTGGTCAAGGATTCGCATTACCACTGGCTCAATTGAAATCCAACGAGTACCGCAAATTTTGGATATTCTTAAAGGTTCTTTCTCATTATTAATTGTTTTATAAATATTTGCATATTTTATCAATCGTTCAGATGAGTGTGAAAACCATTTAAAAGTCTCTCTTGCCATAAATTCCAGACATCTTGGAAGAGTCTGTTCGGTCGCTTTACTTAAAGCAAGTTGTAATGAATGACATACGCAACGGACAAGAAGTAAATGAGGTAGATCTTTCCTCAAAATTTCGAATACACCATTAGTTGAGCCAACCATTACTGAAGCATTATCTGTACCAATGCCAACTAGGTTTTTAATATTTATTTTTTGGGATGTTAGATGACGGGTTAAGGCAGCAGCAATATCAATTGCTTTTCCAGCTTCAATGTGAATTAAATCTTTAAATGTTGATATTACACAATTCTGATTTTCACTGTAATACCTTATAATTACACCCAACATTTTACTAACAGATACGTCAGTTGACTCATCAATCAATAAACTGTAGGTACTATCACCAATATCATCATGTAATTTATCTATAAAATGTTGAGATATAATCTTAGTAATCACGTTGCTACATTTTGTACGATGCAGTTTAAACCCGGAAGAACTACTATCTTTAAACGAAATATTACACAAATTTGTGAGATGATCTACAGACCGAATACTACTATGAACAGCAATAAACAGAATGATTCTTGCTTCAGCTTGTTTTTTCTTTAGTAAGGCAGAATCTGAAGGGAAACTAATCACCCCTTGCCTTGAATCAGCGTAGGGTTTCATAGACTTCAGGTGTTTTCCAGTTTTAGCATGTCTTTCAAGATCTTTAACTTTTGCATACATTTTTAATTTGCAGTACTTGCAATATGCTTTGGTTGCATCTTCTGCAACAGGTGCTAACCAATCCTTTAATACCGGCATTTGTTCCCATTCTTTTTTGTAATTTTGTTTATATATTGGTTGTTGCATTTTCTGTACTAGGAATTAGATAATTAATTATAAATAGTGTACAATAAACAAGCGCTTCACCTTGTCGTCTGCTTTTCTGTGATTTACCCACTGTCAAACGTTAATACAGATATGCCAACATAAAAGATATGACATACGCTATTTTCTTGCAGTTGCCTAACTACCCTAACTACTGACGTGATAATGTAAATTTAAAAGGTTGGAATGCCTATGCCAATAGAATTTATGTACTAGTTATTCACCGTATCAATTTAACATTATTATTTGTTAAGCGGAAGAACCATGGAAAATAAATGTAGTTAAAATGCGCTGAAATCGCACGCAATTCAAAACTAAAAAGCACCAAAATATGCGCTAGGCACTAAATGATGTTGGAAACGCGCTTTGTACCGTCAAAAAGCACTAGATCAAGCGGAAAGGCGCTGAAAGTGTCACTTCTGTTATTCTGTGTTTCAATTAAAATATCTACAGGTAACTTAACAAAAAAAAATAGTATAGCCCTCTAGCTAGAATATCAAAAGATCGTGAATTGAGTATATATAAAGTGGTCAAGATAAACAGTTTGAGTTGGCAATTATAGAACCTACAATCTGTTGCTGTTCAGGTTACGTCAAATAAACCAACAAAACATACATCTGGTTCCTGTGTTGCAAATAGCAGAATAAAAAAATGCTCTTAATTGTATTGCCACCTCAAACAGTCATTCTTGAACACTGCATGCCTATACATTTTATTTATTTTTTAGGGATAATTTAAAAATATTTAATGTGGTATCAAGTAATAGGAAATTAAATTCTTACGAAAGTTCTTTATTCGGTAGAATAAGAACTTTTTTAGGATAATGGACCAGAACTTATTTCCGTATTATTTGATTTGCTCTTATTTGTACGTTTTTTTTTACGGTCTAATTTTAGATAATTACATATACGTATACACGTTAAACAACTACCGTAGTTATAAATACAGTAGTTAGAACTACGATAGTAACTAGGGCGCATACACATTTCAAACATAAATCTCTCCAACCGTAGTAATAAGTGCGGAGTGAAGATAGAAACTAAATTGTGCAACATTCCGTGTTATTTTTACAAGATTTCCTATTGCCTTCACGTATGTTTACTTTAGTGTAATTTTTCTTTCGTTTGTTGGTAACGTCAAAAATTACCCGTATTACAGTACAGAGGCGAAGTTATAACTCCGAAGTTATAACTTACTACTACTACGTGATTTGTCAAAACAAGTTTATATTTAGGGAGCAATCGGCTTGTCTTCTTTCATGGTTCTCATTCCCCCAACATGTGGGCAATAAGAACCAATCTCATTTTTATTTTAAAAGAATATATTATAATTTCTGTTAATGACAGAAATGACACAGTTACGGTTTTTCCTTATACGAAGTAGTAGAAAATGTTGAGAGAATACACTTTATTCTTTTCAAAATATATTGATTTTTCCTTAAGTGGCTCTCATTCCCCCCGTCTCCTCTTTTGCTGCACTAGAACGACTAGACTCCACTTAACCCCTTCCAGGAGTTATGCGCATGGAACCAAACTGCTTACTATCCAAATTCGATTGCCAAGAAAATATAAAATACATGTCGATTGTGACTATACTTATACAGGCTGTTACAAATTCGAGGCTCTCCATTAGGATCTCGAAACGAACGAGTTAAATTGGTTAAATTGGACTTAAAAAAATCATTTCAAAAATTATATTTAGTTATCATGTATGTTGTTATTTAAAAAATAATTACAATTATATAACTACGTAGGATTATCTTTTAGAAAATAAACTAGAGAAAAAACCAGATCTCATCAAAATTTAATTAAATTATTTTATTCATCATATTAAGTCTGTGCAACAAGTGCTTCCATACAAACAAAAAGAAACACGGACAAAGTTGCGTATTTTAGAGCTGAACAATAATCTGTTTTGAAAAATCTACGATTTGTAGTTTATTAAATATTTCAAAAATGAAAAAACGTATTTTTTTTATTTAAAAAAAGTGAATATCGCAGGGATCACAACAAAATTAATACATTCCACTTTTTTAAGCTCTTTACGATGACATTATTAGATTTTACTTAAAACGTTTGGTCTCGTTCTGACCATCATTGACTTAATTTTTTCTTAAGGCCGCCACATTGGGTTTTATTTTCCACAAGTAGCCTGGCGGCACACCACTTATCATTTAAATGCCCCTACAGAGAACTTTTTCCACAGAGAAAGGTGCATGACAATAGGGTCCACTCGCGGTTTTTATTCAACAAGGAGAGATGAAAGATCCTTTACATGCGATTTTTTTAATCCTGTTTATTTTCATTTTGTATGAATGACAGATGTGAAAGTTTATATAACGTCCAGAACTAATGGGTTTGGTGTACTAATCAATAATGATTGTATTGTTTTCTGAACGAATAACTTTCGTGTATAAACCTTGAAAAAGGAAATAAACATTTCCGAAGCTCGATTAAACTTTAAAAGAGTTTTAATTACCCCTTTTGACTGCAGCTCAGTTATAAAATCTTCCTTAATTGATCAATCGTGATTATACTTCGCTTAACAAAATTATATTGAATTGCCTTTAGAACATTTAAATAATTAAAAGTTTTTAATTTATTTTACAGTTTTTTTTTTTGCTATTATAGAAAGTATTGAAGATCCTCAAAACTGTGTGGTGGACATAAACGAATTGACTTCAAAAATTGCCCAGTCTCTACTGGCGAGGGATTACTTGGAAACCCGACATCGAACTATCGATGACGATGGCCTTATTGGTATCTTGAATCTGCTGACAAATTTAATAAAACATCGTCCTCCGTTTCAGAAGTGCAAACAAGGACACGAACTCTTATGTGAGGTAAAACAAATTTGAAACACCAACGTGTTATGATTAAGCAAGTGTAAACACGAAAACTTTTAGGTTTTCAATTTTTTATTTGCTCTTCCAAATCCTAAGTTAAGGCACGTACCCAAGTGTAAATCACCTAGATCACGTACAGCAGCTTTTGATCTTCTCGTTGAGTTGGTTAAGGGATCGCCAAAGAATTATAATATGTTACATGAAAAATTACTGAAGCAGCACCAACCAGGTTGGTTGCTAATAATTCTTTAAGAAAAATTACGTCTTTATTTATTCAGGTCCGAATTCGCCTTACCCTTGGGATTATTGGCCGCATGAAGATGGCCGTTCTGAATGCGGATACGTCGGTTTAACAAACTTGGGAGCCACTTGCTACATGGCTTCTTGCATGCAACACTTGTACATGATGCCGCAGGCTAGAGCATCAATCCTTGCCGCTAATACAGAGCATTCCAAACACGAGCCGACTCTAAAAGAACTTCAGAGGATGTTTGCTTACCTACTTGTAATTATATTAAATTTATTATATAATGAGCTACAAGCAATTGTTTTCAGGAAAGTGAAAGGAAAGCTTACAATCCTCGAAGCTTCTGCAAAGTATACACGATGGATCATCAGCCGTTAAATACAGCGGAGCAGAAAGACATGGCCGAATTTTTTATAGATCTCGTCAGTAAACTCGAAGAGATGACGCCTGCTTTAAAAAACGTCGTCAAGAAGCTTTTCTGCGGTGTACTTAGTAACAATGTCGTTTCTTTAGTAAGCAAATACTTTCCTTTGTTTTGCGTAAATTAAAAAAAAATGTTTTTAGGATTGTGATCATGTAAGCCGTACCTTAGAAGAATTCTACACCGTACGTTGTCAAGTAGCTGACATGAGGAATTTATATGAATCTCTTGATGAAGTAACTGTAAAGGACACTTTGGAAGGAGATAACATGTACACATGCTCTCAGTGTGGAAAGAAAGTCAGGGCGGAAAAACGGTAGTTATTATCGAAACATAGGGCCATAACTAGACAAGCTAGTCCTGTGGCAAAACTCTAACTAACACCCCAACGTCTTCTCAAAAACATACACATTTATCAAAATTCAAATTATACATTCATAAAGTTCGTAACTAAAGAGAAGCATTTTAGATTTATTGCCTCCCATCATTTCTACGCTAGGCAATGTCTCCTACTCATCCGTGCACTACTTGCACTATTGCTGTTTCATTTGAGCCGAAGGTTGAGTTCGAAAGTACAATAACAGGTGCATAATAAGCTGCTATTTTATAGGAGTACAGTTAAATCAAGAACTCATTTATACAAATAATTAAATTTTGTCAGGGACGAGAATATGAACAATTACATTTTGCGTAATTCAGATCCCTGCAGCATACATTATTACATCAAGCACAGGACACATGAATTTAAAGCGCTTTAAAATTGCACAGACGAGCTACTCGGAACTACTCCGGAGCTGCTTCAATGTGTTCCAATTGCACTTGGAACAGCTCGGAGCAGTTCCGGAATAGTTCCGAGCAGTTCATCAGTGCAATTGAAAAGCGGCGTTAGATTTGTGATTATGGTGACGTTAATTCTCGCCGTAATATTGAATCAAAACGAAAGTAACACAGCCACATCTAGATAATCACTTAAAATTTGGAAAGTCGAATTTCTCAAATACAAAAAATTACAATACTGGATGCTTAAAAAATGACGAAACACCTCTGAGCATGGAAAAAATGTTAAAAAAATCATTTTTATGATGATTTTTGTGCAAAACATACAAAAACATTAATATAAATGTACTGTTTATTGATTTTAAATAAAAATTATTGTTGAACATCATTTTAAATGTGTCTTTCACTACAAAAATTGTTGAAATATTCAGAATTGGTAACTAATAAAAATTTCAAATTACAATCATATAATCTCCATATCTTTAAGGAATCACGAGATAGAATTTTTTTAACATTTTTTCCATGCTCAGAGAGCATCCCTGAATAATGGAGAATGGCGCAATTACGCCCAGTATAATAGATCAAAAAGTATACATTTTTTTCTTGTAGAACTAATGTAGTCAGACAATATTAAGTGTAATTCATTCAGTGCATATACCTTACATACTAGAATACTAGATGGATACGGATAGACCTGATTACAATCACATCAGAGACAAAATCACAGGTTTCTGTCACGGTGATTTTCATGAAACAGACACTTGGAGTCGTGACAGGTAAATCAACGTTTTGCCTATTCCTAAAGAGCGTGATCAGTGAGAATCAAAACATGCATTTAGTTTAACGACTGAGTCAACGCAGAAGTGTAATTCATATGTCTGCATTTAAGTGCAGATTTAAATCGATGACTGATTTCGTGTTGTTACCAGTGCACCTGCATCGACTCCAAACTAGAACTGGAAATCATATTCGAATACTTGTGCATTCTCTACTCGAATATATTCAAATTTAATAATTTGAATTTTCAAATTCAAATAACTCGAATGTGCAATTATTCAAATAACCTAACCCACCTGAATTCGAATAAGGTCAAATTTAATAATTAGATTATTCAAATATGTATTTGTAACTACTTTCCTAGTTGCCTTTATTACCAACAAGAAACAAGGAAGTATATCTAGTATAGTCTGTCTGGTGAATGTATCCGGAAAAAAGAAAATAACACTGCGACTTTCAGTTTTTGAACGAAAAATTTGAGCAAAATAATTCTCGTTATTTGTATACGTAATTTCTATTTAATCCTGAGAATTATACTTAAACGTTCAGGAATCCTTAAATCAAATCAACTGCATCCTGAGTAGACTTGGTGTTTCAAGCATGTAAAATTGATGTTGTTAATTGAATTTTTTCTTACATCGTTTAGTCGAAATAATATTACAAATCCTTTTTCTTTTAATTATGAACTCCTCTGTGGAAGATATATTCCAACAGTTTTCTCTTCTCTTAAATTTGACAAAATTACTAAAAATTTTCTGTTTATCACTTTTTTTTGTTAGATTCTTTGAAAAATATGATTTTGATGGAAATACTACGATCCTAAGATATCGAAAATATATGTATAAATATACAATAAGCAATATATGTATTGACAGAAATTTCAAAATTCCGGATACTTTGTAGACGGTCTATATTTTGGTCAGCTGCTATGTATTATATCATTTCTCACATCATTTACTCGCAAAATATTGCGCAAAGTGATGTTTGGAAATACTTTTAGGAAAAGATATATTTGGAGGATATTCTTAAGGCCCAAGTATTTTTTTACCCGATGATTCTGCTGCAGAACGAATGGTTATACAATTCGTGTGGAGTAACTTCATGTTCATGTTCTTCGGTGTTTGGAAGTGGCTTAGAAAATCAAAAAATAATATATCTCAAAATCATCAATATAAAATATATCAAGATTTTAAATTACTAATGTATGCCAAAACCCAAAATGAATTTAATGAAAAATATGAGACTGCAAGAACGAATGCAAGACAATTTCCAAATTATCTCAAATATTTAGAAAATGAATATTGGATGTGCTAAGAATTGTGGGCAACATGTTATAAGAATAATATTTTATTACATGGAAATCATAATAATTATGCAGAAGCTGCAATGAGACTTTAAAAAAAATATTTTGTAGAATAAAAGCATATAACCTGATTCAAATGGTAAACTTTATGTTAACCAAGTTTATTTCTTATTATGAGAGGAGACTTCTTGATACTGCTCATAACAGAACGCGCAAAATTATATTAGGAAGCATGATTAAAGTACCACTAGAAGGATTGCTGGATAAAATTGAGATGTTAAATAATGATATTTTACTAGTTTCAAGCAGAAAGCGAAAGACATTTTTTATATGAATGTACATATAAAAAAATATTAAAGGAAACTGTTGTTTAAGAAATAATTAAAAATCAAGCTAAGCTGCCATCTTCAATACACACACTACCAAGTTACAATCACTTCATAAAATCTAGCATCCAACTAATAATGTTCATAATTTATAGAAAATATTGTATATATATATACAAACTGGGTGTCTCGAAACCTATGACTTTAATTGAAACCACATATAGTAGTCAAAAAAAGAAGCAAAATTTGTCATACAACAATAGGGAAAAAGTAAATAATAACTCCGATAAAAATCAGTTTTCGTTTTCTAAGAAATTGTTTTAGTAATGCTGGTTGGCGATTTAAATGGATTTAAATGTCTCAGCTGTGCGCAATTGGAGTTTATGACCATAAACGAATAAACGCCGAGATATGTCTATTGGACAAGGTCATGTTTGTCCTTCAAAAAAAAAAAATTAATAAAAATGACTTCACGCGCGCTGCCGGTAGGTTTCCTACGACAATTGCAATTACTTATTACTACTTGATTTATGCTTATTTATTCAAAGCAAAATTTAAAAACTAACTGAAATCGTAGCGCAATTATGCGCTTCAGTTGTATTTTTTCATTTTCATGACAGTACATCGACCTTAACACTGTAAACTGCAAAATGTTATGTTTATGTTCATTAATAAAACGAAAATAAATGTTTACTAAAAATGTTGATAAATATTAATGAAATCCGAGAAACGAGTGGCTCAATAAGTTTTCGTGATGAAAATTTGATTCTGGTTTAAAATAATTCGGAATTTTCAGAAACAATTACCTACATTCGCCTTGGCGATTTATTGGTAACAATTGCACTGTCATAAGCTGGCTCAGTTTCGTTCCTCGTATTTGTATTTTATAAAAGAACTTTACTAGAGTTCTAAGGTCATAATGAATGAACATGTAAGACAACAGGTTTGATATGCATTTTGTGCTGTACTGTACATTTTTTTATTTCGCATATTGCTAACCATAGACGTACAGTTTTAATTCTTAAATTACGATCTGTTAAATTTAATATAACAATGCTTGTCACATTGTACCTATTTACTTAAGAAAGCCGCAATATATTTTTTCGTAAGCTGCACAAACACCGTGATATTAACAAAGTAAACTACAAACTTTTTAATTAAATAAGTTAGAAGTTTGTGTTTAAAATACAAATTATGACTAAGTGTGTTGATTATGTCGTCTCTTTAGTAAGTTGCTGAATAGGCAAGAAATAAATATCATGTAACGAAACGAAAAACGCATTTCGCTATGCCAGTAATTGTCGGTGGAACACAGATGAATATAGAAAAAATTGCCGATGACGCACATGCGGCGGCTGAGCGTTGATCTAATTCTTTTAAACGTAAATAAAAAATTTATTGCAGTTTTTGCTTTTTATTGAAAGCGGACTTGCCTCAACAAGTCATAAAGTAAGCAGAGGTTTCAAAAAAAAGGAACTGTACGCGCTTATGGTAGGTCAGTTTTTCATTTTTGAGCAATACCGTTCAGATTTGGAGAATCAATCTCTTTTATAATGAGATACCTACAGTTTTCATTAAAGACATAGGTTTTGAGACAGCCTTTATATGTATATATTACATCGTAGGTTTCCGCGGGTGTTTTATGTTGTAATGTTCTTCCGGGTCTTCCTCCGCGTAGGGTTTTCAAAAGAAGCATTTTTGTCTTGACGACGTTTCGCCAGAATCACATCTGCCATCTTCAGGTCGGCGACGGTGGTGGTTTATATACCGAGTTGCTGTCACGCGTCGTTACGCTCGATGGTTTTCTGGCCTGGCTTCTCTTCTTGATGATCTCGACTGTGCATGTAACACTGGTTTCCATATTCTTGGTTGAATATCGTCTCTAGTATTTAGGTTTCTCAAATGTTTCTCGATTTCTATGGCTTCTCATATGATTCTTTTTGACAAGTGCTGTATGTTGGCTATAGTTTTTGTATTGTCGAAATCTATCTTGTGTGTGATGGATGTTACGTACTGTGCGAGTGAATACGTTTTTTCGTTCTTCTCGGCGGCATTCCGGTGTTCTTCTCTTCTCACACTTATTTTTCTGTTCGTCTGTCCTATGTAGACTTTATCACAATCTTGACAAGGGATTTTATATACTCCTTGACTTTCGATTTTGTGCTTCCTGAGGACCCTGCTTATTTTATCCGTTGTACCTTTTATGTACGGTAAGCACGTTCTTCCTAGTGTTTTTTCTTCTTCCTCTTCTTGTTTTTCTTGTCATGGTCTTTGTGCTTTGATGATCTGTTTTTCGGAGAATCTGTTCTGAAGTAGTGTTGTTTCTAATGTTTTTCATTTCTTGCTGTTTATTTTTAGCATCCGTCAGTCTCTTTGTGATCTCGTCACAAATGTTTTCACGACTGATTGTACGTAGTTGTGCTGGATGGTGGCGCGACTGGGCGTTTAAGTACCGATCCGTATGTGTAGGCTTGCAATACATTGAATATCCGAGGCTTCCGTTTTGTTCCTTCGTTACCATCACGTCCAAGAATGGAACACTTGTGTTTTTCGATTTCCATCGTAAAGTTGATCTTCGGGTGTATTCCACAGAACGTATCAATTAAGAGAAAGCAAATCCCTATACATTAAATGTTACCAGAAAAGCGTGGCGCCATCTGTTATACTTGGCGCTTATTAAAAATAGGCGCCAAATTTAAATACTTTTCAGTCATAAACGAGTATAGAACGAGTTGGCCAAACATTGTTTAACTTTGAATTCTGTTTTTTCCCAAACCAACAATTATAAGGACAAGAAATAGAACTAAATTCAAAGTTGAACGATGTTTGGACCCGTAAATAGTTATCACGTTATCAGCTAGTATATAATTAATCAAACACAACAATATTTAGTGTTATAAAAAGACCGTATTTTAAAATATTTTGTAACATACCGTATTTTATCATAAAATACACGTAGGGTTGTACGAAATAATTAATAACAATAATTAGAATTGATCGATACAAACCACAATATGTGTACGCGTAAGTGCGTAAAACCACTGAGAAAGTAGTTAGTGTGGGCTTCTGGCACAATTAAATTTACCTACTTGTACTTTTCTATGTAAATTACAGTTAGAAGCTTTAAAATTTTTAAATTATTTGCATCCTGCAAAAGAAGTCACAAATCATAAATTTTTGACACGATGAAAGTTGAAAATTTTAAACGTGAGGTTTCTATAGTTACCTTAAATAAAATCATTTTGGCGGCTTTTTACTGCGCCATCTCTTAGACTTGGCGCTCTTTACTTGTCTAACGCGACTCAACTTTGGTTTGACACCCTTGGTGTATTCCCTTTAGATGTTCGTGAAATTTTCGTAATTTTGCTTCTCCATATGTCCATAACACGACCGTATCGTCGACATATCTGTGGCATAAGAGTGGTTTATGGCTTGCTGCTTCTATAGCCTTTACTTCCAAGTCTTCCATGAATAGGTTCATTGAAGATGCATCAAACTTGAAAGACACGTTTCTGACATTATTTCAAACAAAATGTCTTAAAAAATTTTAGAGGCAATTAACAATAAACCGATTCCGTATGTGAATGAGTAACAATCCATTCTTCTCATTTAAAGTCCCTCCTAAAAGTAAGCGATTTTGCTTTCCCTTCGATTTTCTCTAAATTTATTCATTACAGAGAAAATTTTACAAAGAAACTTTTCCCGACATCTACGCGCATACCAAGTTTGATGTATCTTCAATGAAACACCCAGTATATGCCCTGGTAATATTTTATGGGGATAATTGGTAGAGTAAGGCAAATAGTTAAATAAAATATAATTATTATTTCGTAAAAAAATATAACTGAACTAAAATCAACATTCATAAGTAATAGCATTTGTGCCATTTTCCAGTGTCCGTTTGAGATAATTTATCAAACAATTTCACCTTCAATATTTTTTATATAAAACATATTTTTTTAGTATTAATTTTTTAATAGTTTTCGTTTCAGAACTTCCTTCCTTTTTTATTCTCGTCCACATATATTACAATAATTTTCGGACATTGCACATGTTTCATGAATCCACGAATTACAGCCGATACACTTGATCCAATCAACATTAAGTTTCGTATGAAAGAAATTTTCCAAACATTCTGCGCAATTCACGTCATCGTCATTGTTACCTTTATTTTATTTAGAAGTGGATTTCGCTAAAAATACTGATGTTAATGGTAGTGCCTCCTCTTCTGTCCTTGCTTTAGGTAATTTCTTTGGTTTTTTCCATGGTGCCTTTGCTTTTGATAGTTTTGATGAGTATTTTTCTTAGACGATTTATTTTCTTTTTCTTCTTTTGTTACTTTATTCTTAACTTTTTTCTCTATACTTTCAGCAGATGTAAGTACTTCGGCATTTTGTTTTCGCTTATGCGCTCGTTGTGGTATCGTAGGAATGGGAGAAACTTCATGAAAATATTTCGAAGGGGTCGACTTTGGTTCTTCGACTATTTCAGCATTAGAAGATGATGAACACGCGATATTTTTGTTCAGCGATTGGATAGTTATCTCTATTGCACCATGTACATCAGTGTCTTCTTGCGTTGTAAAATAGTTGTTTATATTATCGAAAAAATCTTCTGAAAGATCCAACAAATTTGATGTTTGTTGTTCTTCGTTTATATTTAAGTCAGTAACCATTGAAATATTTTTATAGAGCATTGATTTGCAGTATTTGATATTTTGAAAAAATAATCTGACCCTGCTTCTGGTCGGAACGGATAAATACCCGTGGTTTCAAGGCCAGAAATCCCATTACCAACTGTTATTGCTTTCTTCCAGGCTTCACCAATCAATTGACCAATATTATATCTACTTATTTTTCTCTCTTTGTTTTGAAACATAAATGTTTAAGTGGCTTGTTTAAATAGTCCTTTAAAGGTTTAGAGAAACTTCTATCTAAGGGTTGCAAGGCTTGGATGCTATGACTCGGACGGCAGATAATAATAACATTATTTTCATCTGCAAGTTGCAGCAATTCTAATGAACAGTGGGATGTATGTCTATCCCAGTCCTTTTCTTGCCAGAAAATGTTCTTTAAACCATTTCAAATAAAGATCTGTATTTACATAAGACGACTATTTATTCATATAAACTGCCCCAGTTGACAACCCATTGAGATGATCAGGATTTTTGCGAGAGCCCTTCATTATGAGTATTGGCGGTAAAAAAATTTCCTTCCGCGTTTCAAGAAGCGATAACAATAATATTTTCCTCCTTTTCTGCTGATGTTAGGACGTGGACATCTTTACTCCTTTTAATCGCTAGTACCTTTCCTGGTTTATTATTCATTTGCAAGCCTGACTCGTCCATATTATAAATTTGTCCAGGCTTATTTAGTAAGTCATCACTTTCGAGAGTTTCCTCAATAAGAAAAAAAAAAAAATTGTTAATTTCTTGACGATACATACCTTTAGCTCTTGATAAAGATAAACCTTCAGACTGTCTGACGCTTAGATCGGGATTTCTTTCTAAAAATGAATATAGCCAAAGTAACCTGCAGAATTTTTTTTCGTTATCAAAACCAAGCGCAGGTGGTTTACCTAAAGTCTTCAATTTTTATACGTCTTCTTAAAGTGCGAGACGGAATATTGTAATATTTGCTTGCCTGATTAACTCCCATAGACCCATTTTTCTATCATTTCAGATGCTTCTACAAGGTCTTTTTCTGTCCAACTTGCTCTAACGGTCACATTTTGTTTTCGCTTATATTTTCTAGGCATATTGTACTACTGAAAATATTACATAATGAATTATCTCAAACGGACACTGAAAAATAGCACAAATGCTCGACGTTTCACTATCGCTTGATAGTTTCTTCAGGAGTGAAAATGTCAAATTAAATAAACAAGTTGTCAAGTAAAAAAATAAATAAAGTTGTTAAGGGAAACTAAAACTGAAAAAACTTTTTTTTTTTTTTTTAATAATATAATATTAAAAATTGACAGATCTATATCTTAGATTTTCTTAACGTTTTAAGTAGCTTAGAGTTTGGTATAAAATCTTTAGATTCAGCTTCCAAAATACAAATAAGAAATAAATTTTGCTCTAATTTTTTAAATTATATTAGGAATATTGATAGAACTTTTGAAAAATCAAAATACAAAATTCTTATTAGAGATCTTTTGTCTTGTAAAAAATTTCTTAAAGATAATCCTAACATTATTGTCACAACAGCAGACAAAAGCAATGTTACTGTTTTAATTGATAAAAATGACTATTTCTCAAAAGTTCAAACCATGCTATCTGATAATAATACATACGAAGAATTAAACAATGATCCCACTGAAAATTTTCAGCGTAAAACTTTCAAAATTATCAATAAGTTAGAAAACTCTGTTGAAATTAGCAATAATATTGCTAAATCTCTTAAAGTACAGCATCCCATTTTTCCTAAATTATATTGCGTTCCAAAAATTCATAAACCTAATACACCTCTTCGTCCAATAGTTTCTACTATTGGTTCTTCTCTATATTTTTTATCAAAATTTGTTTCAAAAATTATTACTCAAGTTACTAGTAAATCAGAATATTTTATAAAAAATTCTTTTGAACTTGTAAAAAAATTAAGAAATATAGATATACCAAATAACTGCATTATAATTTCCTTAGATGTTGTTTCTTTATTTACTAACATTCCAAAAGAGTTAGTTTTAAAAAGCATTAATGATAGGTGGACAGAGATTAAAGATTTTACAGATATTTCCAAAGATAATTTTTTAGAAATTGTTACTTTATGTTTTGAAACATCTTATTTTGCGTTCAATGATAAATTTTATAGACAGATTTTCGGTACAGCAATGGGTTCTCCTTTATCTCCTGCTTTAGCTGAAATTGTTATGCAAGAACTAGAGAAAAATGTAATTAACTCTTTACCTTTCAATCTAACTTTATATTTTCGTTACGTAGATGATATTTTATTGATTTTACCTTCAGATAAAGTAGATTTTGTTTTAAATAAATTTAACTCTTTCCATAATAGATTACAATTTTCTGTAGAAAAAGAAATTAACAATTCGCTAAGTTTCCTCGATGTAAATATTATCAGATACAATGACAAATTAATTACTAATTGGTTTCATAAACCTACGTGGTCAGGTAGATACATTAATTTTCACTCGTACACATCCAAAAATTATAAAATTGCAACAATTATTTCTTTAACAGATCGAGCTATTTTACTTTCAGATAAACTTTTCATTTACGACAATTTAAATTTAATTAAGAAAATTCTTGTTCAAAATTCTTATCCAATTAATCTCATAGAATCAGTAATTAAAAATCGTATTAAATATCTACAAAATTCAAATATCTACAATAATGTAAAACAAACAGACACCAAAAAATACATATCATTACCTTATATTGAGCCGCTGTATAACACATTCAAACACATTTTCAAAAAACATAACTTAATTTTAGCTAGCAAATCTGTAAATAATTTAAGTAATATATTTTCAAATTTAAAAACCAAAACACCAAAATTAAAACAACCTAACGTGGTTTATGAAATTAAATGTTTTAATTGTAATTCCTGTTATATAGGAGAAACAAGTCAAAATTTAAAAAAACGATTAGACCAACATAAATATCATATACAAAAAAATAATCAAAATCATTCAATGCTTGTAGAACATTCATTAGAAAATAGCCATAATTTTGATTTTGAAAATGCTAATATTTTATATTTTGAGTCTAATATTTTTAAAAGACGTTTTATAGAAATGTGTAAAATTAAAATGTCATCGAACTCTGTTAATAAACGTACGGATTTTGTTAACTTAAATGACATATTTTGTAGTTTTTTAGATTCGTTAAGTAAGATATAGATCTGTCAATTTTTAATATTATATTAAAAAAAAAAAAAAAAGTTTTTTCAGTTTTAGTTTCCCTTAACAACTTTATTTATTTTTTTACTTGACAACTTGTTTATTTAATTTGACATTTTCACTCCTGAAGAAACTATCAAGCGATAGTGAAACGTCGAGCATTTGTGCTATTTTCCAGTGTCCGTTTGAGATAATTTATCAAACAATTTCACCGGGCAAGAAGCTACCTTCATTATAATATTAAAATTGACAGATTTATATCCTAATTAACGAACTCTGTTAATAAACGTACGGATTTTGTTAACTTAAATGACATATTTTGTAGTTTTCTAGATTCGTTAAGTAGGGTATAGATCTGTCAATTTTAATATTATATTAAAACAAAAAAATGAAAAAATGATCGTTTTACAGTTTTAGTTTCCCTTAACAACTTTATTTTTTTATGAAAATTAACTAAAATTGTGTAACTAGCAATATAGAAAGTGTTAGGAAAGAGTTTATACATGTATTTCGGCCTTGTTGGACCTCATCAGAACTCTGTACCTTAAAAAAAATTTGGTTTACTATTTTTTTTTTTTTTTTTACTTGACAACTTGTTTATTTATTTTCCCTCGTGACGATGCGATAGTGAAACGTTGAACATTTGTCCCATTTTTCAGTGTCCGTTTGAGATAATTCATTACACAATTTCACCGGATAAGAATCTACCTTAAGTAATTATGAAAATATTACAAAAATTAATTAAAATTGTGTAACTGGCAGTATATAAAGTGTTAGGAAAGAGTTTATACATGTATTTCGGCCTTATTGGGCTTCATCAGAACTCTGTACCTTAAAAAAATTTTGGTTTATTGAAAAATTTAGAAAAACTTTCTATACTGGCAGTTACACAATTTTAATTAATTTTTATAATTTTCATCTGGCAAGAAAACTTGATTTTTGAAAATATTACAGTATATTAGATTTTGTAAATAACAATTTAATTTAATTGAACTTGTGACTAGGGCATATATCCGACAATACAGTGTGCCATAAATCTCTTTTAGATGGGATAAATGCCCCAGCTAATAATTTCCGTAATATACGTCGTAGGTACAATTTCAGTATCAGAAATGACGGTTAGAACATTTAAATGGTAGAATGTGTTAAAAGAAAATGCCTAATAGCAATGCCGCAGGTATGAAAACTTATTTATGATAAGTAAGTATACCACTTATAACGAAATGAAAAGACTTACCTTTTCAAATGGATTTACGGTATTGATGAAAGACACAAACCTAATGCTTCTTAATTGACATTAGTTTACCGCCACAGTGTTGTACTTTGAGGAACGAAAAAAGGAGAAATTATACTACGATGCTTCAACTTGTCAAACTCGTAATCGACTGCCTTTATTTTTAAGGTTATTCTTTTACAGCAACCCTATAGATGGCGCCACAAGTAACATGACAATATTATTCTAGATACGTATTAACAACACTCCCACTTATCTAAATAATATTAACTTTTATTTAAGCCCGAGTTCAATGCTGAACTTTGAATGTTTCATTAAACTCAAAGGTTTTGTCAAAACATCAGCTATCATTTCATCCGTGGATAAAAATTTGAGTTCTACCAATTTATTTGAAATTGCCTCCCGGATAAAATGGTACCGTACATCTATATGTTTGGACCTTTTATTACATACAGGGTTTGATGCTAACATCTGTGCACTCTGATTATCGTTATAAATAGTAATACACTTAAAATTTCCCATCAAACAAAATACTAAATTTCGAAGATAGATGGCTTCCTTCGAAGCTTCAGAGACTGCCATATACTCGGCTTCTGTACTACTCAAAGCTACAGTGCTTTGCTTCTTACATTCCCATGAAATTGCACCACCTGCTAGCTTAAAAATGAAGCCAGTATATGACTTTCTATCAAGAACATTGTTTGCAAAATCAGCATCAACAAAACCCATTAAATCTTGATTACTGTCTTCTTTATATTTTAAGCAAACAGATTTAGTACCTTGTAAATATCTAAGAATTCTTTTAGCACTCTTCCAGTGCGACTCAGCATAGCAGTTGTTAAACTGGCTGAGAAAATTTACTGCAAAAGTGATATCGGGTCTAGTTAACACCGACAAATACATTAGGCTTCCTAAAAGTTGTCGATAAGGTAATTCCTTATTACAAGTAACAGAATCTGCTGGATCAAGACACATATTTTTATCCATAGGCGTGCTTACAGGCTTGCAATCACTCATGTTGAACCTATCCAAAATTTGGTTTATATACTGTTCTTGATCCAACATAATTTCATTTTTGTTTTTGTCTATTCTGACCCTCATGCCTAGACATTGTTTAAGTTGGCCCAAATCTTTGATTTTAAATTTCAAAGCTAACTGCTGCTTCAGAAAATCTGTCTCTTGCACTGAGTTAGAAAAGATAAAGAAATCATCTACATATAATGCTATTATGGTCATGAAACTATTTTCACGTTTAATGAAAATACAAGGCTCATGATCACTTCTTTTGTAATTTAGATCAAGCAATACAATTTCAACCTCTTTATACCAAACCCGTGAGGACTGCTTCAGGCCATAAATTGCACGATTTAGCTTTAAAACCTTATCTTGATTGTTACAGAGTTTACTCTTAAAGCCTTCTGGTACTTCCATGAAAACAGTTTCCTCCAGTTTTCCGTTTAAAAAAGCTGTCACAACATCTAGGTGAAAAACGTCTAACTTCAGTTGAACAGTTAATGCTAAAAGTAATCTTAGAGTTGAGTGTTTTACTACTGGAGAAAATGTTTCATTGAAATCTATACCTTGCCTCTGGCTAAAGCCCTTCGCAACTAATCTAGCCCTATAAGTAATACTGCCATCACTATTTGGTTTTCGTTTAAAAACCCACTTGCACTTCACTGGTGATTGTCCTTCAGGAAGGTCCACAAGATCCCATGCTGCATTTTCACTAAAACTTTTCATTTCATTCTTCATAGCACTTATCCACTTATCTCGATTTGGTCCTGACACAGCCTCCTCCACCGAAACTGGATCTCCCACTGAAATTGGAATTTCTTCAAAATTTCTGTCCCTTGCTGGTGTGAAGTAGGTAACAAAGTCTTCAAAGATTTTTGGTTTTCTTTCTCTTTGTGATTTCCTTACATTTTCTGGAGTAACTACACTTTCGGTATCTTCAGGAGCATATGTTTCGTCACTTAGATCGTCTTCTTCTTCAGATTCTTCTTGATCCCACTCTACACTTGAATTTCCATTTATGAGATTGGATTCTTGATTTGGACTTGAATCACTCTCTTTCGAGACAGAATTATTTATTTTTTTTGTATTTACATCTTCTTCTACGTAGAAATCTACGTCATCTTTCTTTTTGACATTCTCAATAATATGCACATCTCTGCTTAAAGACACTTGGCCTGTTTCTGGATTATAAAGTCTGTAACCCTTTGTGGTTTCAGAAAAACCAATCAAAATTAATCTCTCAGACTTTTTGTCCCACTTCTTTCTTTTTTCTTTTGGGATGTGCGTCATTGCTATACTTCCAAAAATTCTGACATGACTTAAATCTGGCTTTTGCCCAAAAAACATTTCATAAGGCGTTTTTGGAATATCAGACACTGCAGATCTATTTCTTAGGTAACTAGCTGTGTTTATAGCTTCAGCCCAGAATCGTTTTTCTAAACCAGCTTCATACAATAAACACCTAGCTTTCTCGACCAAGGACCTGTTTAGCCTTTCTGAACGTCCATTCTGCTGGGGAGTATATGCATTTGATGTTTGATGAATTATACCCTGTTTTCTTAAATAACTTTTGAATTCCGCTCCAATAAACTCGCCACCATTATCTGAACGTAGCATTTTGATTTTTCTCCCGACTTGTTTCTCAACTAAACTCTGAAAGTCTTTAAATTTCTCAAAAGCCCCATCTTTCGATTTAATAAAATACACAAAGGACATGCGACTATAATCGTCTTGGAATTCCACATAATATTTTGATCCTCCTATGGAAGTTGTCTCCATGGGTCCTGCTAGATCAGTGTGTACCACATCTAGTAACCCTGTTGCCCTGGTACTTGAGTGTTTAAAAGGTTTTCGCGACTGCTTTCCTTCACAACAGACCTGACAATTTTGCATGTTAATTTTTAACTGACCACTATAATTGATTCCACTAACCAAACCATTCCTCATTTTATTTAAATAGTTTGAGTTGATGTGACCTAATCTTTTATGCCAGGTTTCAGGTGTAATTTCTTGTGCGGCTAATAAACATTTTTCTGAGCTATCAATTTTGTAGACACCATTATTCATAAAAGCTTTAGCCACTAAAACTTTCTTAGAATTGTAGATCCTACAAGTATTTTCTTCGAATTCCACAAAATTTCCCCTTCTTAGGAGTTGACTGACTGATAACAAGTTTGTTGCCAATTCAGGTACATATTGCACATTTTTGATTTCTATTTCAAAATTTTGCTTACCAACTCTAGTAGAAACTTCAACTTCACCACAACTCTGCACTGTGATTTTGTTATTATCAGCTATCATAATCTCCTCTACGGATGGTTTTCTTTGATTTAACAACCAATCTTGCCTGCAGGTCAAGTGAACGCTTGCACCAGAATCCACATACCAGTCTTTGTTGTCAAACTTGGCACTGAGGAAAACAACATTGAATGCACTTTTACATTCATTATCAGTATTCTTGTTTTGATTTTGACTTGACTGTGGGCACTTTGACATAAAATGGCCCGGCTGCTTACATTTGAAACAAATTATCTCACTTCTTTTCTTGTTTTTATTTCGATTTACATTTCTATTGTCATTCTGACGATTTTGACCTTGACTTTGTCCACTTTGACGTTTCTGATAGTTTCCAGATTTACCAGCAAAAGCACCAGCTGTCGAACTCGCATGAGTGGCACCATCTAAGTCCATATCTAGCAGCTTTGTTTTGATCGAATCAATAGTAATATCGATCCCGCTATGCTCTAGTGCCATCACCATCGGTGCGAATCGCTCTGGCAACCCTGCCAAAAGTAAACTTCCAACCAACGTCGTTTCTAGTTTGAGACCTGTCCTACCAAGCTTCTGAGAAGTTTCGATGACTTGATTTACATATTCATCCATCGATGAACTATTTTCTAATCGCAATGAAATCAGGGTACGAAGAAGCGAGATTTTTCTCGTAAACCCCTTATTTTCGTAAAGGTCCCTGAGTTTGTCCCATACCTCTTTTGCATCAGTAGCTTCTTTCACGTGCACATACAGAGAAGGATCAAGGGATAACACAATCTTTGCCTTAGCTTTTGCCATCAGCGTACTATCACTTTCCGAACCATCGATGCACTTATTCAGGCCTTCCAATATGAGGAAATTTTCCATGGCGTATGACCATTCCTCGTAGTTTTCACGGCCTCGTAGCTTTGGAACACTGGAAAGATAGTTGACGGCCATCTTGTACTTACATTACAGCACGTGCAGTACAAAACAAAACGAGTCTTTCTTTACGTTAACAAGTGAATTTTTACACGTAGCAAATTAAATTTTCGTTAAAAAACGTGAAAAACAAACGCTCTGGGGCCATAACCTGTTGTACTTTGAGGAACGAAAAAAGGAGAAATTATACTACGATGCTTCAACTTGTCAAACTCGTAATCGACTGCCTTTATTTTTAAGGTTATTCTTTTACAGCAACCCTATAGATGGCGCCACAAGTAACATGACAATATTATTCTAGATACGTATTAACAACACACAGAACATATCAATCAAGAGAAAGCAAATCCCTATACATTAAATGCTTTGATTATATATATTACCATGGATGCAGCAATAGCTTAGAATGTATACTGCCCACATAGCAAAGACAACTTATTTGCTAGCTGTTCCTCTCTGTAGTATAAGTTGACCATAAAGCTATTTCAATTAAAATTCAGCGCTATTTTTGCGGGAAATTTATTAATTTATTAAATTATTAAACTTAAAATATGTTTGACGAAACAGCCTTATTAGGATTTAACAAATAATGAAATTATGTTAAAACATACCACAGGCACAATTTTGATACAATTATCCGTATAATGGCATAACGTCCAACTGTCAATAAGTGCAACTGACAACCAATTCGCCGAACTACGTGATCAGACGTGACCGCACGTGTATTTGTGAAGGAATAACTAAAGGATAGCGTTAATGCCAGTTTTGTGTAGTAGAAGAAGATAAGTAGTAAAAAGCAGGTTGGGTCCTGACAATATTGTCTGAATGTGTTTCTTATGGAGTAAGTGTATCCATGTAATATATATAATCAAAGATTAAATGTTACCAGAAAAGCGTGGCGCCATCTGTTATACTTGGCGCTTATTAAAAATAATTGGCGCCAAATTTAAATGCTTTTCAGTCATAAACGGGTATAGAACGAGTTGGACAAACATTGTTTAACTTTGAATTCTGTTTTATTCCCATACCAACAATTATAAGGACAAGAAATAGAACCAAATTCAAAGTTGAACGATGTTTGGACCCGTAAATAGTGATCACGTTATCAGCTAGTATATAATCAATCAAACACAACAATATTTAGTGTTATAAAAAGACCGTATTTTAAAATATTTTGTAACATACCGTATTTTACCATAAAATACACGTAGGGCTGTACGAAATAATTAATAATAATAATAATTAGAATTGATCGATACAAACCATAATATGTGTACGCGTAAGTGCGTAAAACCACTGAGAAAGTAGTTAGTATGGGCTTCTGGCACAATTAAATTTACCTACTTGTACTTTTCTGTGTAAATTACAGTTAGAAGCTTTAAAATTTTTAAATTATTTGCATCCTGCAAAAGATGTCACACATCATAAATTTTTGACACGATGAAAGTTGAAAATTTTAAACGTGAGGTTTCTATAGTTACCTTAAGTAAAATCATTTTGGCGGCTATTTACCGCGCCATCTCTTAGACTTGGCGCTCTTTACTTGTCTAACGCGACTCAACTTCGGTTTGACACCCCTGTTTACCGCTAGTTCAGCTTAATGTATTTGTCGATAGATGTAACCAATTCAACCTAGTTTCCACAAAGTTAAAAAGTGGCATATATCCCATAGGATATATGCCACTTTTTGGGCATATATACCAACTTTACCCTATATATACAGGGTGTATACAACGTGTTATTGAAAGTTGTACAGATATTTTAACCGGCGTTAGTGCTTGTCAGATAAATACTAAATATCCACACTTACCTTATACAATAGTTTACTGTTGGAATTATTAACAAAAAAGTTTGAGAGCCATTTATATTTTTCAAAAAATTTAATTGTAAGAAAAATCAAGTAATACAATGATATGCCTTTTTTTACTGAATATGTCGAATATTTTTATGAAACTTCATTTGAATTTTTCGTAAAATTATTTATCGTAATGAATTTTACAAACTCAGAAAAAACGGATATGGTGTTGGTCTACGTTGAAGCTCGCGGAAACGCTGCCCTGGCACGAAGGTTGTTTCGTGAACGTTAGCCTCATCGAAGACTGCCCAATGAACGCACTTTTGAGAATACGGGTCGTCATTTGAGAGAATTTGGCTCATTTAAAATGAACACCGATATTGGTCGTCAACGGGAAAATGAAACGTTAGAAGCAGAAGAAGTGATACTTCAGGAAATTGAAAATCGTCCGGAGATAAGCACACGAAGCGACGCTTTGCCGCAGAAGTCGGAGTATCCCATTTTTTGGTGTGGTGAACGTTGAAAGAACAAGGTTTGCATTCCTTTCATGTCCAAAAAGTTCAAGCCCTCTTACCAACCGATTTTCCTCGTTCAGTGCAGTTTTGTGAATGGATTGTTAATCAACACTTTCAAAATTCTGATTTCATTTACTCGCATCTTGAACGCTGATGAAGCTACTTTTACCAGAAATGGCGTTTTTAATAGCCGAAACACTCACATCTGGAGTGATGAAAACCCACTATCCGCGAAAATCATTTCCAATAGGCATTTTCAATTAATGTGCGTTGTTAGAAGTCATTTTGTTGGTCCTCATATTTTGCCAAAGCCAACAACTGGGGCTATTTATCTAGATTTCTTGGAAAATGAGTTGCCTGGACTTCTTGAAAACATTCCGCTCGATGTACGACAGAAAATGTGGTACTTGCATGATGGGGCTCCTATTCATTACGCACGCCAAGTCATTACCCGGATGAATGAAAAATTTCCAGATTCTTGGATAGGTCGTAACGGACCTCCGCGTTCACCTGACCTAAATCCTTGCGATTTTTTCTTGTGGGGTCACTTGAAGCAACTGGTATATGACACCCCAGTTAACACTGTTGAAGACTAAACAGCATTAAAGACAATTGGATTCGCAGAGCAAGCGCCTGTATTTTAAATGACGGTCGCCTCAATTTCTCTAGTTTATAAATTGTCCAAATAAAATTTTCGTTTTTTTTTAATAAGTAATAGTTTACTTTCGGAAAGATAAAATTACAAAACAGTCAAGTCATAATGACACTGAAATGTTTTGACAGTTATGACAATGACGCTAACATTTTTATTCGATTTTGCTGTTGCATCTGATTGGTTGACGCTTACGCGCCATTAGGTTCGAGCGCCAAACTTAAAAATATACGAAAATTAATTAAAATTGTGTAACTGGCAATATAGAAAGTGTTAGGATGTAATGTAATTTTAATTAATTTTCTTAATTTTCATAATTTTCATCTGCAAGAAAACTTGATTTTAAAAATATACAGTGGCTCTCAAACAAAAACAATAAATTGTGTTTCTCTAAAACCAGTAACTTTTGTATAAAGGAAGTTTAGATATTTAGCATCTATTTAAGGAGTACTATCGTCAGTTAAAACATCTGTACAACTTTCAATAGCACGTTGTATATATACAGCGTGGAAACTAAGTAACGGATAAAATCCATAACTCGGTTAATAATTGTGATAAATCAAAAATCTAAAAGGGGTATAGCGATTAAAATTATAGCGCATAAGAAGAAGTCATTTTCAGATATTTTCATGAATTTTTTTTGAAGTTATGACGTCATCAAGGTTTTTTTTAAATGACAACCTATATTTTTTATTTTTCATTTCGGTGAGATTTTTTAACCTACTTTCAACAGTATAAAATTTTGGATCGATTACATAACAAAAAATTCAAGAAAAACAGTCTCAAAGTTTTAATAGTAAAATAGTAACGTTGAATGAAATGAACTGAAAACCTAGGTAGCCAGGTGTAAAATAAACAAAATTAAGGTGTAAAATAAACAAAATTTGATTTTGACAGTCATTGGAATCACAATAAATGTTCAAACTGACGACCCTGCACCAACTGACAATACCCAAGACGCTCATAAAATTCATTTATCACATTTTGAATAGTTTGAGGTGTTATTAACCTACACTCCTGTCGAATTCTTTCTTTAAGATCGTCTAAGTTGTTAGGTCGATTTTTATACACCTTGCTTTTTAAGTACCCCCACAGAAAAAAGTCTAATGGCGTTAGATCAGGGGATCTAGCCGGCCATTCCATTGGACCTCTTCTTCCTATCCATCTACCTGGGAACACCTCGTCCAAATAACGTCGCACATCAACTGCGTAGTGTGGCGGAGCACCGTCGTGTTGCATCCAAATGTTATTGTTTGGTACGTCACAGTCATTTTCATTAGGGAATAATATCGCCAATGCAGGTACTAATTCGAATTGTAAGAAGTGTAGATATTTCTCACCAGTTAAATTACCTTCGATAAAGAATGGCCCTAAAATTCTGTCACCGACAATTCCTGTCCATACATTGAGCTTCTGGGGATGTTGAGTATGAGCTTCTTGCATCCAGTGGGGATTTTCCCTAGACCAATATCGACAATTATGTCTGTTAACAGTTCCATGTAAAGTAAAACTTGCCTCATCAGAAAAAATTATACGCCGCGAGAACATTGGATCGCGAATGCAAATTTCCAACATTTCTTCACAAAATTCTTGTCTATGATCATAGTCAGTTTCTGCTAACTCATGGACCAATTTTACTTTATACGGATGAAACTTTTGCATTTTTAAAAGTTTCAGTACCGAGGTATGGCTCAGGTTGTGCTCTAAAGCAATGTCTCGACTAGTCGAATGCGGATTATTTTCTATTTCTAGTAAAATATCAAGCTGCACATCGTCGATTAATTTTGTCTTAGGGTGGCCAGTTTTTGGAAGGTCTTTCACAGTACCGTAATTTCGAAATTTATTTTCTATTCTGCTGACTGTGGATTGACTTATTTGCTGATCAGGATATTTGTCTATAAAAAGTCGACACACCTCTTGATGAGTTCTAATTCGATCGCCATACCCAACCATCATTAAAACTTCAACTCTTTGTTTTTCTGTCAGCAACACCATTTTGGTAAAAGAAGGTTTTTAATAATTGGTGTAACTCCTACTATCCACAGGGAATAAAAACACTCACTTACTTTATTGTGACAGGTATTTACAAGTTCTTGTCAATCAAACAAATTTTGTTTGTTTTACACCTAGCTAACTAGATATTCTGTTTATTTCTTCAACTTTACTATTAAAATTTTGAGACTGTTTTTCTTGAATTTTTTGTTATGTAATCGATCCAAAATTTTATACTGTTGAAAGTAGGTTAAAAAATCCCACCGAAATGAAAAATAAAAAATATAGGTTGCCATTTAAAAAAAACCTTGATGACGTCATAACTTTAAAAAAAATTCATGAAAATATCTGAAAATGACTTCTTCTTATGCGCTATAATTTTAATCGCTATACCCCTTTTAGATTTTTGATTTATCACAAATATTAACCGAGTTATGGATTTTATCCGTTACTTAGTTTCCACGCTGTATATATATGAACGTTGAAGGGAAGTAATCGCGGTAATTTGGCTATAACTTTTAATTCTGAACAACTTATTCTTATAACATTTTCCTATATCTTGTAAAATAAGGGCACTTTACTCTTAAGCCGTTTTCATTTCTCCGTGTCCATTTTGTATACCGTCCAAGATTTCCCAATTTGTCTTTAAGGAATACAGAAGTGCTCTGTCAATAATTTTTTATAAAAATCTTATTTATAACACACTTTTTAAAAGACAATGTATATTTGGTGTATATAATAATATACCGTGAGTTTTTTTTTTTAATTTCGAATATACAATGTAAAGTATTCCTATATTCAGTGTGAAAAAAAAAACGAGTCAAGGATATATCAGCTATCTATGCTGAAACAAAACGAGCTTCAGTAAAGTAATTTCAAGATTTATTTTGTTAACAAAAACACTATAATAAATGTTCGAAATGTCCTCCTTCACGTGCTAAACAATTATCAAATACTTACAAAGATTTTCTTAAGGTTTCCGAAACCTTAAGTCATGACATTTCATAATTGATACTTTAGTATCAACTTGATCTTAATCAAGTTTTCTTGCCAGATGAAAATTATGAAAATTAATTAAAATTGTGTAACTAGCAATATAGAAAGTGTTAGGAAAGAGTTTATACATGTATTTCGGCCTTATTGGGCCTCATCAAAACTCTGTATCTTAAAAAAAAATTGGTTTATTGAAAAATTTAGAAAAAAAAGTTATCTTATTATTTGGGAAAATAATTAAATCTTGCTGTTGTAATCTGTCGCTGTCAATTTGATTATTTTAAATGGAATCACACTTTTTCTTGCAAATTTGGGAGGTAATTTCGAATAAAAAAATTATAAGGTATCGCAACACCTAAATGCAATGAAATATTTTTAATTTTGTAAATTTTTATACGTTAGAAAGTGTCCTAAAAACTTACAGTGTGCTCGACAAATGGTGCTTGTTTAAGCTAATTTCAAGTCACCAAAACTTTATTTTTTTAAACATCTTGTATATTTTTATTCTATCGGATGCAGAATTTAATTGTGCATTAATTTGCTAGATTATCCGATACACAAGCCTATTAGGTTTCTAGTTATAAGGATTCTCTTAAAAAGATATATAAAAGTCACTGATGAAAATATTGCATTTTTTTTCGTAATAGCGCTCTGAATATGAATAAAAATTACTGTACCGGGTCATTCAGGTTGGTATTCGCACCTCTGTAACTTTTTATTTCTGTTTTTAGAAAAATAAAATTTGATTTAAATAATTTAAACCGACCATAAGTTTGTTTGACAAAATGAAACAATATGTATGTACCACTTCCGGTTTAAGTAGCAGTGGCTTTAAGTTAAAAAATCGAAATACGACACCTTTATATTTTTAGAGTTTTGGATTGTAGAGGTAATTCTAGATCGAAATGAAGTAAAATATCCCATATACAGGGTGAATAAAATTCGGAGACCCATAAAAAAATTGAATTGTCTGTGGAAAATCAAACGAATCACTCCAAAAATAAAATACGTTCGGCATTCAATCAAATATTTTCATAAATTTTGAAAAAAAGTTATATTCTATTTTCGAAACTCGCAATTTAAAGTAAAACCAAAAGATTTTACTTCATTTCGATCTACCTAGCTCTACCATCCAAAATGGCAAAAATATACAGGTGTCCTATTTACATTTTTTTACTTTAAACCATTTCCGCATAAACCACAAGTGGTACATATTGTTTCATATTGTCAAATTGGTGGGTTTATATTATTTACACCAAATTTCATTTTCCTAAAAAGTTACAGGGATGCGAATACCAACCTGAATCACCCGGTATAGGAATTTTTATTTTCAAAAATAGCTCTGAATCAAAATTTATTTAACTCTAAGTAGGCAGTAAAAGCAAAATTATTTTATCCAATTATCAATTCATTTTTTAAAATTTTTGGTAAACATTACTTTCTGAATTTTGCTCACTCAACTTACTGCAAAATTTAATTCATTCCTTTGTATGAGACCGCGCATTCCATGATTACAGTTTGGGATTTTACATTTATTATTTTTTTATTTCCATTTTATCATCAAAATTATACAGTGTGTACAGTGTGTCCACTGATTTTCTGCAATATCGAGTGACATATAATTTTGATATATTATTTAAATGTTTCCTTTATTTAAAAATTGAAATCACAATTAATTAATTAACACATCACACATTTCTTACTGCAAAAAATGTTTTATTAATTTTAAATTTGAAAAAATTTATTCGATGTAATCCCCACCCACCTCTACGCACTCTTCTACCCTGTACCTAAATTCCTTATACACGTTACTTAACAATGTAGAACCAATCTTGTCAAGTGTTTGGGCTATGTTTTTTAACGTATTACAGTGTACAGGGTGGGCCAAATTCGACACTTTTAATAGGAAACTCCTATTTTTAGACGAGTTAGACAAAAACTGACCTCGGTCCCTGGAGCTCGATTTTTAAGACAAAATTAATGGTGAAGCCCGCATTTCGATATCTTGTGCCGTTTAGGAACTACAGGGCGTTGTTCAAAATTCTACGATTTTTAAAAACCTTCATAACTTTTTTGTTTATGAAAATTTTTGATTTGTGTAAAGACTTCCTTAAGGCACTTTTTCATGCAGAATTCATTGCTCCAAGTTATTTTTTTCCAAGTTCACGCGGTTACGGCAAATACAGTGGTATTTTCTGCTCAAATATAATTTCCTTATATTTTTTTCTTTCGTTATTTATGGTGTTTCTTATTTAGGTAACTAGCACCAAAGTGAGGAAAATTTGCTTTAAATGAAATATTGCCCAGGCCGGTGGGCCTCATGAATCTAGGAGGTCGTGCGTTTTTTTAATCACTTTGACAATTCCGGCTAATGCGATAATTATGAATGTAATTTGAACTTAGACAAATTTTTGAAAGTAAAGTCATTTTCTTGGCGTTACAACGTTTTCATCGACAATTTCGAAATAATTTACTCAAATTTGACGACGATCAAATTTGTATTCGCAAAAATAAATAGCTGCTCTTAAAACCAAGTAATACATTTAAAGGTTTCATCATTTTAAATATTGTAATTGTAATAATACTATTTTTTAGAAGAGCCTGACTTCAACTTCTGAAATTATTGCTTGTTATTTGTGTTCTCACCTCCACTCTTATGAAACAGTGTTTGCGTTAACCGGACATAAGCTGCTTGTACTTAGTTGTTTCAGCATTTATTATGTAAGCGGTAATCTGGTATACGTTTAATAGATCAACAACAGTTGATACAAAGACAATAATTCTGTAGACGGGAATCTTGGAGGCTAGGAAATTCAGACAAGTTTCTACGCTCTCTTATGATTAGAATAAAAACTAAACTTGTTAAACGGATTGTCTTTTGTAAGGCGCTGCACAAATGATTCATACATATTAGCACTTGCTTCCAATCTGAGATATCCATGAACAACTTGGCAAGTCAAGAAAAGTTCTTTTGACTTACCCAGTTTTTCACGAATTGTCATCCCGTGAAAAGAAATTACAAACTACATAAAAATATAATACAGGAAGATCGAAATTGATTGTCCTGATCCTACACTTCTTTCCGTGAGCTTGATATCGATATTTATATCAAATTATTAAAGTTTAATTAAACAATTATTGTTTAATCAGATTGTTATGACAATGAAATAAACCATTATTCGTGAATGAACGACAATGAATTGTCAACAAAATCTTAGGATATCTAATAACTTCCCTAGATCTCGTTATGTTGCTAACTTCACTTTAATAATTGGATATAAACATCGATATCAAGCTCATGGATAGCGGTGTAGGGTCAGGACAATCGATTTCGATCTCCCTGTATATTGGATGCTTTTCTTTTACATAAAGGAGCAGTCCAAGGGCCTTAGGTGCTGTGTTACTTTTCACAAAACACAGTAAGCATTCCATTGAACTGAGCAGTAGCTTCTGAACTGCTCTAGGTCTTACGCCCTAGGGCGTCACAAATTCAAACTCCGCGTACAGATACCAAGACGCAATTATCATCAAAATTTATCGAAACGATTATGGGTTAATGTTTTATTCTTTGTGGACGAGGAATTTGAGAAATTTATGGTAATTCCTCTCTGATCACTAGCCAAAAATATTTAATTTTTACCCACGGTAAACGTTAGCTTACCGTAAACATCGTTTATGCTGTCTTAATAAGCACAGATATCTGAAAACGGCATTACATTTCTGCTCGACTCTACGAATATAGGGTACTCAACAACTTCCTTACCTTAAGGTGTTCGACTTCTAACACTTAACATTTAATTGGACTAGATGACATTTTTGACAAAATCTGATTTTCGAACGTATGACGGATTCTGATACGTGCGAAAATCATAAAATTTTTAGTTAGTAATGATGGCCCTTTGTTGATTGGAATAAGAACTAAAAACGCGGCTGAAGGTTAGTCATATAATTTACATGGGCCTGAGTTGATGCCTAACATAACCAAGAGCCACAGATGCGTTCTATTCCTGATTTTAAAAATGGAGAATCGTGCAGACAATTTACTTCTTGGTGACAATTTAGATATTAATGAAATTATATATACACGGTGATTCAAAATTGTCTCCCGATATTTTCATGATGAATAGAACATCAAAAAATAAGGTCGCCTTTTTATAAATTTTTTTTTCCACAAGTGAATAATAAGGGAGTTATAAGCTCTGAAAGAGGGGTGAAAAATATAGTTTTTTGGCAATATCTTCTGATTCCTTTAAGTTATCAAACTAATATTTTAAACTCAAGTATAAGGCACTTAACTGCGCATTTGCAACATATTTGCCAGATCCTCTCTCCTTATTACGGGGTAGTTTGAGGGGGTAAGTTTCAGTATTTTATCCCTAATTTTTTATTTTGTACATTTTTCATGAAAAATTTGTATAGGAAATATTCTTTAGATTATTTGGCATAAAAAAGTTCTCTTGTTGCATTTCGATAAACCGTCTGATTTTCGAGTAATTGAGGTTTAAATGTAAGAATGCATCTGTTGCGTTTTGTCACCACTGTGTCCTTTAAAACATCAAGTCATCATTGATTTAAAAAAAATGAATTTTAATTTTATTTTTTACATATGTCATGAAAAAATTGTGAAAGAAGTATTCTTTAGATTATTCGTCATAAAAAGATTCTCTTGTTGCATTTCGATAAACCGCATCGTTTTCAAGTAATTGAGGTTTAAAAGTTAGCATGCATCTGTTGCGTTTTGATACTGTCTTTTCAAACATTTAAAAAATTTAAAAAAAAACTAATTTTAATCAAACAACACTTATTTAATTTAATAATTCAAATTTAAGAATTAGCCTACTTCTACAGATGTTGTGGAAAAATCACCATTGGGATTACTTTATTAGTAATAACGCAGATAAACGCACGTATTTATTTTACAACATTAATTTTATTATTACAGCATACAGGGCGTTAACAAATGACAACTAGCAAACATAAATAAATAAAGAACTATTTTCTTATCACATTTCTTTTACATTTAAAAACAAGAAAGACTACTTTATTATCATAATAACATCATACAGTTCATTCGTGCAGTTCCTGCAGAGATCAAGAAATGTAATATTAATAAATAATTTTACAAAAATTGTTCAAAATGATTTCCATTTTGTCTTATGCAGAGGTTTATTCGGTTACTCAGTGACCAATTAATGCCGATTAAACCTTCATTATTTATTAACTCTGTAAATACTTGAACAATTCTTTCTCTAAGTACTTCTACAGTATTAACTGGTGTAGCATAAACTTGAGATTTAGCCATACTCCAGATGGAAAAATCAAGGGGATTAAGATCCGGAGAACGAGCAGGCCATTTAATGGGTGCGCCTGCTCCACGACCAATCCACCTATTAGGATAGTGGTTGTGTAACCATCTTCTACATGCTTGGGCGTAATGAGGAGGCGCGCCGTCATGCATAAAAAAAATACGTCTTCTTTGATGCAACGAAATATTTTCCAGTATTTCAGGCAAAGTGTTTTCCAAAAATCTGCAGTATGTGTCTCCGTTTAAATTTCCTGGAAATATGTGAAACCCAGCAAGTTGGTTGTCTAACGTAGCTGCCCAAACATTTATTTTAAAAGTATGCTGAAAATTAGTTTCTCTCGTAGCATAAGGATTTTCTTCCGCCCAAACATGCATATTTCGACTATTAAACATCTCTTGTCGAGTAAATGTGGCTTCATCAGCGAATAAAATATTGCGCAAAAAATTAGGATCGTTCCGTTTTTTCTCAAGCAATACTTCACAAAAGTCCACCCTATTTGCCCGATCTTCTGGTAACAGTTCTTGCACTCTCCGATAATGAAACGGATGTAATAGCCGCTCACGTAGTAACCTCCAAGTACTAGGCTGAGAAACGTTTGTTCTTAAAGCTAATTTTCTCGTACTTATTTCCGGCTCCTCCATTAAAACATCTAAAATTTGTTCTTCAGTTTCTGCAGTTCGTGCTATTCTCGGTCGACCACCATCCCTATTTTTTACAGCAAAAGAACCATTTTCGCGTAAGCGGCGTTCGGTACTTAAAAATGTTTTGGGATCAGGAATTCTTTTATTCGGAAACTTTTCTTGATAGCGTCTTGCAGAAGCGGCTGCATTACCAAAACATTCTCCCAAAGTTAAAATAATAACCGTTAATTCTGCGTTTGTGTAATTAACCATGTTTACTTATTAACAATTCAAGCTAAATACGTAAATACGCTTTGTAACGTTACGTTAAGTGAGTGACGTTTGATTAAAATTCATTTTTTTTTAAATCAATGATGACTTGATGTTTTAAAGGACACAGTGGTGACAAAACGCAACAGATGCATTCTTACATTTAAACCTCAATTACTCGAAAACCAGACGGTTTATCGAAATGCAACAAGAGAACCTTTTTATGCCAAATAATCTAAAGAATATTTCCTATACAAATTTTTCATGAAAAATGTACAAAATAAAAAATTAGGGATAAAATACTGAAACTTACCCCCTCAAACTACCCCTTAAAAAGGAGGGAGGATCTGGCAAATATGTTGCAAATGCGCAGTTAAGTGCCTTATACTTGAGTTTAAAATATTAGTTTGATAACTTAAAGGAACCAGAAGATATTGCCAAAAAACTATATTTTTCACCCCTCTTTCAGAGCTTATAACTCCCTTATTATTCACTTGTGGAAAAAAAAATTATAAAAAGGCGACCTTATTTTTTGATGTTCTATTCATCATGAAAATATCGGGAGACAATTTTGAATCACCGTGTATATTATTATAGGGTATATCAGAGTTGGTCTCACAAGTGGCAAACTTGCATTTTCTATTTTCATTTTCGGACACATTAATTACCGTCTAATATAATTTATAAATACTCGCAGTGTCATTTATTTTGTACAATATGAGCTTGGCGAATTCCCAGAAAGAAAAAAAATTCTCCCTCAAGTAAAATATTATACTTTAATATTCCCGCTATTCTTGAACACGTTTATACAACTTAGCGGAATCAAATATACGCTTCGAAAAATGGCGTCCTCTTAGTAAACAATTGAAAATTAGCACCCCGTTCGTCCGATAAAGTAGGCATAGTCCGATAAAATAGAAAGAATAGAAGAATACGCTTCAAAAACAACGCTGTGACATCACTGTTTTAACGCGAAAATAGTTAAATTTCAAAATACACTAAAATATTGAAATAATTTAGGGCTAAAAAAAAATAAATTTAAAGCCATAAACGAAGCATTTCATTTTCATCTTTGTAGGTTTTAATACAAGCAGAAACTTTTATATAGAATTTTTTTCCTAAAAACGTAAAATAAAAAAGTTTTTCCTCTATTGCAGAATATCCGTGGACACGGTGTATAATTCGATTTTATCGTTTAATTTATAAATGTTTTTTTATTGTGTCAACCCAATCCATTAGGTGCCCTTGTTTCTCTTGCGCTTATAGCAAGAGCAACCTTCGCTCACACTATAGTTACGGCCCTGTCGAAATGTTACGCAATTTTCTATTACGTTTTCAGTGCATGTTTCAAAAAGCTGCCTCATATACTGTGCTTTAATACCATGCGGTACACGTTCAATATGCTAACAATGTTAAAGGAGAAAGTCAATACGCATTTTTCATTTCCACTACGACTTAACATGGCAAGTTACGTTGAGAAATATTTAATGCCACAACATTATCAGGGTATGCAAATCGAATAACATCGAATAATTCATATTTTGCACATTATGGCATTTTTAGAAGAGAGACTAAAAGTGAACGAGATCGAAAAGCAACAGTATGAGTATGATTTAGTTGGAGTAACTGTACATACGGGCACGGCCGATGGTGGGCACTATTATAGTTTTATTAAAGACCGCACTGTGGGAGCAAGAGATAAATGGTTTCTATTTAATGATGCGGAGGTGAAACCGTTTGATCCGAATCAAATCGCTGCAGAATGTTTTGGGGGTGAAATGACGGTAAGTTAAAAATACAGGTTAACAAAAATCATCATTGCACTTATTACAGAGTAAAACGTACGACAGTGTAACAGATAAGTTCATGGACTTCAGCTTTGAGAAAACCAATAGTGCCTACATGCTTTTTTACGAACGTTGTCCGTTGAATGGGACGGAGGGCGTCGACTGTGCATCTACAACTTTAGAATTGGGCGATACTTCTTCAAATTCCTCGCAGAGTCCTTCATCACCCTCAGCAACTGCTATGTTTGAACTTAGTAAGGAGCTCGAGGATTGGATTTGGCAGGATAATATGCATTTCGTACAGGACAAGAATATTTTTGAGCACACTTATTTTAAGTTCGTATAATTTTTTTATGCAGTAAATTAATTTTTTTCTAGTTAGTCGATCCTGGCTGTTACAAATTCGACGCTCACCATTGGGACTTCGAAAACGGTAAGAGATACGAAGTCGGTTAAATTAAGGCAAAGTTGTGTATTTTGGTGCTGAAGAGTAATCCGTTTTGATAAATCTACCACTTGTAGTTTTTGAAATATATTAAAAAAATTGTAATTGTAAAAACGTAATTTTCTTTTTTTTTTCTGAAGTTATTACTCTGTAGTAATAATCCCTATCCATTGCAACAAAATTAATGCATTCTAAGGCACTTTTTTGAGCTCTTTACGATAATATGATTTTGCTTAAAACGTTTCGTTTTGTTCTGACCATCAACTTATTGTTTTCTTATGGACGCCACATTGGATTTTAATACTATTAACCAGACCTTTTTTTTTCTGGAGCTTTTCCATATATCATACATCCAAATTTAATCAAGTGAAACAGTTATAAATACAAAAAAATATTTGAATTATCAGTGCAAAAAAATGATATGCTGTGAAGTCCAAGAAAAAATACTTGACGTATCTTCGGAGTTTCATCTCGTATATCACAAAAGCCGATTTTTGTAAATTTTTTTAGCTGTAAAAATGAATGAGGTAAATCCAAAGTAGATGTAAATTTTTAAAATGGATTGTGCTAACAACAACAATTTAGTAATAGCAAGAGAAATTGACTTCCAACAATATCCAGAAAGATGACGATAAAGCAGTAGTTATAAGTTTTTACGTAAAGCAAGAAATTTTGTATTTAAAAAAATTAATTCTTGTAAATTTAAAAATTTGGGGAATAACAATTGAATATTAGCGAACAAACTTTACCCTCCAACTATACCCACAAATATGCTAACCACATAGAACAATGTTTAGTAAATTAGATAGAAACATTACACTTTATGGAACTTTTCATAAAACTCGAAAGACATGGAGATCGCCTTAATGATGATGAGAAAGTATATTTAGAAGAGGTTATTAATAGCTATTTATAAATCGTAAAAAATATGATACTACAAGAAAAATGTTTCCTCGAGCTGTAATATCTTTTAAGATTAAGTTTTGTAAATACATACATAATTTAATTTAATACTTTCTTGCTTTAACAATAAAAGTATATAATTTAATTAAAAATTTAATCAATTACTGCTTTATCTTCACCTTTCTGGATATTGTTGGAAGTAAATTTCTCTTGTTACTGCTAAGTTGTTGTTGTTGTTAGCACAATAAATTTTAAAAATTTACATCTACTACAAACTCCAAAGATATATCAAAGCTTTTTTGTTTTTGTCTTCACAGCATATCATATTTTTTTCCTGCTGTTAATTTCAACAATTTTTTGTATTTATAAGCTATAAATTATAATTATTTCACTTTACTAAATTTGGTTTTCCGTATATCCCATAAAAAATAAAGTTAATGATGGTCAAAACGAAAGGAAACGTTTTAAGTAAAATGTAATGATATTATCGTGAAAAGCTCAAAAAATGCCTGCGGAATGTATTAATTTTGTTCTGATCCTACAGTAATAACTTCAGAAAAAAGTTAAAAAAAAATACGTTTTTCAGTTTTTTGAAAATGTTTCTGAAAGTACAAATCGTAGGATGCTAGTGTAATGTGCGAATCTGATATTTAACTGTTGTAAAGTGCATTCTACTCTCAGAATATACCTGAAAAGCTTGCTTTATTAAATAATTTATTTAATTAAAGTAAAAAATAATAAAATTTAAAATATCAGTTTAATAACTTAAATATTGATTTACCATAACAAATATCGCGTAAAAATGCGATGAATAAATCATCTTGATCCTTCCTCAAGTTTTTCCAACTAACGTGATCTAAATGCGATTGCAAATGATTCAGAGGTACTCCTCTCATCTTTTTCAAAATTTTAATTTTAGCGTCCAACCATGAAGGTTACATTTTGAGAATGAGCGCCTGTTTGTGGATCGAACATAATTGTGTTGGTGATTCACAGTATGGTGTACAAATCCCAAATTACGATAGGCAGGACACTCATCTGAAGGGATAACCGATCCTACTTGAGATTCACGTTCAATAATCGGTATTAGGGTGTTCCGGTCTCGTCTGTCTACGACAAAATACCCTATTTCTTTTTTGTTTTTTATGTCAAAAACCCAAGATCCGTCTATCCTTTACCGTGATTTCTATTATTTTCCACTTTTGCGTCGCTATCTTTGGATTCGACGACTATGTCGCCGTTCAGATCTCACCCTCTATTATAGTTCCGACGATCAGCAAATCGCGCTTCATCGATTTCAATAGGATCTTGAGTCCCAATCAGTTGTTCCCGATCAACTGTTATTATAGAAGAACACACTTCTCGGCATAAGTTAAACCAATCATAAAGTGTGTATTGTTTTTCCAGTTAATGTTTCCACACTTGCACATGAAACTTCGTACACCAATTCCAAGATGTCACAAAGTTTTAAATTGCAGTGTAGTTTACCATTTAGCGTTGCATAATGAAAAAATTCATTCTCACCCTTAAAAGACTTTGTGGTTTTTTCTTTCTTTTTCTTGGACAACGCAAGATTGGGCGATATTTTCCACCTCGATCACGCCTCCTTTTTCTTTGCATTTCCGTTCTACATCTATCACAAACGTTATCTACATTAATTTGATGAAGGAGATTATGAGCTTGCAGAAAATTCAAAGCTGTTTTTTCATTTGCAACAACATAATATACACTGGGTTTCAAAAAAAAATGAACCACCCTGAAGGAGTAGAGGCCGAATTTTGAAATTGCGTAAAAATGACAAGCGCATGTAGACAAACAAATGATTAAATTGTCAATTAAGTCTTAACACTAATCGTTCTAATAAAAATTAATAATGTGTTGCATCTTCTCGTACTCTTATACATTCAGCAACCCTTCTGGGTATACTGGATATCAGGTGGTCAATTGTCTCTTGAGGGAGCTCATTCCAGACTACCTGCAGCTGTTGACGCAATTCGTCTAGTGTGTTGGGAAGAAGAGGTGACTGACGCAGTCTTCTGTCCATCATGTCCCAGACATGTTCGATTGGGTTTAAGTCCGGTGATTTTGGCGGCCAAGGCAAAATGTTTACATTGTTTTCTGCTAGGAAGTCTAAAGTTACGTGGGCAATATGATGGCGCGCGTTACCATGCTTGAAGACAGGCTCTGGAAGGTTTTAAAGTAATGGAAGAACAACAGGCTCTAGAACTGTATCAATGTAACGTCTCGCGTTTAGTGGCTCGGAATGAATACTAAGGGAGACTTGCCTCCGTAGCATATTGCCCCCCACACCATTATCCCAGGAGTTAAAGCTGTATGGTGACACTGAGTAGTATACTCAGACGACCGAGAGGCCAAATCTGGATTCATCACTAAAGATGATTTCTTTCCATTCATGGTCCCATTGCTGCCTGTCTTGACTCCACTGCAGTCTGGTAGCTTTATGTTATATTGTCATAGGTAGATGAAAATAAGGACGATATGAGCACAGTCCCTACGAACGTATTCGGCGATAAATCTTGCTCATAGAGACTCATCGATCAATTGCTCTTACCCAATTAATTTCAACAGCTCGTGATGGTTCTGAAGGGTCCTGAATTGCACTTCGTCTTAAGAGGCGATCTTCCCGTTCTTGTGTTGCTCTGGGGCGTCCACTACCTTCACGACTTCTCTCCAAGTTCGTTTCACAGTGGCATGCGGTCGACTTACACGTCTACCAATTTCCCGAAAGCTTAAGTAGTTTCATGCATCCCGATAATTCGCCCTCTTTCAAAGGGTGTAAGTTGGTGAAAATTTGCACATCTTCGCACTCGTGGCATTGTTAGAGACAAAAGGCAAACTAATACGGCGAAATAATACGATAAAGAAGGTAACTGAAACAAAAAGACTTGTCGGATGATAACTGAGAGATAACTTCTTTGAGAAGTGACAAATGGCTGTCATTATTTAATTATGCTCATGTCTCCATGCACTTCCTATTTCCATGCAATTTTAAAGTTCTACGTTTATTCCTTCAGGGTGGTTCATTTTTTCTTGAAACGCAGAATATATAAAACTCGCAAAAGCATTGTTTAAAAAAATGTTACGTAGGAAAATTATTTAAACGGATTATTGTTCAGCACTAAAATACGCAACTTTGCACTAATTTAACTGACTTCCTATCTCTTACCGTTTTCGAGATCCCAATGGTAAACCTCGAATTTGTAACAGCCTGTATATTAAGTGTACGTTTCGCGAATTGAGTTGTTTACCGCCCTAGAAAAACCAGGACTGTAGCATTTCTAGGAAGTGAGGTAGGTAAATTTTTATTTTCTACAAGATGATACTCATTCTGTCATAAGTCTCGCGGGGTGATACAATATGACTTGAAAAAAATAACGTGCGAGTTCCGAGATGACTCTTAAACCGCCAGATTTGATGAATGTTGAATATTTATGACACATTTTAAAGCAATAGGTGGCTAAGCACATGTGTGCTATTAAAGATCTGCAAGAACTGGAATGAAATTACACACATTACACTATCCTGTGAAACCTAAGTTCGAAAAAATATAATAATGATTTGTTTTAATTTCATTAAAAAATTTTACACGTTAGATTTAAATGAAGTCTTTTGCTGACTGCACATACGAACGTACGAACAAGGAATGAGAAATCCTGTAGGTTGAAATAGTGACGTCACTCCAACTCTCTGAGTTGAAAAAAAAAATTGTACGTCGAATGAGCCAATTAATAAAAATGACAAAAAAATATAAATTTGTAAACAGTTTCTGTGAATTTTAGGTAGGTTTTTTAAATTTTTTTATAAAATATAAATACTTTTTAAAAATTGAATCAAAATATGCGCAGAATAACATAAAATTAAAAAAAAAAAAAGATTCTCTTCCGTGTTCCGCTTTTATTTTCCCTTGATTTCCTTAATAAGCTGTAGTCATACAGGGAGAAGTCTAATATTTCCAACAATTTTAAAAGCTGTCCGACGAATAATCACTATCACAAAAATATTATACATTTTCTTTAATATAACCATGAGTATGTATTGCTTCGCCTGAATGGTGCTTCCTAATTATGATAGTTAATCAAAAAACAATAGACCCCAAACTACAACTGAACATGATGTAATAGATACATAATTTTATAATTATATTAATTTATATTCATTCAACCTCTACTTGGAAGATTGAGATTATTAAAACCACATCAGACTGTCATGTCACTTGTGAACTATATTTTGAAGTTATAATAAATGCAATTTCTTACATAGACCTTGTGCTTAACTTTATCATTCAAGAAACTGGTACAACAAATTGATAATGTAAAAAGTTTTTTCTTTAGTTTTCATTACTGTGGAGAAAGAAAGATAATATGCTACCTCATTTAAATAAATTAGGAAACAATTAATTTTCGAATGGTTAACAAGAAAACTGAATAATCCATTGAAATATAAAAATTTAGGATTAAGTTTATGAATATTAAACCTTGTACCAGTTTATTTCGGTGGTAACCATACATCCGGCGTTTATTCATACATTCAAATACAGTTAAATTAAATGTGATAACACTCTCAAAATGTTGAAACTCCTAAGGTAACAAACTTAAAAGCCTAGAGACAATTCGGAATTACTGATTTATTTTAAACGCACCCAGTTTTACAACAACAAAGTTGCCAAACTTATTTGATATGAGTTGCTCTTTCTTCAACCTTAATTTTGCACATTTAGAAGTGATAATTTCATATATTTTTTTGTTAATCAAATGTGATTAGTTTTTTACGTAGATTGTTGGAAAGTCATTTTCCGTAATGGGTTTTAAAAATTTATAATTTTTTTTGTTAATATAAAACATCTTCCATATTTTTTATTGACTTTTCGACATTTATAATATAGATTGATCTACTTTTACAATTTTCAAATCCAACGCGTTTTAAAAGCAGCATTTGAAAAATAAATTTTCGCCAATATGGCGGACCTCCATAGTTCTTTTAAGTATATTTTCATACAGACAGTTTGCATGGCCATGTTGTGCATTAGTGTTATAATACGAGTTTTAAATGATTAGTGTATATTTGAATTTGAACTTGAATGAATTTCAATATTGGGAAGGTCAAATATTATGTACTACAATCGTAAATTCTTATAAGAACGTTATGTTTCCCATACAGTGAGCCTCAAGAAGTATTTTCATAATACTAATTCGCAAATCAAAAATATGTATGTCCTTATATCCTTTAAAATTAAAAAAAAATCAAAGTGGCTAATAGATGCAGCCGTGACAATATGTATTAGCCTCCTTGATTTTTTAATTTTAAAAGTATATTGGCAAAAAAGCTCTGTCAAGTTGAGCATCCACAAGGTTAGCAAAACGGCTGATGAAGCTATCAACCGATAGTGAAACATAGAGCGATAGTTCCAATTTTTAGTATCCGTTAAAATTAATTTATTGTATGAAAAAATTAAGGTTGATAAGAATAGTTCTGATAAAGAAATAATTGCAGTTGTGGAAGAAGAAGAGGAGCAAAAACGAAAAATGAAAGGGATTCAAATAAAAAAAAATAAAAAACTTGAACAAAAAATACTTGATAATTTTTCCATTTTTTCAGTTTTTCTGTTGTAAGTTAAATACCAGAAACAAAAAATAAGTTGACTAAAAATAAAATAGTTAACGGTAATCCAAATATGAATACCTTTATTTACTATAATTAAAGTAGATTCTTGTCCGATGAAAATTCTTTTAAAGAACAGTTAAAATTCGCACAATCTCTCAACGTTTCAGTTGATAGCTATATAGCTACTACTATATAGTAGCGCGAATTTTAAGTGTCTGTTAAAAGAATTTTTTATTTGATATATGTATGTATTCTAAATAATAAAAACGCGTCCTTAGGGCGCAGTGCGGAGTAGGTCTGAGCGGCTTTGGAATTCTTTCGAAACTTCTTCAGAGCGGCGCACAGTGGTTCGTATTAAACATGGAAACTGGACAAAATTCATTTTGATATAAGGAGAAATTAATTGGTTTTAATTGATCTATAATAATAACCTATGAACACAATATCACCTTTAAACCTCAAAAAAAATTTTGCGAATTCCTTCAGATGAATTAAATGCGATACCATCATAGCCAGTCGACTAATACTTTTTTGACTTCTTTTGTCACTATAAACAATCACACGTCATCTGTTACCTGTACGTCATAATTTGTGAATTGTGATGGCTACTGAATCTCAAAGTATGTAGAATTGTTTCTAATATCTTAAATTGTCAAAAACTTTTATGGTTTGCCATAAATTTAAACTTTAATTCATCAATACATCGCATTAGAAAATTGCGTGATTTAATTTTTCAACAAGATTTTAGTATATGCTCCACATCTCTCCACGCGATAACGTTTTCATCTACGGGTACTTTATAGTTTTTACTTTTGGTTTACATAAATGTCAATTTGCAATTATTTGCAAAAGTATTTTTTATTGTTATTTTTTAGTTACTCGTATCACTATTCCAAGAATGGATTTTATCGGTTTGTGGCGAATGTTACCAGCAAAGACGGAATTTGAGTAACTTTTCGCATTAGTTCTACATAAAACTGATTCTCCTAAAACCTCGGACACCTCAATGAAAATGATAAGGGCCAACATTTCCAGGTTAATTAACCGAATAAAATATCGTTGGGAGAAAAGCGGTCGCCAACAAGAACATTTTTTTAATAAGTTTGAAGATTGGCTTAAAGGAGACGATTTTATTCTGTATGAAGGACGACTTGATGAAAATAGTCAATCTTCTACGTCCGGTGTTTCTGTTGGAAGACCAATGAAACCCTTTGAAGATTCTTCATACAAAACAAAGAAACGTAAAGTAATGAAGATTTTGCAAGAAAAATCTTTGAATGAAATAACTTTCGCCGCAGAAATAGCTTTACGAATAGCAGGCCAAAGAAGTGCCGCTAATCTCGTCAGAAATGCAGCATGTCCTTCTTCAGGTGTTGCAAGTGAATTAAAGAATTTGCAAAATGAATGTTTAAAACAAAAAGCGATGACACCTGCTGAAGCTCTGGCTTTGTATATTGATACGAAAAGTACTTCTTTTTCTTACAAACTCAAAAGGAAAAAAACGTTAAATTTAGGACACAAAATCTATCCTTCATATTATGCCTTAATGAAAGCTAAACGTGCCTGCTTACCTCCTGAAAATGCCATCACAGTTACTAAGACCAGCGCGGAACTCAATTTACAATCAACTGTAGATCATTGGATTAATCGTTTACTAGAATCTAATATTAGTATTTTTAAAGAAGGTAATGAATTTGATTTATTTTGTAAGTGGGGTTGTGATGGCAGTTCAGGGCATAGCAGATATAAACAGAAACTTTTATCTCCTGAAAGTGATGACGAATTTCTATTTTTATTATGCTTTGTACCTATAAAATTAAGTAATGAGTCTCATTCTGTTTGGAAAAATCCTAGTCCTTCTTCTACTAGATATTGTCGCCCTTTAAAGTTCATAACTCAGAAAGAGAGTGATGATCTCATTAGAAACGAGGTAGCTAAATTTCAAAGGCAGATAGATAATTTAAACATTACTAAATTATTAGTAGATGAACAGGAGGTCACAATAAACTACAAGTTTTTTCTAACAATAGTTTGCAATGTATTATCATTTATCAGATTCCACGGAAACTGATAACTCAAGCAGTGAATAAGAAAGTTCAATAGTTAACAATTTTAAATCAAGCATTTTAATTATAGTTTTAATTTGTATTAATCATATAGTCATAAATTTTTTCAAATTATATTCAAATATTAACAGAAAGAGAGTTATTTTCTTAGTTAGACTCATATAAACTCAATAGTGAGCAGAAATAATTTTGTCCAGCTGGCATATTCTATTCGAACCACTGTGCGGCGCCGCGCTGTTGTTTTTACCAAATTCGGAATTCGGGTGTGTTTCTGCCTTATTTAAATTTGAATAACATTAATTCTTATATTATATTAAATAAAAATTCTTTTAACGAACGTTTAAAATTCGCATTGATAACTATCAATCGATAGTGAAACGTTGCGTGATTGTGCGAAATTTAAGTGTCCGTTAACAGAATTTGTTATACAATTTTCGTCGGATAAGAATCTATTTTAATTAGCTTGGCGCAGTTCTTGTTCGTGATACTATAATATGAAAAAGAAAACAAATTTTTGTCGAGTATATTTATTTTAATAGATAAAAATTTGTTTTTTTTCATAATGCCTTGATTGGGTAAATAAAGTTATTCATATTAACTATTTTATTTTTGGTCAATTTACTTTTCATTTCAGAAATTTAACTTAAAAAAACTGAGAATTTTGAAAAATTATTAGTATTCATAGTTCAAATTTATCAGTTTTTATTTGAATCTCTTTCACTTTTCGCTTTTGTTGCTCTTCTTTTTATTTTTCAAGGCGCTCTTTGCAAAAACACGTCTTTGGTATTCTATCCAAATTGCAACTATAAATCATCAAGTGTACTACATCATTGTAATCAGAAAGAAAAACATTATTTAAAAATATAAAAATCTAAGATGACGCCCATGAGAAAAAAAAAGTTGAATGTCGTTTTCCTGTAAATTTTGTTGCAATGATAAAGGCGATGACAGAATTAAATTCCTTGTAAAAAATAATGTCGAACTTAGAAATACATATCTTTAACGGTTTTTGTTAAAAAAATTGGAAACGAAAATCACGATTTTTCGTTTTCTTCAAATATCTTGAAAACCGTAAAAGGTATGTGAATTTTCTTTTCAGCTTATTAATCAGCATAAATATACGCAACTTTGCCCCAATTTAACCGACTTCGTATCTGTTGTGTATCTTGTAAGGACATGGGTGGACTCAAACACTAGACTTGTATTATTTCACTTTATTCTTAAAATTATTAATACAACTAATATAAACTAATATGTGTATGGTAACGTAGGTACCGAGAAACTATATTGTCCCAGTAGTTCCCCTCGGCGCATGCGTACATGACTCCTCTGCTGCGTTCCGCAACGCTATATCCGCGTACTTATTATTCACAACAACGTTCATATATATAACACCTTTCCTCTCCTTATAGATTTAGTTTATTCGGTGGTTTCCTGATTCAAATAGAACGGCGAAGTTCTACTTCTGATTTCGAAAATTGCGGGTCTTCACCTCTTACGTTTGGCATATCCGTTTTCTCCGTTTTTGTTGTAAATTCTTTTTGTAACGTTTCTTTGTCCTTCTCTTCTTGTCTCTCTTTCGCCTCTTTTTCCTTCTCTTCTTGTCTCTCTTTCGCCTCTTTTTCCTGAACAGCTTCATCGAGCACGATCGTAGGTATAATTGGATTTGGTCCCTCGTAATTGGTTCGTAACATTTGATCAATATGACGTCTATGATGCGACCCATCAACATCAATATCATAATGTAGATTTCCGTATTTCTTTGTGACTGTTCCAGTTTTCCATTTGTTTTCTTTATTGTCATAAAATCTAACCAGTACTCTGTCCCCAATATTCATTTGTCGGGCTTTTGTTGTAATCGGAATGTTTCTTTTCACAAGATCGAGCCTCGTTCTGTACGGTCTCTTAAACATCACTTCGGCTGGGCTTTGTCCCGTCGACAAATTTGGAACTTTCCGGTACTGCATCAAAAATCGACATAATTTTACATTTAGACCACCCTGATCGGAAACCATGGACCTTAAACTTTGTTTAAAAGTCTGGACGTATCGTTCTGCTTGACCGTTACTTGCTGGATGGTACGGCGCCGTGAACTTATGAATAATACCATTTGACTTCATAAAATCTTCAAATTCCTTGGATCTAAATGTAGGTCCGTTATCGCTAATTATCGAAACTAGTAGCCCAAATCTCGCAAATGTTTCCCTAAGCTTAGCAATTGTAATTTTGCCGCTCATGCTTTTTGTTGGTAGGATTTCTAGGTACTTCGTGTAGGCATCGACGATAATTAGGAAATAATGTTCTTGAAACGGTCCTGCATAATCAATATAGATTCGTTGCCAAGGATTATTAGGATATTTCCAAGGATGAACTGGTGTTGTAACTTTAAGATTGTTCCGGTTGTATTGACAGTGTTTACAAGATTTTGTAATATTTTCTATGTCGTTGTCTATTCCTTTCCACCATACATAGCTTCTAGCCAAGTTTTTCATTTTTACAATTCCTGTGTGAGCTGTAAGCAGTTCTTCCAAAATTCTTCCCCGTAATGTTCTCGAATACCATTAAATAAACATCCATCTTCAAACGTAAATTTCATTAGATCTTGATCTGTAATTTCACATTCACTTTGTAACCCTTTAATAATTCTTGCAAGTTCAATGTCATTTCCGGTTGCTTTCTTTATTTCCTTTCTTGTAACAGGTAATACTTGTAGCTGGTTTAAGTAAAATAAAGAATCGTCATCGAATGTATTATCTGTAGAATTTGGTAATGCGAATCGAGATAAGTAGTCTGCATTGGAATGTAACTTGGTATTCCTGTAAACGATCTCGTATTTGAATCCTGCCATAAAATTCGCGTAATGTAATAACCTTATTGCAGATGTCGCTGGCAAATCCTTTTCAGGATGTAGTATTCTTGTAAGCGGCTTATGATCCGTAATGAGAATAATTTTCCTACCGTAGCAGTAGTGAAAAAATATCTTCAGACCCCACACAATAGCTGTTGCTTCCTTATCAATTTGGCTATAATTCCGTTCAGCCTTTGTAAGTGATCGGGATGCAATCGCGATCGGCTTCTCTGTTTTGTCTGGAAGAATGTGAGATATGACTGCTCCCAATCCAGTTGGAGATGCATCTGTGGCCAAAACCACTGGAAGATTTGGATCATACGGTGTAAGAACTTTATCGCTGCTTATTTCTTTTTTTAATTTGTCGAATGCCCATTCGCACTTAGCGGACCACTTGAATGGCTGATCCTTACGTAACAAGTTATTTATCGGATGTAATTTTGATGCTAAGTTTGGTAGAAATTTTTGGTAATAATTTATTAATCCCAAAAACGTTCGTACCTCGTTTACGTCTTTCGATTTGGCACACTTGATGATTGCGTCTACTTTATCTTGAAGCGGGTGTAAACCATTTTCATCTATTTTGTGACCCAGATATGTAATTGAATTCTTGAAAAATTGGCATTTTTCTTTATTTAAATGTAATCCATTTTGTAATAATCGTTCGAAAACATTCCGTAAATTTATTAATAATTCCTCGCGACTCTCTCCTTGTACCAGAATATCGTCAAAAAAGCACGCAACTCCTTCCAAATCTGCAAGAGTTTGGTCCATAAACCTTTGCCATACATTCGGAGCAATTTTTATTCCAAACATTAATCTCTTTACTTTGAATGTTCCACGGTGAGTGCTAATTGTTTGCAGTAAGGAACTTTCATCATCTACTGGCATGTGAAGATACGCTTGACTGATATCCAAGGTGCAAAAATATTTTCCTCCGCTCATTTTTGCGAATAAGTCCTCTATCCTGGGAATTGGATAATTATCATCCTTTAGATATCTGTTTATTGTAGCTTTGTAGTCAGCGCATAAGCGAATTTCACCATTTTTCTTCACGACAGGAACAATTGGGCTTCCCCAACTTGAATATGTAACTTTTTCAATAATACCTAATTTTTCTAGCCGCACTAATTCATCTTCTATTCTGTCTTTCAAAGCATATGGAACTGGTCTAGGACGAATAAATATCGGTGTACATTCAACCGTTTGTAGTTTACAAGTACCATTAGGAATTTTTCCTAACTTATTTTGAAATATTGAACTGTATTTTTGTAATAACGTATCCATTTCTTTTTTGTAAGTTGAATCATTTTGAATGGATATTTTATTTAATTGATTCCAATTTATTTTAATTTTCTTTAGCCACTCGCGACTCAATATTGTGTCTACTTCTTTATCGAGTATGTAAATATCCCCTTCGTTACTTTGGTTTCCGTATTTTATTTTCACATTACATTTGCCTACTGGCTTAATTTCTTCGCCTGTATATGTGCGTAGTAGTATTGGAGTTGTTTGTAATTGTTTTTCAGGGCAGATAACTTTAAAGTTATGTAAAGAAATCGTTGAAAGCGCTGCACCCGTATCTAATTCCATTTTACACGGTTTCCCTTCAATTTGTACTTTAACTACGTATTTATCAGACTTTAATTTGTTTATTTGATATATGTAATTTATTGTATAATTTTTTTCTTCTTCCATAACATTTCCCGAAATTTCTTCGATCTGATTTTGGTTTTCAGTTTTCTTTTTAAAACATACTAATTTTAGGTGTCCATTTTTTCCACAATTTGTACATTTTAAATTTGTAGCCTTACATACATTCGCTGTATGATTAGTTTTTCCACATTTGAAACATTTTATTTTATTTCTTTTGGGTAAAATAGTTGTTTTAGATACTTTTGTTTCTGATTGCTTTTTCTTGTTAATGTAATTTACCTGTGAAGGATTATAAATTTCTTTGCTTTCTTGTTTGGAAGATTCGATTGACAGAGCTACTTTGACTGCTTCTTCAAATGTAATGTTCGTACTCTGCTGTAGCAAACGTATTCTAATTTCATTATCGCGCACTCCTTTAATAAATTGTGATCGTAAATGCGTATTTAACGTAGGCTTTTTACAATTTTCGCAGACGAAATTGCAGTTTTTACATAATTTCTTTAATTCCGCCTGAAAATTTGAAATGCTTTCACCTTCATGTTGTAATCGTATTGAAAATTTATGTTGCTCAGCAATTTCACTCGGTTTAGGTGCAATGTATGTGCGTAGTAATTCAACAAGAACAGAAAATTTTTTGTTTTAGGCAGTTCTGGCGCTGTAAGGTTGGTTAACGTTTGGTAATGTTTTGGTCCAAGGCAGCTAATTAAAATTTGAACACATTTTTTATCATTTTCATCCGTCTCTTGATCTAAATTTCTTAATTCGAGATAATTTTCTAGCCTTTGTAAATAAGAGTCAAAAGTTTCGTTTGTCTCATCAAATTGTTGTAATTGTATTCCTCTTAAATCTGTTTGATTTCCACTTTGTCTATTAACTATTTGATTTTGCGTATTTTGTAAATTCTGTAGTATTAAAGCGATTTGTTGAAATGCATCCTCCCTTTTGTAATTTAGGAATGTGTAGGAATTCTAGGAAACACCAAGAGGGCTATCAAGGCTTTTTGGATGTTGAGGCCCCTGAATGATAGGTTTGTACACAGGTCCACGAAGGATGAAGTTTGTCGCGTAATAATTTAAACAAAATTGCGACTTACCGACCCGGCTCTTCGCCACGTGGTTTGCACTTTCATCAATTTTTTCTAGACTTACGTTGATCCTCGTCGCCACTGTTGTGTATCTTGTAAGGACATGGGTGGACTCAAACACTAGACTTGTATTATTTCACTTTATTCTTAAAATTATTAATACAACTAATATAAACTAATATGTGTATGGTAACGTAGGTACCGAGAAACTATATCGTCCCAGTAGTTCCCCTCGGCGCATGCGTACATGACTCCTCTGCTGCGTTCCGCAACGCTATATCCGCGTACTTATTATTCACAACAACGTTCATATATATAACAGTATCTTTTCAAATAACTGAGATCCCCATGGTTAGGCTCGAAAAACGGGCATCCTGTATATATATATATATATAGTGCTATAAAATGTGCCATAAATATTCAATATTCAACAAATCTGGCGATTCTAAGAGCCATTTTAGAACTCGCACGTTATTTTTTCTTAAATGGTTGCATGACCACGCGAGACCAATGTTGTATAAAATAAAAATTTTACCCATCCCACTTCCTAGAAATGATACATTCCTGGCTTCTCTAGTGTGGCTAATACATATGACCACAGCTGTATATTTGCTCGATCTAAAGTAGTTTTCTTTTTTATGTTAATAATAATAAAATGAAAATTAGCTTATTAATGTATAGTTAACTTGTGTAAGCTGAATAAATTTAACCGAATAATTTGGCTGAATATTCGGCAATTCGGCCTGGGTGTAAGTCGCATCCAGTTATCTGTCCAAAGCACTATTCGTTGCATCTCTGCTAAGTATGTTTGTGTATATGTAGACCAGATATTTCTAACATTTGTAGGCATATAAAATTTATTTAGCATTTACAGATTAAAAGACACGTGCTTTTGGCTTTGTAATTTTAAGTTTCAATTTTTGAAGATAGAGATCTTTTTTGCGTTGTAGCTTTATGTGGCAAATATGTGGATACATACCTCAAACTATAATGCCTGTCCAACCAGATATAACTCAGAAAGCTGCTCAATTATCAACTTCTTTCTTCATAGAAACTTTCATACATGCTAAGGAAAAGGTGCGTAAAATTTCTGTAGTAATGAACTTTACTTACGTGAGTTTTTTTTAAAGCCTACGATGGTACAGTGGGTAGAATTAGTAACGAAACAATTCAATGCATGTCAAGACGCATGCATTTGGTTCTTGGAACATATGGCTCAAGATACCTGGTGGCCAGTGCAAGTGTTACTAAAGTGTCCCAATCAAATGGTCCGACAGATGTTTCAAAGGCTGTGCATACATGTGATACAGCGACTCAAGTATTTTGAATTTCAAAGCTTTATTTATTAATATAAGCTGGTGTTGTTTCAGGCAGTCGCACTCAAGCTTGTATTTAATGATGGATGAGGATGAAAACTGCGAGAAAGGTGAAAGGAACTATGATGAAAGAATGAATGCAGATCCGAGTAAAATAGGAAATGCATCTTGTGTTACTAAGTTTATTAAAACCTTATTATCACTAGTAAGTAATTTCTTTTTAATTTGATTATTGTATGAATGTGTTTCTTTTTAGATGGAACATGGTGCGAAAGCACATTTAAAGCATCTAACTGAATACTTTGGTTTTTTGTACGAGTTCAGTCGAATGGGTGAAGATGAATCGAAATTCTTACTTAAAGTTGGTGCCATTCACACAATGATTGATTTTTATTTAGGCCATAAAGTCCACGAGTTTGTAAGTTGCTTCACAGTTACATATTTGTTTTCCACTCATACAAATTAATTGTTTAGGTTGATGTCAGTGAGGGAGAGGAAGAGGAAGAAGTGGTTGCTTTACCAACCGATAAATATAAACCGGGTTCATTGGATAAGATGATCACGTTGATTGCTTCTTTGGTTGAAAAAAGTCGTGACACCGACTTGAGATTGAAATTAAGTATTAAGGATTACAATGCAGTTGCTGGTGGAAAAGTGAGGAAATTTTTTTAAGTATTTCTAACATTTTACCTTCAAATGTTGTCCAGGGTTTTCCTTTTCTATATCAACAAATAAAGGACAATATTAATTTGCAACAAACCAGAAACTTAATTCATTCATTGTGTCGTGGAAATGAACGATTGGCGACTTCGATAATTGCGATGTTATCACAGGCCATCAGTAGAAATTCTGATGTATGTAGTCATGTAATAATTTTTGAGCTAAGATAAGAACATAAGATTTTTAGTCATGCCAACCGTTCTTCAAATTATTGACTTTATTAACCGAAGGCGGAAGTCAAAGTTCAGCAGGTCCATCAAGCTTACCTTGTTTTACACAGTTGGTACTCCAAAGAGTTTGGGAGGCCGCTGAGTGTTGCCCATATTCAGCACTTGATTGGCTAGCATTGCAAGTAACTAAGAGCCGTCTGGTGCACCAGTGGGTATTATCTTCTCTCGATTCTTGGTTGGAACATTTTTTAATCGCCCATGGAAATCAAAGAGTTCGAAATGGTCTGTATAATTTGTTTTCAAAGATGCGAACCGGAACGTAAAACGAAACCGAGCCGACTGTTCTTGAACCTGTACCGAACCTGTAATACTGAGTGAAATATGAAAAACCTTTGGTACAATTTGAAAAAGAAAAGTTGACTGTCATCAGTCAAAAACGGAACTCATAAAAAAATTAGATCGATCCAAATTGTGGTTTTTTTAACGATTTTGTTTGACGTATCATTTATTAAAATTGAATAAAAAGTAAGAAAGTTACAGCATCAAAGGTTTTTAATATTCCACACAGTATAAAACCTTAACTAGAACCGCGACGCTGTAAAGTGGTTCGAATCAATAAGTGTGCGTTATGCACATTTCGAATCTCTTGGTTTTGTGATATTTGTTTAAACTTACCTGCACAAATATACCTATATTTTAAGTAAAAAAAGAACTCCTTGGAACATAGTATTTTACAAAATTTTATAGCAAACCGAGCATCCTTTGTACAGGTGTTTCGGCCCTATTTGGGGCCTCGTCAGCAAAAACGTAGCTCGAGACTTCCAATGCAAACCAAACCCCCCTGTCCAAGGTTATTCGCAAATGCGATCTAATAATAATGAATAGTTTGAATCGCGACATGCTGCGATCACTTTTTGACACAACTTTGTATAGGAGATGACAAATTGCAACTAGTTTGCGACTTAATAAGTCATCCCATCCAAGGCGACCAAGCGTGCTGTCAAAGTATATTGAAACTTTTTAAAAATTTTTGTTGCAAATCGGTTTTGATTGCAGTGGACCCCTCGAGCATCCTCTGTACAGATGTTTCGGCCCCGTTTGGGGCCTCGTCAGCAGAAGCGTAGCTCGAGACTTTCACTGCAAACCAAACCGACTTATCCAAGGTTATTCGCAAATGCGATGTAATAATAATGAATAGTTTTTAGTGACTGTTTCACATTCGTTCTCAAACTTCCAAGGAAACTGACTATTATTTTTATTTATTTGAAAAAAAAAAGTGCTAAACTAACAAAAATGAAAGGCATCCGTAGTAGTGAAGCCTACATATGTGAGGAGCTCCAAATCAAAACCCAGTTTTCGACCAAACTGTAAAATTGGTCGATGGCATCATAACTTTTGCGAGTATCACTCTGTACATTTAATTTCAATGTTATGTTTTGCTTATAATTACATAGTCTCTGACTAAAAACTCTCAAAATCGAATAATTAGATTACAGCATAAAATATCATTTTTTAACGAAACTGGTTGTTTTCAAAAACTGCATTTTGATTTAGAGCTCCTCACAAATTACGGCCTATGTTCGATTTCAAAAAACCCACTTTTCTATTGTAGTAAAGATGCATATGTTCTATGCGAAAAAATTCTCGCTGTATTTCATCTGTGTTAAGAGGACTATGGATCACGTGATCATCTACTCGAAAGCCACCAGTACTCCCCGCAAACTCCGGAAGATTGAAAACACACCTTTCTTATAATTGAAATAAGTGACGTTTAGTATAGATGAACGACAAAGATAACGAATAGCTTGAATGGCGACATCCTGCGATCACTTTTTGACACTACATTGCATTAGGAATGACAAATTGCAACCAGTTTGCTACTTAATAAATAATCCCATACAAGGCGGCCAAGCGTGCTGTCAAAGCATATTGAATTTTTTTAAATTTTTTTTATAACAAATCGGTTTTGATTATAGTGGATACCGCAACCATCTTCTGTACAGCTGTTTCGACCCTATGTGGGTCCTCGTCAGCAGAAGCCTAGCTCGAGACTACCATTGCAAACCAAATCGATCTGTCCCAGATTATTCATATTTATGATGTAATAGTAATGAATATTGAAAGATCAACATCCTGTTGAACGAATCTAAAAAACTACAAATTATGTCATTTAAATTAGCAAAATCCCTACATTTAATAGAATTCGATGATATTTTAATTTTACACATTTCTATAAAACGTCGTTTGAAAATATTAGATTCACAGTATGAAATATCGGTATTTTCAAAATAAAAATTATATTTATTTTCTAACGAACGTTCTACAAGCATTGAATGAGTTTGATTATTTTTTTGGATATGATTTTATGTTGGTCTAAACATTTTTTTTTAATTTTGACTTGTTTCTCGTATATGACATGAATTACAATTGAACATTCAATTTCATAAACTACGTTACGTTGTTTTAGTTTCAGTGTTTTGATTTTTAAATTTGAGAATATATTACTTAAATTATTTACAGCTAAATTTAAGTTATGTTTTTTGAATATATATATAATATATTCAGTGTGGTTCAGCGGTTCAATATAAGGTAATGATATGTATTTTTTGTTGGATGTTTTATATCATTTTATCATATTGTATGTTTGAATTATGTAGATATTAACACGATTTTTAACTACAGATTCAATCAGATTTATTGGATTAAAATTTTGAACAAGAGTTTTCTTAATTAAATTTAAATTCTCATAAATGAAATGTTTATCTGAAAGTCAAATAGCTCGATCCGTTAAGAAAATAATTGTTGCCATTTTATAATTTTTGGATGTGTACGAGTGAAAATTAATATATCTACTGGACCACGTAGGTTTATGAAACCAATTAATTATTACTGTGTCTGATAATATTTACATCGAGAAATCATGGTGAATTATTAATTTCTTTTTCTACAGAAATTATAATCTATTATGGAAAGAGTTAAATTTCTTTAAAACAAAATCCACTTCATCTGAAGGCAAAATCAATAAAATACCTACGTAACGAAAATATAATGTTAAATTGAAACAAAATCCACTTCATCTGAAGGCGTAATCAATAAAATATCTATGTAACGAAAATATAAAGTTAAATTGAAAAGTAAAGAGTTAATGACAGTTTTTTCTAGTTCTTGCATAACAATTTCAATTAAAGCAAGATGTAAAGGAGAACCCACAACAGTGGGTTCAACAGTACCAAAAATCTGTTCATAAAATTTGTCATTGAATGCAAATCCATTGTAATCAAAACCGACTTGCAACAGAAAAAATTTAAACCATACATTGTAGTTCAAAATTCTCCCACAGTGGCAGCATTTTACATATATCCCTCGTCACGCCTCTCTTGTTTCACCATACTTCTATCCGTTACATTAAAGCGGAGACAACCATGAGATGACCAAGTCAGTAGTAAAATTCTATTCGCTCAACTAAATTGGTCCAGTGTAAAATGAAAGGTGAATGCAGAGGGCGTTCAAAGCAACGAAGCGCGAAAATTTGAATATGTTCTTATTAATTTTTTATTTTAAAATTTATTTAAACTATATCGTCAGTATCTGGCACATAAAAATATTTAAAATTACATATATATATTTTTATTTACATTACTTGTAAATATGACAATGTGATAATAATATATTGGATGAGATGAGTATGTTGGGCGTCGCATGGCATCTCAGAATATTTCCTCCGTCAGTCGGTTGTGTTACACGACTGCCACAGACACTATCGAATACATCAAAACAAGCAATTAACACACAAAATAATGCTGTATATACTTCTTACATACCCAGAAAGTAATTAACAAAAAGACAACAACAAATAAATAAGAAGCATGTGGTGACCAAGCAAGCGAGCGCATTCTTCCTTTGACTCCAATCAGCAGCAAATTGAAATTCTAAAATTGACAAATGACAGTTGGCCGCAGTTGGATGCTACAACTGCCCCATCTGCTTCACCTTTCGTTTTGTAAGACAAGAACAACGCATACTGCAGAGGTATGTGATAGACAGAGATAGAGCACAGCTGGCGAATAAATTTTCAATATGAGTTGGACGTCTCATGGTTGTCTCTGCGTTAAAGGCTTTATCACGATCCCTCTTATTAGTATATACTCAATGCTGTGATTCAAAAAAACTTTTATCGAAAGATGTCATAATAAATAAAGAGAGATTTCTGTAAACTTGAGATCAAAAAGAAGACCCAGTTTTGGTTATAAAATGCGTTCAATAAAAGCCGTTATCAAGTAGGATTATGTCAAATGCAAGTTTTGCAAAATCACGTCGTAACAATACAATTATTATAAACATAATCTAACTTTTTATATCCATTTAATTACGATTTTCTACAAAATGGATAATAAAACTTAATTAATGCAATAAAACATTTATTTTATTACAAATGCTTCGAAGATATAAACAAAATATTTGACAGTTGAGGCTGTTGATAGTACGCAGTAATTCAAGGTTTCAACATACGTACTGAGCTACGACGTGCCGTCATAAAATAAAAGCAAATTCAGAGCCTTCTTGATAACGGATTTTTTTGAATATACTAAATGTCGTTACACTAAATAGGTTATACTATACGAAATGTCGTGTTATACATCATGATTTGATGCGTCACTTTGTATTACTATTTCTTTATCAGAGTTAAAATTTGCAAAACTGGTGCTATACTTATTGTTTTTAATTTTATTTAAAGTATCTCTATGTCCAAACAAAAGCATTATTTTTTTTAAGTTTTCTCAAAGGACTTGTAATTTGGAATAAAGCATCTAAAACCCGCTTTAGACGGTCACATTTCTTGTAACAAATTTATTACGAAGTGCCAATTCTACCAATCAACATTCACTGTGATAGCTTATCAGTTTTGATTGCACTGGATTCTCGAGCTACGCTTCTACTGACGAGACCCCAAATAGGGCCAAATAGAGCTGTACAGAGAATTATCGAGGAATCTACTGCAATTAAAACCGACTTGCAACACAATTTTTAAAACTTTCATAATAATGGTAATAATTCTTCAAATTTTTGACATATCGACTTAAAAATTTAGGTACGGGTGTTTCTTGGGACGAGAAATAATATTATGCAATTAATTTTGATATAGTGGATAGAGGGCGCTATGTATGCCGTTATTCTGCTCTTTAACATGCTCTAACTTTTTTGTGAGTAGGTTTATGAGACTTTTAATAAGAAAATAGTATTCCACTGTCTTTATTTTAGCAAAAAGGTATACCTGTTTGATAGCGCTAAAGTTAACCATTTTCGAGATATTTGCTATTTTAACATTAGACGCAATATCATAATAAATAAATTATGTATTATTTACAGTTCTGCATTACAATAAAAATTCATAATATTAACTGCAAGAAACTAACACGAATAACTACTGAAAAATCATTAAAAATAAAAATGATGCTGCCTTGGTAACAATTGTTCAAAGTGGCCTCCATTAACCTCAATGCATTTCGCTATGCGTTTTACAAAAGACTGTCTAATCTTGAATAAAATTCTCTCATTTCTAATAAGATCAGCAGCATTCATAATTTTTTGTTTTAACTCATCCCGAGTGTTTATGGTATCGTTATAAACAATGGCTTTTAAAAAGCCCCATACGCAAAAATCCATTGGATTGAAATCGGGGCTTCGCGCGGGCCAGAGTAATGGGCCACCACGTCCTATCCAACGTTGAGGAAACTTTTCATTAAGGTAGTTCCGCACTTGTAAGGAGTAATGTGCTGGGGCACCATCTTGCATGAAGTACATATTTTGCCTAACGTTTAGTGGCACATCTTCTAAAAGACCGACAAACTCATTTTGTAAAAATTGGAGATACAAATTTCCGTTTAGATTGGGTGGTAATTCATAAGGACCTATTACATGATTTCCAATTATTCCGCACCAAATGTTTATTTTAAACTCATGTTGGAAATGACGTTCAGTGACTAAATGCGGATTTTAAATTTCCCATGCACGTTTATTTCTAAAATTAAATACACCTCGCCGAGTAAATGTGGCTTCGTCTGTGAATAGTACGTGGTTTAAAAACATTGGATTTGTATTTTGGTGGTCTTGGAAAAAACGAGAAAACAGCAATCTGGCGTTAAGATCAGTTGGAAGAATACACTGTACGGGTGTAAAGTGATACGGGTACAGGCCTTCATTATGGAATATTCTAAGAACTGACGATTTACTTACACCTGTACCTGCACTCATTCTTTTAGCACTTATCTGTGGATTGTCTGCCACTCTAACTAAAATCTCGTCTTCTTGATCTGGTGTAATGGTTTTTGGACGACCCAAAATGTCTCTTTTTGGATGAAATGAACCGGTTTGTCCTAATCGGTCATAAAGACTTTTAAATAATTTGTGGTTTGGTTGGCGTCTGTTCGGAAATGCACAACATATCTCGCATTTCTGCGTTGGAAAATAATGTATGTCGGGGCATAATTGCTCAGAAGATCTTACTAAGTAATTCAGAAGAATCTACAGCTCTGACAAAGGGTTGTTTGCAATTGTCATCATTTTTGTTTTAAATCAAAGCCAACTATTGTAATACATTATGATATTGCGTCTAATGTTAAAATAGCAAATATCTCGAAAATGGTTAACTTTAGCGCTATCAAACAGGTATACCTTTTTGCTAAAAGAAAGACAGTGGAATACTATTTTCTTATTAAAAGTCTCATAAACCTACTCACAAAAAGTTAGAGCATGTTAAAGAGCAGAATAACGGCATACGTAGCGCCCTCTATCCACTATATCAAAATGAATTACATAATATTATTTCTCGTCCCAAGAAATACCCGTACCTAAATTTTTAAGACGATATGTCAAAAATTTGAAGAATTATTACGAAAAATTGAAATTCAAATTCTAACTTTAATAGTCTGTATCTTTTCTATTATCAACTTTTGGTATAAGTAAGTTCGGCTAAATCGTAATATTTTGACGTGAGGAATCTACCATTGCTCTGTGTCCCATTACTTTTGGTCCTCCCTGTATATTTTTTTTTTGTTTTTAAATGTCATGGTATAATTTTTGCAATGAATTTTTAAAGAATTTTTTTTTGCATTCAATAATGTACTGCAGTAAACACTTTGAAATTAATTTTATAAATAAATAATTTATTAATAATAATTATTATCTATAGTAACGCGGGGTGAAAAGATTCCTCATCTTCGTTCACTAAGCAAAGCTGTTTCCTTTATATCCACGATTGAAAAATTCTGAACTAATTTAAATTTAGCGATAATTGAACGCGTTGGTATGTGGATTCGCTTGTTCGCCTTGTGACCGCATCGCCTCCGCGTTCTCTATCGCTCTAGTTTGCGCCACGCAAAACCTCCCATGACGGTCGCTTCTATTATCAGTTGTTATAGTTCCCCAAATTATTTTATATGTAATTTATTTGTATTGATACCTCTACTGCCGTGCTAGACGAAAATAACGTATCTGCAAATTTCATATTTTGAAATGTCTTATATTTTCGTGAAATAGTGCCCGAATTGAATGCTAAAATATATTTTAATGATATTTCTTTTTAAGAATAGGTTTTCTGTGATTGAAATACGCCAATATTGTTTAGTAAATATGATGCAAAGATATGTTTGTGATACTTTAAATATGCACTCATCCAAAAAAACATAACAGTCAGATACGTCTTTTTCGTTTAACAGGGCAATCTATTAAGTGGACATTTGTACAAGACGGACATGGACATTAAATTTACGTGTCCACTTGCTAAAAACCAGATATCTTTTTCCTTGACTTCTAAAGCCGACAGGAGCTATCGACGCCGGCCTTGCTTAAGAACAATATTCACCAAAAACAGCGTATCGAACTACCCATGTAACACATCAGGTACAGAATATGTCTAATACACGTTTCGAATTTAGTCTAAATGTAGAATACTATAGACCAGAATTATACATATGAGTGACAGTCTAACTAACGTCTCTGTATGGGATAAATGTAACGTCTACACAAAACGTATATTTATGGTGTAACCGCAACGTTTATATCAGGCGTATCTATATAACCAAATGTATAATTACAAATAATCGGACACTTCGTAAAATTGAATTAAATGTTTACGTTTCGCTGTACGTTTGATAGCTTTTTAGGAATATATTCTGAAGAAGCTGTCAAACATAAAACGAAACGTCTACACTTATTTCAATTTTATGAAGTGTCCGATCATTTGTAATTATATATTTTGTGATAATTTTCAACAGAGGAGAAAGTTCTTCAGTTATATACTATTGGTGTATTTTAAGGTTTATTATATAACATATAAATATACATATAATTCCATATAATTTATTTTATAATAACTATTTTTTCTTGTTTATTCTTGCGCAGCAATTCACCCTTGTACCATTGCGGTGCCAATTTTAACCAGTCTTTGATAGCTTGGTCAATGGATTGGTCATTTAAGTCACTCACTTGACGACTATCATAAAATAACTTTGTTGCCTCTATAAATACATATATATTTCACTTCAAATACAAAATAAAAATCGGTAATATTCTCTTACCATGTAAAACTTTACACATTTGCGTTTTTTAGAGCTAGTTTTTTCATGACCCGCCCAATTGAATTTTGCAGCCATCTTGTTACTTAAGAGATACTTCATTTCATTAATCGTGACATTTCGTGCAGTGGTTCCTCCTACTACAGCCAGGCGGTTTACCTGCAATAAATGACCTGGCTAGATAATTTGTCGGCAAAGAATAGATTTCTTACCAAATAACGGAAATTGCTCTCATTCAACAAAAATCTTTCAATATCTTTGTAGTCCTTCTTACATTTAATAGGAAAATTTGAGCAATCCTGTAGGTTCCACAAAACGTTGATTAGAAGAACCGGGCTAATGGCGCAATTCTGCAAGAATGAGAGCATGTTGCTGTTGTACTGCAACTATATGCTCACTTTTTCCAGAAGCAGATCGCAATAAGCACGATTGTTCAATAATTATAATGTTAATTACATATTAACATATTTAGAACGACTGGGATAACAAACTCAAACGCCGGGCAATAAATCGGAATCGACTGGGACTTTGGATAAAAAAATCGATTAATTCTTTTTGTTGGAACGTTAATGATAATTATATTAACTTTTAATATTTTTAAATATCAATCTTGAATTATTATGAGCTTTGAACATTTTGGATTAACGTGAACAAATTAGATAACAGCATTTTTTTTTTACAAGTTCTATAATTCTACAAGAAAATCTCAATTTTGTTTGTCTGTCTTTAGAACAATGGATTGATTTAGTATATTTTAAACACAACAACTTTACATTTTATTGAAATGCCAATATCGGTAATAGGAATTTATTTTACTTCGGGAAAGCACAGCAACATAACCTAACAAACGCATGTTTAAAAAAGTAGAATAAGCTACAGAAAGGTGTTACTTACCTTAATTGAACACTCCTGATGATTAATTGTTATAATTTTTGTCACGAGAAACTTTAATTGACTGCAAATAGTGCGAATACCCATCTGGCACCAAGAAAACCAATAAAAAAACGGCCGTTCGCCGAATTCAGTGTTACCAGTGTACAAAAATGCAATGTACGTACCAACCCTCCAGCAAAAAGTACCAAATTTACCTAGGCGGTACCAATTTTGCTAGAATCATTATTTATAGCGTTCTCGATTGACCGCACTGGTGCCCACTCAGAATATCTTCATTTCTCAGTGTGCACCTATTTTAACCTCATGCGTGTTATTGCATGAGGTTAAAATAGGATGCAACGACTATGAGTGCAACCGATGCATGTGAATCGAAAACGCTATTACACTTTTTTTAAGAGTTTAGTTGTAAATTATTCTTTTTTATACAAATAATTCTTTTATTAATATGTATAGTAATTTGAATAATTTGAAAAGCACCAAACTCGTTCTTTTTTTTATTAAATGTTTTTTTTTTTTCAAAATCCTGAAACAGGCCGATTTTTAACATTAAAAAGACACATTTTAGTGCGAAAATCTTTTTTCCGATCGGCATTTGTGTTTGCGCTGTGACGTCATTATTAATTTGTTTTAAATGTGAAAGGTACTATTTTTTTATATCACCATTTAACTGACAAGAAGGACGTTCAAAATTTGCAGGAAAAAGTTAGGATTGTCATTTAAAAAAATTAATGATGATGTCACAAGGAAAAGCAAATTTTCTCACTAAAAAGTGTCTTTTCAGAATTAAAAATCGACCTGCTTCAGGATATTGCAAAAAAAACATTAAATAAACAATAAAGTATGAGCTGAGTGCGAGACTTTATCACTATTCTGTAGAGGCACGTAAGACCTCATTACTTTTCAGATTATATTGAAGATTTTAATGTGAAATTAATTTTTAGGGCCTACATCATATTAGAATGTAATGAAATTAACATTTTTGCAAATTGTGATATATTTTATCACACATTTTAATGAAAACGTTTAATTAACGTATCACTTATATTCTAGAGTAATTACATAGTTCCATTAAAATACGAATATATTTGGTATTCGATATACCAATACCAAAAATATCCCTAGCTTTCGTATATAAGCCGCCTAATAAAGGAAATAGTGTTGCTTGGGTAGCTCGAAACTAGTTCAGAAGTAACGAGTTCAAAGCAGGTTAAGAACTTTTTCATTTGTACACACTAAAATCTGTTGTGAGTTCGGAATTACACCAGAACGAACCCTTTCATCTTACAGCTATTTCACGGATCTGGTTTGGTTCGCTAAAAGCTCAGAACCGGCGAACACGAGAAGCGCCCTCACCAAACTCGAACACGACTAGACACAAAACAAGTAATCCCTAAATTAGAAAAAAAAATTATGTCGGTTCCTTTGCTGTTTTGAGCTTATACGAGAAATACTAAACTAAATGAGTTTGTTACCACGTAAAAATCAAATAACTTAATCATTTGACAAGAGCGCGATTGGACTGTGTATTCTAACGTGAATTTCTTTAATACAAATGTAAGACTAAGGTTTGAAACAAACGCTAATCTCGTATCAATAATTATTTCTCTCTTTTTTTTTTGGTACAAGGGGTCGCAATGTCGAATAACTACCTTAGTAAATTACGTGAATAACCCGCCTGCAGCATTTACCAGATATCAGAATTCCATAAATCGATTACGTTTATCATTATGTAACGTTTTGGCCGTCAATGTGCTGGTCCATCCATTATGTAAATCTTCAACTGTACCTAATATCGTTAATGAACTTTGCTCTTCGAATAAATGTACATACTGAGGCTGTATATCGTTTTACGTAGAAAATCGCCATCTCGATAATCATTGTAGTTTAAACAACTCTGAACAGTAATTAAAGACATGCTCTCAAGGTGGTAACCGTGAATCGATTAGTTTACGTTTTGTCCTCGGCATTACAATGCCGACGCTAGTAAATATCACAGGAGCCCGGGATAACGCACAAAGCTCCTCGTCCTGTAGGGCCAACTTAGAAATTAACTATCATTAGCTTACCCGGCTAGGATAACCATAGCCCGCTGGTGGTCCAATGGGAACCAAGGGATAACCACGAGGTTCTCTCCTCACAGTCTACTGGGGGATAACCACCCAGTAGGTTCCAGGAATGTAACAACAACTAGATGTAATAGACAGGCATTCCCCGGCTAGGATAACCATAGCCCGCTGTAGGTGGTGCAATGGGAACCAAGGGATAGCCACCAGGTTCCCTCCTCACAGTCTACTGGCGGATAGCCACCCAGTAGGTTTCAGGAATGCCACGTAACGATCCGTCCGGACAAAACGGATTATCAGAACATTAACTAATTTTAATCACAGACTGTACTGACTTTTAGCTATCTAATTGGCAGATTGATACCGACTGTATTTTAGCGATATTATTGTTACAGAATCATTAAAGTGTATGTGAATAATTGACTCTGCACTAACCTGTATTTTAATTCTTCGGCCGGCGCACCACACAAGTTCTCACCACCGAAGTTAACACTACTCTGCCTCTCGGAACCTTATTTATTCATTTTCTTGCCATTTACGTAACTGGCAATTTTAACAAGTTTAGACTAAAAATTCTTGAGCCTTGAATCATTTTAAGTCAGGGACAATGTCGCTCTGATTACACAACGTATGTACTAAATAGTTGTTTTTATTTATATATTCAAACAAATCCACCATCGGTAAACGAAAGGAAATAAATTTCAACTTTGAAATTTCATGTAATTTCACACAAATAGAATATGTATTTCATTATTATTATTCACAAAAACTTCTAAACCGCGAGCTAAACCGATGTTATCGGTTCGCATCACCCCTTTTTTTTTTCTTTTTTTAAGTTACTTAATATTATTATTTTTAGCTGCTGGATTTTTATTGGTTTCCCTAGTGCCTAGCACTCAATTTCGCTTGGGATTCAGGGCCACGCATAGATTACACAGGGAACCGCAACTATCATCGGAAGCCCAGGTCGTGCTACACAAGATTTATATGGCCCTCCTATGTTTGTTATCGTCTGCCAAACACTACACGGATATGCAGCAGCACGGCACGATGAAATTGACGACTTATTTTGCGCTCCTCATGTACTGTTGCATTTCAAGAACGGAGAAACTTATGGTAAGACGATGGTGTTGGTGATGATTTGAATGGGATGAAGAAACACTCTGTTTCAGTTTGGACAATATTTTATTCAACTATGGCATTTGTTTCATCCAAAATTATCAGAACCATCCATTCCAGCCCATCACAATAAACAAGCATTGCTAGCGTTTTGGAATCACGTTTGCACGGATTGCCCGGAAAACGTCCAGCTGATGCTTCAAAATGTTCACGTCACCAAAAATATTGCATTTAATTATATTCTGTACGTCTTTATTGTGGTTTTAATTGAGTTGTTTCTAATTAAATAGTTTCTTATAGTGCTGATCATGACGACCAGGAAATTGTGATGTATAACAGAGCAATGTTGCCTGCTTATTATGGCCTGTTACGAATGATGTGCCAGCAATCGAGGTTGTTTACAAGGCATTTGGCTCAGCATCAGAATTTACAGTGGGCATTCAAAAATATAACTCCTCACCCGACGCAGTATTCGGCTGCTGTTGAAGAGTTGTTTAAATTAATGCAACTGATGGTGATGAAACACCCTGAAGCGTCGGAAGTAGAACAACGTGAAATTTGTAGTTTTAGAAGAAGTACACTCACAACTTACTTACAAGTAAAGAGAAATTTTGTTTTTTGTTGCCACACATGAAATTTTTCATCTTTTTTTGTATTCAGTGTTTGGATGGTCGAACGAGTTGGTCCACACTCATCTCAGCCTTCAGAATTTTAGTCGATTCTAATGACGACCGTCTTTATGTGGCTTACAATGGGGGTTTACAAATTGTTTTCGAGGTGATTCAGTATTTCTGTTATTTTTGTTATCTGAGACTGATACTAAATTTTTCTTTGCAGTCTTTTCAAAACCTCCATGTTATGCTGCATGAAGCCACAGCTTGCCATGTATCAGGCGAGTTACTCGAAGTATTATCAATACTTTTAGATTTGGTACGCTGTGTTAGATTATACAGAGATGCAAAAGATGCCCGAGGAATACTGTTGGCTTCGAAAGATTGGTTGGAGGTGATTAAAAAGCTGGCGTCCCTCTTAAATACATATAATCCACCTGATATGAGAATTTTCTGCATAGAAATATTGAAAGAAATCATACTCATCATGCCCGTAGAAGCTATGCAAATTTTAGTACCTTTACTATCGCATTGCCATTCTGCGTTTCAGGATAGTCATGACGCAGTTCCTTTGGGTCCTTATTTTCCAAGAAGGGGTCATCCAATGCCTACTGTAGCCGGTAAAGGTGTGACCAGGCCTATAAGGCCTATGGTTCAAATGACTGTGCCACAAAATCAGTTGGAGTGTAGCAGGGTAAGACTTAAGCCTAGTTCTGATTACATCCGATGTACGAATCGGGTATCTCAAACTGACGTAAAAACTACTTGTTCACATATGTCCGAATTTCGTTTAAAATTGTACTCCTTCTCTGAAATTTTTTGTAGTAAATTATGAAAGTCGCTTTTCTGCCGTCTATTCTTTATATTTATATCTTCACATTTGTGAAGAATCCAATATTTTCGTGATTTCTTATTCTTATTCTTTTTATTTTTAATTAGCAACAAATTCACATTTAATAAGAGTAATATTTTCCATTTTTGACAAACACTTCTGAGTTTACAATCGTGTCCGATATTGCAAAAAGTTGAAAATAGTTTAACTTTTTCCGACATTGTTCAGAAGTTGAGAATTTTCAGACATATTTTAGCGCCAAAATATTTAAAAATGAATTGGCATAGGAACGCATTCTGGCTGTCGGATATCGAACATCGGACGTCATCAAAACTAGGCTTAATTGAAGGGCTCAATGTGCAAAAAGATGTTTAGGGGCCAGCTGCATCAAACACATAAGCTCTGCTTATCTTTAAGCATCATTTAGAATATGACTTAACATACGTCGTCTAACTTCAAATGTCATATTATAAACACCTCTTAAATTTAAGCTGGGCTTAAGCGTTTGGTGAAACTTCCCATAAATCACATTTTAGTAAAAATACAAGTTAAGTTTGGGTGTCCTAGGAAGTCGACCGGCTGAAACCGAGCGCGATCTATGTTGATTCTAAACAGAAACAAAGAAAAACCAACCAAGTCAAACTTGGTCTAAATCGTCCCCGACCGAAATCTTAGCTTTAAGCTAGAGTTTCTTAGGACACTTGACCGGGCCGAAACTGACCGAGACCGAGGTCCGTTCTAACGAAAAGCGAAAAATTAAATGAAGGTGGTTTCCTAGATTGCGCTCGTTTTTCTTTGTTTTTCTTTAGAGCGAACCTCGGTTGTGATCGGTTTCGGCCGAGCGACTTCCTGGGAAATCCCAGCTTTAGGCATAGACGTAGAGCATATTGTGTGTCATAATCTAACGTAGGATTAAATTTAATCCTGGCTTAAATCTTTTATGCAACCCAGTCTAAGGCGTCTATTGACGCAATTTTCTATTAGTTATTGATTAACTCTAACAAAGAATGTACATACTTAAGTATAAACGACCATATACGGTTTCAATGCAAAAAGTGCCTAAGTGCAAAAACTGCTACGCTTAACCCATTAGCGCCCACGGATACCGTTTGGTATCACGTATCAGCTGACTACTCTGTTCTTATGAAAATATAATGACCTACAATCTAGTATTTCGCATGAATAATGCTTTAATAGGTATTTGTTATACAAGATGGTAAAATTGATTTTTATCAATGAGTGAAAACGTGTAATTAATTTTCACGAGTCGATAATTAAATTTTACCGTCGTGTGCAACATTCTATTTTTTTATAGCGAACGTTAAAGACAAAATTTAAACAATTTCGCAGAAAAATAAAAAGAGCAATCATGTGTCAAAATCGCGTTGTAGGATCATGATCTCAGTAACTAGTGCGGGTTGCTGCTATGGTTAAGTTGTAATATTTATTGATTCAAATAACAAAATTAAAGTACTTTATCTACCCTTGCTGTTAAAGTGTTACTTTATCTACCCTTGCTGTAAAAATTCCGTTTTATCGACTATTTTGAGTTGGACAAAGCACACGTTAACGTACGCTATAAAAAAAATTATTTATGTAAGTGTTGGTGTCAAGTGAAATTGTTTTATCGGCCGAATTATTTGACAGTTAATTTTTAAAGTAAAGAGTGTATCGTGTCATTGGATGTAAGTAAATTTTCTTTTTTAATAATTAATTAACTAAGTGCCAATTTCTTAATCGACATTAAAGGAGACTTTAATTTTAAAGCCTCCTTTAAATTCCTTTATAATTTAATTAACTTAAGTTATGATTATTTTTTGTTATTACTGTAATCAAGAAATATTGTGCACTCTTGTAGGCACATTTTTGTACATTTTGCTCAATATTTGTTTTTATCAAAACGCTGCAGAATAGCAAGTTTAATACTTTACATTATTTCTTTCAACGTAAACGGAAATTTTCTTTGTCACAAGCCTTAGACATGCTGGAGAAGGATGATTCGTTGGCAGGTAGGGTACATGGAATATACAACCACCCCAATCTAATGCTGACACAGATCAAGACTCAGGAGACGAGGATGTTGGGGAAAGTATGCAGAAATTCACTTAACCAATAATGAAAATATTGGAACGGAATATTTCTTTAGAATCTTTGTATACTGAGATTCACGACGAATGGATTCAAACTCGTTTGCAACATAAATTTCAAGCTGCCTAGATAAATACAGCAAAACAATGCTCGAGAGTTTCTTACAGAAGACTACACCGAATTTGAAAATTTGTCCTGTGTTGAAAAGTTTGAATTATTCTTTGAAGACGAGATAATTACACATATTACAAGAGAAGCTCAGGCTCATTCTCAGTATCCCGACCCAAATATCAAAGAAGAAACAATTCGCTGTTTCCTTGCAATTCCGTCAAAGCTTGAGCATATGTATTGGGACTTACAAAACGATGCAAGAAACCACATGGTAGCAAATGCGATGCGCCAGAATAAATTTTTACAAATTCAGCGTTTTATTCATTTTGAAGATAATGCAAAAATATCTCGAAGTAAGGCAAGGAAGATTCGTTCTCTTACGCAACAATCTAAATGTTTAAAACATTGTATACCACACAAGTCGCTAGCCTTTCATGAATCGATGATTCGATACTACGGTCAGTATGGATACAAGCAATTTTTCGGGATAAACCAATTAAATTTGGATATAAAAAGTATTGCCTAAATACCTTGTTCATTTCGATTTATACCAAAGCAAAGATTCACACGGAAATCAGGAATATGACACAGCATTTGGAAAATATGCTGCACCTTTGATCCATTTGATAAATGAGTTACCCAGTCCTATTAGAAATCTTCCTTACGACCTTTACATGGATCATCTTTTTACAGGAGTTAATTTGTTCGGGTATTTGCACCACAAAGGATTTGGTGCCGTGGGAGCAATTAAAGAAAACAGAGTTCCGAAACACTGTCCTTTAGAAAACAAAAAGAGTTTCGTCAAAATGGTAGAGGCGATATTCAACACGTTCTGGAGAAAAGTAATGGCATATTATTTGTTCGTTGGTTGGACAATTCAGTTCTAACCATAGCTTCAACAAGTACTGGCGTACTTTACAAGTGAAATGATTCTCGCAGAAGGAGAAAAATTTAATACAACTTCCTAGACCGCATTGTATTGTAAAATATAACGAGAATATGGGAGCTACAGATCCAATGGACCAGTATGTGGCTAACTACCGAGTATCTATCAGAAGTAAGAAGTGGTACTGGGCAATTTTTACATATCTTTTAGACGTATTTGACTCGAAATCTTGGTCAAATTTATTATTTACGTTTAGGGATTCACTCGAAACCAGACCATTCCTCGTCAGTTTTCTGCAAATATTTCAAAAACGAAACTTTGCCCTTATTTAACCGACTTCGTATTTTCTACCGTTTTCGAGATTGAAGCTTGTATATTAACTACAAAAAAAAATAAAAAATACAATGGCACTTTTTTGTGTTTTTTTACTGTCTGAATGCACAGGCATATATTGTTGCGTAGAGCAAACTACAGAGTTTGCTCTACACAACAATAAATATATATTTCCTTGGAAATTATTGGAAATACAACAAAAAGACCAATACATGTATGAAACAGAAATGTAAATATTTCTTTTTTAAAAGATAAAAAAAATGCTTTTAGATGCTTTTGAAATCAGAATAATATTAAATTGTTAATAAGCAGGGTTGGGCACGTATATTACATAATGTAATTTACACGTTATCTACATGTAAAATATTATGTATTTTACATAACCCTTTTTGGATAGGTAAAGTAAAGTATGTAAAAAATACAAACTGAATTTTTAACGAAAATTAACTAAAATTGTGTAACTGGCAATATAGAAAGTGTTAGGAAAGAGTTATACATGTATTTCGGCCTTATTGGGCCTCTGTACCCTAAAAAATTTTTAACAATTTTATTATTGATAATCAAGGCCGAGACATAGTTGGACAAATGCCCTCCATTCTCTAGAGCGGACAATGCTGTGTATTAGCAACATCCTGCGATCACTTTTTGACACAACTTTGTATAGGAAATGACAAATTGCAGCAACTTTGCAAGTTTGTTGCAACTCGGTTTTGAATGCAGTGGATTCCTCGAGCATCCTTTGTACAGCTGTGTCGGCCCTATTTGGGCGTAGCTCGAGAATTCCTCACCAAACCAAATCGACTTGTCCTAGTTATTCGCAAATGCGATGTAACATTAATGAAAAGTTTAGATCCCGACATCCTGCGATCGCTTTATGATCTAATATTGCATTAGGATTGACAAATTGCAGCTAGTTTGCACTTAATAAGTCATCCCATACAAGGCGACCATGCGTGCTGTCAAGGCATAATGAAAGTTGCAAAAATTTTTGTTGCAAGTCGGTTTCGATTGCAGTGGATTCCTCGAGCATCCTCTGTAGTTTTGACCCTATTTGGTCAATATTAGGTCAAAAAGCGATCACAGGATTTGGTTGTAAACTGATCAAAAATTCATTTTTTAGAATTCTAATTTATGTGGTTTTGAAATTAAGATGCTGTTTTAAATCCTTCAAAAACAAATATCATCTCGTTTATCATCTGTATTTACCAAGACAAATACCGCGAATATGAAAATATTATTCTAGATCGGACGCTTTTTACAAAAAAATAGAAATTTCGCTTCAAAAAACACGTTCTTGTTACATTGCGTTTTTAACATTAAATAAAAATTATTTCCGTGTTGTCTTTTTCCATAATAGAAAGACAAGACATAAATGTGCTCTTTTTGTACAAAACATGTTTTTTACAGCATTTTAAATGCATGCCTCTGGTCTTTTGAAAAATGTTGTAAATTTTGAGCGATAATCCATGAAATAGTGTTAGCGGTGAACTTAACGTCAAGCGAGAACTTCGTTGCTAGTTCTTGTTGAGTCAACTTTGTTGGTATCTTTAAGAGAACATGCATAAAAATTAAGTTTACTATGAACAAGAAATATCAATTTTTTTTTGTGATTTGCTCGATTGAAATAGTAACCAGAAATTATAGATCAAGGTTTTTAAATGTGTCTACGGGTTACTATAAATATTTATAGTAACCCGTAGACACATCTAATAACCTTGATCTAGAAATATCAATGGTCGTTCGAGAAGAACCTGCATTTTACAGCGCACCTAGTTCAAATTGGACAATAAAATTGCTTGGATCGGTGTTTACGAGACATAGATTTTACATTGAGCACATAGGTAACCTTTCCTCCAATTCTCTTTCTCCCTCCCTGGCTTTACCACTTGCAGTTTTTCGATAACTCAAATTCATTATAAAATATAAGGTGTTTTTAAAATAACAAAGTTACATATCGCACAGACAAACTAGATACACCTTGTATATTTCAAAATAATTTTAAATTATGCGAAGCTTGATTTTATATATTCAACAGGAACGGCGTTATCGAACAAAAACTGGTTAAATGATGTTTCTTTTCTAACGAAACTATAATATTTCAAAATTCCAACGCTTACTCTAATTCAATTTTATATTGATCGCTTGGTTACTTTAATGCACATACAATTAATCTAAGGGCGGAGATATCCATCTCTTAACTGGTTAATAGTTATTAGACGAATAACTACCATGGAAACAATTGATAAAAAATCAATCAACAATTCAGAAAGATTAAGTTATTCGTCGAGTAACTTTAATAAGAGGTGGATATCTCAACCCTTAGTGCAAAATACAAATCGTGACCTAAGAACCATAAGGTTCTAAGCAGCATTTCAAGAAATTGAAACATGCATATAAATTATAAAATTAGAGTTTAATTAGCGATATCAATACATAAAACATAAGTGTAACTTATTTATATCAAATTTTTCATATGCAGAAACATTTGTTTTTAGTTCTAATTGCATTTGACATTAAATTGCTTATACTGCAAACATTATTGTTCAATGCAATATTTTAGATTTAAAATAGGTATATTTTTATTGCGAAAATTTGGTTTATTGTTGCTTTAATTCGTTTTAAGCGCAAAGTATTTATTTTAATTCACGTTTTTTTTTTAATAATAAATCGAATCCACTTTTTTCTATCTCAAAAATAATTATTCATTTCGAAATTATTTACTTTGAAAGTGATACTTCAAAACGTTAAAATTGTCTTTCGCACTTATGAATTTTGGTTGTAGTGCAGGAGTCAAATGAAAATTTCACTCCATAATTAAGAAATAATATTTCGACAAATGAAGTAAATAAATTGAAAGGCAAAGCTGAAACTAAATCTTAAGTGTTTAAAAAGGAAAAGGAAAAGTGTAGTGTTTGTGCATTTCATGCGTTGTAGTTTTGTAAATCACAGGGCTTTGGAAAAAACAGTTTATGTTGATATGTCAATTTATTATGCAATTATGAAAAATATATTATCATGAATAATTGGTAAAAGACCATTTTTTCAATTGGCGACGTTGGATTGGATTGAATTTGATAATGCCAAAGGTAGAAAAGACAGGTGCAAGTGAGGAAGACCCGATCAAAGCTTTATTGGCTCTCATGATTAAAGATCGTGCAGCTCGAGAGGAACATGAACGTCAAGATAGAGAGGAACGACGACAATTCATGGAACAATTATTGCAACTTACGGTTGGTCTTGTCATGAGTAATGCAGAACAAAAAGCTAGCAGCGTCCCTAATTTCCGATCATATTTAGTCAGTGAAAATTGGAACACTTATTTTACATGCTTACAGCAGTATTTCGAAGCACACGGAGTGATTAATGATGAGCAACGACGCGCTTATTTCTTGTCATGGGTTGGTACTGAAACTTACGAATTGTTGAAAAAACTTACGGGTGGTGTAGACTTACCGACACTTTCGTACCAGAATCTCACCGAAGCGCTTAAGAACCATTTCAAGACTACGACCCATATTTTAATGGCTCGTTACAAGTTCAACCACTGCACATTAAAAACTGGTCAATCACACGCTCAATGGCTCGCAGAGTTACGAGGACATGCAACAGATTGTAACTTCAATTGTCCTAAGCAAGAGTGTGGTCAATCTTTGGTGGACGAACATATACGTGATATGATTATCGTGCACACACCTTATGAGCAAGTTAGGTCAGCAGCACTTCAAAAGGAGAACCCTTCATTGGACGACGTGATTCAATTTACGCAGATTTACGAATCAACCCAGGCAGCCAAGCAGACATTCTCTGGAAATAGTGGCAGTACAAACAACCTCGAACAAGATGATGTCAATAAGATGTCGAGTAATTATGAGCAGAAACGAGGTCGATCACAATCAAGAATACGTGGCAAGTTTAAAAATATCAAGCAGACGGTCAAGGAAACAGACAACGTCAAATCAGAAAAGTACAAATCCTGTCCTGGATGTTTCAAATCGCATCCACGGTCAAAATGTCACCATCTCAAGGCAAAATGCAACAAATGTGGCAAGACAGGTCATATTCAGTCGGTGTGCCAGTCCACGGGTAGTTCAAAACAATCAAATTTAGTGAAACGATATGAAGGTAACGAACTTTTGGTTGTTGACAGTGACAAGCCAGGACTACGATATTACGTCAACGTGAGCGTTAATGGACGAGCAGTTAAGTTTCTGATGGACTCAGGGGCAACAACTTCAATTATTGGGTTGCAAACATATGAAGAGTTAGGATGTCCAGCACTCAAGACAGTTAAGAGACAACTCAATGCTTATGGCAACCATGCAATTTCAGTTAAAGGTTGGTTCCAGTGCGAGGCACGAATTGGCACAAAGACAAGGTACTTACGTTTACTAGTAGTCAACAAACGTAGCGCAAGTAACTTATTCGGAACTCCATGGTTTACGGCATTTGGTTTTAAGATCAGTAACCCAACAATGGATGTCGAGCTTGCAAATGCATTAGAATTAGCTGTGGCAGAGGTTGAAATAGCACCGCAGAAAACCAAAATTGACGAGATTTGTGGTCGTCATCAACAACTATTCCACAATGAATTAGGCAAGTGCACTTCGATCAAGGCAAAATTGCATCTCAAACCCAACGCAGTACCGAAGTTCTTCAAACCTCATCCAATTCCTTTTTCTCTTCAAGATAAGGTTAAGGCGGAATTGCAACGTCTTCAAGACGCTGACATTATTCGTCCTGTTAAAATCAGCGAGTGGGCAGCTCCGATTGTAGTAGTTCCAAAATCGAATGGACACTTACGTATTTGCGGCGATTTCAAGGTAACGTTTAACAGTCAGTTACTTGTCGAACAATTTCCGATACCAAGAGTCGAAGACTTATTTCAACGCCTGCAGAATGGGCAGCATTTCTCGAAAATTGACTTAGCTGACGCATATTTACAAATTGAATTGGACGACCAGGCCAAGAAGTTAGCGGTTATTAATACGCCTTACGGATTATTTGAATACCAGAGGTTAGCATTTGGTATCGCCAGCGCACCAGCAATTTTTCAGAGGTTGATAGAGCAAATCATTAATGGCTTACCAAACTGCGCCAGTTATTTGGACGACATCATTGTTACAGGCGCAACGGATGAAGAACATTTACACACACTAGATGAACTATCAAACGACTCGAGCAAAACGGACTTCGTTGCAAATTAGACAAGTGTCAATTTTTCCAGCGCGAGGTCGAGTATTTGGGTAATATAATTTCGAGTAATGGTTTGCGACCTTCGGATTCCGGCATTCAAGCAGTAAAGAATTTACCCCGTCCAAAGAATTTGGATGAACTTCAATCGTTTCTGGGTAAAGTCAATTATTACAATAAATATGTACCGAACTTTTCAAATATTGCGGGTCCACTTAATGTGTTACGCCGCAAAGATGCGAAATTCAAGTGGGGCAAGGATCAACAAGCAGCTTTCGAAGAACTGAAGAGCAGAATCATTCAAGCCACCACACTTGCACATTACCGGTCAAATTCACCATTAATTTTGGCCACAGACGCTTCGTCATACGGCATTGGTGCAGTATTATCGCATCGAGATAATAATGGTAACGAATATCCGATCGCATTTGCTTCAAAGACATTGAATGATCATGAATGTCGTTACAGTCAAATAGAGAAGGAGGCTCTTTCCATCGTCTTTGGGATCAAGCGATTCTATCAATATTTATATGGGCGGCATTTCGAGCTTCAAACGGACCACAAACCACTTGTAGCGATTTTCAATCCGTCGAAGCAACTATCAGCAACATCTATTCAACGTTTGCAACGTTGGGCATTGTTTCTTACGGGATATGATTACGAAATTGTACATCGATCAACCAAAGCACACGCAAATGCCGATGCGCTTTCAAGATTGCCTACGGGGCCTGACTTGACATTCGACAAGAGTGAAGAGGCGTGCATTGATGTTATTTATGCAATTAACGAGGCAGTCGATGATTTTCCAGTCGACAGTAAGCAGATTGTCAAAGCCACGGACAATGACCCAATATTCAGGGAGTTACGCAAAACGATCACAGAAGGTTGGTCAGAATCAATATCCGATGGACCCCTAAAGTTTTATTTTATGCAACGCCATGAACTCACGATTCATAAAGGAATTGTAATTCGCCAAACAAATTGTGATTCTTACAGAGTCGTTATTCCGGCCAAGTTACGTCAACGCGTTCTGGTAATGCTTCACGAAGGACACTGGGGCAGAGTGCGAATGAAACAATTAGCAAGACGTTATTGTTGGTGGCCAGGTATCGACAACGACATCGAACAATTAACCAAAACATGCGAGGCCTGCCAGCATAACCAGTCGAATCCGGCAAAACAGTTTCAGCCATGGCCAATGGTTAAGAAACCCTGGGAGCGCATTCATGTTGACTTTGCAGGACCGTTTATGGAGTCAATGTGGATGGTCGTGGTAGACGCATACTCAAGATATCCGTTTATTTTAAAGATGGTCAATGCAACAACTCAGTCGACGATCACGGCGCTCACAAACATTTTTTTGCACGAAGGACTTCCGAACACATTGGTTACAGACAATGGCACGCAGTTTACGGCTGATGACTTCAAACGATTTTGTAGTGTCAATGGCATCACGCACTTGACGACGGCACCGTTCCATCCAGCTTCGAATGGACAAGCGGAAAGGTTCGTTAGAACATTCAAATCAGTAATGGCTAAATCTATGTGGGGAAGAGACAATCGGCAGACTAAACAAAAAGCAGTAACCACATTACTGTTCTCCTATCGAACAACGCCACATCCTGTTATAGGCAAATCACCAGCAGAACTCCTTCATGGCCGACAACCACGAACTCTGTTATCGTTAATGGCACCGGAGATGACGTGTCACAGTTCTGGTAAAGACAAAGCTTCGTTTAAACCAAATGAAGATGTTTTGTTACGTATGTTCCGGCCAAAGGTTCACTGGGTAAAAGGTACGATTGTCAAGCCTTTAGGAAGATCTATGTATGTGATTCAAACAGCAAACGGACTACATCGTCGACATAGAAACCAGATTCGCAAACACTTCAATGTCAATGATGAGGACTTTAGATTGAAAAACCAGACAACCACTATTCCGACAGAATTTGAAACAGCACGTCAACCAGCTCAAGCAATTTCACAATCAGCTGAAGTAAATCGAGATACAATTGAAGAATCGAAACCTTCAGTTCAACTTCGAAGATCGAATCGTATTCCAAAACCAAGAGTTCGATTCTCACCATAGTGTTATAATTTAGTGGGGAGGAATTGTAGTGTTTGTGCATTTCATGCGTTGTAGTTTTGTAAATCACAGGGCTTTGGAAAAAACAGTTTATGTTGATATGTCAATTTATTATGCAATTATGAAAAATATATTATCATGAATAATTGGTAAAAGACCATTTTTTCAAAAAGGAACTCTCCATTTTTTTTACAAAATGGTTTAAGTTTCGCGTTGGCATTTTTTTCTGTTTTTTTTTTTTTGTTTTCTATTATTTTTATAATCATTTTCTTCTAGGGTGTCGATCCAGAATACGACGAAACCTTGGATAAATTTTATTCACCATATCACGAATTCATAGATATGTTGTGTCGGTTAGCCGTCAATTCAGAAACATTGTCAGACGTCATGGTCACACTTAGTGCTATGGTGGGGTTTGAAGCCGTCCCTCTACATTCCACTTTTTTCCCCAAGTTATGGCTAGATGTTCTTAGAGTGCAAGTAAGAAGTCACATCTCAAAACAAGCGACCGATAATCGCAATTATTTTATTTTCAGCATGTCGATCGCAAATACATCACAATGTTAACGTCATGCAATTACTTTGTCGATTACATTGATTCAGTATTACTCGATGAAAGAACTGCACTCACCGTCGATGTTATTTACGAGTTTCTCACCACTTTTTTCCCGAAAGTCTCCGCTCACGTCCTGTCTGAACAAACTTTAACCATGATTGATAATACTGTAGTATCTTTGAGTGAGCAAGTAGTTTCTGTAGATGTAAGAAAAATGGCGAGGCGTTTGGCCGGAGATTTACGAGCGCTTGTTTTGGTTTACAACAGTCCAGAGGCTGTACCTCCTCCTCTTTTACTCACAACTCTTAAACAATTGCAAATTCGCACGAAAATCGAAATCAATAAATTGCAACCAAGTGGTAAGTGCAATCAAGAATGAAACCTAAAATTATGTAACCGTTCATTTACAGAAGGAAGCTCAAAGTCAAGTGTAACAGTGAAAGATATCGCAAGCGTCTCTGACAAACCAAGCACTTCAACATGTGAGAATAACGTGAGAGTGGGCAAGTCAGACGAGAAGCCGGATTTAAAAAATGAGAGCGATTCAGAAACCCAAAACACAACGTGCAGCGAAGAAAGTTCAGACGATCACAGAATCAAAGTACCGAGTCCACTGGACAACTTGAAACTCTTGGAATCTGCGATCATTGAACTGCTCGTGATTGTTGAGAAAAAAGTTTAAGTACGTTCATTAGCCTAATCCGTGACCAATCTCTAAGTGTTCTCTTTCACTATTGCGCTTGAAATCTTTCGTTTTTTTTTCTCGTCTACTTCTGTTAATACATACATATAGCTGAATGTAGTAAATGTATAAAACAATTAATTAAATAACTAATTTAATTTAAAAAAAATCTATATGAAACGGCTTTATGGTGTACAGTTGGAGGGGATCATATTTAAACTCTCTTAAAATTTGACAAGTCTACTGAGCATGTGAAAAATAAAATAGCACAGCAGGAAGTTTCGTTGAGTAAATTCAGTTCACGTTCATATATGCATGGATATGTTTTTACATTTGTATATTTTTTTTCTTAGCCATCGATTGTATACCAAAATAAAACAGTACTTTGATGTTTTCAACTTTTTGAAATTCCAATGTATTATTTTCATTTTCTTAAAAGACTGTTAATAAATCTTTTGTATAAACTTGTTCATTATTTTATGTACCACTGGCGACATAAAAAATGAGGACATTTATCTTTATAAATATTGCTATGGGAATGACTACAAACTGAATTAGAAGTACCATTTACACTAGTAAAAAAACGTTGTCCTAATTTTTTCTTCCGCCCGTGATACAATGTCTGCCCAATAAATTGTTCAATTAGGGTCTCATCCTTCTTCAGAAAAGAGAGTTTGCGCTGACCACCTTTTTTTATATAATTATATCTTATAAATGTATATATGTTATACAGTGACGAGCAGAAAGTTGGACAAATGTGGGAAGCTTTTTTATTATAAATTTCCCAGGGAAATTTCTTTATGAAAGCTCCTGCACCTTCCCAAACTCAAAATGCACATATCAAAATTTGAATATCTCTGGTCATATATGGAAAAGTTATTCAGAATTGTAGAATCGTGGCTGTCTAGGATGAAGAATTTTTTTTGATACAAAAAAATGAAATTTCTATGATATAGATCATAAAATGGCGAAAAGAAAATTCCAGAGTCTATTGATGTCAGATTTGAAGAAATTTGTTTATTTTTACCGAAAATTTTTTTTAATTTTCTTCATTATGTGTTAAAATAAATATTACATATCATCGTAAAGAGAAAAAAAGAGCGCATTCAATTATTCCAAACCCTACTCAACTGTCTATAAGAAAAACTGAAGTTGGCGGTAAAAAAACTCGAAAACGGAAAATGAGAAAATATCCAAAAATTTTTCATGGCTCCGCCTTACTATCTACTGATAGGCAACCGTAATATCAAGGGTGTATAGGAGTAAAATTGTAAACTTTAAACGTTTCCTATAATATAATATACAGGGTGTTAGGTTATTGCTTGGACAAATTAAAACTGTAAATGAAGGGTGTCGTATTGGATCAGAAAGTACTCAAACATGCCGGATTTTCGGTACATTTTGAAAAAATGCAAAAAGAGCGAACTATTGAGAACCGCTGATAGTACTTACGGAGCCAGCGCCGATTAAAGAAGATGTTCGAAATTCATGCCGTCAGCTCGAATGGATGCATCAACACGACGCTGTAAAACTGCCCGCACACGGAAAAAGAGCGCCGGCGATATCTACGCTCTGCAGCACGTGCATTGCACCTACATTCGCCATACGTCAGAATAATATCAACAAGTTCGTAATTTGTGTATGCATTCATTTTGTCCCCGACCTGCACACTCCGAAATATGTTAAGACACTGAACGTGCGTTATTTGCTTGTCATAAAATAATAAACCATCTGGGAATTTATGGCAAGGGATCGCCCGCCCGGATGGCGTTCGGCACGTGGATGTAACAGTAGATAAGACAATCAGTGGTTTCGAAACAATTTTTATCGATTTTTGTTTGAATTTTTTCCGGGAAAACGAAAGCCGGAATACCCTCGAATGTAAAGGCTTTTTTACTGTACAGAGTGTTCTCCATACGTGGTTTGCAGGTGTCTAGTCTATTACCTAATACCCTGTATAGATAATATAATCTATAATTGAATTACGACTGGTAATTGACATAGTAAAATAAAATCGATGGCAAAAATTGTTGGTATTTATACGTACTTCATTTCACGAGATTGTGCGAGCTCTAGGACGGTATCGCCATCTACGATGTACGCGCAGTAGAGATGTGTCGATCGTTCATTTTACACAGATCTGATCGATCGGTGATTGATATCCAAAAAGGTCGAATCTTTTGTATCGATCATTCGATCATTCCAGTCGTTCAGTGCGTAGATGCGATGCACCACGATACATTCATCATAAAGTTTGATTGAAATAGTATCTGGGATTGAACATTATTGTGATTGAAATTAAATATTGAATCATTTGAACCTAAATCTGTCGGTATTGACATACTTCTTATCGAGGTCGATATTTAATAGCTTACTTTTAAGCGTGTTTAATTCTAGCAGTGATTAGGGTAAATTAATCTAAAATGTACAGAAACCGAATGACTTAGAAGTGGATGGGAATTTGATCGTACTTTATATTTTAAGGCTGCTTTTTAGAGTTAACACGCTTTTTCATTCTTTGGTTCTCATTTGAAATTTATTTGCTTTTTTCAATTGTTTACTTTATCAATATTCTTTCAAAACAGAGCTAACAAAAAGAAGAATGTGGAAAATGTAAAAAGATACTATGATATGATTACTTATTACTTCATATTCCCAAGCATTATTTAAAACTGCTCAATCGTGCATCAAGTCAGAAATACAATCGCGTTACTGACAACCGAGACGCATGAGGGAGAGCGGACGATCGAAGTCGCGATCGACCGACCGACCTACGTTGAAACGATTCTATCATTCCATACTTTCAAGAGATCGAATCCCGTAGATCGTATCATTCACGAATGACACATCTCTAACGCGCAGTAGCAATAGTAGGTTAGTATCAAACGTTATGTACAGTGCTGTTCCTGGACTACTTTCAGTTGTGCCGTTGGCTAAGCTGTAAGTATGCCACTTTAGGTAGTAACTGTGCCGAATTTAAATGGAATTTAAAACAAGTAAAGAAACCAAAAATAATTCTTTATACATTTACAAAGTAACAATCTTTATAAATAAGTTATTTTTTACAAGAATTCACCCAGTAGCGATATTCAAGTACACTATGAGCATAAATGATTGAAGACAAGTTGAATTTCCCGCCTTTCAATATTTTTCTTAAGTTGGTCAAATGTATAGGCGTGCACTGAGATGCTATGTGGATAACGAGATTATTACTAAATAAAATATTCTAGTAATTAATTATGAATTAATTTGGTCATTTCAAATACCTAATTGCAATATGTAAGCAAACGTTGGCTCTGAAAAGATCCGACACTGAACAAAAATTAATTTATTTTCAGGGCGGCCAAACACAAGGAGTAAAAATCACTAGATAGAGACGCGGGAAATTCAACTTGTCCTCAATCATTTATGCTCATACTGTACAACAGTGACAATTTCCATTTTGTTTGATACCTACTGATTTCGCTCTGCCTCACACTTCTCACTCTCTCAGTCAGTCAGTCAACTCGAACTTACTAGATTTGCGATTGCGGGTGTTTCTTATATCGAGTTTCTTTTAAGATAAAATTTGTCAGATTGTGCCACTTTTGTTAAAGAGGTGCCATCGTGCAAAATGACATAGCATTGTGCCTCTTTTGGCACAATTGTGCACCTAGGAACAGCACTGGTTATGTATACTCGTTTCTTTGATTTTATATACTAACGAGGATAGCGTACACTTTGTGTAAGAAGAGTACATATGATGTTCCAAACACGTCGACAATGATAGAAATATATAATGCGTGAGTCAAAGTGAGACAGCATCGGAAGTAAATAAAACCTAATTTTGCGCAGGTCACCACAGGACTAGTCTACCGTTTCCGTGTACCGTCAAAAATAGAAATGCCTCTTCCTTGTACAAGTTTGTTTATGTTAGCAGTGCCCTCTAACGAGATTTTCTACCTCGTTTTCAAATATGCGGGAAAATTAAATATACCTATATGACCTAAAATTTTGATTTTTTAAAATTTTATGGAAACACCTTTCCAGAAATAAACATTTATTTACCTAAATAAATACATTTACATAAATCAATAATTATTTGTAAGAAAGGTGTTTGTGCACATTATTGAAAATCAATAATTAAAGCAATTCTTTTTAATCTTTTAATGGTCAGTAAAAATTCGCACGATTGTTCAACGTTTGACTAACGGTTGAAAGCTTCGTTGGGAGGAATTCAACAAGGAAAATAACATAAAATGAAACAGCAAACAGATTTTTATCGAGAAAATGGTATATTTTATTACTTACTCAGTTTCACAGAACAGATTATTTACTTTGTCAAAGTGAATAATTCTAATACACAATTCGCCTAATTTTTATTCTTTTTTCTGAAGAGAATGTTATTCAAAGAAAATGATCAGTAAAATTATACAATCTGTTAATTCAAATACAGAATTGAGATCTTTTTACCTTCACCATAATGTCCCCTATCATTTTATGTATATATAATAGAATTAATAACAATGAAGCAAAATTCTATAATACTTATTTTTTATATGTGCTTCGCTTTTTACAAACTTCATAAGCTTCCTTATATAATTTGCAAGAGTTTGTATGTATTCTAGAATCCTTACCTAATATAATATTATTTATGCCATTACAGAATGTGAATATACATAATTCTATCACAAAACATATAACATAATCAATAATTTCATCTTTATGTGTACAGAAAAACGTAAACTCAACATATTTTTTCACGTAATGAAGTATACACTTTTTGACATTAATGGTGACGTTATAATTTGCTAAAATCATTTTTGATAAGTTATAAACTTTAGTAATGCTTTTGATAAATACATCATTACAATATATTAAAGACCTTTCATTGCCATACTCTTTTTGACGAATCAGTTCATGGAAACTGTCATCTGTTAAATTATTATCTACAATATGAAGTCTACACATTTCACAATTGAATTTACACAAAACTTTTTTTGCAATAAATCCTGATATATATCCCATTGCATTTTTGTTCAATGTATGTTCTAAATTGATACCTTTATTGTGCAAAATGTTTCTATCAATAGAACTAATTTCAAAGGAACTACTAACAGTTTGTTTCACAAAAGGTTTGCGTAATAATTCCTTTAGTTCCATTAGGGCAGAATCATCAGTTTCTTCACAGTTTGAAGAGACTGAGTGGCTACTAGTTACCATTCTAATCAAAAGGCTCTTATAACTGTCCTTAAATTGAACGCACGTTGGATTGGTATTTCTTATTCTGAAAAAAGAAAGTAAATTACAAATAAGAAAAGAGGCCTGCTTGGGAGTTAATACCTGTGTTGCCTAATTTGACCAAAAAAATTTTCTAAAGGATCCTGATTAAAGGATCTAGGTAAGAAATTTTTTAAATTTTTCTTACTTATAAGAATTTCTTTTAAGTCTATAAATCCTTCCAATGTCGATATCCAATTTTTCAATGATGGTGGTCGACTTCTTTTTGGAAATACATATGTTTCAGCTCAAATACAGCTTTCTTCCAAAAGTCGTCATGAGTTGAGGACGCTGATACTGCTTTTTTTAATGGTTTTAAAGGAGAACCTCTGTAAGTTCCACCATTGACGCTGTCAAATAAGACGTCAAAAAATTTTAATATATTAGCTGTTTCCTGTGCTCTGTGTGGCATCATAATGTTTCCTGTTGTATCTCGTTCATCTGAAGATCAGTATTAATATTAGTCAAATTATAATACATTATACTATGTATTTAAATTAAATAATGCACTGCATATTCATAATAATTTGATATCAGTATCACTTTGCCCAATACAAAAATAGAAAAAGCAATACACAGTAGAAACTGCATCTAGATTTAACAAGCAATAATAATTTTAAAAATAAACAAAAAAACTTACTATTCCTAGCCATAATAGAAATAGCTGCAGCCATTGAATGGCTTAGTACTTGGGTAGCATAAGAAACTTTCGTTTTTTTAATTTTTAATTTGTTAACATGAAAGTCTTATAATAAGAAATGATTAAATTTTAAGCTCGAAGTCTGATATAACAGTCCGCTCTTGAAATTTAATAATCTCTAATACAAAAGTCCGAACTTGAAATTTAATCATTTCTAGGTAGTAATACTTATTACTGACACTAAATGCCTACCTGTTCTTCCAATGGTACGTTACGTCTATGCCGTCGTGATCCACGACCTTCATATAAAGGTATCACTGACCCACGTTGTCGCAGTCGTAGCACATCTCCAAGATGGTTTTTCGCGACGGTTGTCGTCGCTGCGGATATCTCTCAGCATACAACCGACATGTGTGTCGAACGTTGTAATTAGATTCGCTGTACATTAAAACCATATCTGCACGTTCTTCAATTGAAAACATTTTACTGCGAATACTAATCGAGCTAGCGGTGGTTTAATGAGTAGTACCCCCACGGTAATTGCATCCTACCCATTCGAAGCGTTCTCATCGTAAAATTACTTTTATTGATATGCCTGTAAAACAACATTTTCGCCCATTCTTAATCGCAGCACATCTACAAGGTCTGGGTTAAGTATTTTACTGTGCTCTGACGGTGCCAGCGCTAAGCGTAGTTTCGTACATACGGAGACGCGCCAGGGCCGTACTCACTACTTCATAATTCGATATCTCGAAAACTATGGCACTTTCTCTATCTTATCAGAAGCAAAGTATTGTTTAAGAGGCAATTAACTTTTCAGAGCGAATATTTTTATGTTAAAGTCCTTTCTACCTAGTTTTCCTAAATTTGTGGTATAATTTGTATACATTCTTTTAGGCTAGTTTCAGCAAATTTGCAAACATAAATAATAAAACGCAACTAGTGTGAGCAGCAGCCGTAATTAGCATCAGTAGTGAAATTAATAATTGAGCACTAAATGGAGAAAAGGACAGGAGGTAATTAAATTTTCAGAGCAACTTTGTTTTGACAATGTAGAGTGAAAATCGAATGCAGATAATGTACCCAGCGACCAGGCAAATAATGTGATATTCCTACAAATTTGTCTCTGCATTTCTGTATTTTTATGCAATGTTATCTATCTAGACTGGACCGTTGATATTATGTGTACTTTTCCTGAATTTACTTATCCGAAGCTAGGACCCCTACACTCTTGCTATGCAGTAGCTATGCCACTGATTTAACTAGAAGGTTTAGAAGGTCAAATGTATCTTGAAGTTAAAAAAGGTGGTACACCACAAGGGTGCATAAGGGTGCATCAAAAAAACTTCGAAAATTGTTACTGGTTAACTTCGCCTTTCCCGGTGAAATTTGACTGCAGTTTCTCTGCAAGAAAATTTTGTAAAACGTTACTATCTATTAAGACGGGCCTGGCTGCATCAGTAATATTATGATTGCGTTTCTTTTCATTTTCAATTTCTTTTGAATTTAATGAGTTGTATTAATATTGATAATTTTTAACAACATTCTAACTCTAAATTTAGTAGGTTAATTGTTCATATTATCGTTAGTCACTTTTAATAAAGCAATCCATTTTGCGAAACAGCAAGTAAATGAAAAGTCTAAGGCGCTACTACATCTTGCAATCGCTTTTTGGTCTAATATTAGGATTAGCATTAGGATTGATAAATTAGAGCCAGTTTGGTACTTAATAAGCCACGCCAAACAAGGCGACCAAAGCATAATGAAAGTTTTAAAAATGTTGTTGCAAGTAAATGCTTTAATTTACTAGATATAAATTCGTTTTCTTTTCCATATATTAACATCATATTATTAAGATCTGCACCAAACTCGTTCATAAATATAGTTCACTTTATGAATAGGTTTTTACTCTTGATTTTTTTTTCTTTTAGTAAAGAAACTAAAACTAGCAAATGGTAATGTGACTGATTTTATTTGTACTTTATTAACAGTAGGTGAAAATTAATCTTAAACTGAATAGTGAATACTATGGTTCTCCGGGTGGAGGAGGTACATAGTTCGGATCGTCCGGAGCGCATTCTTCTTCCCAATCTTCGGGTATGACATTTTTAGTCAATTCCAGTAATTTTTCAAATGGACAGAAATTTTCACAACCAGGTATCACGAGCTTATATGGAACGGAATTTGTTGAATTGCGGAAGTATACCTGAAATGTTTTTTCATGATAGAAACATCTATTACAATTAGATATCATTAATCACTACATTATTGAGTAAAAATACCGACTGTTTACAAACATCTATGAGTATACTTTAGTATGTTATATAAGGTAATTGAAAGTGATTTCTTCTTTACGGAGCAGGCAGAAGAATAAGACGACTTTTAAAGTAGGGCACGTAGATTATTTTTTTACAATTTCTGCAAAAAATAAAATATCATGTGAACTGAAACTATAAATTTAAAATGAAGGTAGCTTCTTGCCCGGTGAAATTGTTTGATAAATTATCTCAAACGGACACTGGAAAATGACACAAATGCCTAGATTTCTGAACTATAATCGAAGTTAATATTTAAATATGACTTTCATAAACCACTTGTAAATTAATACTTTGATATGCAATATTAATATTTAAGCGCTCTGGTATTAAGATCACCAACAAATGAATTATTTTTTTGACTTCTCAGATTGGGTTGGTAGGGGGTAAGTTTTAATTTTCAAACTATAAGGGGTGGCAATTTTTACATGTGTGATAGAGCATTGAAAGACAAATGTGGAACTTTATGCATTCAATGGGTTTAAATATATAAAGACAGTGTTGTCAAATGTATTCTTTATTCCGGACTTAAAGTTTAATTTATTTTCTGTTGGGTGCGCTCTGGATAAAGGATATTCAATGATATCTGACAGTAATAAGTGTGAGTTAATGAACACAAACGGATATGTATCCGCAGTAGCTAAGAGATATGATAAGTTGTATAAAATGGACTTGTGAAAAAATATAATGTATGTGTGGCTCAAAGTGTTAAAAATAAAACAGAAATTGCAGCCGAACATATAAACAGTGATGAGTGTGTAAAAAATCTGATTGTCATATAGTAGAAACAGTAGAAAGCTTAGATGTTTGGCATCAACGTTTGGCACATCAAAATCTACTACAGGTAAAACGAGTTCTTATAAGAAATAATATTAATTATGTAGATGATGAAAAGAAATTTATATGCATGCCTTGCTTGTCAGGAAAACAACATAAAAACCATACCCCAACAGTGATTCAAGAGCGACAGAGATGTTAGAATTAGTTCATACAAATGTTTGTGGACCCATGGAAATTAAATCATTAGGAGGTTCTAGATATTTTTTGGTTTTGAAAGATGATTATTCTTGTTGTCGGTGTGTATATTCCATGCAAAGTAAATCTGAGGTCAAACAAAATATTGAAAAATTCATTGCATTAGCCGAAAGAGAAACAAATCACAAGCTAAAAGTATTAAGATCAGATAACGGTCTAGAATTTATTAACAATGAAGTGAAGGAGCTCTTAGAGAAACGAGGCATACGCCATCAGCGAACAGCAGTGTATGCAACAGAACGAAAGAGCAGAACGCAAAATAAGAACGTTAGTAGAAGCAGCCAGAACAATGATTTACAAAATGGATAAGAAATTTTGGGCTGAGACCATAAATAATGTCGCATATACATTAAATAGAACAGGTACAAGTTCGGTGAATGATAAATCTCCTTATGAATTGTGGTACAGGAAAACAGTAAATTTCAATGAATTCAAGATTTTTGGATCAAGGGTCTCTGTACTTACATGTACCAAAGGAGACGCGTTTAAAGTGGGATGCGAAAAACAAAGGACTTTTCATGGGTTATAGTAATGAAGTAAAAAGCTATCGGATTTATGTACCAATAAAAAATAGAATTGAATTTCATAGAAAAATATGTTAAACTTGTTATGGAATTGGATGATAGATCAGAAGTTGAAATAAGCCAGATTGATGAAGAAACTAGTCGAGATGAAGATGAAATAAACCAGATTGATGAAGAAAAAATCGAAATGAGGAAGAAATAGGTTAGAATAATGAAGACACAAGAGAAACACCTGCAAACAAAAATTTTTAAAATAAACCAGAAACAGAAATTAGTGTGTATGAAGATTTGCACCAATTCAAGTGATGAAGATAATAATGGACGACATAATGAACGGTATGATTTTCAAAGAAACATTAAGAAACCAACAAAATTCGAAGACTACGACTCAAGTTTTATTACCATAAGTGAAGATGAACCAAATACATACGAAGATGCTATGTGTAGCAGTGAAGCAAACAAGTGGAAGGAGGCAATTAGTGCTGTGGTAAATGCTCTTGAAGAAAATGATACGTGGGTAGTATGTGACGATAATTCCGTGAACAAAAAGGTAATAGAAAGCAAATGGATCTTTAAGAAAAAGAAAGACGAATATGGAAAAGTGGTAAAGTACATTTTAACAAAATTTAATATGTAAAATTGCAAACCGTCAGCGACTCCTATGGAAACAAATTTTAACCATAAAATATTACTACGAGAAAAATCCGAAAGTTATGAAATTGAAACTAGATGTAGAGTTTGTTAGGTTCTCTGATGTATGCAATACTGTGTTCGAGGCCAGATTTATGTATCTCTATAAGTATACTAAGTAGATATCAAAGTGGAGCAAGTGAAGAATTATGGAAAGCTTTGAAACGGGTATTGCGATACATACAGGGTACATTGAATTTAACTCTTGTTTTTAGTATATTTAATAATAATACGGAAGTAGCCGTAGGATATGTGGACTCTGATTGGGCTGGGGACAAAGTTGACAGAAGATCTACCTCTGGAGACATTTTTAAAGTTTTTGGTTGTGCAGTTTCAGTAGCACAGTCTTCAACAGAGTCAGAGTATGTTGCTTTAAGTTTGGCAGTGAGTGAGGCTTGCTGGATTCGGTATTTGATGCGAGATTTTAAAATGACAAAAAATTATGTTTGTGTTAAATTGTTTGAAGATAATCAGTCTACTATAAGGGTATCTAAGAATCCATAGTTTCATGAGCGTTTTAAACATGTATATATTAGATTTAATTTTATTAGGGATAAAATCAAAGAAAATGTTGTTTCTGTAGAGTATTTGAGTACTGATAAACAGTTAACAGATGTATTTACTAAACCGTTAGGTATAGTGATGTTCCGTAAATTTATAAACATGTTAGGATTATATAAGTATAACAGGCTAACGATTTACCATTGAGGGGGTGTGTTGAAGAACAATAGCAAATTCGACTTTAGCGATATTTATTGCAGCGATTTTGTTATTCCCACACAATTACAGGTCAGAAAATTTTCGCACGATGTCGCGACGGTGTGGTATATAATATTCCACTTATAAATCGTAAGTTAGGTCTGTAACTTTTAATGAGTTGCCCTGTATAGTTGGAATTAACTTTAAATTATGCGAAATGGAAACCTACACAACTTCTATTAAGAATTTTTTTGGTAAAATGTATGTTACGGAGAATGGTGATAAACCGGACAGTAACGTTAAAGTCCGGGTAATAACGTTAATGACCTACTGCGATGGTTATTAACGTTATTTACCGGCAAATATCGTCAATAACCTCATGTAATGGAAAATGACGTTAATATAAACAAAGTTCGGATATTATCGTTACTAACAGTGTGGAGACGGTGACAATGGGATGATGTGTGTCGGGTGTCGGCGTATGTGCAGTTTTGTGTGAAGTTACATGAAATTTCAAAGTTGAAATTTATTTCCTTTCGTTTACCGATGGTGGGTTTGTTTGAATATATAAAGAAAAACAACTATTTAGTACACACGTCGTGTAATCAGAGCGACATTGTCCCTGACTTAAAATGACTCAAGGCTCAAGAATTTTTAGTCTAAACTTGTTAAAATTGCCAGTTACGTAAATGGCAAAAAAATGAATAAATAAGGTTCCGAGAGGCAGAGTAGTGTTAACTTCGGTGGTGAGAACTTGTGTGGCGCGCCGGCCGAAGAATTAAAATACAGGTTAGTGCAGAATCAATTGTTCACATACACTTTAAGGATTCTGTAATAATAATATCGCTAAAATACAGTCGGTATCAATCTGCCAATTAGATAGCTAAAAGTCAGTACAGTCTGAGAATAAAATTAGTTAATGGGCTGATAATCCGTTTTGTCCGGACGGATCGTTACGTGGCATTCCTGAAACCTATTGGGTGGCTATCCGCCAGTAGACTGTGAGGAGGGAACCTGGTGGCTATCCCTTGGTTCCCATTGCACCACCTACAGCGGGCTATGGTTATCCTAGCCGGGGAATGCCAGTGTATTACATCTAGTGTTTACATTCCTGAAACCTACTGGGTGGCTATCCGCCAGTAGACTGTGAGGAGGGAACCTGGTGGCTATCCCTTGGTTCCCATTGCACCACCTACAGCGGGCTATGGTTATTCTAGCCGGGGAATGCCTGTCTATTACATCTAGTTGATACATTCCTGGAACCTACTGGGTGGTTATCCCCCAGTAGACTGTGAGGAGAGAACCTCGTGGTTATCCCTTGGTTCCCATTGCACCACCAACGGGCTATGGTTATCCTAGCCGGGTAAGCTAATGATAGTTAATTTCTAAGTTGGCCCTACAAGACGAGGAGCTTTGTGCGTTATCCCGGGCTCCTGTGATATTTACTAGCGTCGGCATTGTAATGCCGAGGACAAAACGTAAACTAATTGATTCACGGTTACCACCGTGAGAGCATGTCTTTAATTACTGTTCAGACTTGTTTAAACTACAATGATTATCGAGATGGCGATTTTCTACGTAAAACGATATACAGTCTCAGTATGTACATTTATTCGAAGAGCAAAGTTCATTAACGATATGAGGTACAGTTGCAGTTTTACATAATGGTTGGACCGGCACGTTACTGTTATTGACGGTCAAAACGTTACATAATGATAAACGTAATCGATTTATGGAATTCTGATATCTGGTAAATGCTGCAGGCGGGTTATTCACGTAATTTACTAAGGTAGTTATTCGACATTGCGACCCCTTGTACCAAAAAAAAAAAGGGAGAAATAATTATTGATACGAAATTAGCGTTTGTTTCAAACCTTAGTCTTACATCTGTAGAAAAATTTCTTTATATTTTTGAGGACAAATAAAAGGTTTTAATAAACACCCAAGTGATGGTGCGGTAAGGTAACTTACCTTTTATACAGGATGATTCAAAAGGACCGCACCATCACTTGGGTGGTTGTTAGAACATTTTATTTGTCCTCAAAAATGTAAAGAAAAAGGAAATCCTAGTTGCTAATGCATAAACCATTTCGACAAATTGTCTTTGTGGGTTTTCGTTTAGAAATAAGAGATGCGTTTGCAGGTCAGCTGGAAAATTATGCAATTCCAAATGCCATGCGAACTTATCTTGCGATAATAAAGCTAATTAATAAGTGAACCAATATGTTTCTTTTTATATTTCAACATTGTCCAATAACAAATGGTCAATAACAACAACACTAGGGCGTTGATGTTTATTATCTTTTCAAATCAAACTAATTAACAACATTGTCCTTGATTATTGGGAATTGACCTTAAAATCTGGATAATAACGTTAATTACCATAAGAATCGGTCAATAACGATACCATCTAGTCATTAACGTGATCATCCTGTTAACGTCATTTACCATAACATGTATATAAAAGGACATTTTTGGACTTTTCCAGTGGTTTGGGACACCTGTACATCTACTGAGCGCAGTTTTATTTATTTTATGAAAAAAATTGGAATGATTTTCAATAATCTTAGTTCATCGTATTGAGAGATTATTGAACGGTTTTTTTTAATTACATATATCAGCCAAACAGGTTGTAAAATTAATTTAGGAGTCAACGTTTCGCTTTCGTTTGAGGCTGTCGAACGGTGGCAAAACGTTGACTTTTACATTCAATTTATAACCCTTACAGCCGATAATAATTGTAAATTTTATGATAATTTTCAGCGGATAGCAAAGTACTCTAAACATTTTATTGTTTTGAAATAGAAATTGATTTTTCTTTTATTAAAGATTTTGATTTATAATAAACATATTTAAAAAATGCGAAATAACTTTTTACTTACTTCAAGTCCATACTGTTGACTTATGAGGTCTCTTGAGAACTCTAACAATATCGCGACGCCATAACCCGGAATTTGCGGATCGAAAATATTCAATGAACTCAGCAGATTAGATATAGTAGAATCATGTCCTCCATATAAAAAAGCTTTACGTTCTTTAGGATTTAGAGTACCCTGCGTTACATTTCGCCAATCTTCAATAAGTTTTCTTAGTAGCAAGCCTATAAAAATTGCAATTGCGATTAAAGTAAAGCAATATCTCGGCTAGCAAGTGTTACCTCCTTTTAAGCGTTTAAGTTTGGAGTTGTAAGCTCTCAGAACGTAACTGAATTCGGCAGGTTCCTGCATTTTTTCCGGAAAGTATCCGTGCGTCCATGAAGGCAGAGTCAAATTGAAGGAAACCTAAAAAGACACTTGTAAAATATAGAAATGTAGGCAGAGACATAACGAACCTCTGCTTGAAGTGTTGTATAAATATCTTGAACATCATCGAAAATATTTACAATTTTTCCTGTCGATTCTGCCAGGTACCTAAACAAGTCTCTATGTTTTAGTAGCTTCTCCTGAATTTCAGGCAAATTTTCTACTCTTTCCAGCTCTAAGCTATATTGAGCGCAAGGTTTTCTGACCAATAAAAGCTGAAATTATAATTTAAATTACAAAATTTCAAAACAAAAAATTACGGTGTGAACAAACAAGGAAATAGTGTTGTCAGTTTTCGTTATACACGAATTAAATTTTAAATATAAAATAATACCACTCTTTAAGATATAATTTAATAAACTAATTTTTCAAATTTTAGTAAATAAATAATTTTTTAAATAACTTTTATTAATCAAAATTATAGCTGAGTGGTTTGCGACCGATTCGAATCAATGAACTGGTTTATTTCACAGATCCAAGCGATCCGAATCACAAAATCTATGCGAACCACATCAAGTCAAAATCCTGTCTCAATTATTATGCTTGGACGTTGGTTAATTTACTATTTATTGGAAAAGCTGTTGAAGATTTACTTTACTTTTCACATAATTAGTCCGACATTCTAATATTTATAATTGGACAGAAAGAGAAGTTGCGATATCAGGAGAAGTTTATTGATTCTTAGAATTAGATCCAAGATTATTGTCTTTTACGATAAAATATATAGAAAGAAAGTTTTAAAGAAGTGAAGAATGATAGTACTGGAACTTAGTAGCACATTCGCAAAAGCTTTAGATAAACTTATCGAATTATACGAGCGAAGTATCCTTCAGTTGGTTCAAGGAACGGTAATTCAAATATGTAGCTCAATCATCTTCCTATTTCATTGGTTTTGTCGTTGTACTCATTGTGAAAAAATAATAGTGATAAATAGTGGTCACAACAAAGACCTTTTATGATACTGAATGCTTTCTGATACTCAGAGGCTGACTTTTAACGAAAGGCAAGACATTACTGGTATGTACAGACTGTTGACATGCGTATGTATAGTAAAGAATTATTTAAAATGTTTGGGGCAGTATTGGAAAGTCCCATAAATGTAAATTTATTTAGCACTGCATAGAACTTGTAAGTTTGCCACACAAGAAAACACTACGACCACAACATTGTTAGCATTATGAAGCAAAAACCTTCCCCACGATTTGTACGAATGGTCATCTTATCAAGAGTTTCGTAAATCCCTTTAAGAGATGTTGGGGACATTGTTGAAAAAAGCATTCGCCTGGAGTTCTATTTGAGATACCGGAGATGGTTTCCAATTTTCCCTGGTCCGCGGTTGACACTTTTTTTTTTACCGCGGTACTCAATTCCTATTGCAATGTTTGTAATCTTGAAATTGAACTTTCTCGAAACAGAGACACTTTTGTTCACACGAACTTGACTTACAACCTTTGAAAGATTTAAAATTAATGAAAATTAAGAGTATTTTTATCAGTTCACTTAAACATTCCGCGAAACTCGCACTAGAAGTTTCCATCTCAATAAATCAATAATAGAACTAAAAGCAAATAAAAAAATACTGCAGCCTTTATACAGGGTGTATCAGGTATAAGGGACCATACGTCACTAGTGGGTCGATGACACTCTAAAAACAATACTTTGCCTCTGATAAGATAGAGAAAGTGCCATAGTTTTCGAGATATCGAATTATGAAGTAGTGAGTACGGCCCTGGCGCGTCTCCGTATGTACGAAACTACGCTTAGCGCTGGGACCGTCAGAGCACGATAAAATACTTTACCCTGACCTTGCAGATGTGCTGCGGTTAAGAATGGGCGAAAATGTTGTTTTACAGGCATATCAATAAAAGTAATATTTTGCAACACTTTTTCGGACTGTACATGTAACCTTCGGTTACGCCTATCACTATGGCCTCTTTAATATGATACAGCCTGTAGAAGTTTGTTTAAAGCTGGTTTTGCGAGGTTTAAACAAATCCCCCTATTTATGATTATGTATTAGATTTATTTTTCTTGGTAGCCACATAAACAGAGTCCAGTGTAGTTTATACAGGAAATGAGATTATCTAACAGCAAACGTCTCCTAATGCAGTTTACGTACCTAGAGAATTAGGAACTCAGTGCAGTTTACAATCGCCCATTGAATCTTCAAACATCTTACGAACGGACCCAACCGATCCGGCTATATGACAACTTATTACATTGAAGAAAATGTAATACGTAACAATGTAACATTATTTTAAAATAGAACAAGAAAACAAGAGAATAAGTATCCGATTTTTATGACACCTCAAACACCCCAAGTGAGCTTACACTATCTTTATCCAGGGGTTCGTAATGAACAGGAATCGGTTGCCAGTTGAGAGGTCCCCACTGTTGAACTGGTCCAGGTGTCCAAAATCCGGCATTTATAAGTTGCAAACTGGTAATAGCTCGATCGGTATCTGTCGATTGCGCATAGTATATCGTGGGCGAATAAAAATCACCCAAAAATTTGTCGTACCTATTTCTAAGAAATTTGCCCAGATTATACAAATCCATTTTACCATCCTAAAATAATATCAAATATTATTTTTGGCTTTATTTTTTAGATAAAACTTACATTAGTTAGTCGGCCCCAGCCAATAGGGTAGAACGTTTCATTTATAAAAGGATCTTTCGGGTATGTATTTACTGGTGTGCGTATTCCATGGCGCACTATCTGTACGAAAATATAAAAATTAAATATAAACAAAGAATTACCTTGTAATCAAACTGAAGATTCTGCTCATATCTCTAAGGATCGTAAAATCTGCAAGGCCATAACTGAATTATTAAAAAAAAAGGAATTTTGAAGTTCTCTGTAAGCTATGATTCTAGAATTAAGTCTCTGTGATATTATCTTAGAGACTTATAAGAAATTGTATTTTATTGAGAACTTTAGAATTACAAAAATTAATTAGAAAGTGTTTATACATGTATTTCGACCTTATTGGGCTTCATCAGAACTCTGTACCTTAAAAAATTTTGGTTTATTGAAAAATTTAGAAAAACTTACCCTTTTTTTTTTGAATTTCTAAAATTCCAAAACACAAGAACAGGAATTAATGGTAAAAATATGAAATTCTTTTGCAAATTATACAAGGAACCGATTGCATTCTCTAGTAAAATCACAAAAGTGACATTTTTAAAATATTTGTTTGATGTTACTAAGGCAACAAATTGACAATTATAAAATCAAGTTTTCTTGCCAGATGAAAATTATGAAAATTAATTAATTTTCATAATTTTCATCTGGCAAGAAAACTTAATTTTATTTAGAATTACACTTTCTAAAAATAATTTTTAAGATTTTAATTTTTAACAATAACTCAATTATTGAATTACAGGATTACAGACTTTACAATCCTTACACGTTTGAGCAGAATCGACCCTCTTTATTCTTTTTGAGGAGATATTGGACATAGGTTTACAAAGTACGAAACTAGATGAGATGAATGAATTTATTTTGACTGTTTACAACAAAATTTTATTCAAAAAAAATGGTAATTTGAAAGAATTGTTTTAGTGTTTCCACTGAACATTCAGTAATTTAATTAATTTTAATTTAAGGGATGTCACCAATTCAAGGACTAGGACTGGTGCATTTTTCGTATTCAATAAGGTCGGAATCTTTGTTTCTTTAAAATTCGTATTGCACAAGTTCTTGCTAATGCAGATGTTTGCTCCAACTGGCGTTGGTTATTTTCGAATTCTCCCAAAAGTATTACCACCTCTAATTCTTTATTTCTATTTTGAGACTAATAATTTTTAGGTTTTATTTTTTTTTAATTTATCAATTATATATTTAATTTAATTTTCATTTATTTCAACCAAGTGTAACACCTAAAGAGGCAAACCAAGTTGCCTGTCATAGACCTGGTGGAAACTTAAAATTAAAATGAATACTACAGTTACACCTACAATTTATATTTAAACTTATCCTAAAAACGAAAATAAATAAACTTTATAATATCTTAAAGAACTAATACTAATAGTAATATTTATTTATATTTACATTTTGGTTTATGTTTATGGCTATGGGGGAGAATCCAACGAGTTGAAGAGCTACACTTTAACCAACCTTTTTTTATTAGTTTTTCTTAAGTGTCATTTATTTTATTATTAAAAAATTTGTTGCTAGTCGGTTTTGATTGCAGTGGATTCTTCGAGTATCCTCTATTTAGAGCCTCGTCAGCAGAAGCATAGCTCGAGAATTTCACTACAACCAAACCGGCCTGTCCTAGTTATTCGCAATTGCGATGTACTAGTAATGAAAAGTCTAAGTCCCGACATCTTGCAATCGTTTTTTGACCTAACACTATATGAGGATTGACAAATTGCAGCCATTTTGTTACTTAATAAATCATCTCATATAAGGCGGCCAAGCGTGCTGGGAGAAGCATATTGAAAGTTTTTAAAAAATTTTGTTGCTAGTCCGTCTTGATTACAGTGGATTCCTCGAACATCCTCTGTACAGCTTTTTTGGGCCTTATTTGTGCCTCGTCTCAGAAGCGTATCTCGAGAATTCCACTGCATACCAAACCGACATGTCCTAGTTATTCGCAATTGCGCTGTAATAGTAATGAAAAGTCTAAGTCGCGACATCTTGCAATCGCTTTTTGACCTAACATTGTATGAGGATTGACAAATTGTAGCCAGTTCGCTACTTAATAAGTTATCGCATACGAGGCGGCCAAGCGTGCTTGCACTGGAATTCCTGAGTTACGCTTTTGCTGACGAAACAGCTTTACAGAAGACGCTCGAGGAATCCATTGCAATCAAAACCGACTTTCGATACGCTTTGACAGCACGCTTGGCCGCTTAGCAAACTGGCTGCAATTTGTAAATCCTCATACTATGTTAGGTTAAAAGGCGATTGCAAGATGTCGCGCCTTAAACTTTTTATTTTATTGTTGTTTTTTAAATTTAATATATTTTCAAATTTAAAAATCAAAACACCAAAATTAAAACAACCTAACGTGGTTTATGAAATTAAATGTTTAAATTGTAATTCATGTTACATAGGAGAAACAAGCCAAAATAAAAAAAAAAAAACGTTTAGACCGATATAAATATCATATACAAAAAATAATCAAAATCACTTAATGCTTGTAGAACATTCAATAGAAAATAACCATAATTTCGATTTTGAAAATACTAATATTTTATATTGTGAGTCTAATATTTTCAAAAGACGTTTTACAGAAATGTGTAAAATTAAAATTAATAGAAAACCGCTGTGGAAAATTAGTACGTCTAATAGCATGAGAATTTTCAAACGCCCACACATGTAAATTTCGGAAATTTAAAATACCATTGCGAGTAAAATTGGATTCGTCAATACATAAGATTTTCTTGATGCTGCAGTAAAAGCCAATTACAAAACCTCTGACGGAGAGAATAATCAGTGGGAATTATCGCGTGCACTCTTTATGATATGGGTGCAGCTGATTTTGTCATATAATACGCTATACACTAGAACGAGATATTGGCAAGTTGCAATTTCGAGGGTGCTCAAGGACGAATTTTCCGCAATCATTTCTAAAATGACTTCTTCTGCATCTAATACACCTCTCGTCGCGGTCTTCCTCCTTCATATCCAGGTCGAGTTCTTAAGGATCCAGTGGTCCGTCCTCGTGAACCGCTTCAATAAATCGTCTTGGTGGCGGTGAAAACTGTTTGGGAACCTTTCTGCGTGCAATCGTGCAGCAGCAGCAGTCCAGCTTCCTCATAGCAAAGCACTATGTCCATCAGTTCCTCTTTGGAATATACATGATCCATATTTATTTACTTATTTACACTTCAATTAAGTTATGTACACAGATATTTACACGAATTAAACTAATACAAAACAAACTACACACTACGTAAATTTGAGAAATAATACTAAGCCTATTAATGTTTTTATAACCTCAGTCTTTTATAAAATACAAACGTACTCGCTCGGACTGAATTTTCTCAAAAACTATTATTCAACACTTCGTCTTTCATTCTAACCCCCTCCCTAATGTAAGCGTCTGTGAATTTATGACATCATGATAATAATAAAAACAAACAATAAAGCACAAGGAACGAAACTGAGTCAGCTGAATTTTATTTTATGACAGTGGAAGTGTTACCAATAAATCGCCAAGGCGAATGCAGGTAAACGTTTCTGAAAATTCCGAATTATTTTAAACAAGAATCAAATTTTCATCACGAATATTAATTGACCCACTTGTTTCTCGGATTTAATTAATATTTATCCACATTTTTAGTAAATATTTATTTTCCTCTTATTAATGAACATGAACATAACATTTTGCAGTTTACAGTGTTAAGGTCGTACTGTCATGAAAATGAAATAAATGAAACTGAAGTGCATAATTGTGCTACAAATTCAGTTTGCTTTTAAATTTTACTTTGAATAAATAAGCATAAATCAAGTAGTAATAGGTAATTTGCAATTGTTGGCATCGCGCGTGAAGACGTTTTTATATAAATTCCTGGCGAAATTTTTTTGCGAAGGGCAAACATGACCAACAAACCAACATATCTCGGCGTTTATCGTTTATGGCCACAAGAACACCAATTCTGCACAGCTGAGACATTTATATCCATTTAAATCACCAACCAGCGTTATTAAAATAATTTCTTAGAAAACGAAAACTGATTTTTACCGGAGTTATTATTTACTTTTTCCCTAGTGTTGTATGACAAATTTTGCTTCTTTTTTTGACTACTATCTGTGGTTTCAATTAAAGACCGGGATGACTATGGATGGCTTCCAAGCTGAAGGGAAAGTGTTATAGCAAATACAAAATTTAATAATGTGAGTGATAATAGGTAATGTAAAAGGACAGCACAATTTCAGCATGTTAATAGAGATACCTTCCGAGCCAATTGCTTTGGAGGTAATCGTTGACATAATTGTAGCTATATCTGACTCAGTTACTTCTTTAAAACATAAGGTATTATTGTGCAGTGAGTAGCAAGTATTTTTGTAATCAGCTAAAAGTATAGGATCCAGCTTACCAGTATTAACTGAGGTAATGAAGTAACTATTTATACCATTAGGGTTGCGAATGTCTTCAGGTATACTGATACGTTTTTTACTACTATGTATATGCATTTTCTTCAAATCTTTCCAAAGTTCTTTAGCACTTACTGTGCATGATTTAAAATCTAGATAAGCTTTCTTTTCTTGCCCGATAACTAAGTTTGTGTAATTACGAAATTGTTTATAATAGCGATAGTCAGTAACTCTTGCAGTAGATTTATATTTTTTAAAGGCTTTATTACGCAAAGACATTAGCAATTTGACATTTTGTGTGATCCACGGGCTGTACGGTTTTCTCGTTACAATAGGCGCATGAGCATCAAATAAGTTCAGAATTGTTTAATTAAAAACTTGAACCTTAAGATTAATATCATCTATTTCTGTTATGAAAAACCACCGAAGCAAAGCTACATCTTTGTAAAAATTATCAAAATTAATTAACCCTGCTGTTCTCCTCGGGTCAATATGACCCAAAACGTATTTTCAGGTTCTATAACTTTGTCATCTTTTATTATTTGTTTCTAAGATTTTATGACTTTGTTTGCTGGTGGATAAAGTATAATATCACCAAATAGTCTTTACAAAAAATTATTATTAAATTTTTTAAACAAGATTGTTACATATATAACCCTCGGGTCATTATGACCCAATACTGTTTGCATTTATCTGACTTTATGTAATTTAATTTTTAACTTTATTTATATGAATATTAGAAGTGTATTAGAATAACTGTATAGCAACCCACAAGATTACGCATTCGTGTTGGTCGAATATGCAAGTCTGTGCAAGTCCATGCAAGTCTGTGCATGTCCGTGCATGCAAACTTGTATATCGTATAAATAGGGAACGCGGGCAGCACACTTCAGTTTCTTGATGTTGCTGAGTGTTGAATAAGCATTACCAACATAATGTCGAGACGATTTCTGTCTGATAAAGAAATAGCAGAGATACATGCAAACGCATCCGACGATGAAGATGTTTCCGAGATTGAAAATCATACCAGTGACGATACCGACTATGAGATATCCGAAGTAGACTATGATTCTTCAGATAATGATGTACTGCAAACAAATACTGTGATTCCTGTGCAGTCAGTACAGTCAAAAGACAAATTTATATCTTGGGTATTAGAACCTTTCCCGCAAAGTGGACGAGCAAGTAGTAAAAATATAATAAAAATGACTCCTGGTCCAACCAGATATGCCATATCCAGAGTGAAAGATATTCTATCTGCATTCCAAGTTATCGTAAACCCTAGTCTTGAAAATATTGAGCAATATTGAAGGTCGGAGAGTGTACGGATGCGATTGGGAAGATCTGGATAATATTACACTACAAGCATATATAGGATTATTGCTGATGGCAGGAGTTTATAAATCACACGGCGAATCAACAAAAAGTTTGTGGGATGCAGAAACCGGTAGACCTAATTTTCGTGCATCGATGTCGTTGAAAGTTTTTTATCGAATATCATGCGTATTACGTTTTGACGATAAAGTCAATCGTCAAGAAAGGAGAGCAAGAGACAAATTAGCCCCTATAAGAGAGTTTTGGGAGACGTGGACAGAAATTTTGCCGAAACTGTACAATGTAGGTGATAATGTTACTGTTGACGAACAACTTGTTGACTTCAGAGGACGCTGTCCTTTCAAACAGTATATTCCAAGCAAGCCAGCAAAATATGGCATCAAAATATGGACTCTTTGTGACAGTAGTAGTTCCTATGCCATGAAAGCTCAAGTTTATACGGGAAAATGTCCAGGTGAAGCACCAGAAAAAAATCGAGGGATGCGAGTAGTTTTAGACCTAACACATGAACTCAAGGGACAAAATGTTACGTGTGATAATTTTTTCACGTCCAAAAAATTAGGTGAAATGCTGCTCAAAAGAAATCTTACAATGTTAGGAACAGTTAGAAAAAATAAACCCGAACTTCCCGTAATTACAATAAGTAAAGAAGTACATAGTTCTACTTTTTATTTTACCAAGGATACCACAATTGTGTCATATGTGCCTAAAAAAAATAAAAACGTTATTCTCATGAGCACAATGCACTGTGATAAAGAAGTGAGGAGCAGGGAGGACAAGAAGCAAATGATACTAGATTATAACTCTACCAAAGGGGCGGTTGATACCTTAGATCAAAGTATTGCAGCGTATACTTGCAAAAGAAAAACCAATCGATGGCCTATTATTTCGTTCTATAATATACTTGATGTTAGTGCTTATAATGCATTTGTGATATGGAGAGAAATAAATCCAGATTGGAATAAGAACGTTCTGTACAAGAGAAGACTATTTCTGGAAGTATTGGGTAAACTGCTGGTGACTCCCTATATGTTATCAAGGGAACATAAACCTCGTATTGCACAAGCTTCTGCTGTAATAAAAAAAATTAAAGATCAACATGGCGAGGTAGCAGTGTCATCTACATCTGGTATTATCAGTAAAAAAAAAAGAACAATGTAATATGTGTCCATCAAAATGTGACAATAAAACAAGTATAACATGTTATAAGTGCAATAAATATTTGTGTAAGGTACATGTGGTGTATTATTGTCATCAGTGTAAACATTAGGCAATAATTGGATGCACATCAGAATTTATTTGATACTCTATCTTGTCTTTGAATTTAGTGTTTGTAATATTTTTTATTATAATATATTTTATTTTGTTGGTAATAAAATTGCTTTTCATCGTTGTTTTTGCGTTTATGTATAAAAATAAAATCACAATATATTAATTACGAGCTATCCTCTATACCTGCATATCTCGGGTCACTATGACCCGAAGGACTACAACTGTATAGAAAAACGAAGGAGGACAGCAGGGTTAAAATTGTGTAACTGGCAGTATAGAAAGTGTTAGGAAAGAGTTATTGGGCTTCATCAGAACTCTGTACCTTAAAGCCTTATTGGGCTTCATCAGAACTCTGTACCTTAAAAAAATTTTGGTTTATTGAAAAATTTTGAAAAACTTACCCCTTTTTTGAATTTCTAAAATCCCAAACCACAAGAACAGGAATTAATGATAAAAATATGAAAATCTTTTGCAAATTATACAAGGAAGCGATTGCATTCTCTAGTAAAACCACAAAAGTGACATTTTTAAAATATTTGTTTGATGTTACCAAGACAAAAATAATTATCATAAATAAAACTTGAAAAAGTTCGAAAAGTACCTCTTTCGCTACATGTTGAGAGTACAAACATCGGAATAGTACATATTAGGTGGTCTGAGATTTCATGAACATCTACAACATCTAATTTATCGATTACTATGGCATTTGCTACAATTAAATAATCTATTAAGGAAGTGGAAAATTTCGTTATTCTGGTAGGTGTATTTACTACTTGTTTTAAACCAAAGGTTTCAATGAAGTTTAAAAAATGTATATACGTCGGATTTCCCATGCAACCAGCAATATTAAAATCACCCAAGTATATTAGCTCTGCTGCAATAGTGAAAATACTGGATAAGGTTTCTTCAAATAAATTTCGGAATTGGCATATTGCGAGTTGGGTGGTGGATAAATCATGCCTATGATTACAAGGTTGCCAGTAATAGTAAGTTTAATCCATAAATGTTCTAAGCTTGGATTAATTGCAGCAACAATTGTAGAGAATTGAATGCTACTTTTGACATAAACACCTACCCCTCCCCCTCCTCGACTATCTTGGTATATGTTAATGTTGTAAATACTAGGATGATTTTGATATTCGAATACTGTGCATTCGAATGAACGAAATTCTCGGTTCATTCGAATTCGAATTCGAATGCAACTGGGAAAAAGATTCTCGGAATCATCCGAATTCGAATTCGAATGCGCTAGCGACGGCGCATTCGAATACCAGAAATCCTCGGATCACACGAATTCGAATGCAACATCGAGAAAACCATTAACTTGGTTACACACAACGTTCTATTTAACGTCTATTATCTTCATCAGTAATAATATGGCGTAACTTTGACATTTCTCAGTAAAATGTGACATTCATTACAGAAAATTATATAGGACACACTTACAATTTTTTTACCATTTTTTTTAAATTTTGTACTACAATTTAAACTTGTCCCCATTTGCGTAATTTTTGAAGCAAATAATTGTACAATTGTAGAAATTTTTTCCAAAAATTTATGTAATTTATGCATAAAACATTTTACTTTCGCCTACTAAACACGTCTTCGATTATTTCGAACAAATAAATAAAAGGTACACCAATAGGAAATTCCATTATTTGTTTCTTATTTTTATTGGGACTTTATTAATAAAAGCTGGGAATTGTGTGCGGTTCGTTTAATGCATAGACAGTCATTGGAGATTTGCGATTTTAGACTATTGCTGCTGTTACGTATGCCGATGTAAGCTTCGGAAGAATTCATCCAAGTATCCGAATACTCGGATTAATTTTAATCCGATTATCCGAGTACTCGGTTTGAAGGGAAATTGATTCGAATTGGATTCCGAATTCGTGCGAGAGAAAATAATCGGATTAATTTTAATCCGAATATCCGAGTACTTGGATGCAATGAATATTTTAATTCCAATTATTTACATCACTAGTGTACGTGTAAAATTATAATTTTCGATTTGAATTAAACTAGTATCAAAATCAGAAGTAAGCCAAGTTTCAGACATAGCCACAATATCACAATCATTTAAAAGTAAAAACTGCTTAAAATTATTAAAGTGCGAGGTCACAGAGCGGACATTCAGATGCAGTAACTTCATATCTGCTAGAAAACAGTGAAAATTCTAATAAGAAAAATTATAATACGAAAATAATAATAGAAACCAGTCAACAAAGATGTGTGCAAAATAAACAAAAGGCATAGCGCATAAGTAGCCGCAGCGAATACAAAATACAAAAATTGCGCTCCTCGCTATAGATTTGAGTGAGCATTTTATATAGGTATATATTGGAATTAGTTTCATGTGACGATTTTTTTAACCTAATTAACATCCTAAGTTTAACGTGATTATAATGACAAAATTCGCTTAAAAAGTAGACAAAGGTTATTAACGTAACAGGCATGCGATGTTGTTCTGCTATTCCGAATGTCCTTAAACTGTTCCGCCGAGTATATTGTTCTAAGCTGTAACACGCCCGGACGTGCCACCTTGTTGTTGACTTTACGGACAACTAAATAATCTAATAAACACGGTCCAAACAAAAACAAACTAAAATTTATTGACAAATTAATTTATTAAATGGACCGAAGGATTGGACTAAATTCTAGGAAGCAATAAATGCCTCGGTTTGGCCTCCGCAAAAGGGTCGCTACAATGCTATTTTACGACATGCGCTGGTCTAAGCTACCTGGTACAGTTATGGTTTAGTGGCGCCAAGGCTATTCTTCTACGGCCGACCCCTTTTTGGAATTCCCACAATTTAAAACTTTAATTGCCGATATTCTGGATCGTCTAATTAATTTAAAAAAAAAACCCGGGCCCTACGTTGTCGTAGTTGTGTTCTAATTTTTGGTGTGGCGGTGTAATCGAGAGGTGCAAGGTGCTAAATACGAGTCAATAAAATGCCAGGTGTGAGATTAATTAATTATTTATTGAAAAAAAAGAAAAAAAAGAAAAAAAAAACGGAAACTCCTGTCACGAGATCTTAACGACCTGGGGACTTGAGCGCAAAACCGTAAATTGAAACAATGGATATCTTTCGCAATAAATTAATACAAAATTCCAAAGAAGTACAATAAACTTTGCTTAACGCATTTAACGCCGAATATCGTCGCGATCTAATTTATTTCGATTCCCACAACTGGTGGCTTGTTGTACACGCAATTAGGCTGTGTCAACTTTGTAACTTAAATTAGATCAACAATTAATCTCTTTGTTTAGTCAAGATAGTTTAGTCTTGGTACTCGTGTTTGCCACTTTTAGCTAGTACTCGAAGACGCTATGAATAATCAACCAGCGCACTCACTGTGTAACAGTGTATATACAGTGTACTTTGTTACTGGAACTTTAACTGATCAATCAGATGTTCGGAGAGGTATGTGGTACAAAAGGCCGCTCCAGCGATCAATTTGCAGGATAATCAACAGCAACAGCCGTTAGTTTTTCACGGGAAGGATAGCCCTATCTCTAGCTCATTAACCTAATTAATTAGACAACTGTGCGTAGGATCTTTCGTCAACTACATGCTCCAGACTCCTTCGAGGTCCTGTATGCAGATCCCTCTACTTCGTTTTTGTATTCTTGCCGCCTAATCCTATTAGCTAACTAATTGTTTGCGCAAGGACCCTAATGACTGTTTTAGACACTCCACGTTGTGTGGTTTTGGTACTTTCAGTCGCTCGACCAATTGCCCTCAATTAACCTGCAAATCTTACACCAAAGTCAACACTCCAGCACACACACGCAGGGTGTGAGAAAGTCTGTGACGAAGATGTCTATTGATAAATAGTTCAAATTGTTGGCCTCGTAATTCTACGGAATTCGTATTAAATTGGCCTAGATTTCGTAGCTAGACTGTGCTGGTCGCACTGTGCGTTTTGACGGATATAACTTGCCTGACCAGAGACTTTAGTTGCAGATAACCCTGTACAATCCAGAATAACACCGATCGCGTGTCTCCGAATTGCCGAGGATATCGCAAAAAGTTAGAACTAAATTGCAAAAAAGATACACTGTATTTGAAACCGAACAGAAGATTTTAGGTGTAGTTAATTTACTCTGGTTGATTAAATCACAGACCGCGCAAACTACTGAATTTATTGAGTTTAACTTGATTCAAAAGCAAACGCAGGTACCAAAAAAAAATAACTATTAGATTGCCTGAGCAATGCAACGATGGAACTTTACAGAAATTCCACGCTACTGATTGATAAACCAATTAAAATAATTCTTACGCAAATTTATGCCACCAAGTATGTGAAAAGAATAGAAAAAATTCATGCAATTGTACCTATTCCGTTCCGCGGCGCACAATTCACTAATTCACACACACACGCTTTTTATTCGCGTCGCGATCGCCTCGCGGTTATTTATTTGATGGCCCCTTTTGTATTCACTACAATTTTAACGCCCCGAAATAATGTGATCGAATTCTAATTATGCAGCTAGATAAGGTAAATGGCAAAGCACTCCAAAATAAACTACTCGAGTTCAATTAAAATGCAGCTTGTCGTTCGGACGGCGTAAGCCAACTGTTTTTCGTTTTTACTTTGACTTTCCACTAGTAACAAATTTTGACTCCTCCCCCATCCCCTGAAGTAACTACAAAACCCGTCGGCCAATAAGCGCTTTTATTTCGAAAAGAAACACACGCTTCTTTTCTCGTTCAGTTTTTTTCTGATAATCCGACCCCCCAATTCGCCTGACCGATTGTCGGGCGCTGCACATGTTTTTCCGCTTTCTAAATTTCTCCAACCAACAACGTCTTACAAGTGTCTATTGACATATTTATGACTTCCCGACTTTGGAAAACAAAGGCCAGTCTCTGGTTTTTAAAGCAACCTCTTTCAACTACAATGAAACCTAATACCTTTTACAATTTCCAATAACTTAAATGTTTGCGTGAAATTGCTTTCCCAAACTCTAACGCGCCCCAAGACAACAAAACGGCCCTGATTTATAATATGACGGAAAGGCAATACTAGCGACAAATGTCTTCAAAATTTTCAATAGCGTACCCGACAACTTTAACACAGCTAATTTATGGCCGATGGTAACTACTTCAAGTGCCATTCACGAACTAGATGTTCAAAAAACCCATAAATTTGACCCGAGTCGTCTTCCTGTGACAAGCTGCGCCTCGTAAATTTCTCTTTATTAATAAGCCATCGAATAAACAACGCGCATTTGTTTTCCAAATAAATTCGCGACCGTTTCAAAGCTCTCTAGCTTTTTATCAATTATATCAAACTTCACATCATTAGCAGATACAGATTTTTTGAGTTCATCAACGGAAATTAATATTGCATCTAATTTTGGATCTAGCTTTTGTTGTATTTTATCTAATATACTTTCATTAATCTTAGCAACAATATTATCCTAAGCCAGCGTCGGCATCACTACTTAGAGCATCGATATCATCTGGAGCCTCATCATCCTTACATGACCGTTTGTCTTTCCGTTGCCTATTTTTGGCCATCATTTTACAGCTAGATACTTTAATTGACTGATACGACTAGCTACGTCAGTAGTCGAAAAAAGAGAGAGAAACGGGAACAAATTTCTATTCACAATTACTGTCTAGCTGTATGAACTAACTTCAACTCACTGCACAGAGAGTAATGTTGCGTCACGGGATTGATGTTAGAACTTTAGAAATTCAATTTTATGCGGAACACAATCAGCATACGTCTACTCACGCGCACACGTATCTGAATCTATAATCTAATAAATATATAAATAAATAAATGTGGTCAAGTAATTATTTTTTTTAATCACCTTCATGGTCAAACGACTGTCAATTTTTATTTTTTAAATGGCTCTGTACATTTTTTATATTGTATCTGGTAGAGCTACTTTTTCTAAATTCAATGATGTGCAACACTTTAAGTTTTGGCCAGAAAACATTTATGAAAAAATTAAAATTAAGTTTGCAAATGTAACTTGCTCTAGGAAAAAAATTGAAAATCGAACTTTAAAAGAGTGGTGTTGACCTAAAATTGTCAAGCACGCTTTGAAAAACAACTGCAACGTGTAAAATATTTATTCAAAAAACTAAATAGCGACATGAGAAAAACTTGAAAGATTAGTGCACAAAAGTCTATAAAAGTTGCTCAAATTGACGACCACCTGCTTCAACATGAAGCTGACATCTTTTAGCTAGTAAATCGCGCTCAATAAAGTATTAGTATTTTATAGACAGACAACCACTCTGTTTTGAAGCAAATCACAGACTATATAATTGCGTTACTAAGTAGTTGCTTGTGAGCGCAGTTCCATTTAACTTATTTGTTCTCAGTCATGCAAATTTATGGTTGAACAATTAATAATTGCATGTCAGCGCGTAGGGAAATGTAAATACATACTATCTTGTAGTAAAGAAGGAAAGAAATTAAAAGTTAGAAAATAATAATACACATAATAGCTGACAAACCTTTTTAAATTTCTTAAAAAGTTTAAAATAAAACAAAAGTAGCACATAAACTAGTTGCATATATGAGCGCACGCATATTTAAACTTGTCTGTCATATCGATTGCGTAATCATTTGGTTGTGCACAATTTGTAGCAAAGCACAGACTATTGGAGTGCGTTACTGAATAGTTGCATATGAGCGCGGTTTCATTAAAGTTATTTATCTATAATAAATAACTTTAATGTCTGTAACATGAACTAAATTACTGCACAACTAAAAATTGCATGTCAACGTCTATCCTTAAAATGATTTGAGTTGAACTTACAATATGCACTAAATGTAACTCCTTAGTATCATCGGTGGCGCTGGACTGGACCGCTCCGGCGATGATGGCAATCACCACAATTGTGCACAACCCCATCGCGAGTAGAATTATGGTGTCTTTCTTCATCTGTCCACTATAAATAAACCGTAGGCATTATCATAATTATACAAAAATGTTAATGAGGAAATACGATTTCAATAACACATTCCTTCCAATATTAATATTTACATCTAGTCGCAGGTACATATTCCGCCCTTATTAATATGTTAGGATCTAGGTAAACGTAAATGGTTTCAAACTTTACATTTACATTTCTAGGATTCTAAAATTATAACATTAGCTTATTTTTAATCGCTGTCAGTGAACAGCTTCTTCACAAAGTAACAGCGAAATCTTTCTGAAGAAGCCGTACCGATAGTAACGTTGCGAATTATGCAATTTTTAGCTCTCCCTAAACAATATTAAATTGGCAAGGAAAAAAACTAAAATATAGTTTCTAAAATGGTTATAGAATATTTCAACAGACAAAGTAATTTTGGTTAAATGGCTATTTCTAGAATATTTTCTAAAAATCTACTAAAAAATTAGACAATGTCAAATCATTTTCAATCATTAAAGAAATATCTTTTTTTAGTTCATACTTTTACATTCCAACAACCAGGATAATTCCTGTACAGCGAGATAATTCTCGCAGTACTGGTGGGCCAAATTTGGCAGTTTAAATAGGGAACACCTGTTTTAAGAAGAGTTAGACAAAAACTGACCTCGGATTCTGGAGCTCTGTTTTTAAGACAAAATTAATGGTGAAGACCGCATTTGGATACCTTGTACTGCTTAGGAAATTCATGACGTTTTTCAAAATTCTACGATTTCTAAAAACCTTTTTGTTTATAAAAATTTTTGATTTCTGTAAAAACTTCCTTAAGACACCTTTTCATGCAGAATTCAACCAAAACTCACTGGTCTAAATTACTTTTTTCTAGGGTACCCAATATTTGAATATAAGCAAGAACTTTGATTTTTTATTTGAAACATATACAGGCTTTACAAATTCGAAGCTCTTCATTGGGATTTCGAAAACTGTAAGAGATAGGAAGTCGGTTAAATTAGGATAAAGTTGGAATCTTCTACGATTTGCAATTTTTCAAATATTTCAAGAAAACCGAAAAATGTAATTTGTTGAGCTCTTTACGATATCATTGAATTTCACTTAAAATGTTTCGTCTCGTTCTGACACCATCAACTTTATTTTTTCTTATGGCCACCAAATTGGATTTTAATAATATTAAATAGATTTATTTTTTCTGATGTTTTTCCATGTATCACAATCTAAATTTAATAAAGTAAAATAGCTGGAAATGTGAGAATTTGTTGAAGATAACTGTACAAAGAAAGACAAAAACAAAAAAGCTTTAATTATATTTTCGTAGTTTTATTTAGTATACCACAAAAGCTGATTTTAGTAAAATTTTTAGATATAGAAATGAATGCAAAGTTTAGATAAACAGCTGTTTGCAGTGGAATTCTCGACCTACTCTTTCATTACTATTAGATTGCATTTGCGAATAACTAGAACAGGTTGGTTTGGTTTGCAGTGGAATTCTCGAGCTACGCTTCTGCTGACGAGGCCCAAATAAATATTGTTGGAAGAAAATTTAGCTCCCGATTACTGAATTGTTGTTATTAGCTCAATAACATTTTTAATTTACGTCATTCTTGGATTCATAACATTTATTTTTGTAACTTAAATTAGGTTTCGTGATGTATGAAATAAAACTCCGAAAGTATATCAAAGCTTTTTTGTTTTTGTCCTCATAACATGCCATATTTTCCTTTGCTCTGCTATTTTAAACAATTTTTGCTATTATATTGTTTCACTTTATTACATAGAGATGTGAAAGGAAAAAACATCAAAAAAATTAGATTTATTTAATAGTATTAAATTTCAATATGGTGGCTATAAGAAAAAATGAAGTTGATGATGATTACGACGAAACGAAATGATTTAAGTAAAACCTAATACTTCATCGTAAAGAACTCAAAAAGTGCCTGCAGAAAGTATTAATTTTGTTGCGATCCCTTCAATATTAACTTAAAGAAAAACATAAAAGAGAAAATTTGGATTTCGATTTTTGGAAATATTTCACAAACTACAAATCGTAGATTTTTTAAAACGGATTATTGATGGACACCAAAATACGCAACTTTGCCCTAATTTAACTAACTTCGTATCTCTTACCGTTTTCGAGATCCCAAAGGTGAGCTTCAAATTTGTAATAGCCTGTATACTGTGTACAGTGGTCGATAAAAAGTCGGCATCAAATGGAAAAAAAATTCTGATTTATCGAAAAAACTTTTTACGGCAATAATTTGTGGTTTTCTGATTTTTATTTAGTTAGAAAATAGCGCTTTTCGAAATAGTCAAAATCTTAAAACAGTTATTTCTCGGAAATTTATCAAAATTTCAATGATATTCTTTCAAATTGTGTTGGCTTCAGCTTAATGAGCAATCTCAAGAACAGAAAATAAGTTGGTTTTCTTTAACTCCCGCAAAAATTGAATTTTCCAATTTTTAGAATATTCTAAAAATGTCACATTCTAAAACAATCAGAATTCATTTTTTGGAGGTGAAAACTTCAAAGATTTATAATGGAAAAAATAATTTAAAAAATTAATTTTTGCTTCAGATATTTTATTTTTTACTAAAAAATAATATATTTGCGTAATTGTTGTTTTTGATGTAAGGTGCTTTTTAGGAGATATTTTTCATTGATAAATAATATTAAAAATTTTGTTGCAAATCGGTTTTGATTGCAGTGTATCCCTCAAGCATCCTCTATATAGGTGTTTCGGTCCTATTTGGGGCCTCGTAGCGTAGCTCAAGTGTGTGCTTGCCAAGCGATTCTCGAGATCCTGTAATTCAGGCCTAACGTATGGGCGTTCGAACTTCGAGTCACGCAACAAACGAATTTCTTCTTCAAATAAAACTGATACTGCGAATGCTTAGTATTATCATGTAGTGCGAAGCAATATGCTTTAGAAAAATGGGCAAATGTTGATCCCAATACCATTGGTTTATTAAAACTATTTTGGCCAAATGTCGTTCTAGACTTCTGTTCAATCGCTCCAACATGCCGTTTGATTGTGGATGTAACGGGGTAGTATGAGTTTCAAAAATACCAAGCATCCGGTTCAAATCTTCTGTTACATAATTTTTGAATTTACTCATAAATAAATTGGCCAAAAACGGTGACAAAGTTTCCCATTGCAGTCTCTTGAACTTGTTCAAAAAATTCACCATTTATTTGAAAGTAGTTCTGAGACATGCAATGAGATGTAAGCCTGACGTTTTCCTTCAACTTATCTTTATCTACATTATTAACTGTCAGTAGTTACCGCAAATAAGTTAGTGCTTCAAGCATGGGCACATTGGAAAAAAATGATTGAACATCAAAAGAGACCAAGATTTCCCTTCTTGTAAAGAAATATACAGATTGATTCAGGGAAATAGGTAGATGGAAGTAAATTCGAAAGAAATCGTTTACAGTAGTGGGGGTTCCTAGCACACGCATAGCTGACACCACCGTTTACACGTTCAGTTCGAAACATGCAGTTATAAGTATAATTTCGTTCTCACATGAATTACAGAGATTGATCTACAAAGAATATCCTCTTTTTCTTTCGCTTTCTTTCATTGTTTTCGATTTGGTTTCGATTATTGTCGTTTACTTTTATTTGTTTATTTATCCCAAGAATTATTTTTTTATTTTTATTCGTTTATTTATTCCAAGAATTCCAATGAATTCGTATACCATACCTCAGAAAGTACAAATTATAAAATGGTATTACCGGGGTTTCTCAATTGAAAAAATTATTAATGGCCATTTGCACCAAGCAATTTAGGCTCAACTTAACTAAGCGTCACTTAGAATATGATTTACATAATGCTGTGTAACCTAAAAATATCATTTTATAAAGACAAATTAAATTTAAGTTCAGCTTAAGAGTTCGATGCAAATGGTCATAATTCTTTTAGAGAAACATATGAAAATCGTCCTAATCCATCTGCGACAAGTATTCGTACAATTAATAAAAATTTTGTAAAATATGAATGAAATGAAACATAAAAAAACAAAAATTAAATAAGACAAATGAGGTACGAGATGGGTTGGTAGTGCTTAGCAGAAGCCGGGGACCGATTTGAGCAACTGTTACATTAATCATTTATAACCTAAATCTATAGGTATAGATGAAATATAGGTATAGTGAAAAAAGAATAGTGCCATCACCATAGAATTACTTTGAGTTTAGTTTACTTTAATTTTATAATGAAAATTAATTAAAATTGTATAACTGGCAGTATAGAAAGTGTTAGGAAAGAGTTTATACATGTATATCGGCCTTATTGGGCTTCATCAGAACTCTGTACCTTAAAAAATTTTGGTTTATTGAAAAATTTAGAAAAACTTACCCCTTTTTTGAATTTCTAAAATCCCAAAACACAAGAACAGGAATCAACGATAAAAATATAAAATTCTTTTACAAATTATACAAGGAAGCGATTGCATTCTCTAGTAAAATCACAAAAGTGACATTTTTAAAATATTTGTTTGATGTTACTAAGACAACAAATTGACAATTATAAAATCATTTTTTTTAATTTTATAAAAAATCATTCACGTTTTATAATCGAAATGATATTTTAAGAAATTGTTTTTTTTTTTATTTTAGGATCTTTCGTTATATTAAATACAAAGATTTATCAAACCAAAAAAGAAGTGAAACTTATTGTGAATTCTTTTTAATTTTAGTACTATCTGAATAATTCTTTATTTACTTATTTTTATAGTGTATATCGAACTGTTTTATAATTAGAAATAATTATAGCATATAAATGTTTTGCAAGCGCATTTAGAACCATCTTTATAGTTTATCTGCTTCACTGTTAGCAAACAATATTGTAAATTAATTATTTATTAAAATCCTATTTTCTTTAATACAGAACAGGTACTGATTCTTTTTAACGCAATTTATAAATATTTAAATTAAAACGTTTTGTTGAAAATTATTTTATTGACACTATAAATACTTTTCCTTTATCATTAAAATTTCTACTAGTAGAACATTTTAAGAATTATTTTATTAAAAATGCGCTCCTCGCTACATAGTGCCTTGCATTGCTCAGGGCCGTCCCGAATATACTGGAGGTAGGCGCCCACCAACCTACTTGGCTGAATCAATCTGTACTTAATCTTATTTATAAACTTCATTGAGTTTCTTACCGAAAAATTATCTTGAGGATTGGGAAGTGCACTGAGCCCACCATTCAATCATTTGGAAATAGAGTAATTGGGTGAGTTTATATCGGACACGATTGATATCACCGATTTACCTGCCTTGTGTATATGGGTACAATGGGGTTAGATACATTAATTAATCTTAAATTTATTTTGCCTAGTAATAAGAATGGGACATTCTTTAGTCGTGTCTTTCACAGCTTTAATTAGCTTTGATGAAGAGTTTCGGGGTAGTTTCTTGTACGGTCTGTTATTTATCAGGTTGTTTACCCTTTCATAATAACATGACAATTGCACCAATTTATTCTTGTTATCCGTTCAAGAATTATTCTTTTTATTATCGTATACTACACTGCTCACTGTTCGCTCCAAAATATCGGGCTGCAACACTTGTCTAACAAATAACACTTCTATAACCTAACGGTTCTACTAATTCGCTATACTCGCACATATCGCTTATTAAAATAACACTGATTAGAATCGCGCGCTGTTGCTGGTTTATTATATACAAAATTTACTCTTGCGAAAATGGCGTGAAGAAGTTGCGAACCTTCCAGCAAATTCTAACGCCACCTGGGGCGAGTCTGGAAAGTACTACAATAATATTTCCATTTACTCAATCTAAGAGAGTTAGTTTTTGCCTCGTTCCTAAGAGAAATCATTAATTTTATAGTACCCGTGATCGATGGAAACCTTTTTTTTTTATTTTAACAGTTGTCATTGGAGCATATTTTTTTTTATATTTTATAATTAAGAATAGTTTAAGTCGCGACATCCTGCGACCAATTTTTGACCTAACATTGTGAGAGAGCTGACAAATTGCAACCAGTTTCTTGCTTAATAAGTTATCCCACAGCCAAACCTACTGTCAAAGCATTTTTGAAAGATTTTAAATAAAATCTTTCTAAGCAGCAAACTGATTGCAATTTTTTGTTCTCACACAATGTTAGGTCAAAAATTGGTCGCAGGATGTCGCGACTTAAACTATTCTTAATTAATAAAATTAATAACAGAAAGAAAATAATATGTAATTATCTGAAATTAGACCGTCAAAAAACAGCCTACCAATAAGAGCAAATCAAATAATTATAATAATAATAATAATAATAATAAGTATTGGTCTTATTTTCCAATTATTGGTAGGCTGTTTTTGAGGTCCAATTTCAGATAATTACCTATTATTTTCTTTCTGTTATTAATTTTATTCATTTATTTATACATATATTTTCTATAAATTATGAGTATGATTAGTTGGTTGTTAGATTTTATGAAGTGCTTTTAACTTGGTAGTGTGTGTACTGAAGATGCCAGCTTATCTGCCGAAATACGTATCTACGGATATAAAAATTATTGTGGGCGGAGATTAATATTTTCTATTTTTCGGATACTTTCTAGACGAACTATTTTTAGTGTTGTACCTATAAGAAAAATTTCAAGGAAAATAACTTTATTGTCTGAGACTGTTATTTTGAGCATTTCAAACAGTTAATGGGGAGCAATTTGAACATCTTTTATAAACAGTTAGTGTTAATATTGTTTGTAGTTACTTTAATAATTTATTATTTTTTATGATAAAACAATGAGTATTTAAAGCTCTCTCTTGATTCTTTACAATCTGTATTTTCAGATCGGTGTTTAAAGTGGAAGTCTCAATTTTTACCTCCAAATTTTGTTTTCTAGAAAGTTTCACTTGTCGCGTCATTTCTTGCTTTTATTCGTTTATATTTTCATCCATTTTCTCCATTTTCTGATCCACTTTATCCATTTTTTCTTTCATTTCTTTCAGTAGTGCTGAGGTATCTTCAATTTTGAATTCAAAGGTTTTCGGGTCTTTCCTTCATCTGTAAGGGCTTGTTTAAGCCGCTCTTGTAAAATAGTTTTCTTTCCTGAAGTTTCTAGCCCTCTCTTGTCCAAATCATCACGCAGCTACTTCACCTTCAATCCATCAAACTTTATTTTCGATTTTTGAAAATATCCCACTTCTGATATCAATTTGTTACGACTTCGGGGTTCACAAATTTTAATCATCGTTTATTTTAAAAAGACTTTAATGTCTACGATCGCTTGACATAATTAAAAGCATATTTAATATCGTGTTAGAAATGCAGTTAATTCCCTACCGATTATATTTCCGATGACAAGCATCACAGAGTTCTTTGATCACTATGCTTTTGTTTTTTAGTTGTTTATAAACATAAAAAATGATAATTAACAATTTTTGACAGTTGCACCAATACAGGGTGTTTCGTAACTTCATGAAAATGAATTAAACAATGAAAGTTTGCATGAAAATTAATATAATGAACCATTTTTTTGTTGAATAAAGTGTTATTAAATTTTCGAGAAAATAAATAATTTTGTAGAACGGGTAAGCGTTTGAACGTCTCTGGTTTAAGTTTATGATGTTGACAAAGAATATGGGTGATGTAATTTATTGTTAGTCATCGCCGGTCGAGCCGGGTAGTTTGAAGGTGTACGTTGAGGTGGTTGCACGGAAATTTACTGAAAAAAATGGCAGAATTTACAAATAGTGAGATTGTTGACATGATGATGTACAGCAGTGTTTTTCAACCTGTGGGTCACGACCCCGTGGGGGTCGCGAGAGATCGAGAGAACTCAGTAAAAAAATCAATAAATTTTAAAAAGGTAGATATATTTAAAAAAAGTTAACAAAATGATACTCGTTATGTTATTTATACAAACACATTAACAAAAAATAAAATCTTCGAGTACTCGTTCATTTTAATGTGAAGGTTGCGCTTGAGTTTGTTCAATCAATTTCTCCCATCGTGGATCCGCTTTTGCAACTTTAAGTATTAAATCGTTTTCCAAATTTAAGCGATTTCTTAGTTTACTTTTTATTTGGGCCATTGATGAAAATGCCAACTCGCACAAGTACGAGGTAGAAAATGGAATCAAACACTTCCAAGCCTCGGTTGTTAATTCCGGGTATTCTGTTTTTCTTTTTAACCAAAAGGTATCCAAATTTTCAGACTTGAATTCCAAGTGTAACATCCCATCGGCAGATAATTCCAGCAGATTCTCTTTGTGCTTAGTTGCTAAATTTGCGTCATTTATAGTTCATTTATAGCTATAGATTTAAGATCCATCTTTGCCCAGTGTTATCCGATATCTCATGCACTGAGAAGTAATGACACAATTCTTTCTTCAAATTATCTAACACCATTTTCATACCAGATATATATGAGTTGATGTTTATCTCGCTTCCGACTTCTTCAATGAAAGACTGTGTCGACGAAAATGAATCAAAGTTGTTTTGATTTATAGATGATGACCACAATTCATTTTTTTTTATAAAGCCATGGAGTTTGTCTTTTGCTGTAATGACATTTTCATCCCGCCCTTGAAGACTTTTATTCGAGTTATTTAAATGCTCAAATAAGTCAGAAAGAAAAGCCAATTTCAAAAGGAATTCCGGGTCAGAAATGAATTCAGAGTAATGTGACTTGGCTTGTTGTAAATATACTAATAGTTCAGCGCGAAGTTCCATAACTCTGGTCAGTACTTTGCCTTTTGATAACCACCTAACTTCTGTATGGTAAAGCAAATTGAGGTGTAGTGCCCCCATATCTTCACAAATGTTTCGAAACAATCGAGTCTGCAACGCTTTTCCTTTAATAGAATTTACAATGTTAATAATAATATTTAGAACTTGACTGTATTCTTGTGGCAAGGTTTTGGCTGAACGAGCTTGGCGATGGAGAAAGCAATGCATCCAACAAGCGTTTGGCATCTGTTCTTTCAGTCTAGCAATAAATCCACTCTTTTCACCAGTCATGGCTTTTGCTCCGTCACTACTAATAGCAATGCATTTTTGTGCCCAATCGATATTCATATCTTGCGTAGCTTCAAGGAACATGTCATGCAAGCACTGACCTGTAGTATTTTTGGGAAGTGCCTTGCAAAATAGTATTCCTTCCATTAATATTTCATTGGATTCAAAACGCACAAAAGCTACAAACTGCGCACAACCCGCAATATCCGTTGATTCATCAAATTGCAAGGACACAAAAGAACTTTTCTTTATTTTTTCTATGACTTGATCACGAACGTCAGTCGCCATATTGCTTATCCTGCGTTGAATGGTATTATCAGAGAGAGGTATACTTTTGAGCTTTTCGACCTCTTGCTTGCCAAACATAATCTCTGCTATTTCTAAAGCCGCTGGTAAAATTAAATTTTCGGCAATACTGTGAGGTTTTCCTGCTTTAGCCACACGAAAAGCTACTCGATAACTAGCCAGCAACGCTTTCTCATTTAGGTTGGACATTTGTCCTATAGCAGTTTTTTGATGTTCAAGAGCTTTTAATTTTCGCTCAAGAAATTCCACGGGTTTATTTTTTTCATTAGGATGTTTTGTGTTTAGGTGGCGTACCAACTTCGATGGCTTCATGCTTTCTCTTGACAAAATTTCAAAGCAAATTACGCACTGCGGTTTATTCTCAATCACAGTAAACCCAAATTTCAAATAATTGTCGTCATAAAGACGTTTTTTCTTTATTTCACTACTCCCGCTAGACTTAGACGTTGATGGTTCTGATGATCTTTTCAGAAATGTATCCATTTTCAATTATAACAAACAACTCAAATAAATACGTAAAACAAGTAATTCGCGCTCTTCAAACAAATAAACAGCAGACGGCACGACCACTTGCTTCGCGGTCTTGCACTCAACTGCCGTTGCCGCGGTCGACCGCCCTATTTATAGGCCAGCGCATTCTAGCGAGAATCATCTCGAAGCGCAACGAAACATCTCGAAACTTGTGAACCGTTACCGCGGGCTGTGGAGCGCGCGGGGGACTCCCAATGCCATATGTTGGTAACACTCGGAACCTGTACTAGTTCCGAGTGTTACCAACAGATGGCGCTGGGAGTCTCGGCCCTAACAATATGTTTGTACTCGTTTGTTAGTTATCAATTGGCCAAGTATTCGATTTAAAATTATATGTTTTACGTACTTAATTATATATTTATATCCGAATCCTAATAACGCAAACGCCTAAAATTTTTGTATGGATTAAATATTTTGAACATACATGAAAAAAAAGGGTCGGGGGGTCGCGAAATATTTTTTGATACTAGGGGGGTCGTGTCATGAAAAAGGTTGAAAAACACTGATGTACAGCATTTTCTAAACTGACATTTGCCAACCAGTGCCACATTTCTCTCTGTTGTGCACAGAGCGAGGGATACTGGAACTTTAAGAGCACGTCGCGGAAGAGGTGGAGGACGGCAGCATCCTAAACAGAGAAGAAGAAATACTATAACTTATCGAGGAACATCCTTCGTTAAGTGTACGTGATATCTCAAGACAAACCTGTTTATCGTCCTCCGTTGTTTGGCGAACACAATTACATCCGTACCATATTCAAAGAGTTCAGGCTTTACCTCCAGCCGACTATGCTCTACGCATACGATTTTGTCGTTGGTTACTGCTTAAACAACAGGCAAATGCGAATTTTGTTCATAATGTCCTGTTTACCGACGAAGCTATTTTTACCAGAGATGGGGTGTGCAATTTTCACAACATGCATTTGTGGGCTGAGGAAAACCCTCACGCAATTCGTCACGGCCATTTCCAACAACGGTTTTCTGTTAACGTGTGGGCAGGTATTCTAAACGGCAATTTAATCGGTCCGTTCGTCTTGCCGAACCGTTTAGATGGTCTCCGATACTTAAATTTTCTACGAACTAATCAACCGGAACTTCTCGAGAGTGTGAACTTAAATCTTAGAGCAACGATGTTGTTTATGTACGATGGGACTCCACCTCATTTTCGACGAGAAGTACATGCTCACCTCGACGAAATTTTTCCTGGTAGATGGATTGGAAGAAACGTGCCGATCAATTGGCCTGCACGTTCACCTGATCTAAATCCGCTAGATTATTATGTGTGGGGACACGTAAAAGCGTTGGTATACGAAGAAGACATCAACACATTCCAAGAATTGAACGATCGTATTAATGCCGCAGTTCTCTCTGTTCGGCAACAAAACATGTTTCATAACGCTTGTGAATCAGTACTTCGACGGGCAGATTTGTGTTTACGAGCGGCCGAGGGACGGAATTTTGAACACATATTGTGACTCAACCGGCACTGAACCAGAGATTCTAAACATTTGTCAATGCGTTATCAGTTGAGGGTAAGTTTTATTTTGTTTTTATTTCCGTTTTTATTATATATTCTTCCTTTCAAGCATTATTCTTTTTATCATCGTACACTACACTGCTCGCTCCAAAAATGTAAGCAAAAAATAAAGTAATAGCATCAATTTTATACGCATGAAATACTAAGTCTACTCATTTGATTCTAGGTTTTCTGAACGTTTAATATAATCCTCAGGATTAGACAGAAATTACATAAACAAATAATTAGAATTGTTTTCCTCTATTGCAATTGTTTCATTTATAAATTCATAAATGGAAATATTTTCTTTTTGCCGGATATTTCTAAACAGACTATATTTTAGGATTGTATCTTTAAGAAAAATTTCAATGAAAATAACTTTATTGTCTGAGACTGTTAATTAAACAGTTAATGGGGAACAATTTGAACAGCTTTTATGATCAGTTAGTGTTAATATGGTTTAAAGTTATTTTAATAATTTATTAATTTTTTATGATAAAACTATGAGCATTTAAAACTCTCCAAATATGGACTCAGAAATATCAGTTATTTTTTATATAAGATAATAAAATTCAAAAACATCGTCATGTTTGAGTCTCGCTATTTGGAGAGTTTTAATGCCTAAGTTTTTATTATAAAAAATTAATAAATTATTAAAACAACTACAAACAATATGAAAGATTATTATTATATCAAATTATTAACTGTTTGGTAGTTATTTATTAAAACTGCCCCAAATAGCAGCCTTAGGCAATAAAATTATTTTTATTACACTTTCGCGTAAAATTTATTGTATATAAATTTTTACACCGCAAAGACATAATTTAAATTTCCAATCTCTGTTTCTCCAAATATTCATTTTGTTTTTAGACACAGAGTAAAGAAAGCTGAAGAATTGCTCAATATAAATTTATCCTATTATTAAAAGATTTTTCGAGTATCAAATTGAAGTCTGTAATAATAAGTCAAAAAAAAGGAACATTTACAGGTGCAGATAAAACTCTTGCATTAGTATTGTACGAAAAGAATGGTGTTGCCTATCGATTTCAATGTTTTTGAATTATCATCAAAACAAACAACAAACAAACAACAACAACAAAGTTGTCCAATAGTTTCAACGAGGTATCGTTTTACTTACTGAACACGGCAGGTCCCAGGTTATTCGCAATTGCGATGTAATAGTAATTAATGAATAGCTGCGATCACGTTTTGACACGACATTGCATTAGAAATGACTAATTGCAGCCAGTTTTCTACTTAATAAGTCATCCCATCCAAGGCTGCATTTAGTAATTTCTAATGCAATGTTGTGTCAAAAAGTGATCGCGGGATGTCGCGATTCAAGCTATTCATTATTATTACATCGTAATTGCGAATAACCTGGGACAAGTTGATTTGGATTGCAGTGGAAGTCTCAAGCTACGCTTCTGCTGACGAGCCGAAAGAGCTGTACAGAAGATATTTGAAGTATCCACTACAACCAAAACCGATTTGCAATAAAATTTTCAATATGCTTCGACAGCAAAATTGACCCCCTTGCATGGGATGACTTATTAACTAGCTAACTGGCTGCAATTAGTCATTTCTAATGCAATGTTGTATCAAAAAGTCATCGCAAGCTATTCATACTATTCCATCGCAATTGCGTATAACCTGGGACAGGTCAGTTTGATATGCAATGGAAGTCTCGAGCTTCTGCTGCGAGGCCCTAAATACGACCGAAACAGCTGTACAGGGTGGGCCAAATTCGACACTTTTAATAGGAAACACCTATTTTTAGAAGAGTTAGACAAAAACTGATCTCGGTCCCTGGGGTTCGATTTTTAAGACAAAGTTAATGGTGAAAACCGCATTTCGAAATCTTATACCGCTTATGAGCTACAGGGCGTTTCTCAAAATTCTACGATTTCTAAAAACCTTCATAACTTTTTTGTTTATGAAAATTTTTGATTTCTGTAAAAACTTCTTTAAGGCACTTTTTCATGCAGAATTCATTGCTCTAAATTATTTTTTTCTAAACTGCTCAATATTTGAGATATTAGCAAGAACTTTGATTTTTTATATGGAACACCCTATATATTTTTATGTTTTTGAAAGGAGTATAAAATTTCATTCATATAAATATAAAACACTTGATATTTTATTCAAACAGTTTGTGAAATATAGAGTTTCAAAGTTTTAATCAAAAATGTAATTGTTTTTACAGCATTGAAGTAGGCCATGGATGACGATAACTAAGCGATTTAAATTTTTGTAACTTCCTGGTTGGCCGCTGTCAAAATTTGACACAATCTTTTACAGTACTTGCATTTCTCTTGAATTTTAGTATCTCTTTAAAATAGACTTAGAGAGATAATTAAACTTGTACGAAAACTACGAGAAATACGACATGTTATAAAATTTATATCAACTCAGGACTTCAGGAAGTACCTTTAACTTGTAAGTGCATGTGTACTGAAGATGACAGCGTAGCTTCCGAAATACGTATCTACGGATACAATCTATTTTGATTTATATTCAAGCATATAAACTTTTTTGATTTATATTTGCTTTTTTGATTTGTTATTTCTAAACCACTGTCTTCTTTACTAATATTAAATGTTAAAGTGTTTTAAAGAGAAATTGGCGAAAATTCAAAAGCAGCGATTAATCTTTACCATGAGTGGTATCCTGAAAGATGACAATCCTTCAGAGATATATTCTTGAGATTTAAAAACAATTTAATAAAAACTAAAAATTATGAATCTCAAAACGGAAATAAAGAATTAGAGGAGATCATAGTTTTGGGAGAAATTGAAAATGACCGACGCCAATTGGAGCAAATATCTTAGCAAGAACTTCTACAATACGAATTTTAAAGAAATAAAGATTCTGACCTTATTGAATAAGAAAAATTCATCACTACCAGTCTTTGAATTGGTGATGTCAGTTCTAACCATAACAAAACGGAATCGTTTATGTTTAGTACAAAATGGCCGACAATTTGATACTTTATGTAATTTTTGTGCAATTTCGATTACATTAGTATTTATTCGTTATAACTTCGTTATATTTATTAAAAATAAAGTAATATTTTTTATGGCTCATTGAATCTCTAAAAAAATTTAGCTATCATCATCCACAACCTAGTTGAAAGCTGCAATAACCATCAAAATTTTAATTAAAACATGGAAGCTCTACAACTTAAAAATCTTTTGAATAAAATATCAAGTGTTTTATATTTTTTGTAAATAGAATTTTATGCTCTTTTCAGAAATGTAAAAATATACAGGGTGTTCCATATAAAAAATCAAAGTTCTAGCTAATATCTCAAACATTGAGCGCTTTGGAAAAAAATAACTTGGAGCAATGAATTCTGCATGAAAAAGTGCCTTAAAGAAGTCTTTACAGAAATCAAAAATTTTCATAAACAAAAAAGTTATGAAGGTTTTTAAAAATCGTAAAATTTTGAAAAACGCTCTGTAGTTCCTAAACGGTACAAGATATCGAAACGCGGTCTTCACCATTAATGTTGTCTTAAAAATGGAACTCCAGGGACCGAGGTCAGTTTTTGTTTAACTCGTCTAGAAATAGGAGTTTCCTATTAAAAGTGTCGAATTTGGCCCACCCTGTACAGAAGATTCTTGAGGTGTCAATTGCAATCAAAACCGATTTGCAATAAAATTTTAAAATATCAGACACAATGACAAATTAATTGGTTTCATAAACCTACGTGATCAGGTAGATATATTAATTTTCACATCCAAATATTATAAAATTGCAACAATTATTTCCTTAACGGATCGACCTATTTTAGTTTCAGATAAACTTTTCATTCATGACAATTTAAAATTAATTAAGAAAATTCTTATCCAATAAATCTCATTGAATCTGTAATTAAAAATCGTGTTAAATATCTACAAAATTAAAATATTTACAATAATATAAAACAAACATCCAGCAAAAAGTACATATCATTACCTTATGTTGAACCAGTATACACTGAGAATCTTATAAGGATGCACATAGTAATTATATTATCAATGGAAGCTTTATTACATTATTATTTCCAAATCTATTTAATTCGCCATGGTTATCGTGTGTTGTTAGTAATGACACAATTTATTTTGAATTGTCAGTCAGATTGAATTAAATTGTTCTTTTGATTGTTATAATGTATATAGCCGCCGAAAAAGTAGAAATGGAGTTTCGTTGAGAGAAGTCTCTGCGTTATTTGACGCCGAATTTCCAAATAGACCAATTCCCAGCTTTTCTGGTATTAAAAATGTGATTCAAAAATTCAAAACTAATGGTTGTGTCAATTTTGATCACACGAATAAGCGCTCAAGAAGGTCTATTACTCAATCATCAGTTATTAGTTTCCTGAAAAAGTATCGGTATAAATCTTTTAAATTTGAAAAGCATCAAGAATTGAGCGATAACGATACGGAAAATAGAACAATCTTTTGTGAAAAGATGTTTGAAGGTATCAATAGAAATGTCATTGATTTTTGAGAAATCCTTTTTACAGATGAAAGTAAATTTGTGAAGCATGGAGAGCCAAATTCACAAAACTGTAGATATTGGGCTAGGGAAAACTTGCACCGATATCATAGCACAGGGCACAATATCCAGAAACAGTCAATGTGTGGGCAGGAATGATTATTATATTATCGGGCCGTTTTTTATTCAAGGCGCGTTAACCAGTGTCCGTTACCTGCTATTGCTAGAAGAGCGAATTATTCCTACATTAAATGACTTATGATGATCATTTAGAAGGTCAGATATGGTATCAGTCCATTATTCTCTGCGAGTGAGAGAGTTATTAAATCTCCATTTTCCTGGAAAGTGAATTGGCAGGGGTGGAGCAGTTGAGTGGCCATCAAGATCGCTAGACCTTACTACACCCATGGATTTTTTTACTGGGGAAATCATCATGTACAATTCAACTTCTATAAGGGACATCGAAGAACTTAAACAAAGAGTCATTACAGCTTCGGGGGAAATAACTATTCAACAGTCTGTAAATGTACTGAACAATTTTTACAATTGATTAGGACATTGCCTTTTAAGCAATGGTGAAATTTTTGAAAATAAATTGTAGGTAATTGTTTGTTTTCGTTTTCATTTGGTTAATTTGTTCAGTTGTGCATTTAAATCTTCTCAAATATTGTTATAAATTTAAATATCAAATATTATGTTTATTACAGTTTTGTTAATCATATGAAATAAAATAAACCTTCCTTAATTGCTTCCTATGTGCACTTTTTAAATGATTCAGCATTGAAATTTGAGTAGTAACCGTAGCAACGTAATCTTAAAACTCTTATGTGCAATTTTATATGACTCGGAAATGTATTATCTGATCACGTAATTTTCGTCTATGTGCAGCGTTACAAGATTCTCACTGTATAACACGTTCAAACACATTTTAAAAATACATAACTTAATTTTAGCTAGCAATCTGTAAATAATTTAAGTAATATGTATATTCTCAAATTTAGAAATCATAACACCAACCTAACGTGGTTTATGAAATTAAATATTTAAATGTAATTCATGTTATATAGGAGAAACAAGCCAAAATTTCGACAATTAATTTTAAATTTTTGCCCCTTTTAGAAGCAACAAAATGTTTATATTTTTGTTGCTTCTTGAAGCGGAAAAAATTTAAAGTTAATTGTATTTACTTCTTTCTATTATTAAATTATTGTTAAAATGGCTTTACTTCTTCTTACTATCAAAGACAAAAAAATAATACATATAAAAATATTAATAACGTAATAAATGTACATTTTCACGAAAGTTAGCCGGAAATTGAGCCTATCCCAGTAAGATATTAATCGTTTTGGTTCGTATTCAGAAAATATTGAAGACTAATCCTAATTGTTTCTCACTAAAGTCGCTCATCTCGAGTTACTCTTGAATAGCAAAGTAAAACTGAGACTGACTGGTTGTTTTTAAATCCGTAGTTAGATTTTAAATAATAAAATCGCTAATCAATTTTAGCTATTCAATGATGCAGAAAAAATCATAGTGGGGATTTGAGAATTCAAACTAACATGAAAATTTTGCACCAGAATAGAGTTTCTATTGGTCTATTTTTAAAAAGGTTAGTTTTAAATTAGATAATAAATACAGTTTTTAAGGGGTATTTCAATTCTAAATGGGAAATACGCTATCTGAACTTACAGGTAATTTAATTAATTAGTCATGAAACAAAACTTACGAATTAACAAAATCATTCCAAGAATAAAATTATTAAAGCAACAAATTGACAATTATAAAATCAAGTTTTCTTGCCAGATGAAAATTATGAAAATTAACTAACATTGTGTAACTGGCAATATAACTATATTGTCAGTTACACAATGTTAGTTAATTTTAATAAAATTATTATTATTATTATTATTATTATTATTATTATTATTATTATTAGATTTAACTCTTATTTGATCACTTAATATTTATACTATTGAACTTATAAATAAAGATGCAATTATTTTAAGTAGAAAAACATCAAAATCAATATTTGGGCTTCGTATTTTTAAATATAAATATTTTACAATTAATTTTTTTTAATTTTTAATTTAATTGAATAATTGCGATCAATGATGGAATGACTATTCTGTAAATACGAACCTGCCACTACAGCGACCGTGACTTTTCTCGATGCAGTATAAAAACAATGCACGTTCCTGATTAATTCAGTACATTTTTACGCGCTGGAAAAAACCATTAGAAATTCATATTATATCTTGATCTAAAAAGCTAACTCACTTTATCAATTTCACGCACGGTTTACATAAAAATTGTGCGACGAGTAAATAATAAAGAGACTCGTGTTGTAAAACTGAATCCTAACCTTCATATAATGTAAACCGGTTAATTATTAATTATCGTTTTTCACTTATACAACCTTGTAACGTTTATTTCTGCTTTTTTAAAACAGGCAGTGAAATCATATAACCATAACCCAATTTAACAGTAATTCACGTGCTCTCCGTTAACTACTATTTTACAAGGTAAACTACTACGAAATTCTAATAAAAATATAACTAACTAAAAGAAAACAATACAATTTGCAAAGTGGCACAAGTGTCCACGGATTTTCTGCAAAAGAGGAAAAACTTTTTTATTTTACGTTTTAGGAGAAAAAATATTCTTTATATAAATTTAGTTTCTTCTAAAAATTTCTCTAACTGGCTCGTTTATGGCTTATGTAAGACTAAGGTTTGAAACAAACGCTAATTTCGTATCAATAATTATTTCTCTCTTTTTTTTTGGTACAAGGGGTCGCAATGTCGAATAACTACCTTAGTAAATTACGTGAATAACCCGCCTGCAGCATTTACCAGATATCAGAATTCCATAAATCGATTACGTTTATCATTATGTAACGTTTTGGCCGTCAATAACAGTAACGTGCTGCTCCATTCTTTTTGTAAAACTTCAACTGTACCTAATATCGTTAATGAACTTTGCTCTTCGAATAAATGTACATACTGAGGCTGTATATCGTTTTACGTAGAAAATCGCCATCTCGATAATCATTGTAGTTTAAACAACTCTGAACAGTAATTAAAGACATGCTCTCACGGTGGTAACCGTGAATCAATTAGTTTACGTTTCGTCCTCGGCATTACAATGCCGACGCTAGTAAATATCACAGGAGCCCGGTATAACGCACAAAGCTCCTCGTCCTGTAGGGCCAACTTAGAAATTAACTATCATTAGCTTACCCGGCTAGGATAACCATAGTCCGCTGGTGGTACAATGGGAACCAAGGGATAGCCACGAGGTTCTCTCCTCACAGTCTACTGGGGGATAACCACCCAGTAGGTTTCAGGAATGTAAACACTAGATGTAATAGACTGGCATTCCCCGGCTAGGACAACCATAGCCCGCTGTAGGTGGTGCAATGGGAACCAAGGTTCCCTCCTCACAGTCTACTGGCGGATAGCCACCCAGTAGGTTTCAGGAATGTAAACACTAGATGTAATAGACTGGCATTCCCCGGCTAGGACAACCATAGCCCGCTGTAGGTGGTGCAATGGGAACCAAGGGATAGCCACCAGGTTCCCTCCTCACAGTCTACTGGCGGATAGCCACCCAGTAGGTTTCAGGAATGTAAACACTAGATGTAATAGACTGGCATTCCCCGGCTAGGATAACCATAGCCCGCTGTAGGTGGTGCAATGGGAACCAAGGGATAGCCACCAGGTTCCCTCCTCACAGTCTACTGGCGGATAGCCACCCAGTAGGTTTCAGGAATGTAAACACTAGATGTAATAGACTGGCATTCCCCGGCTAGGATAACCATAGCCCGCTGTAGGTGGTGCAATGGGAACCAAGGGATAGCCACCAGGTTACCTCCTCACAGTCTACTGGCAGATAGCCACCCAGTAGGTTTCAGGAATGCCACGTAACGATCCGTCCGGACAAAACGGATTATCAGAACATTAACTAATTTTAATCACAGACTGTACTGACTTTTAGCTATCTAATTAGCAGATTGATACCGACTGTATTTTAGCGATATTATTGTTACAGAATCATTAAAGTGTATGTGAATAATTGACTCTGCACTAACCTGTATTTTAATTCTTCGGCCGGCGCACCACATAAGTTCTCACCACCGAAGTTAACACTACTCTGCCTCTCGGAACCTTATTTATTAATTTTCTTGCCATTTACGTAACTGGCAATTTTAACAAGTTTAGACTAAAAATTCTTGAGCCTTGAATCATTTTAAGTCAGGGACAATGTCGCTCTGATTACACAACGTATGTACTAAATAGTTGTTTTTCTTTATATATTCAAACAAACCCACCATCGGCAAACGAAAGGAAATAAATTTCAACTTTGAAATTTCATGTAACTTCACACTTATAAATTAAAAAAAGAGCATGCTTACTTACTCTCAAAAATTTGATTTAGATTAAATAAATTAAAAAATATCACGTTATCTGGAACTGTGATTAATTAAACTTATTCGTTGAGTGCTTGCCGGTAATTATTATCCTTAGTTAAAGCACACTGCAACAGTGGATTTATTTAGCAAAATGTTACGGTATCAGAGAAACTACTCACTACTTATAACTAGAGAGAGGATTTCTGGCCTTGAAACGGTCGCGGATTTGTTATTTAAAAACAAATCGGGTTTCTTATTTGTTTAAATTATAGATACCAAAGAAAAGTAATTTTACTAGACGGAGGACGCCACCGTGAAGGGACGGTTTCCAAATTTACGGTCTTTTAGAACACCGAGTTCGAAAAAGGCACTTGAAGCATTGTTGCTGTCATTATAAATCAGGGCCGCTTTTAAATTTTGTCGTTGTACGCTTTAGAATCTTTGAAAGAATTTGTCACGCAAGTACTCGAGATATTTTGTAAGTTTTAGAAAAAGGATAATATTACCTCGCCAGTAGAAAGGAATTTGTTTTGTTTGGAAATTGTTAACGAAAAGACGGGAAATAATAAATATGTCAATCTACGCTTGCATAGCGTCGACTTATTTGGAATAATTTGGAAAGTTTCAACCATGTGCCAGACCCAGTGTCGTAGCTAGGGGTATTGGTGCCCAGGGCAAGATTCTGATTCTGCGCCCTCAAGAACTCCATTGAATATGTCGCAATGAGACATCATATATTCATTGCTTATATCATTTAATTTTAAGAACAATTATAAAATTTAAGTAGGTAGATCACTGTTATGGTAGGGCCACATCTGTGTTAACGTCTACTGAATAAAAACTTATCAATTAATGAAAAAAAATAGCACGCTGTGTAACTACACTTACGCGTTATTACGTTATGCGTAAAATTTCTTTGATGTGTTAATCTGAGGAATCGTCTACCGTTTAATACCATTTACAATGCCTTTACAAAACCAGTATGTTAACATACGTATACGTTAAAAATTACGCTAATTTATAATGTAACTTTTCAAGATTTTTCAGATGCCATTTTATCGATAATTTTGTCATAATTAATTGTACTCTATTGATAAAATTGCTAAATGAGTTAATCGCTCCTGTCCTATTTGTGAACGCAAATAATTTTTTATTAATTTTAATTTACTGAATGATCGCTCACAACTGACGGAAGTTACGGGTAATGTCAACGCCAAACGGAGAGATGTTCCGATGTTGTGATAATTGGATGCCAATCCATACTCTTCGTAACAGTTAAGTATTGTTAGAAAACCTGCACTTTTTAAATCGGGCAGTAAAGAAATGGCTTGGTATTTAAAACTTTCAATCTCCAAAGATAATTCATTGGCATCTAAATCTTGTTTATGTTTTAATGCCAAATCTGCTGCAGATTTTTTTAATTCATTAATGGGTGTTTCTAAGAGAGAGAGTCCTATCAAGAAACCAAAATCAGATGCTACGCTCTATAGGCTTTGAAATCTCCATTCTATTTGCTGAATCAACGTGTCTAGTACACGGTAAAGCTGAATTTTGAAAATTTGAAACGGGGTTAATGTAGCGGTATCATCTTTAGCTTATTCGTCGAACAATGTCTTGAATTTTTTCTGCGTTTTTCAGAAAATTCGGGTTCTATGGATAATTGAATACATGGAGTCTTTGCTGTATCCAAACATTTATCGATTTTATTCTGTCTAAAATCGTTTAAAAAGTTTTTAAGTCCCTGTAAGTGTTTTGATGCATGTTCTATAGACACGGTTTTATGTTGCAAAATTCGATTAATGTGGTCAATACTCCTGAGTATATGATCCCACTCAGTCAACAGATAAACAAACTCAAAATTAATCATTTTTAAAACACTGTTGGCCGAAGACACAGACTCTGCAGAATAGACTTTCCGACTTGTTCCACTTGCTATAGAATGTAATATTTCTGTTACTTCTGGTAGTTGGGTATACAAAGGGTGAACTGAATTATACTTTGATGACCATCTCACATCAGAATGCCCTTTTAAAGTGAACTTCAAGTTCGACAAAGCGTCCCAACGTTCTGTTGATCCAGAAAAATAATTAAAAATCGTCTGAAGCGTGCCAAAGAATGTAGTCATTTCCGGTGTCACAGAAGAAGCATGAACCCCAATTAAGTTTAAGAAATGAGCTGGACGTGGTAAAAACCTTGCATATTCATTCTGTTGCAGGATCCGCGCTTGAACACCACGATATTTACCAGCCATATTAGCACCGTTGTCGTACGACTGCCCTCTACAATCTGAAAGTTTTAAGCTATTTTTTTAATTTTATTCGGAATTTCTTCTGTGAGTCCACTCCCGGTTTTTTCGCCTATTTGTATAAAATCAATGACAGTACATTTTCCTTCATTAATTTGTACATAACGCACAATTTCGGCCATTTGCTCTTGATGGTTAATATCTTGGGTACAATCAAATGAAATACTGTAGTATTTTGCTTTTGAAATTCTTGAAATAATTTCGTTCCTGACAGCTGATCCCAGTAAAGTTATCAATTCATTTTGAACAGTTGACGAGAAGTACGAAATAGATCCTTTTGTAATGGAAGATGTATGTGCGGCCACTTGTGGATTATGTTTGCTCAGGAGTTGTAAAGCACTTAGGAAAATACCTGATTTAGGATGTCCTATTTTTTCAACACTACCTCTAAGTGCCAGGTTATTTTTTGCACAAAACATTATAATATCTAATATCACCTTCAAGATGTATCTCCACTTCTCTTTTTCCATTACAATTGTACGTTGCAAATCATCACCTATCGTTTGCCGTTTCTGCAAAGACATTTCCAATTCTTTCCAGGAAACGTAACTTTACGATGTTCTGCTGAGTTTTCATGTTCACCAATCCTTTAGATGTTTAGATGTTTCCAATCACGAAAGCCCTGTTCGCGTTTGGAAAAAATCGCGTTCCTTTTGTAGCAAATAACAGACAAGGAAAACAAAAAATGGATTTTGTATTGTCACTATATATAAGCCAGTTTCGTTTAACTTTCTCATTATTTGATAATGTTTTCTGGAACCAATCGGCTGAAAAAACTCTACCATCATCAGATAGTGATAATTTAAAGTCATAATTTTTTCCTTGATCAGGTCCAATTTCGACTAGACAACATCTAAATTTATCATCTATATTCGGCCATGATTTTGGATCGTTATAATTAATGGTTGATAGCACGCTAATATGTGTAATCTTCTCAATACTAGAAGAGGCAAGTATGTTTTCTATTTTGTCATGATGATCAGGTGTGGGAGCAATATCTGAAAGAGGAAACAACACAAGTTTCTCATGGCACAAGATCAAATCAATCTTTATCAAAATCAGCACAAAATCTTACAGAATATTACGTTAAACATACTAATGATATTTGCAGCTGAAGTGCTGGCTTCTTCACCTAGTTCAATACTTGTTACATTCATAGGTCTAGGGATTATACACTCATCCTCAATACTTTGAGGAATATTTTCTACGACAAATGAAGCCTTTCCAGTTTTTGGCGCATTATCGATAGTGTTACTTGAATTTGCTATCCATTTATTCATTCTTTCCGCTAAAACTTTTTGTTTGTCTTTTCGGGCCTCTCTAATTTTTGAGAATTCTGAACCGAAAAGCTTTTTTGGTGGTGGCATTCTAAATGAAACATTTACTTATATTAAACCAGTTTAATTTCACGAAGAAATTAGGAATACATACTAACGTGCGTTCAAATTCCGTCACGTGCTGAGTAGGCTGTGATTCAGACGACGTATGTCGATACTGGAAACGCAATAACCAGCTGATTTCAGCTACTGAATTTGACGTTTTAAGGTTACAGTTTACGTGCAGTTTTTAGACCTTTAATTCTCTGGTTTGTGTTCATTACTAAAACTAATTAAGTAATAAAAATTTGTTTATTTTTACATAAAAAGAGTTGTTTTTGTGTAACAATAGAAAATGGTAGTTTATTTATCGTATGTAAGTAATAAGCAATTAAGTAATTAATTTCATAAAGTCTCCAGGTAGCGCTAGGAGTCAATAAAAAAATATAAAGCAAAAGCTTATTCAGATTCTCACGTCAGGCGCATGCGTTTATTTAAACGAACCAATTGTAGCGGAATTGTGAAACATCTAGTGCTCTTAGTGTTGTTATTATTCGCTTGGAATATGAGATATATTTTATTTTGTTGTATGTTACAAACACTGAACGTTACAAAAGCTATAGATACAGTGCTACTACTAAAACTAAATTCAAACTAACGCGCACGCGATGTCACTGCTACCAACCTAATTGTTATTGTTCGGATAGAAAGCATCAAAGTGTTTATATAGCATTTCTAACACTTAGAATTTTCAATGACGATCCCCGTTTGTGGATAGTTCGATATTGCCTAAATATTTTGATGCAGCTTCCCAGAAGGACATCAATAAGTATCTTTACCCGATACTGAAAAAGTGAAAGTTGCGCCCCTTTGGATCTGCGCCCCTGGCGCAGGCCCCTCTTGCCAGCTCCTAGCTACGGTGCTGGCCAGACCACCGGGGAGTCAAGTATCTGTCAGGCTAATTACAGTTGAAAATTTATTAGTAATGAACGAGAAGGAGGCGTGATTTTTTTTTAAACTAAAATAGCGGTTATTGGTCAAGGGGGTTTTTAAAATTTGCTTCGGGGGCAATAACAATGTCGACCTTTTCGAAATTTCTCCGAAGTGAACCCTCGGTAAAGAGGCGTTTATTTTTCATTCATATTTGATTATGCTTTTTTATCAGTTTTGTGTATATTTAATTTTATACGCATATTTACTGCATTTTTACATTTTTTTAAGATTACATTATTTTTATTGTTTCATTTTCTTGATTTATTGTCGATAAACATAAAAAAGGAATCACGCACAATATTCTATAATTACAAGTAACAAATACATATATAAGCAAATTTTTATAGCACTGAATTAAAACAATGCCATAAAAAAGATGAAACAGATTGGTTACAAGTCACATTTCATCTTGCTATAAAATATGCTGACATATCCTTTTATGTCTATGTTATTATAAGAGAGCGGTCACTTTTAGTTTTTGACATTAAAAATAGGCCAGTGTATCTTGAATAAATCATTTACAAGATATTGAATGAGTGAATATACAGAGTGTTAATAAATAAAACCTACACACGATGATAGGTGGAGTAGTAAAACCAAAACAAGAAAAAAAATCTAATAAACCTAGGTCTAATTCCAATGGTTTTGGAAATATAGGATTTTGAATTTCAATGAATCTATTAGAACCAAAATATCGTAAAACGAAAGTTGGTCTATTGTAACAAATATTGACAGCAAAATTACTTATTAGTAAAGTACCGTTTGATGCATATTCCATCTCATGAAACTTTTCCAGGTGTCAACTGTAGGCTCAGAGAAACACTAAATATGGTTTAATTAAAAAAGTTTTAAAAACAAAATAAATAACACATTTGACACACTTAAAGCTATCACAGATGTTTAAACTGTCGTCCTTGCTCTTGTAAACAAAGTTTTGGAGTCAACGTCGAAGAGATTCGCGCACTTACTTGATTGAAAACAACTTGATTTTTCAATTGTTGGCAAACGTCTACAATTATCTGCCACAGTTCATATTAACTTCTGTATTAACTTCTACGGCGTAAACAATTCTTTCAAATATCCTCATATAAAAAAATCCAGAGGAGGTTTTGATAGCCCTGTAATAGATCCTCGCTGACCGAGGTATGATATGCGAAAAGTGGGCTGGATCTCCATCATGCATAAAATACATATTTCTATAATAACATCCAACTCACATCCTCCAGTAGCCTATTTAAACTGTCGCGCAAAAAGTTTCGATAGGATTATTCACCATTCAATCGATTCGGCAAACGAAATGGTCAATTGACTGAATTTTAAGTTGTGGAGTACACAGAACCCTTAGATATAATAGTGATATAGATATGACTCCATTATTAGAAAAGGATAGTTGTCCGAAATCAGGTGATTAATCGACTTAGGGCAAAACTATAAGTGTTTACAATTATTACTGACGGAAACAATGGAAACTTCGCCACAAGTCACGTCCCTTTCTTTACTCTTTCTGAGTGTTTGTTTTAAGTTATCTTTTTTAATGTTACTAAATCTATGAGATAACCCTCACATTTTTACAGAAACACCTTTACACTCAATAAAGGTTGAAGTATAGGTTGAAGAATGGATTGCTGTTTCTTGAAGACGATTAATTGGCCCGATATTTCTTGAGGAAACTGTAATTGCTGAATGATACAGGAACAATATCTGACCTGTTTTCATAAACCAATTATTGGACGACGAGTTATAGTATGGTCATTTCCAACACGATGGGGCCACTGCCAATACAACAAAGCAATTCGCGAAATCGAATTTTGCGGGCTTACTAAGGGCCGGTACTTTGATTACCGATTAACTTTAACCTTTGGTTTATCCTCATGCCTACAATTGTAGAGTAATACAAGGGCGGTTCCAGATCACTTTCATTTGACCTCTAGGCGGATGAACGATGTCATTCGCAGCGACTGCTTAATGGGGAGATCATGAGTTCTTCAAAGAATGTAGGTCAATGACCAGGTGCCTTCTTCGTGTTATCAATGACCAGAAGCTGTTGAACAGAGGTGTGCTTGTATTTCAGGGTGTTTTCAAAGAGGTGAATGACCCCTTTCTTACAATATGTATGTATGTATAGACATGGTGACCCTTCATCTTGCGAAAATCTTTAAAGAGATTAGCTTCGGGGTGCGACAAGAAGTTGCGTTTTTTTTTGCCTGCCGAAGAGTCAATAAACTTTGATAATGTTTATTTTGCAGGCGAAACTACAAATCTTTGTTGTTAATACATATTAAGATGGACATTTTTATGAGTAAATTACATTTATTTTCTGCATACAAATAATATTAAAATATTAATCTTCATAAGGTAACATTTTCTGTTACAACTTCAAGAATATATTTTTTACATAGTATCCAAATTATTAAAGCATTTGTTTTAAATTACTACAAATTAAGACCAAATTATTTCATTGGGATGCATTTGTGCCCCACCTAGCCTGTAACAGATACAAATTTTTTGATGTGAAAAACCGGCCGGGGTACAAAGTGATATCAGACGCACAATTCTAACATTTCACGTGGTTTATATTTGGGTTTATAAAAAGTATTTTTTCTTACTATATGTATTACTGGTTGTTGTATGAAAAGTTATCTACATATTGCACTGTTTTTAGGTTTCGCTTTGTGATTTCTTTCTTTTCTTGTTTTTTCGTCGTGGTCTTTGTGCTTTAATGATCTGTTTTTAGGAGAATCCGTTCTGGAGTAGTGCTGTTTCTAATTTCTTCATTTCTTGCTGTTTGTTTTTAGCATTCGTCACTCTTTGTGATTTCGTCACGACTGATTGTAGTTGTGCTGAATGGTGGTGCGATTGGGCGCTTAAGTACCGATCCATATGTGTAGGCTTGCGATATACTGAATATCCGAGGGTTTCGTTTTGTTCCTTCGTTATTAGTACGTCCAGGAATGGAAGACTATTGTCTTTTTCGATTTCCATCGTAAATTTGGTCTTCAGGTGTATTCCGTTCAGATGTTCGTGGAATTTTCGCAGTTTTTCTTCTCCATGTTCCATACCACGAACGTATCGTCGATATATCTGACCCATAAGTGTGGTTTATGGCCTGCTACTTCTATAGCCTTTACTTCCAAGTCTTCCTTGAATAGGTTGGCTATTATCGGCGATAATGGTGAACCCATAGGTGCTCCTTCCACTTGTTTGTAACGTTGTTCTTTGAAGATGAAGTACGTATTCTTCAGACAATGCATCATCAGATTTATTGTATCTTCTGTGGCCTGGTACTTGCGTTGTATGACATCGACTGGCTCTTCTGTAGGTACGTTAGTAAAAAGTGATACAACGTCGAAACTTACTAACAGATGCCCTGATTCAAGGGTGATGTTCCTTACACGTTCGATGAAGTGGCTTGCGTTCTTCACGAAAGAGTCCGCTTCTTCGGCGTAGGGTTGTAGTTGTTTTGCCAGGAACTTAGCTAGCCGTTGCAACGGTGATCCGATGGAACTGACGATTGGTCTTAGTGGAACTCCTTTGTGTACTTTCGGCAGTCCATACAGTTTTGGACACTTGGACGACTTCTCCCTTGGAATCAGTTGGCGTTGTTGTTCTTCGCTGATGCTGCTAGCTTTGATTTTGGCTTTCGTCGTCTTTTCCAGATATGTCGTTGGATCCGTAGCGATAGGTTTGTACGCTGGATCTTCTAATAGTACTTTTATCTTTTCTTCGTATTGTGTGATGTTCATTACTACGGTTGCGTTTCCCTTGACTGCTGGTAGGACAATAATATCTTCGTTTTCCTTTAATGAACGTAGAGCTTGGAGTTCTTCTTGTGACAAGTTCTTCTTCGGTGGTCTTGCTGTGCGTAGTATTCTCGACACATCTTGTCGTGTGGTTTCGGCGGTATTTTTTGGTAGCTCGGCGATTGATGCTTCTACGTTGCATATTATGTTTTCCACTGGTATGCGAGGAGATGTCACTGCATAGTTGAATCCTTTGATCCTTCTAGTTGCTTCATCTAGCGGCAATTTGGATAGATTGTGGACTACTTTCTCCGGCTTTATCGGTGTCACTATCTTCTTAGGTGTCTGCTCAGCTTGCAGACGCTGGAACTTCGTCTTCTGCTTCTCTCTTGTTAGTTTCGAATCCCTTTCTGCTCGGAACTCCATAAGTTGATCCAGTTTTGTCCATAATATTGGGTGCAGCATGTTGCTTAACTCAGGATGTAGTTTCAGGAATTCGGTGTTGATTTTATCCAATTCTCTTCTGGTATCGTGGATAGCGTCTCGTACTAAAGCTAAGCTTGCTCTTCTGAGGATGTTCCTTGTTAGGTTGCTCTTCTTCTGGAATGCTTCATGCTCTTCGGCATGATATTCTCATCTCGGCAGCGCTCCAGGAATGTTAGCGTAGCTTCTCCAGCTTCTTGGTTTTTTGTAGCTTCTTCTCCCCGTAGAGATCGATAATGTTACATCATAGGTTTCCGCGGGTGTTGTATGTTGTAGTGTTCTTCCAGGTCTTTCTCCGCGTAGGGTTTTTTGTCTTGACGACATTTCAGCAGAATCACATCTGCCACCTTCAGGTCTTCTCTGCTGCTTGCTTGGTTTTGTTTCTCGTTGTTATGCGAGTCGAACTGATTTCTGTCGGTGTTGGTTTATATACCGAGTTGCAACAGCTAGCTAAGTTCCTGGCAAAACAGCTACTACCCTACGCCGAAGAAGCGGACTCTTTCGTGAAGAACGCAAGCCACTTCATCGAACGTCTAAGGAACATCACCGTTGAACAAGGGCATCTGTTAATATGTTTCGATGTTGTATCACTTTTTACTAACGTACCTACAGAAGAGACAGTCCATATCATACAACGCAAGTATCAGATCACAGGAGATACAATAAATCTGACGAAACATTGTCTGAAGAATACGTACCTCATCTTCAAAGAATGAGTGGAAGAACAGTGCACATAGTTACACTGAACTTCGCCTTTTGGTGCCAAAAAAGAAATTGTATTAAATTGAAAAATGTTACATTTACTGTTTATTATGGACCAATAAAAACCATTTACTATTATTATTATTATTATTATTATCGATCTCTATGGGGAGAAGAAGCTACAAGAAGCCAAGAAAATGGAGAAGCTACGCATAAAAAGAAGTAAACTACTTTGTAATCTAACATTCCTGAAGCGTTGCCGAGATGAAAACATCATACCGAAGAGCATGAAGCTAGCATTCTACAAGAAGAGTATTGGATAAAATCAATACCGAACTCCTGAAATAACATCTTGAGTTGAGCAACACATTGCACCCAATATTATGGACAATACTGGATCAACTTATGGAGTTCCGAGTAGAAACGGATTCGAAACTAATTTGGTCGTGTGTGTACTGAAGATGCTAGCTTAGCTGCTGAAATACGTATATCTATGGATATAAAAATTATTGTGGGCGGAGATTAATTTTTAATTAAAACATGAAAAATGAATTTTGGTGTCCTTATATTGGTGAAAACATTTTAGTGGATAATTCCATTAGAAACTGTGTCATCCTACGATAATCGATACAGAAGGAAATTTTAGCGTTTGCATACCGTTAAAAATGTGGCTGGGGTTTTGCGAAGACTATAAAAAATTGTAATAAATATACGACAAGAATTAGTGCTTATACGAAGTTCATCTGATCTAAACGCTACTATTTCGACTAACATAGATAAACTTAAAATTGAACTTTTGAAGTTCCTCATGTTCAAGTATATCAATAGTCAATTAGAAAAAGCACGCTTCTTAATCGTAGGATTTCAAACTAACAGAAAAAAAATGTTCTAAAAAATGTAGTTAATTTGATCACTGTAATTTAACAAACTTCAAATTATATTTAAATTCAGAAGTCCATCCTTATGATAACTTAAATTTTAATTTACCAATTTGCAGTTTTGTCTGAAATATACGCTTAGTTTCAACAATCTTACTATTATAAAACTACAGGTGAACCATGTTTGAATTTTTCAAAATTTCAAGATTTAGCGCCCTTAATCGTAACAGACGCAACAATACAATCAATACAATCCTAAAAACCGGAAGTATGGAGGTACGAATTGAATTTGAAACAAATAAAAATATACAGCAAACCTTCTGTCTTATTTTACATGATAGGTTAATTCAATACAATCCACATATGATTGTTGTAAAAATGTTACAAGTTTAATGTAATAATAAAAATGTATATTATATAGATAAGTGTTACATATTTACAGTGTTGAATTACATTTTTCTTCAATAATTTAAAATGACAAAATATTTACAGAGTTGCACTTTTTTGCAGTTTTTGAAGCTACAACTGTTTAAGTTTGCAGAAAAAGGCTTAAAGTTCATTTACCCCTTTTAAAAATCGTTTGTTAACGCATCCCCTAATTTCATTTCGTAAACGCATTAATTTTTTCTGTAATTCAAAATAATTGAAATTTATACCTATGAAATTTTCTTACTATGCATTAACAACAACAAAGATTTGTAGTTTCACCGACTAAACATATTATGTATAATATGTATTTTAATATTAAATGCACTTGCAAATTCGTTACTTTTCTACCTATTGCAATTGTGAAATGTCTGCGGACTATTTCTGCAAAATAAGCAATAACAAAGTTTATTGACTCTTCGGCACGGCGGCACTCAATTACTCTTTATAAAGATTTCTGCAAGATGACGGCTTACCTGGACCACCTGTATATATACACACATATTGTAAAAAGCAGTCAATTACCTTTTTTAAAACACCCTGAAGCACACCCCTATTCAACAGCTTCTGGTCATCGTTGATACGAAAGAGGCACCTGAAGACCATTGCACCTACATTCTCTGAAGAAGTCATGACTCCTCCTCCCTCAATAAGTGGTCGTTGCAGATGACATCGTCCATCCGCCTTGAGGTCAAATAAATATGATCTGGAACCGCCCCAGTATTACTACTAACGCCATTAGCTTACTGCAGCAGTCTTATCTTTCTTCATCCTCTTCCTCTTCCTCACCATCAGCATAATGTGTGTAATTAACACTTTGCAAAAGCAAAAGAGAGCTTCCCACTTATTGCAGTAATAAAAATGTTATTTACGAACCGAAAAACGAAATTTTGTAAATATTTTAAAAGGTTTTATAAAAGACAATGAAATTATAAAAAGTCAGGCATTTTTGTTAGTGACCTCTCTTACTAAAAAAAGATATATTTAGAACGGTATGATATTTACCTGTGTGATCGTTTTAATGTATGCAAAATTTAAAGTAGCAGTTTATAAATAATAGATAAAAACAGATAACTGTTTCCCAGCAGTTAAAATCAATTTTCAAATAACAAACACCAGTTTACAGGTAAATGACAGGAAGCCGTTTTCAAATAACACGTGTCACTATGGAAAATTGGTGATAATTGACACATTCGGTGCTTATTCAGCATCAAAGACGTGAGGCAAGAAAAAAATCTTTGTTTTGTTTGAAATTTTAATTCAACAAAAAAATATATAAGATATTTTATTTTGTTGTTTTAATCCAAGCTACACTACCATATGAAATTATTGCACCTGAGTTCCTAACAAACTGTATTTGTCATACATCACGACGCATCGAGTGCATATTTAGCGTCTAAAGCTGGCTTTCTACGGTGCGTGTTTGATGGATAGTACCACAGATGGCGCATGATCGCGCACCACTTCGGACCGCATCCTGGTTCTTCCCATGGTGTGTACAGGTCTGTACTGATGCACAATATTTGCCATTTCAAACTGCCCAATATGTTTCCTATAGGTAGACATTAAATTGTCTCTCTTTCTTTTCAATTCTTTTGAAGGTATAATATCGTCTCTTAATTGAGTTTTAATTCTAAATTTATCGTTTGTGTCATTTTTATTTTTGTGTTCCGCTGTGAATGTGTTCCATAACGAAGGTTCATTTTGATAATGATTCAAAAGTTCGAAAATTAAGTCGTTTGTCCACTCTATACTGAGAACCGTGCAGATATAGGTATGTAAAATCATCGACGGGGACGACGGAATGAGCAAAAATTCTTATTGGCCCGCATTGACGCAAACAAGCAAGAACCGCCGCGCACGAGCTTGCCCGCACCTTTGAAGTTACCGACTCGCGACCGACGCGACGGATCGAATGCACCGCCATGCACGGTGCGACGGTGTGGACTCGTCCGCATAAATACGCACCGTGGGAATCCGAACGCTTTGCCGCTAAGTAAGGAAAAAATGGATTTTAGAAACTACTGAAACGGTCGCGGATTTGATATTCAAAAACAAATCGAGTTTTTTGTTTGTTTAAATTGCAAATACCAAAGAAAAGAAATTTTACGAGGCGGAGAACGCCACCGGAAACGACTCGGTTTACAAAGTACGGTCTTTTTAGAATCACAGCGCGAATAATAAATATAGAGTACTGACCAAATGCCACTTGTACCAATGTTGCTGTCGGCCATAAATTAGACCGTTTTAAAAGTTGTCTGTACGTTATTGGAATTTTTGAAAGCATTTATCACGCAAGCACTCGAGTTATTGTAAAATTTAGAAAAGGATCATATTACATCGCACTAGAAAATAATTTGGCTTTTGTTTTGAAATTGTTGAACGAAGCTCGGGAAATAATAAATATGTCAATCGACACTTGTATAGCGTCAGTTATTTTCAAGGAAATGGGGAGTTGCAACATGTACGGACCACCGGAGAATCAAGTGTCTGTTCGAAAATTTATTGTAAGTGTTTGCGCGTTAACAGATGTCGCCAGCTGACAGTTATCAAGTTAGTAACGTTTGTTATGTGCAACTCTGCATTACCAGCAGAAAAAGAACATGCGCAAAAAATGGAGAATGGGGAATCCAATCTCTAGTGTGTGTTAGCATTCATGTAATACTACGCAGTTCATTTTGTCTTATGTATAACATCGTTAATAAAGCAATAAAATCAAAATGGTCCTTCGACTTTCACTTTCGCAATAAACAAACCAAAACATTTGGTCCAATCGCAGCCGGATCTAAAGAACTGAAGAAAAATTCGCATCACATCGCATCGTTTGAGACCACCGCAGCTTACGACAGCCGTGCAACGGTCGGAACGTTATTCGGAAAAGGTCAGTCCTTTTACACATCCTTATTCGCATAAAGTGTTTGTACATTTGCTGTAAAACATTTACAATTCACATATTCGCATAATGGCAGAACCTGAAACTCTAGAAACTCTAAATCGCAAAAGAGGTGCATTGAACGCAAAATTAACAATTTTTCAAGAATTCATAGACGATGTCTCAAAGCAAAATCACGACGAAATACCCATTAGTGTCATTAAATCGTTACAATCTTGGGTTCAAAAAATTGAACCTATTCTAGAAACATTTGACGATTTACAATTACGCATTGAAGAATTATCAGACGACGATGAACAGCAGTTAAACAAACGCAGGGAATTTACGAAACGGTACTTTTCATTAATCGGTACAGCTGAAACCTTGCTAGAACAAAATACAAAATCGGGAATCGTAACATCATCCGAGAGGGGAGCGGGCGACAATCAAAGCAATCAAGGCTCAAATCGTTCGGTTTCTCCGGTAGATAGCATCATAAGCAACAGCAACGCAAATGTAAACATGGCGTCTAATGCGTTTAATTTGGTCAGACTACCAAAAGTAGATTTGCCTAAATTCAGTGGATCATTCGAAACATGGCTCGATTTCAGAGACACTTTCGAATCGCTAATTCATAAAAACGTGACGCTAAGTGCAATTCAAAAATTTCACTATCTTCGTGCGTCTCTAGAGAAAGATGCTGCTGCGATAATCAAATCGCTTGAAATTTCGCGCGATAATTATCCCATAGCTTGGAACGCGATATGCGAGCGTTATAATAACACTGATCGTTTAATCAATAATCACCTGAAAGCATTATTCAATTTAGAATGCATTAAAGAAGAATCATCTACAAAACTAAGGCAATTAATTGATAATGTTGTAAAACATCTAAGGGCTTTAGAAACATTAAACGAACCAGTTAAACATTGGGATACTTTGATTATCTTTTTAGTTTGTTCAAAATTAGACGACTTGACAATCCGTGAATGGAATAAACACAAATCTGTTGAAAAAGACAAAAGTTTCAATAGTTTGAAAATGTTCTTGCAAAATAAAGCGGATATACTCGAGTCTATTGAAATAAGCAATACAGACAAGTCATTCAACAAAATTAAAATTCGATCACAAGCAAAGACTGCCAAAACATTTGTGGCATCCGTCGAATCATGCATTCTATGTAAAGGTGAACATTCTCTTTACAAATGTAACGAATTTCAAAATTTAGCTGCAGACAAAAGGCAGGAAAAGGTTAAAGCGCTCAAACTGTGTATCAATTGTTTAAAACCTGGACATTTCGCCAAAACTTGCAAATCGGGTAATTGTAGGGAATGCAATGCCAAACACAATTCAATGTTACACTTTGATCGTCAATCTAGCGACAAAATTCCAAGTGTACAGTTAGCCTGTTGTACATTACCTACCAAAGAACCAAGAGTTTTGCTTTCCACTGCATTGGTTCAAGTTCTTGATTGCCATAAAAACTATCACACGGTGAAGGTATTGCTCGATTCCGGTTCTCAGTTAAACCTTCTCACAAGAAATTGCCGGCAGAAATTAAAATTGGATATCTCCCCAGTTAATTTGTCCATAAAGGGTATTGGTCAAGCAACTTCTCGCATAAACAATCAATGCAAAATTTCCTTGAAATCTTTACATACCGATTTCACAGCAGAAATTTTATGTTTTGAAGTTGATAACATTTGTGGTTTGATACCAAGTGTTAAGTTAGATTCATCACAGCTGAACCTTCCTTCAGGAATCAAACTTGCTGATCCTGAGTTTCATGAACCGTCAAAGATTGACATTCTCCTTGGTGTAGAACTTTTCTACGAATTGTTATGCATTGGTCGCATACGGCTTGGTCGAAACATGCCCATCTTGCAAAAAACAAAGTTAGGCTATATCATAGCAGGTTTCATTCCACAACATAGAGCAAATGCTGATGAATGTTATTTTGTTAGTACTGTCGACGATTCAGGTCTTCGCAATGAAATTTCCAAATTCTGGGAAACAGAAGAGGTTGATTTCAAGATTCCATTATCTTCAATGGAGCTAGCTTGTGAAGAACATTTCCAAATAAACACTACTCGCAGTGAAGATGGTCGATTTGTTGTCACCATACCTCTTAAGGAACCTGTTTCGAAATTAGGTGATTCACAGGAAAATGCAAAAAGGCAATTTTTATCTTTAGAAAAAAGGTTAGATAAGAATTCTCTTCTGAAATCTAGATATTCTGATTTCATAAAAGAATATGTAGAATTGGGACACATGTCCAAGGTCGAACCCACGTGTCTGTCCTCAGAAACTCGATATTTTCTTCCGCACCACGCAGTTGTGAAGGAGGAAAGCTTGACAACGAAGCTGAGAGTTGTTTTCAATGCTTCAGCACCATCCTCAACAGGATACAGTTTCAATGACCTGCAGATGGTAGGCCCTGTTATTCAAGAAGATCTTTTTTCCATTATTCTTCGGTTTCGTGTTCATCCCATTGTTGTTACAGCCGACATCGAAAAAATGTACCGTCAAGTACTGGTCACCCCTGATCAAAGATTTTTACAATGTATTTTTTGGAGAAACGATTCTGCACTACCTCTTGATGTCTACCAATTAAATACAGTAACATACGGTACGGCTTCGGCATCCTTTTTGGCGGTAAGATGCCTTCATGAGTTAGCATCTGAAAACAGGACTGAATATCCTCAAGCGTCAAGTATGATTGACAAAAACTTCTATGTTGACGATCTGCTTATAGGATTTGACAATATTGAGTCAGCCTTACGGTTTTCCAATGAAATTGCTTCTATATTGGAGCAAGGGAAGTTTAAGTTACGAAAATGGGTATCAAATGATCCTCATGTGTTGTCATCCTTATCTCCAAATTCGGAAAGAGGCGACATTCATTTTGGATCACGTGATAGAACTAAAACTTTAGGTCTAGTTTGGTGTCCTAGTTCAGACAACTTGCACTATTGCGTTGCTCACTCAGAAAAGGAAATTACTAAACGTAGTATTCTTTCGATCGTTTCCAAGATATTTGATCCTTTAGGTTTGCTAGCACCATGTGTCATTATTTCCAAAATCATTTTGCAAGCTTTATGGCAAGAAGGATTATCTTGGGACGAACCCGTATCTGAGAAAATTCTCAATAAGTGGGAAAGCCTACAAAGGGAACTTCCACATTTGAATTTTCTTAATGTACCTCGACATACCATTTGCTTAGAACCAAAAAATCTTCAGTTACATGCCTTTTGCGATGCAAGCAATACAGCATACGGTGTTTGCTTGTACATTCGCTCCGAAGATATGAGTGGTAATGTATGTGTGAATCTTTTGTGTGCCAAAAGTAAGGTAGCTCCTCTGAAAACCCTGACCATACCTAAATTAGAGTTGTGTGGAGCACTGATCCTCGCTCGCTTAGTCAATAAGACTACGAAAACTTTAGATTTGCAATTTTCTTCTTATACGTATTGGACAGACTCTACAGTTGTTCTAGATTGGATTCATACCTCGCCTCATCAATTAAAGGTTTTTGTTTCTAACAGAGTTGCTGAGATACAGACTCTGACCGAACCACACCTTTGGCGTCACATATGCTCTGAGGAAAATCCCGCAGACATTGTTTCTCGAGGGATGAGCCCTAGTTCGCTAGTGAATTCTAAATTGTGGTGGCATGGCCCAGAATGGCTGAAGCAAAATTCTGAATATTGGCCAAAATCCAAATGGGAAAGGTGCAAACTACAAGATGTTCCAGAAGTCAAGTCTGAGTCAAAGATTTCGCCTCAAAGTCTTATGGCACATTTCCATCAAGATAATAGCATCTCATTCTTCGATTTTTCTAATATCACTTCAGCAGAACGTGTTCTTGCATATTGTTTCCGCTTCATAAACAATTGTCGGTCTGCTATAGAAAGAGATAAACATGTTAGTCTCAAGCTTACCGTCAATGAGATCTCACAAGCAACCAAAATTCTCGTTAAGCTATCTCAATGGGAGTCATTTCCCTCGGAGTGGAATACTGTTCAGAAAAGGTATGCTAACTTAAATCCTTTCAAGGATGATGAGGGCATAATAAGAGTTGGTGGCAGATTGCGGCACGCTGCGCTCAACTACGACAAAATCCATCCAATGTTGTTAGATGGGAATCATCACTTCACTAAGCTACTTTTCAATCGCTTACATAAGGCCTTGTTGCACTGTGGTCCACAACAGTTGCTTTATACTGTAAGAGAAAGGTATTGGCCTTTGAAGGGAAGAAATCTAGCAAGAAAAACAGTCAGAAGCTGTATGCAGTGTTTCAGAGCGAATCCCAAACCTCAAGTTCAACCGCAAATGGGTGACCTTCCTCGTCACAGAGTTTCCCCAACTCTCCCATTTACAGTCACAGGCGTAGACTACGCTGGCCCTTTACTCATAAAAAACAAAATTGGTAGAGGTGCTCGCTTAACGAAATGTTACGTTTGCGTATTTTTATGCTTTTCCACTAAAGCCGTTCATATCGAACTTGTAACCGATTTGACTACCGAATGCTTTTTAATGAGTTTAAAACGTTTCATGTCTAGACGTGGTAAACCGAAGCACATGTACTCGGATAATGGTACGAATTTCGTGGGAGCCAGCAAGGAACTTAGAAAGTTTTTGAAAGACTCTGAAAGTCAGATTTCAAAAAATTTAGCTGAAGATATGATATATTGGCATTTTATTCCACCCCGAGCTCCAAATTTCGGGGGTCTATGGGAATCAGGGGTTAAGTCCGTCAAGCACCACCTAAAAAGAGTTTTGGGTAATGCTCATTTAACCTTTGAGCAAATGTGTACGCTTCTTGCGCAAATTGAGTCCATTATGAACTCTCGGCCTTTAAGTCCAATTTCAACCGATCCTGATGACTTGACTCCACTCACCCCAGCACATTTCCTTATTGGAAGACCTTTGTTTACAACACCGGATCAAGATCTCACTGACATACCCGCCAATCGACTTTCGTCATTTCGTCAAATCCAGCAGATTCAACAACATTTTTGGGCGCGGTGGCGAAAAGAGTATCTCAGTGATCTGCAGACCCGCAGTAAGTGGAAGCGTTCAACTCAACTGCCTAAGGTCGGCGATCTAGTTGTCATCAAGGATGACAATTTACCACCATTAAAGTGGACGATGGCTAGAATAACGCATCTTCACTACGGCTCCGACGAAGTTCCCAGGGTTGCTACCTTGAAAACATCTAGAGGAGAGATGAAGAGAGCGCTTTCCAGTGTGTGCCCTTTGCCTATTGAAGAACTTTGAAGTGAGCTTTCATTTTGAAAGACTATCTTTCAAGGCGTGGGGTATGTTTGCGCGTTAACAGATGTCGCCAGCTGACAGTTATCAAGTTAGTAACGTTTGTTATGTGCAACTCTGCATTACCAGCAGAAAAAGAACATGCGCAAAAAATGGAGAATGGGGAATCCAATCTCTAGTGTGTGTTAGCATTCATGTAATACTACGCAGTTCATTTTGTCTTATGTATAACATCGTTAATAAAGCAATAAAATCAAAATGGTCCTTCGACTTTCACTTTCGCAATAAACAAACCAAAACAGTAAGTATAGGGAACGAGAGAGAGGCGTGATTTTTTTCTGAACTAAAATAGCGGATTGGTCAAGGTTTTTTTTAAGTTTGGGGAGGAGTTAAATTTGTTACTTGCGAAGGGAAAATCAAAAACTGAGGACAGAAAGATTTTGATCATTCGAACGAAAAGTTGCATTTTAATTTAACTCAAGAAGTTTTTTTTTTCTGAGTGCTTTGCAATTGATTTCACCTATTTTTCATAATTAGAATTAAATCATTTAAATTATTTCGGGGCGGTCAAAATACAGTGTTAAGAAAAGAGCAATCAAAACAAACAAACACAGTGCGGCCAGCACAGTCTAACTCAGAAATCAAAGCAAATTTAATACTCGGTACGAATTCCTTAGAATTACGAGGCCAAACTATTTGAACTACCTATAAATAGACATCGTCTTAATAGAACTTCTCTCACACCCTGTGTGTGTGGACTGAAGCATTGTCTTTGCCGAAAGATTTGCAGATTAATAGAAAGCAATTTGTCGAGAGACTAAAAGTGCCATAACCGCAAAAGCGGAGTGCCGAAAAACAGTCAATTGGGTCCTTGCGAAAACAAATTAGTTCGATAATAGGTTAGCCGACGAAAACGACGCAGAGGGATCTGAAAAAAGACGTACATTGTACTCTACGGCCCGGAGAACGTAGTAGACAAAGATCCTACTCCCGGAGTCTAATTAATTAGGTTAATGAGCTAGTGATAGAGTTATTCCATCACTTCCGAAAGGAGTCCTTGAAAAACTAGCGGCAGTTGCTGTTAATTATCGTGCAAATTGATCGCCGAAGCGGCTTTTGTATCACATACTTCGCCGAACATCTGATTAATCCCATTAATAAAGTACACTGTAGACACTCTGTCACACTGTACGCTGGTTGATTACTCATATCGTCGTCAAGTACTATCTCAGGTGGCAAACACGAGTACCAAGACAAGGCTATCTTGAACAAAAATTAGTTGTTGATCTAATCTAAAGTCCCAAAGTTACCACAACCATTAATTGCGTGGGCACCAAGACACCAGCTGCGTGAATTGAAATTAGATCGTTAAGATATTCAACGTGAAATATGTTATGCGAATTTTATTGTACTTCTTTGAAAAGCGTATATTTTATTGTGATTTTTATATTGGTTCCAACGAGGTTTTTACACTCAATTTCGCAGGTCCCTCAGTGGCTGGTAGAAGGAGTTTTTACCTTTTTTTTACAATAAATAATTAAATGTAACATCTCGCATTTTTATTTATACGTATTTAGTTCCTTTAATCTCTCAATTTGTTTCACCGTTTCACCAGAATTAGAATCCAGTTACGACAACGCAGGGTCAAGTTTAATTAGAGGATTACGAGCAATAGGCATTAGAAGGTTTTTAATTGTGGGGATTCCAAAAGGGTCGAACAGTAGTATTTGTCGTAGAGGATTGTTCTTGGGGCCAGTTGTAAACGGTAAAACGTAACAGTAGCAGGTAGCTAGGAATTGCATGTTGTTAATAATAGCATTGTCGACCTTTTTTTTTGGAATCCCTCCGAAGTGAACCTTTGGGGAAATTACGCGGTTATTTCTCGTTGAGTTCTGTCAATAAATTTTTCGGTCCAGTAAATTAATTTGTCAATAAGTTTAGTTTGTATTTGTTCGGACCGTGTTTATTAGTTATTTCGTTGTCCGTAAAGTCAACAAACAAGGTGGAACGTTCGGGCGCGTCACACTACAATAAGAATTATTGGAAATTAATTAATGTTTATGTATTAGAACGATAATAATTTGGAAAATGCTTATCTTTCCGTTTACTACTCAAAATAAATAAAAATAAAAATATACAAGGTGATCAAAGTTACTGTCGCATTATTGTTAACTTCGAAGCTACAAAATCGCCCAAATTAGCAAAAGTGAACTATTTTTACTCGGGATTACAGTGATATGAAAGAAACTATAATTGCGCATCGCATTCTTAAAATACTTGGATATGTATAGTTTTTTTTTTTAATGGAACAATCTGTGTTGATGGCAAATGTGTCTTAACCACAGATTACTGGGTTCAAAGTAAAACGATTGAACCCAACATATTTATATCCAAAAGTACTTCGTTAAGCCAGTATTCTGCTTCAAAATTCTTGAAAAGCAAAGTAATTTTTCTAATAACAAAAGAACCACTTTAGATGATATTTGATAACAAGTGATCAAATGAAAAATGAATTAGAGTTGGCGACGTGTACTGTGTACTCAGCTACCAATTTTGAATTTTCAAAGACTAACTCTATAACGTAATAACCTATTTATTCTGCTTTAATATATATTTATGTGTATGTACTGTAGTATGTGGATAGCGTGAAAGTAAATTTCAAATCATCTTTATTGCACTTTTCGTTATGTATTCTACAACGTCAGATTATATATTTTATTTATGACAGCTCTTAAAATAAACATGTAACCAAGGAAACATTCAAGGAAGAATTCATTGCGCCTTTTTTCTAGCTGGGAAGTAGCGCCCCCCCTACATTCGGCCATCCTGCGGCGAAATTCGCCCTCGGATGTCTTCTTTGTCCTCTAGGTCTGAATCATCGCCATCAGAGGAGTCTTGACTCCAGTCTTCTATACACGGCTTCATGAAGTCTGCTGCCGTTGTGGTTCGGTTTGGTCCTTCTCCTTCTATAGCCCTTTGGACGCAGTAACGATGGTTGCGTAACACCTTAGTGACTTCGTATGGGCCTAGGTATTTATGCATCAATTTTTGTCCAGGGCCTCCCTGCGTTCTTTTGATAGCCACGAGATCGCCGTTTTTGTATGTTCTTGCTTCCCTTCGACTTTTGTCAAAACCGCGTTTGTTCTCGCGTTGAAGCTTGGCAATATTGGCACTTGCTTCAGCTCGAAGATCTTCACGACTGTCTTGAAAATTTGCTACCCATTCGGTTTCCAGAAGTTCTCATATGTCAATCTTGTCTCGCAGTCGAGGATTTGTACCAAAAAGTAAATTAAAAGGAGTCGTGTTGATGCTCCGATGTGTGGTTGTATTGAGACACTGTTGGGTTAAATCCAGAAATTTATACCAATCTTCAGGTTTAGGAGCTGTTAACTTGGTCAGCACTGGTATCAATGTCCTGTTAACACGTTCAACTTGTCCATTTGCCCTTGGAACTCCGGTTGTAGTGAGTACATGTGAGATGTTTTCTTGTTTGCAGTACTCTGAGAAATCAGTGGAAGTAAAAGCGGTACCTCGATCTGAAATTATTCTTCGTGGGTTTCCAAATACTGCAGCCTGTTTTCGTAGACACTGTAAAACTTCTGCCGTTCCTGTTGTCTTAGTAGCGTACAGCCATACGAACTTGGAAAAAGCGTCAACAACAACTAAAATGTGACGGTAATTTTTCTTAGTAGTATACATCGGACCTACATGATCAATGTGAAACGTATCGAGCGGTGTGCAGCCTTTGTCTATCGGATTTAAAAAACATTCCTGCTTGCCCTGCTTCCTATTGGCCAAGATGCATGATATGCAGTTTTGTATAACTCTTGCAACTTTTGATCGCAAATTAGGGATCCAATATTCTTTTCCCACGACCGCTTCAGTTTTTCTAGCAGAGAAATGACCTTGTTCATGGATTCGTTTTATAACTTGTGAATGCATTTTCTTCGGCACAACCAACTGTATATCACCTTCATGTTCCTTGAATAGAATTCCTCCTCGAATCACATATCCAGCCATGTTGTTTTGGTTGACCAAATCGTATATTCTTTTTACATCGATGTCATTCTGTTGAGCTTTCTTCAACCTTATTGTCAATCCGTTGATAGCTTCGCTGATTTTTCCAGGTCTGTGCTCTATGGTATAATGGAATTCTTCTAACAAAAGCGCCCATCTGGCAACACGTACGCAGAGATCTCTCTTGTGCATTGTCAAGGCAAAAGCTTGACAATCCGTCACAATCTTAAAGTTTATACCCAATAAATACACTCTAAACTTGGTCAAGGACTTCACGATGGCTAGTACCTCGAGTTCGTAACTCGTGTATTTTTCTTCAGTTGATGTGGTTTTACCACTTGCATAATACACAGGGTGAAAACCATTATCTTCACCGCTTCTCTGAAGTAAGATGGCACCGAAACCATATTTGGATCCGTCGGTATGCAGTTCGGTTTCTGCACCTATTTTGTACAGACGTAATACTGGGTCACCACTCAGCTTCAATTTTAACTGAATAAATGCGTCTCTTTCCGCTGCTCCGATTGCGAAACATGAATCAGATCTGAGTAAATCAGTCAATGGTCTAGCTATTTTGGAAAAGTTACAAATGAATTTTCTAAAATATCCCGCCAAACCAAGAAAACTTTGCAGCTGACGGACATTTTCGGGTTCTGGAAAAGATATAACAGCTTTTATCTTTCTCTCCGTTGGTCGTATGCATCCACCTTTGATCACCTGCCCCAAAAATTCTATTTCATCTACCAGAAATCGACATTTGCGCCAGTTTATTGATAAATCTGCATCACGCGCCACTGCTAGTGCCTTTTGAAGGTTTTTCAATCCGCTTTCAAAGTCATGTGAGGGTATTATAAGGTCGTCCATATACGTCAGTATTACTCGGTCTCGAATTAGATTTTTAAATATAAGATTTATAAATCTTTGGAAAATCGCAGGGGAATTACACAAACCAAACGGAACTTTCAAAAATTCATAATGACCGTCAGGTACTATGAATGCGGTATATTTTCGGCTGTGCTCGTCTACTGCAACATGGAAGAACCCATTCTTTAGGTGTAAAGTCGTAAAAAGTTTAGCATCCTGTAACAAATCAAGCTGATCTTCTATTAATGGGAGGGGGTAGCGGTCTTTGACAATCTTTCTGTTTATTGAACGGTAATCTACGCACAATCGGTAGGAATCATCCTTCTTTCTAACTAACACAATTGGACTAGCGTACTCTGAGAGTGATGGTTGTACAATGCCTTCCCTAACCCACTGCTCAATTTGTTCATTAACAATTTCTCTTTCTGCTGGTGACAGTCGTCGTGCATGCTGATAAACTGGTTCGTCATTTTTCAGAACGATTTTCATGCTAATATCAACTTCGCAAACTTTACAATATCAATATTCTTTATCAAATTGCGCTTGTGCTCGTCATTTTTAATATGAGATAAGTCAATCTGGTCCACATTTTTCATATTATCTAACTCAATCTGGAAAATTCTCGGAACATCGTTTTCAGTATCAAGAATCGATTCACGGAGTGGGCTTACAGTTATTTTATCGCCTTTTAAATTTACTTCGACTGTTCTAAGAAAATCTGCTCCAATTAATAGTTCATGCTGCATCAGCGTATCAGCAATCAAACGGATGAGAATAGTGAATTCATTACCATCTATTGCAACAATCGTATGAAATTCGCCCAACGATGTAGCATTTTCTGAACCGATGCCGCGAAAACAAATCTCATTCGCGTAATAAGCCGGTGATCCTAATTTTACATAATCGCTCGCTCGCATCAAAGAAATGTCACTCCCTGTATCAATTAAAGCATTCATTTCGCGACCCTTAATCGTTACTGTTTTGCTGTATTTACTTCGAGGTGTCCGTGTCATAGCGCAACTATTAATCGAGGACACAGTTTTTTTGGGACATTTGTTAGCAATGTGACCGTGTTCATTACAATGAAAACATTTACTTCCTAAGGCTTTTTTGGGACAATTTATGCTTACGTGATCCTGACCGCCGCAATTGTAGCATCGTCTGTTCGCTACTGTCCTTTTTCCGTCTTTACTTGTCGTCAACGTCTTCTTTTCACGCTCCGATGTATCCCGGTCGTCTCCTGTCGGAATTTCCCGATCGACGCGGTGATTGTCCGATCTGAACATGGTCGCATCTTGAAGTGTCACTTTTTCGAATGCGCTCAGCAACGTTTCCACTGTGGAGAACCGCTGGATTCGTGCCTGGTCTCGAAGTGTACGATCAGGGATTCCCTCTATTAGGTATTCCAACAATTCATCACCGTTGATTGGTACTTGATTGCCCAAAATAATTTTTTCATGCATATATTCGCAAAATGTTTCGCCTTTTCGCCACATTCGTTCTTGAAAGAATTTTCTGCACTCTAATCTACTTCTCTGATGGAAAAACATACCTCTCAGTTCAGTAAGAAGTTGATCTGACACCATCGTTATATGTTCTGATTTCGAATGAAACCACGCAAGAGCTTTTCCTTTTAACCTTAAGCTAATTAGTATTCTCGTCATATCGTCATCTAATTTATAAGTAGTTTTGAGTGATCTAACCTGTCTTTCCCACACTTCAATGTTGGCAGATCGTCCGTCAAAATCGCCTAACATTTCTGCAATTGCGGTTATACCAACGCGTGCTGGCATCACTTGCACAGGTGTTGCCACGTAACTACCTCCAGAATCAACAGGCTGGCTGGGTTGAGGCATACTTGTTTCCGCTCGAAGCAACTCGATTTCGCGACGGGCTAGTTCTAATTCTTTTTCCGCAATCTCTTTTTCTCTTCTAAATATTTCCAACTCTTTTTGCAGAAGCTGTCTCTCTTTACCTATCACTGCCATTTCATCGGTTCTGTCGTCATTTTCAGGAATTGGTTCCATTGCACTTTCACCTTGACTTTTCCTCCACGTTCCAGCAGGATCGGCTTCGTCCAATCTTTGAATAAGCTCTATTTTTGAACCTGTACTTCGTAATCCTCGTTCTTTCAGTTTTTCTTTTAATTCATTCATGTTGAAATTAGCGTCCTCCATATTTCAATCTCACACACGTAACTGTTTACACCGTTTCGCACCTTCAACATTATCCAGTCGAATTCTCAATTTATCCCGGTTGAGCCCTCAAATTTTGTGGTATGTGGATAGCGTGAAAGTAAATTGCAAATCGTCTTTATTGCACTTTTCGTTATGTATTCTACAATGTCAGATTATATATTTTATTTATGACAGCTCTCAAAATAAACATGTAACCAAGGAAACAAGGAATTCACTGCGCCTTTTTTCTAGCTGGGAAGTAGCGCCCCCCTACAGTAACTTATAACCTGTGCAAAATTACACTTTCAATAGTATAATAATAATAATAATACGATGATTACGAAACGACAAATATACTTTGAAAACATAGCCGATTAATTCGGAAGGGTTCACAATACATTTACTGTAGTTTGTGTAAAGGATTTTTACCTATTACCGATTTACCTACACTGATCCACATCTTGGATTTTTGGATTCGTACATTCATTTTTATAATGAAAAATTTTACCAAAATCAGCTTAGGTCATATATAGGGTGAATCTGAAAAAAACCTACAAATTAAAATCACTAATAGAGTCAACGTTATGGTTATGGAAAAAAATGTTTAATAAGGAATTATTTTTACTCCGAATGCACGTTCCGTTCACTTCCTACGGAGTAAAACGATATGTTTTATAAAAAAAGGGCTATAAAATTGTATTATAAATATGGTTTATTAGTATTACGTAAATATTCGAACCCGCACAGCGCAACCTTGAACGGGGGTCAAGCTTTATAGGATGACCTCACACCAAAGTGTGAGGGTGAGGCGTCCATCCAAGAGGAATACTGAGGTAAGGGGAAATGTTCCAACTTCGGGTCTGATTCACATCTCAGTTTACCGCCATGTTATAAAATTAAATTGTGGAAGCGACTGGAGTTTTCTCGCCGTGGACTTCTTCAGGGCTTCGTTGGTGCCTGTAACTGCTATTGTAGCTGCTGTGAAGACTCTGAGTCTTCACAGCAGCAGCGAAGGTTTCCGCGGGTGTTATATGCTGTGTTGTTCTTCCGCGTAGGGTTCTCAAAAAAACAGTTGTTGTCTTGACAACGTTTCGGCAGAATCACATCTATCATCTTCAGGTATTCTCGGCTGCTTTCTTCGTTCTGCTTCTCGTTGTTATGCGAGTGAAAGTAACTCCTTGCGATGCCGGGGAGGGTTTATATACGGTCACGGTTTATATACGGTCACGCGTCGTTGCGCTCGGTTGATTTCTAGTCTGGCTTCTTGTTGTTGGTTGCGCCGGTAGGTTGGCTCCTCCCCACGATGATCTCGGCTTTGTCTGTTAGTTCCACTCGCATAACAACGAGAAGCAGAACGAAGAAAGCAGCCGAGAAGACCTGAAGAGGGCAGATGTGATTCTGCCGAAACGTCGTCAGACAACAACGGTTCTTTTGAGAACTCTACGCGGAGGAACACCCGGAAGAACAACATAGCACATATATATATATATATATATATATTTATATATTTTATTATTTCTCAGGAATATTTTTAAACATATAAGGCAGTATCAAATAACAGGAAATCAGATGTTTATGAAAGTTGTTTATTCGGTAGAATGAGAATACTTATTCTGTATTATTTGATTTGCTCTTATTTGATTATGATTAGTTGCTTTTAGGTTTTATGAAGGGTTTTAAATTGGTAGTTTGTGTACTGAAGATGGTAGCTTAGCTGCCGAAATATGTATCTACGGATATAAAAATTATTGTGGGCGGAGATTAATTTTTTAATTATTTCTTAAACCAGATAATGTAATCAGAAGTACCAGGTTTAAAACGAAAACTACAAAAGAAAAATCCATTATTATAATGTAGATAAATCTGTAAAATCAATAATTAATTTTTAATTTTCCCAAAAGTTTTCCACTCCAAGTTTCTAACCTCTTACGTTACAATAACCCAAGCGTTTAGCAGTCTAGAATCTTTAAAAATTCCTGTAAAAATATAACTTCATAAAAGATGTATAGTTTTGTACAGTTATCAAAAATTATATGAGTATGATTGTACACTTACACTATCGAACATGTAACACACTTACAATAACAAAACGTCAAATCACGAAACGGGGCGACGTAGAAAACGTCCGAACTAAATTCTTGACGGGGGAAAGACGAAATGATTTGATGCGATGACTCGAACTTATTATTATTTTAGCTTGTGCTAAAAAACCACTACAGAAAGTCGATACTAAAAGCCGATACTGAAAGTAGGTACTGAAAGCCACTACTGAAAGCTGGTACTGAAAGCTGGTACTGAAAGCTGGTACTGAAAGCTGACACTGAAAGCCTAACGAACGAAAATATTAGCGTCCATTTTGGATACACGCCACTTGCACATTTTACGTTACTTGGAATTTTCTAGATTTCCAGGCTTAGTATGGAGCTTAAAAATAATCCAACTCGTTTGGAAGTGCAACTAGAAATTCCGACACAGTCGTTTGGTGAATTCTTCTTAATATAAGAGTAAGAATTCCGGTAACACACAAAACACGTTACACTTAATCGAAGGCCGAACGTAAAAGAACGATTGAAAAATGGTGGTTGGTACATCACACGTAAAAGTATTCACGTGGTGCTCCATAGCTAATGAACTTCGAATTAGCGAAGGAGGGATACAAGATTGCGAACTGTATCACAGAGGGTCAGATATCATCTCGATTCCGCGTTTTCTTTTAGCGGGAAATTTGAAACGTAAACTTTTTTTGCGAGCTTCGGATATCGATTGTCTATTTGGAAAAGGTCGCATCAGATATGGCGCAAATCTTCGTCACCTATTAAAACATAAGAACACGGTTCATTTTGACCGGACAAATTTTTGTCCTCTGGAACGTTCATTCTGCCTTGTTCAAATTTGATCACTATATTGGATGCCTCGAATATGCCACTGTCACTATTTTTTCCATAGCCCCCGATATCAACACATAAAAATTTATAGTCCGGGCCAACAATACCTATGAGTACAATAGAAAAATTTTTTAAGCAACAGAAATAATTCGGTCCACTTTTGTTGGGGCACTTAATAATTACATGTTTGCCGTATATGCTACCAATGCAATTTGGGAATTGCCAGGAAGTTTCAAGTCCTTCAGCGGATTTTTTCCATGTTTTGAGTGTTGGTTCTGGCATATATAGGTTCTGCATTCTTTTACATATTGCATGACAAACTTCTTTAACTATTTGTCCAACAGTTGTAAAATCGACTCGAAAACTATGTTCTATTGTATAATAAGTGTTTTTTTTTTCAATTTAGGAACTGAATTGAAGAGTAGATGGAAAAACTTGCGGAACACATATGCAAAGTATTTAAAAACAACAAAAACAAGAACAGGTCAAGCTGCAAAAATGCCAATGGGCTGCAATAACGGCAATAATGGAAACATTTAAGCCTTATATGACATTTGCAAAAACTGATTCTAATGTGAGTCAGCTTGAAGAAAAGAATGAAAGTCAAACGGATAACATATCTCAATCTACACAACATTCTGCTTTTGCTGTGGACTCAGACATCGAAGATACTTCCTTACAGCCTGAAGCAAACAGAAATGATGAAACGGAGGTAAACACAGAGTTTCAAACACTGGTTATCGAACCACAACTACGGCCATCCAGATTAGATTCATCTGTTAGCGCAAATAAAAAAGAACGTAAGCGCCATATCAAGATGGATAATAATTCTAGTTCGGCGGTTGATAGTGTACTGGAGTATTTTCAAATTAAAAACCAAAAGCCAGACTTTACTTTCCAGTAACAATAGTTACACGTCTAACAATATGAATTTACGTTTGGAATCATATGATACAACTGTAATGTTACAATATGACAATAATCATAACATCAGTTTGGCAGCATCTTACGTTAATACTTTCATTCCAAAACACACCTGAATTATAGTTAACGATGGACAACTAGCATGGTACTTTTGAGATAGCTCTTTTTATACATATACATTGCAGACGAGGCCTTAATTCTTAAAATTATATATGCGTTATATTTTTATGAAAATTAATTAAAATTGTGTAACTGGCAGTATAGAAAGTGTTAGGAAAGAGTTTATACATGTATTTCGGCCTTATTGGGCTTCATCAGAACTCTGTACCTTAAAAAATTTTGGTTTATATATGTTATATTTTTACTTAAAAATGACTAACAGTTGCATAAATAACTACATATTAAATTAAAACCCATGCCAGTTATTTTTTGCATTAACTTGCTTACCAAACTCAAGCCCTCCCTCCCAACAAGAAAGGCTAACTACGCCTATGATAATGAGGTTTGCCATTTCACTTGATGCATTATAATAATTTGCAGTTACATCGTTAATCATTCACTCTGGTTATTAAAAATGGAAAAAATTTAATAAAAATCGAACACGTGCTCATTTATGTGAGCTCATACATACATATTTATGAAAAATAACAGTCTGGTTACCGAGTCCGTAGTACCAGTGTAAATATGAGCGCAAAATGCGATAAGAAATAAAAACAATTAAAGTTCTAACCTTGAATATACCGTGTTTTCTTCTTTTCTAGCGTAGAACACAACTGACGAACATCAAACTAGTTTTTACCAATTTCAGGCATATAGTCTGCATAATTTTTACATAAAAGTAAACGTTAAAAATGCCAACAAGGCCGGCCAGTCGAATTTGTTAGTCGAGAGTTGATGTAATCCGGATACGGCCCAATAACATAACAACTCAACAAAAGCGTAACAAATACATGTACGTAAGATATCATATCCCTACTACTGTTACAAATTTTATTCAATCTTCAATAGGAACTATATTAAACCATAATAATGGAGAATAAATGGATTCTTTCAAATCAAACGTATTTAAAGGTCAATCCATACCAAGTGGTCCAATGCGGTGGTTGATTATTAAAAAAAGTATATTTTTCGTCGAGAGTTAACTTAACAGTTCGAAACCAGTATTTTTTTAATTTTTACTTGCATTTATTTCAAAATGGCGCCCATTCGTATATCTCGGCACATGCCATTTTCACCATTTGTTAGAATTAGCGTTAACTTTATTATATCGACTTTGTTAAGTCTTAGAACAAATTTTCAAAAACTATTTTACATTATAAAGTACTATTTTGTCAAAACTTGTGCTTTTAAAAATATATCTTCAATATAAGGAATATGTTATGTCAAAGTTCGGTACCGAAATTGCTAAAAAAACATTTTCTAAGAGATTTTTAGAAGAAAAGCTGTTTAATTTAAGGTTTGATTTTTTATAGAAAATAAATATTTAAAAATATCCCTGAAAAATAATAAAATATAAATATATATATATATATATATATATATATATATATATATATATATGCTGTGTTGTTCTTCCGGGTGTTCCTCCGCGTAGGGTTCTCAAAAGAACCGTTGTTGTCTTGACGACGTTTCGGCAGAATCACATCTGCCATCTTCAGGTCTTCTCTGCTGCTTGCTTGGTTCTGCTCCTCGTTGTTATGTGAGTCGAACTGACTTCCGTCGGTGCCGGTGGTGGTTTATATACCGAGTTGCAGTCACGCGTCGTTACGCTCAATTGTTTTCTGGCCTGGCTTCTCGTTATTGGTCGTGCCGGTGGACTGGCCCCTCCTCTTGACGATCTCGGCTGTGTTTGTAACGCTGGTTTCCATGTTGTTGGTAAACATTGAGTGTCGTCTCGGGTATTTAGATTTCTCGGATGTTTCTCATGAAATGGTCTAACTGCCAGACTTAGAAATAATAGTTTAGATCCAGATGCAAAGATAGCGATGGAGTTATGTCCATGTTTCATTTCCCGCGTGCATTTAGCATCCATTTAGCCATTTAGTGCACAAAAAAAAACAGGTGTTGTGACTCGCACATTGGGACAGTTTGCAGTGGTATCTGTGATAACAATTTTGATAAAAATGGATACACAACGTCAGAAAAATGGTACTAGTTCTTTTGTTGCTGAGCAGAGAAAGTTAAAAACTATGGGAAAAGCTTATGTTGCTCGAAACAGCAAACAAGTGACGGGAAAATAGCAACCTAACATAGAGGTAACTTTGTATCTTTCCTATGCAGGATGAGTCCAAGTTGAGTCTCTTTTTTAATAAAACTCGTTAAAAGAAACATTTTTTTCACAATTAAAAAAAATTAAAAATAGAAAACTTATTGTATTACTTTTGCAAATAAAATTTATTGATTTATAATTTATTTAAAGAAAAGGTTTAAAATGGTTGCCATTCTGATTCATACAAAATTGGACATGACTTACCCAAGAGTAAATAAATAAAATCAAAACGATAATAATTTTTTTAATGATTAATCTCAGGAATCACCCAGTATAATGTCTTGCTTGTAATAAGTAGAGTGTATTTTTCGCATACATATAAATTTGCATGCAAATTTGAATAAATTTTTTAACATTCAAGCTGCTGCTGATTGAGTTCTGAACACGAAGGAAATACAAATAAGTAAAACTGACAATATCAAAGTTGACTCCAGATACCCTGGAACGCTTTTGTGCAAAGACAGTTTTACTGAATCAGCACAGCTTCTTAGAATTCCCCTTTTTAAAAAAAGGTAAAACCCTGTAGGATGTGAAAAACATAGGACTTGAAGAACCACATCGGTGCAAATAAGGAAAAACACTTAGAGCCAATGATAAACTTCTTACAACAGGAACAGCACAAGAACTTCTACAGAGAGTTATTGTAAAATTGTCAATAGGCACTTAGCACTAGGGATCCCTGTTCGGCACTTAGCACGTTTCCAAATTCTTTTTTCAAAATAATTGTTATATCATACATTTTTCAGTATTTACTCGTAATTTTTGAGAATGTTGTTCAAAGTAATATAAGTAATCTCCAAGCGTTAAAACGCTGGTGTATGTTTGATAATTTTTGTCCAATAAAATTTTTTCTAAATATCAGAGTAATATAAGTAATCTCAAAGCGTTAAAACGCTGGTGTATGTTTGCTAATTTTTGTCCAATAAAGTTTTTTCTAAATATCTTTGTTTCGTGTTTTTGGCACTTAGCACCTTTGAAATTTCCTCTCTTCATAATGACTTCGCAAGTTGTACAAGGTTTTCCACATGGAGTAATAGTTAGGCTTCCCTTGGGACATCTGCTTAGTTACCAAATAATATAGATTCTTTTCTTGTTCTCCCTAAGCGTTCTTAATATTCAAAATTTTCTTACGAGTGGCCTTTGCATATTTTACCCTGACTATTCATCTGGACATTCTTAAGTCGGCAGTGAGCCAAACCATAGTCTGGTGATGTTTTGAAGAGACCTGTGCTACTTCGATAGTTATTCCAAATCGTACCTTGCGTCTCGTGGCATAATGAGCCAAGAAGTTGTCAAAATTTGCTTCAAACTTCTGAACTGATTGGACTCTCTATTCATGTTCTTTGTATGGAGCCAACCTGTTGAAATGAACCACCTTGGGGTTTCCATTTGGGATTTTCCTAATCTGATAGATGATATCATTGATTCGTTTGGCAACCTTGTAGGTACAGTCCCAGGAGGTCTGCAGCTTTGGAAGCAGACCTCATCGTCGCTAGGGATTATGTAACCAAACAAGGTTGGTATCCTGTATTTTGGACATTGAGTAACGAACTTTCATTCGGTCGCTGGTGATTTGTATATTATGACGCACTCTATCGTGGATGACGTCCATCTCACTAATGTAGTCTCGTAGGCATGCTTCACTCTGGACTAGAAGATATCGTAACGATCTTTCATTCGGTCGCTGGCGATTTTAATGTTATCGCGTGGGTTAAACGTCTTAAGAGGTTACTAATGTAGTCTTCATTACAAGACGTTTATCAGTTTTAACACCAAATTTCAGGTCGTACGGTAACCGCAATTTGCTCCCAAATATCACATTTCCAGGTGTTTTCCCCGTAATTTCATGGACGGATGATCGGTAAGCCAAAAGAAACAGATGTAAATAACTGTCCCAATCTCTCTGGTGGACAGGTATCGAATAATGGTCCTGTTCATCATTTCTACTATTCCATCCGACTGTGGATGTAGCGTAGTAGTTCTGGTTTTCCTAATGCCGAGTAAGTTATACATCTCTTGAGGTAAAGCACTCAAAAATTCTCAGTGGTTTTCTTCACGTCGAAATGTCCTCTCGAAGCGTTATTCTGAAGTTCTCTCAAAACTTCTGAAATTCAGTTCTAGGGAACTAACACTGCATTTTTCGTTTCGTAGCCTCATGATCCTCTAGTATACGTTTCAGAAGGCCGTAGTCCACTACTAGAGTTCACTGCGCCTAATAGGATTATACGTTCGGCGCGTAAGATAATACTTTTCCCAAGTAGGTCATAATTCTCCCTTTTTCCGTGACAGTATCACTTTCAAGTCCGGGTTATTTTCCTGTTCTTGACGTAGCTCTTTTGATTGCCATCGCTCGTCTACTACGGCTTTCTCTGCAAACTGCGCCACTTTTTCTTTCAAAAGACCACAGTGCCTACGACCTTCCTGACAAGGCATCAGCTTTATGGCGGCTCACACCTGGCGTATGTTGGATCTCAAAGTCGTACTCCTGGAGTCGCTCAATCCAACGTGTCACTAGTTTATTGAATCAAAGGAACCAATTTAACGTCGCATGATCCTCCATACAGATACTTATAAAAGGGCTCGAAATAACCAATCACATTTTCTTGTCCATTTTGGATTTGAGAGAGCACTGCGCCAATACCATCTGTAAATGAAAAGGCTTCCTTGTAGAATAGGGTAGTATAAAAGCGGAGCATTTATCGGGTATTGTTTCAGTTGCTAGAAAATAATGGCAGTCTGAATACCATTCAAATGGCCGTCCTTCTGATAGCTTCGTTAACGACTTGACCAAACTCACAAATCTTGGAACATACTGCAGGTATGGACTGGCCAGTTTTTTACTATTTTAATTTTCACCGAGTCTGCTTACTACTAACGAAATGGCTCAGATATTTAACCTCCTTTTGAAAGAGGTGACATTTCTTAGGGCTGAGCTTTAATCCAGCTCCATGTGGTCGCCAGAACACTTCTTCCAGGTTCTTCAGGTGGTTTTTAAACGTCTTTCCAACCACAAATCTTTGTGTTGACTGTTTTTGAAAACTTGCATCGGTTAAGGTATACCTTACAGGTTTTCAAAGACAATCCCCTCCAAACCGTTTCCATTAGCCTCTCAAATGTTGCTGTGGCATTACATAATCCAAATGACATTACTGTAAACTGCCAAAGACCCATATCAATAGAGAATGCAGTTTTTTCTTAGTCCTCAGGAGCTAATTTCGCTTGCCAGATTCTCTCAACACTGTTGAGAAAATCTTCGACCCTGCCAGGTATCCAAAGTATTAGTGATGGGAAGTTTCGTTACTTTTAAGTATTCGGTACTACTCGTTACTTTAGTTTTCGTTACTTGGTATCCGTACCCGGTCGATACTCGATACTATTGACGGGAACTTTCGTTACTTTAAGTAGACGGTTTCGTTACTTCAGTATTCGGTACTAGGTACTCGTACTCGTTTGATACGCGATGCTGGTTCGATACCCGATACTAATTCGTTACTTGGGACTCATTGATACCGGGTAATCGTTCGTTGCTTCGATTATATACGCAAACGGGCGGCTACGAGTACGAGTAAATTAAGTTAATCAATTAATTATAATTTTTGAACAACTGATTTATTATAAATTAAATTGGAATAAATTAAGTAGATGCATATCTTTTTAATTACTAAATAACTATATGATATAGATAAAACATTAAATTGAATGATTTTAATATATTATGAACATACAACCTTACAAGTCTTAATATTTGATTATAAAGATATTATAGGAACATATGACTAATACGTATATAAAAATTTTATGCCTATTAAAATTATATGAAAAAGAATTATGTGAATTATGTAAAAATATCCTTTTTTGAATAATGTTATATTTCAGACTCTTTCTTTTATCACTGATAATTTCATTAGGATTTGAAAATACGTGTTCATAATAAAAATTATTAATGTATATTTTATGTGTAGATGAAAATATTTGTATAAACTAGTTCTGACAAGTGTGATTCTTTTTTACAATAGATAATTATGATGACACAGTAACCACAATATTGAACCACCGAACCATTTAATTATCTCGTGTAACCTATACATAGATAAATTAATAGTAAAAACGTACAAAACCAGCGAATGAAGCAAAACCTAATCCAGAATCAATTAAGAAATGTTGTTCGTAGAAATTAAATGTAATATATTAAAAAATATCGATTTCAACAATGAGTAGCCTTGGGTTTCCTAAAGGAAACCGATAAATACGATGTTAATCAATCCATTGATTTTCGTTCTGGCAGTATAATTACTAAGGGCCGAATTCACAAACGTTGATTAAATTTAACGAATGATTAACTCCATCGATACATTTGTTAAAGACATAGCAACAAATATTTCTAAGGGCTGATTATATATAATTAACGTTTGTTAATACGGGCATACGAATTTCAATATCGAACTATTGTTAATGTCCTTAATAAGAAAGCACGCATTTTGTGCAATTTCAGTTAGCTGTTTTGGAGTCTATAAAAAATTGTACACACGTGCGGCGCAGTGGACCATTTATTACTCTTTATTGAGAACTGCAAATATAATTCGAGTTTAAAGTATAATTGAATTTAGGGCACTCGTAGAAATAACATTTTATATGCTTATGTATTTTCAACGCAAATTGCAAGAAATTTTAATTTAGTTTTGATTGTACGTGCGCACGAGTGGCAACGATTAAAGCAAAATTTACCTCCTGCAAACTAAAATAAAATGAGTACTCAAAAACGGAGCCCTCTGTGGTTACATTTTAGTATAATTTCGAAGGAAAAAGCTGTGTGTAATATATGCAAAATTTCATTGTCATATAAAAGTGGTAGTTCTTCGAATTTACTAAAACATTTAAAAACTAAACATGTGCCAATTTTTGAAGATATAAAAAGCAAACAACCAAAATCTCAAATAGCTACTATGGAAATTGACACCAGTAAGTTTTTATTATTTTGTTGTTTTATTAGTTTATTATTTTTTCACATCTGACTAGGACATCAAGAATCAGAAATACCTCGTGTTCAAGAGTCGCAACCCGAACCAGGATCTTCTTTCGATGAAACCGAAAATCCAACAGTAATTAAACTTCGTACCCCAAAAGCATGTACTTCATCTTCATTTACTACTAAACCATTATCAGTTATAAAACAGAAAGCTTTGAACTATGCTCTTTTAAATATGATTGTAAAAGATCTTCAACCATTTTCAATGGTTGAAAATTTAGGTTTTAGAGAATTTATTAATCTATTAGAACCATCTTACAAAATACCTAGCAGAAGTACATTATCTAAGTCTTTGTTACCTCAGAAATACGAGGAAATTCTTGGAAAGTTGAAAGTACTTATAAGTTCCACGGAATTCGTTTCGTTAACAACTGATTGTTGGACATCAGTTGCTAATGAAAGTTATTTGGCAATCACAGTACATTTCATTGACAACGAATGGCAATTGCATTGTTATCTTTTAGATTGCTCTTCTTTTCCATTAAGTCATACCAGTAATAATTTAAGGTCTCATTTAAAAACAGTCACTGAAAATTGGGGAATAAGTGAAAAAATTTATTGCATTGTAAGCGATAACGCAGCAAATATAGTAGGTGCCATTAAATCTACTAATTGGGAACATGTTCGCTGTTTTGCTCATACTTTAAATATAATAATACAAAATTCATTAAAAATTATTGAAGCCATAAGAATTAAAACTAAAGTAATTGTACAATATTTTCATAGAAGTTCCACTGCCAATGCAAAATTTTTGTCCATCCAAAAACAATTAAATTCCGAAACTATTCCCTTAAAATTAAAAAATGATGTTCCTACCCGATGGAATTCTACATATTATATGTTGGACAGGTTAATTATGGTTCAAGACGCGCTAATAGCAACATTAGAAATCTTACATAATCCTATAGCTTTGCCATCTCAAACAGAATGGGAAATAATTAAAGACATAGTAACTATTTTGAAACCATTTGAGCATTTAACAGTGGAAATGTCATCCGAAAAACAGGTAACATTATCAAAAATTATCCCTATCACGCATGGCCTCCAATCGGCTCTAGATCACCATTCTAAATTTCTATCAACGGATTTAGCAAAATCATTAGTCACCTTTTTAAAAGATTCAATAAAAATTAAATTTGCTAATAATGAAAATAACATTCTATTAGCTCAGGCGACGTTTTTAGATCCGCGTTTCAAAAGGCATGGTTTTAAAAATCATACAGCATTTGAAAAAACAAGAGAGAAAGTAAAACATGATATTATTAATTGTATTCAAGTTGAACAATCGACTATTACAGTGTCAAATGATCAAATTGAAACGCAGGAGGAAACAAATTTAATTTGGAAAGATTTTGACTTAACCGTGAAATCAGTTGCCTCAACAGAAAGTCCAACAAGTACAGCAATATTAGAAATCGACCGATATTTAGCGGAAAATAATATTTCACGGAAAACGAATCCTTTAGATTGGTGGAAAACTCATAATATAATATATCCGTATTTGTCCAAATTGGCAAAAAAATATTTAAGTGTTGTCGCCACATCAGTCCCATGTGAACGGATATTTTCAAAGACAGGTGAAATTATAAATGATAAAAGAAATCGCTTAAAAGATAGTAACGTTAAAAAAATCATATTTTTAAATGCAAATAATACTCTATTTTAAATTAATTTTAATGGGCAAAATTTTTTTATGTACAATCCATTTCTTTACTATTTGTTATTACAGTATGCCGTTAAAGTCTACTGAAATGTGGTATTCAAGTAAGTTTACATAAAATTAAAAATTTACAACACTCTGTGAACTGAATTGTCACAATTTGACGCATGTCATAATTATATCAAATTAAATTTGTCTAATTGAGAGTGAAAGTGACGGCCTAGTGCAATAACAAATAGAGGAACGGACTGTACATATTATACACATACTTATATTTTTCTATAATATCTTTATAAATTAGAGTTCTGAGACTGTTTTATTCATTTTAATATATTATCATAATGTTAGTTTATCAGTAAGTATAAAAATTATGTACATTCTACATTTATCTATAACAATTTAGTTTATAATAAATCAGTTCTTCAAAAATTATTATTAATTGACTTTTTAATTTACAAAAAAAATCGCTTTTATGGAAGAGGTAAGTATTAACTGAATTTACTATTCCTGTAATGTTTACTTTTTTACCGTTACGTACTCGTACTCGTAGCCGCCCGTTTGCGTATATAATCGAAGCAATGAACGATTACCCGGTATCAATGAGTCCCAAGTAACGAATTAGTATCGGGTATCGAACCAGCATCGCGTATCAAACGAGTACGAGTACCTAGTACCGAATACTGAAGTAACGAAACCGTCTACCTAAAATAACGAAAGTTCCCGTCAATAGTATCGAGTATCGACCGGGTACGGATACCAAGTAACGAAAACTAAAGTAACGAGTAGTACCGAATACTTAAAAGTAACGAAACTTCCCATCACTACAAAGTATCATTAATACGGGGTAAAGGATAGCTGTCCTTCTTAGAGATGTAATTAAGTTGCCGATAATCCGCACAGAACCGGGTGGAACTATCTTTTTCACCAATAGTTCCGGTGATATCCATGAGCTATTTGAAGGCTCGATTACGCGGTCCTTCTCAATTTCACGGACGATTCGTTCGACTTCATCGCGTTTTGCCAACGGCAGCCTTCTAGGGTTTCTCGTTACATCTATTTATTTTATGTTCACATCAAAAATATTCTCCATTTCGAAAACATCTAACTGCAGATAAGATTCTTCGCTGCTGTCTCCTGTTCTTGCTTCAGGTTTTGACAGATGATATCGCGACTTCCTACAGTTTCTTTGGTAACTTGGAACTTGTCGTATCCGCTTCGGACTTCTGGGAAATAGAATATACCTTCGCGCAGCTCTCTACAGTTGTACCTTTCTTGATGCTGACGGGATAAAAATTGACATTCATTGTGCGAACTGCCTTCTTTGCCATTAACAACATCTTGCCGACTAGAATTCCCCGTCCAACATTTTGGTAGTCGTTGCATGGCTCCATCAACACAATATCTCCTTCCCGGAAGTAATTGATCAAATTTATTTCTTAAGTGTTTGCCTATAATGAATATCCTTAGATAAAGCTAAAAACTCACGTTGCAGCAACGGAATTTAATAAAATGTTACAGAATCGGAGAAACTACTTTACTACTTACGATAATTGGTAAATTAAATGTAAAATATCCTGGCATTCGTTCTACTATTAATTAACGTTAAAAAATATAGTCCGAAAATTTTAAGAAACTGGTTCTGCTACGTAAAGATGTGTATAAGGAATTTAGGTGCAGGGTAGTGTGTATGGATGATTGGGGATTACATTGAAATTTTTTTTCCAAATTTAAAACTAATAAAACTTCGTAGTAAGAAATGTGTAATACGTAAGGCCAATTTAATTGCGGTTTGCACGGACTCTGTGTAGAATATAGGTGTTCTAACATCGCATTCGGTACTGACATACGGGGATCTCTGCCAACCAAAACTTATCCTGTTGCTGCATCGAGGTGCAGCTCTCGTCAAGTGTGGGAGCTGTAAGACTTGTCTTGGCTGGTGTATTACTGAGGTTCCTCTATACTTTATTCTTAACTGAACTCAAAATCATAAGAACCCTGCGACATTAATCATCGAAGTTATAACCGATAAATATTCAATATTATTTGTATTATTTTCTTTTCAGTGGTGAATAAGAAAAGGAAAGAGTTATACTTTATACATCTTATACCTACTTCAACGCCAGACACGTATAATTTATGACGTACGAAAAGTTGAAGGAGGTATAAAAGCTATATTATATATATATTATAAGTATATATACTTCGGGAGGACATTTGGGAATTAAGAAGATTATGGAGAAGGTGCGCGAGCGTTCTACTGGGTGAATTGCAAAGAAGACGTAAAGAATTGGTGCAGGAAATGTGTAGTATGCGCAGCCAGTAACGGTCCCCACGGGCGAGGCAAGGCTCCCATGAAACAGTATAACGTGGGAAGTCCTTTTGAGAGAGTTGCCATCGATGTAGCAGGTCCATTTCCAGAAACAAATAGTGGAAATAAATACATCGTCGTAGTAATGGACTATTTCAGCAAGTGGGTTGAAGCATACGCCCTACCTAACCAAGAGGCGGTCACTATTGCCGAAATCCTTGTCAAGGAATGGATCAGTCGGTATGGTGCACCCATGGAACTGCATTCGGATCAAGGAAGGAACTTTGAATCGACCTTATTCAGGAATGTATGTACTCTGCTCGGCGTACGGAAAACTAGGACCACTGCGCTTCATCCACAGTCGGACGGAATGGTGGAAAGGTTCAGCCATCAACCGACATTTGTCCAAGGTCGTCTCCGATCACCAGAGAGACTGGGACACGTATATGGAATGTCGAATGGAGGTTAGTGATAATTTACTGCGAGCAACACAATGTTAAGGCGTACAAATTTTCTAATCAGAAACGTGTACATAAATTTCGTCAAACATAAATCAATGAACAACATAAATTTGTTATATGTAGCATTAAGTGTTTGTTTAATAATTTATAATAGTTTTGTAACTCGTTATTAATATTCTTTTATTTAAAACCGAATTTTTAATTTATACCTACTAAAAAAAGCTACAATAATTTGTTCTAGTACATTTTCTGTTTAGGTTTGCGTTTTCTTCCCAATAAATGCTTGATAATAATATAAAATATTACAAATAACACAATCGTAACTAAAGTTAAAAATATTATAACATCAAGAAGTGAATACTGGTACCACGTCAATTTGAGCCCTGCATTTTGTAAATGCGGAGCCCCGTTGTGTCTTAGAACATATTCAACCCAATATACCGCTTTGGCAAGTGGTTTCACTGGCTGATCTTGCAATATCCTCGATCTCTTTCTAGCGTTTTCTGTGTAACTGCAAACAATCTTTTAATTACAGATTTTAATAAAGTCATTGATGACTACAGTTACCATCCGTCCAACAAAAGGGGACAAGGAGGACCTACTTTTATGCTCAAAATTGTATGTCTGGCTTTCTTTGCCGTCCGTAGATGTATTTACCAAAAGTTCGCGCCATAAGGGATTGATTTTTTTTTATTTTTGCTCCAATTGTTTGTGCATGTTCGATACACTAAGAATTGCTCACCGGATCTGTTGTGCTTAACATATTTGGTTATGAACATACACAAACTATTAGTGCAAAAAGTTTTTAAAAAATCAATAAAATTTTTTCCCATCTGATGCGCTTTTGGCGGTCTCTGTATACCCACTTAATCTAATATTATCCTAATATTACGTGCAACATGTAATGTAGTATATCGGTTTGCATTGCATAGAAAGTGTCCTCCTTTGTCAGGTTCTGGTGCTGGATCTGATCTTACTGATGACTTACGTCGAATTTTTGAGCATATTATTTAAGGCTGCAGTCAGAGCTTCTTCGGAGACCTCGCTGTATGGAATGACAATGCCGTAGCCGTTATTCACTGCATTCACCATATTTATCTTTTGATCTCCGTATATGGGAATGCCTATGATGGGTACTCCGAAATACATAGCCTCGATGGTACTTAATAACCCACCGTGAGTGATGAAGATTTTAACATTTGGATGACCTGAAAAAAAGTGAAATTTTCTAATCAGAAAGTTGATCTAATTAGGAAAGATAGAATATACAGGGTACAGTTTTCTAATAACTTTATTTTGATTTTATAGTTGTCAACTTTATTTTCATCCGTAGACACAGTTAATTCCCTTTGTGTTGTTCTAGTCTTTTGTTTGCACATCAATAAACAAACTCATTTAAATTTTTCTAATGATTAAGTTTTCAAAACAAGCGTCAGTATTGGTAACCATAATAACACCTGATTAATGAGTTTAGAGAACCCTAATGCGAAGTCTTCAGAGATTGCTTTATTAAAACAGATTTTTAGACTAATAAGACTGATATCAGATATGTTCCTTTATTAATTTAGTTATCTTTTAATTTTGTATATTAATGAGGCTTTTTTAGGGTTGTGGGTTGCTTAGTTAAGAAAGTTTGATGGATCTTATTTTTTTAATTTAGTGTTTTGAAATCGATATTTGCGAATCGTCCACAATCTATCTTTAATTAGTAATTCCAATTTCTTGTTTATTTGAATTTATTAGGTTTGGATGTTTCAATTACGATCGTTGCGAATCGTCCTTGATTAACATCCGTTAAATAAATTCAAATATTAACAATAAATTTGACTCAATAAGTTTAAATACTTTGTCTACGATCGTTGCGAGTCGTAGACAACAGTATTCGTTAATTGAATTAAATAATTACTTCAACCCTTTTCTAATTATTTTATTGAAATAACACTTACTGTGACATTCCTCGTTATTCTCTCCAAATAAGTTCGAATTAGACTGGTATTTTCAAATAAATATTTTTATTTAATTATGTAAATAATAATAATAATAATAATAATAATAATAAAGCGTCTTTATTATCCATTTAGAGAGGTATACAGAAATATACTTTAGTACAATACATATGTATAGTTTAAACGGACAATCTCAGAGCGAAGTTCAGAATCGTCTGACAACCAGACATTCTGCTCTTCCACTTAACTCTGTGAGTATTGGCTCTAATGAAGATTACTCTCTGCTTAAATAAAATTCACTTCACCTTTCCCTTTTGATCTTTCTTTTAATGAGAAAAATCGAAAACAAGTCACTGTTTAGCGAGCAATTCTTTTCGTGTCCATTTTTTAAAAACATTAATTGACATGGTCTTGATATTATCCGGTACAGAATTATAATATTTACTGATGCAATACGTAAAACATTGTTTGAATGTAGCAGTTTTATGAATGGGTGGTGTAATAAGTCCTTTGAATCGAATGTTAATCGTACGTACATCAGTTCTAAACCTAATCTTCCTATGCAAATATTTTGGACATTTATTTATAATTATTTTGTGAAATAAAGTTAAGCTATGTAGATGTCGCCTGTTTACCATATTTAACCAATGAACGTCAGCCAATTTATGAGAAATATGCGATCTTCTATTTATACCAAAAATCAGGCGTATACAACTATTTTGTACTCGTTGAACTCTATTTGCTGTTTCCTTAGTCAAACAAGGACCATAAACTACATCACAAAAATTAAACTGTGACAAAATTAAAGCATTTGAAAGTATCACTTTAGCTTTTCTTGTTAAAATATGTCTATTAGCATAAAGTAATTTAAGTTTAAAGTAACATTTTTTAATACACTGATCAATATGTGCGTTGAATCGTAAATCACTATCCATACATAAACCTAAATTGTTCTTTACCTCATAAGTAGGTATCCTCTTACCGTCAATGTGAATTAACATCTCATCAGTAACTTCCTTTCTGTGTTTTTTTGGACCGAATATAACTACAGATGATTTTGAAGGATTGATTATTAAGGAGTGATCAGTCGAAAATATTTTCAATGATTGTAAATCTGTGTTTATATGCTCTCGAGCAATCTGCAATTTAGAAGCTGGAAATGATAAATAGAGCTGCGTATCGTCCGCATAATTATGGATGGAACATTTATTCACATTTTGTGTGATATTCGAAATGTATATACTAAATAGAAGCGGGCCCAAAATAGAACCTTGTGGTACTCCACGTTCCACAATAGAAAAGTCAGAAATTACACTGTCTATACTCACACATTGCTTTCGGCGTTGAAGATATTCTCGAATTAAACCTATTGCAGTCGTACTGAAATTAATATAATGTAGGATCGATGCCACGATGTCATGACTAATAGTGTCGAAATGCAGAAATGATGAATAGAATGTCAAAAAAAAACTTTAATCAACATCAAAAGGAAACTGATATGAAAATGGAAAATTTTTGAATGCTGTAACTATTGAACGATAACGAAAGAACTTGATGGATTTAACAGATTGAAATTATTAAAATGTTAAGATGTTTACAGATCAGAGCTCAAGATATGAATTTGGAAACTAAATGGTTACATTTTATTTATTTATTCTTTCTTCTCTGTGTTCATCACATCCGGAATCTATGGTATTGTAGGTAATATCACAGCAGTATGAACGTAGTACATCATGTTGAAAGTGGGCGATACCTTCAATTTTCTTGAAGAATTTAGTAAATGTTTAAAAGTATACAGCGGTGCTTCTACAAAGGAGAAGCAAGAACAATTGCTGCCGCCAAAAAGAAGTCATCAAGATTATTAAATTCAGACCTAATATATTATCAATTGAGATACACGTGCATCAAAGGTGGAAAAGAATTTAAAACAAATTCGAAAGGAAAGAGAAATTGTAGGTAAGTACATACATACTTTTTACTTGTTTGAGTATGCTGTGTATGTATAGTCAGAATGAAAAATAATATCCAATAAAATGTGGTCTATGCATTGTCTTACTCGCCTATTCTAATGGCATTCAGAAAGGATTAGAGCGCCATTTAACATTTAATGGAGAGACATTATTTTTAAATCTGACTGTATTATCCCGTCCGAAATTTTAGCGTGAAACTTTGAAAAATATATTTTTATTAGAATTAATAATATATTTACAGTAAGAATAAATAATATATCAATAATTGAAATTATAGAAGCGGATGTAACGCACATATTAGTTTACGAGCTTCAAAATGTGGCACTAAATTACAGATCATGAGTTTATCAGATGATCACAATCACGAAGTATCGCAGGTATGCTGTCTTATTTTAGTAATTTAATTTTCTTTACAATTTTGTACGACTTCTTTGTTATCTACCGGGCGTCCCACGCCATGTGCTCACCCGTCTAGAATTTTATTTGTTTAATCGATTTACATGAAATTTGAAAGGGATTATTAAACAAAAAAATGAATTTTCCGACATACTAGGTAGGCACGGTAGGACTTCCGGTGACGCCGGAAGTGATGCCATTTCATACTTCCTTTGAAAAGTAGAGCAAGCCATGATCTGTTTTAAAAGACTTTCTGTTGAATTAAGCTAAGAAGCACATAAAGTTCATTAAAAAAAATAGTTACAACCTATTGAAACTATAAAATGCCGTAAAAGTGTTAAAAATCAAATTACACGATTCTTAGCTTACTATATACTATATACTATACTGTTATATTCCTCGCTTATCCAGTCACTAATAAAGCTCCGAATAGCGTTTTTGGTTGTGCCTAGGACAGGTTCAGGGCCAAAATATGCCATACCCGCACCCTGCCTGGCTAGTTCATCGGCCCGTTCATTGCCGATAATTCCCCGATGACCTGGCGTAACGCAGTTGTATTCCGCAAGGTCATTGAGCTCACTTAAACATTCCCCCACCAGTTTGGAAAAGATCTTTGGGCTCACCAAAGCCTTCAAAGCTGCCTGGCTATCGGTTAGGATGAAGATCCGCTTATTTGTGTTATCCCTCCTTTTATTTTCCCGCGCACATTGTAATATGGCGTATATTTTACTTTGGAATACTGAGGCAAATCGTCCCAGAGGGAAGCATAACTTCTCTTTTGGTCTATGCCCGTATATTCCAGACCCAGCACCAGTCTCAGTTCTGGAGCCGTCCGTATATCAGATCAAACTTCCAGGAGGAAAGTTCTGTTCAGGTTCCCGATGCTCAGCAGATTCATTAATTTGTATCTTGATGAGCAGGTTTATGTTACCTTTGAGAGCCATATAGTCCGTCTTCATATCGAGTAGAGGACCCCTTATGCTACCAAAGATACTCGTTGATGTTTGAACGATAAAAATTTAATAAATCAGCATCCGGAAGAGTACAAGACCCAGTAATGATATTAAAATAGTTATTAATTGTATCTGCTGGGGAAGACCCGGTTGAGCACGATTATAAATATTAAATTCCCGTAGATTTTTCCAGAAAAACTTTTTGTTAGATTTTTAAAAAGTAAAATGCAAATAGGCCTTTTTTCAGCTTTAATAGCGGCAGAGGTGAGATTACAAAATTGCTTATAATAATCCCAGTGAGCTTGCAGCTTACTTTTCTTAAAGTTAAGAAGAGCTTTGTCACGCAAGTTCATCATGTGTTTTAAATTATCTGTGAGCCAGCCAGCTTTGGATTTACAAAATTTAGATGTTGTCCAAAGGGTATGATGATTCAAAAGAAAATTTATATGAAAATTTAAAAAATCAACCTTTTCATCTACACTTTGGAGCTCAATAATTGTCCACCAGGGAATAAGGGATAGCTCGCCATTAAAAGACTTCTGATCAAAATATTTAAAATTTCTAAAGGTGCGATAAATGGGAGTGTTTTTTTATGAGGCTACAATTAATCTGACAAAAAACAAGGCAGTGATCAGGTATATCATAAACATCTAAAGTGCCGCTATCGATAACATTTGTATCTTCATTGGTAACAATAACATCAATTAAAGATGCAGAATTACAGGCATAACGAATCGGTACATCTATTAACTGTTTTAAATTCAACCCCCTTATAGCTGACAAGAAAGCCGAACTATCAAAGTCATGGGATAGCAAGTTAATATTTATGTCTCCCAAGCAAATCAGTGTACTGTATAATTAGCTAAAATATTATGTATAATTAGCTAAAATATTATGACAAGCAGTGAGAAAATCGTTCAAACTAAAGTTTGACGGATGATATAAAACTCCAACATATATTTGCTTTTTATTACAGGAGATATTTATCCATAGTTGTTCTAAGTAGTCAGTACATTCGGAATGAACAATTTTGAAGTTAATATCATTTCTTAAATAGATAGCCACACACAGACGGCACTTCTTAGGGCTGAGCTTTAGTCCAGCTCCGCGAAGCCGCTGGAACACTCCTTCCAGGTTCTTCAGGTGGTCGTCGAATGTTTTTCCCACCACAATTATGTCGTCCAGATACACCATGCACGTTGTCCACGACAGACCCTTCAGAACCGTCTCCATTAGTCTCTCGAATGTCGTGTCGTCGCATTACATAACCCGAACTGCATTACCGTGAATTGCCATAGACCCAACGCTGTCTTTTCTCGATCTTCGGGCGCTGGCCCCGCTTGCCAATATCCACTCTTTAAACCCAAAGTTGAGAAGATCTTCGAGCCGGCCAGAGTGTCCAAGGTATCATCAATCCATCAAGCAGGGGATAGCTCTCCTTCTTGGTGACATGGTTGAGTAACCGATAGTCTACGCAGAACCTCGTGGATCCGTCCTTCTTCTTCACGAGCACTACTGGTGACGCCCACGGGCTGCTTGAAGGTTCTATTACATTGTCCTTTGCCGTCTCGCGAATAACGCGTTCCGATTCCTCACGTTTCGCCAACGGCAATCTCTTTGGAGCTTAACGGATGGGTCTTTCTTCCCCGGTCTCTATCTTGTGTTCGACAACGTCGGTTCTTCCCTTAGCTCTGTTTTCTACTTCGAACACGTCCTGTAAATGTTGAAATTCGACCTACTCTTCCGTTCGTGGATAAAATATAATTTTGGCTACTTAAAGAATGTTTGATTTTAAAAATTTTATAACAACTCAATTGCTATATTTCATAAAAATATAACATTTACAGTTATTATTTTAAATAGTATCTATAATATGAATTATGTTTTTATCCACTCATGACAAAGATCTGTAATAAAAATTCAAAATTCAAAAATAGTTTCTACAGAATTCTTATTAAATAAAATTTAAATCGAAGAAGCCATTACTGAATGCGTTGCAGTCGGATGACTAATGTGATGTTAGGCACTCTCGGCAGCGAAAAATTCAGACAAAAAAGGTAATCCACATAAAGATAAATTACAAATAATAAAGAACACACAATCCAATGGTATTTGATTGATTATTCTCCCTATAAACCGATGGGAAATTTGTTAACCTTTTTTTGGGTGTTTCATTCATTTGTGTTTTTATGATCCGTTTATGGCGATTAGAAGATTAAATTACCTTATAGCTTTAACTTGTAGACATTGCCTTTGCGCTATACGACATCAACACATGCATACATGCGACACAACAAGATAATGTGTATCCACACACCGCGACATTTATTGATAGTTATGGTAGACATTCGACACTCGACTTTTTATAAGATTTCACGCTTTGCAGTTCAGGTCTGCCTGGCGCGAAATGAATTTGTGCAAAATTTGACGTCGAAAGTCTTCAAGGTAACGGAATTAATGCAAAAAGAAACAAGTGATCTTAACGTCGTACTCATCTCCTTCCAAACTATGAACCTCGAATGCATCCAAATCTTACTACTTAAAAGTGAATCCGAGAAGTAAATAATTTTTTCGCATTTCATACAGTAACGCATCATATTAATATCTTAACCATAATGGGTTACTTTACAGCATAGCAACGTATTAACTACTATTCAATTATGGACAACGGCCGCGGAACCCTTCAGGTTATATTAACTACTATTCTTTTTAATTTTCAATAAATATCAAATCTGACAGTTATTAATGTGACGGTGACTAATGTTAATAATTAAACATTAATAATTCAAATTTCACATTAAATGCGAAAAAATAGTATACGCAATCCCGTTGGAAAAGTGTTCTCTAAATTCGTATGGCTTTTTAAATTACTCACTTGTATTCAAACAAGCCAAACTCGTCTAGTAAAACGTCACTTTTCTAAACTCGTTGGGTAATATACCACAAACAAAATATCCATTATGAGTTTTTCTGTTACGGTTTGTAATGAATTATAATTGCGACCGTACTTTATACCGAGTGACTTTTAATGATTGAGGCAAATGTAGTGTGTTGCGAACACTGAGAAATTGGCAGTACTTGTCAAGTTCATTAATTTTGCGTGGTTGCGTAGTTATAGGTTAGAATTAATATTTACAGTGAAGAAGATTGTTCTGACAGATAATTATTATTATTATTTAGGAACTAAAAATATTGGCTCCCTTTGCGTAAACAGCACTGAATCCTTTGAGATAAGTTATTGAAGACATTATTAAAGTTTCAGGTGGTCCCATATTTGCAATTGCCTGCTGCAATTCTTCTAAATTGTTTAATACGTGTTCTGAACACAACATTATTTAAATAAGGAAATAAGAAGTTCGGGTCTAATAGAATATTACAGCAAAAGTTCAAAATGTTGGCCTCCTTCACGTAAGCAGCACTGAATCCCTTGTGATAAATTATTGAATACATTAATTAACATTTCAGGTCTGATATTTACAATTGCTTGCTCAATTGCGTGCTATAATTCTTCGAAATTGTTAAGATGATTACAGAACACCATATTTTTTAAATGCGGAAATAAAAAGAAATACAGGGTTGTCAAATCGGGTGATCTACTAGACCACAAACCAACACTAATTAAACGTCCTGGGAAAAACTAAATAATTTATTGTGGTTCATGCTGTGTGGGCAGTGATAGAATCTTGTTGAAAATAGCCATTTGCTAATTCAATATCGTCTAATTGGTTTATAAATGGTTCCAATATGATATCTCTGGGCATTAATTGTTTCCCGGAAGAATATTGGTCCAACAATTCTTCTCCGAGACATTGCCACCCAAACGCCAATTTTAAGTGGATGTAAAGGCACTTCAATCATATTATGAGGATTATGTGCTGACCAAGTCCTGTAATTTTGTGAATTGATAAACCCAGAGAGATGAAACCAGGCTTCATCAGAGAAGAAAGTAATATCCTGTTGGTCAATATTATTTAGCAAGTTATTGTTGTACCGCTGACAAAACTGAATGTGTTGAAGAAAATCGGGTGTGTGAAGTTGTTGAACCATCAAGAATTTGTACCGTCGGAAATGAAGGAGTTTTTTCAAGATCTTCCGAATGCATTCGTAAGAAACTCCTAAATATAGGAAATTGAAATAGAAAAGCTTAAAAGAACCAAATTGATTGCTAATCCATACTTATTTGTTGAGATGTGCGACGTATGGAAACATGAGGATTCTGTTGTTCAATATCATTAACATTTTGTACAACATTGGGTGTTCTTATAGTGGGGTGACCAGTGAATTTTCCTTTTCCTACATTACTGGATTGCAAGAAACGTTCAATTATTCTTGCACAATGTTGTGAAAAAAGACGAAACTCAATTTGTTCAGGGTATATTTCAATAAATTCGTCATAGGCCTGCTGCAGTGAATAAATCCAATTACCATTTTCATTTTGCACTCCACTTCGAAAATAAGCCATTACTAAAAATGTATTTTGTTCTGCGCTCAAAACCATTTTGATAATAAACTGTGATGTTTAAAAATCTGATTTATTTGGTTTTTTATTTGACAATAGACGAATTTGAATTTGACAATCTAGTGTCAAATTTTGAATTTAAAAATCCAGTACACCAACATAAACATTGAAAAGTGTTGCCAATTTAATAAAATAATTTTCAATCATTAAAAGTCACTCGGTATATATACATCTACTTTATAGTTGTAATCGCAATCAGTGGGTAATGGTCAAATTATTAAGATTGCATATTTACAAATGCAATGCTTTCCTTAAAGTTTTTATATCCGAAAACTAATAACTTCTTTTACCAGAGACACACGTTTCATCGTCAGGTCAGCTTTGATGACGACCTCCAAACCCTGTTAATAATTAATTGCTTGATCTTACGACTAGCACATTTAATAATAACGGGCCGACTTACAGGATTTCTCTGGATAATCGGTGTGCAATATTAATGTCAAACTCAGATAAGTTAACATCCAGCTGAAACAGTTTTTGTACAATTTCTTCCGTATTTTCATTTTTCTTCTCAAGGACTCTAAAAATTCTTAGGTTGTTTATGCGGGAATATTGCTCATGACAATAAAATGTTTTTTGAAGCTCTATTTTGGTTCCCCGAAGTTCTCTTTTAGTTTCCTGAAGTTCATGTTCAAAAATAGTTGCCTTTTCGGTAAAAGACCTTACAATGTCTCGAAGTTCCGTTCGCAGCATCTCCTTGAAAACACTTGTGATTTTATTTACAAAATTCTGTGAGGCAAAAATACAATCGACTACTTTTTAGACTGTTTCTTCCAGATCCTGCTCTTTGGAACTACGCAAGATAGTTCGGTACTCACCCTTATCAAAAATAGTTGTACACTTAACACTATAACTTACTTAACAAAATTGAGTTTAAATTTGCGTCAAATGCTGACCCATTGCGACTACTTGGGACCCTATTACCCTTGGGAAGATAACGATTCTGTAAAATTTGTCAACTTCGTCCGTCGGCAACATTTTCTGACCACGAGACATGTTGGATTAGAATTCTGTTTACAGCATTAACAACTCGATGGATAATCCTCCCGACGATTGTCTTATTTATGACATGAGAAGCTCCAACTAAGTGATATTAACTTTCAGTGCCCAGCCAGTACAAGGTAATACAAAGATGTTGATGAGATGTTAAAGCACCACCTTTATTTTGCAATATCATTCCCAATTACCGGGCAAAAATTTTTATTCTTCAGATCGCCTGGAGGCCTTGCTCTTGCAGAATTGAACAATTAGTTAAAATTTTACGTAGCGAATGGCGCTATTGTTCAGGACACTGCAAATGCATTTTGAACACAAAATGTATTAGGCAGATTCAAAGTCTTCTAAATGAAAAACTAACTATCCTGGGCAAAAGTGCAGTTCAAGCGTGCTTCGCTAAGCACTGGTTACATGGCGCTTTCTTAACCTTGATCTTAATCTTGACAATTCTGTCACTTGAATGTGAATGATGAATGAGTTCGTGTAATGTAGTAACATTAATTATTTTCGAAAACGCCTTATCATCATTTTTAATATTTTTATATTTACCTTTATCACCTCGAACGTAAATTTAAAATCTAAAACGAAAACTAGTTTTCGAAAATAAAGAAAATTGGAATACTTACATTTTTCATTATAAACAATGTACAGCTAAAATAAAAAAAAAAACAAAAAACAGGAAATGAAACTTTTCCAATTGTAAATTTGGTTGTATTTTTCAATGAATTGTCTACTTGACAAATACATACCATACGAAAAAATATAACCTATTTATTTATAAATTGACATACCGTCAAATAATTCTAACCTATTTCTAAAAAAATCATGTTCACACTATGAAAAAACTGAAAAAAATTTTTAACATTTTCCGTTTTTATTGATTTCAGCTGTACTTCGTGATTCTCTAGCAATCCTAACATTCTTTCGTAAATTTCAATCTCACGGATAGCCATTATTTGAAAGGCCTTTTGATTATGACCTAATTAAAGGTGAAAAACGAAAATAACTCCGGAGGCAGCCAATTTTTTAAATATAACAGTTCACTTTTGATTTAAAGTGAATATATTTTAATATAAAGCAATGTTACCTTGCAATGGCAACTTTCGATTGAGACGCTTATATAAAAAAATTGCACTAAGACTTACGTAGGATGTCCTGTTGTGGTAACCATTTTCCAACTTTCACATTAGAGGGTTGTCCTGGCAAATTTTTGTCCTCCCACTTCCAAAGAACTTTCATTTTAAATTGGGAAAACGCTCTAAGTATACTCTCGCGCGTTTCGGAATTTAATTCATTGCTACGCAAATTTGAACCTAAACTGAAGTACACCACACCATCTAACGCTGCGTCCAAGAAAGTCTGCAGATCATCCGGAAGCTTTTTCGGTAGGTGAACATGAAAGCCACCAATATCAACCATATTCGGTACTCGCGGAACAGGAGAATCAAAACTGACGTGTGAATTCAACAATACAAGTGAGGTATTGTAGATTAAATCGGACAGATGAGGAGCTCCCGGAAAATGTTTTTGTAAGAGCCTGTTCTGTGCTGGGTAAAAGTATAAGTTCATATAGAGCGTATGGAATAGTGTGAATAAGACATTATTAACTCTTTGAAAAAATGTCATTCTGGCCGGATAATCCAGGTATAAATCGACGACGTATGAGGATGGAGCAGAATTTCCAACTAAAGGATTGGTCCATATCGAGGAACCGAGAGTACTTAGTAGAATGGACGGTGCTTTGAAGTGGTAAGCGAAACCTTGAAAAGCGTCATCAAGAAATTGTTCCATTATAATTAAGTCGAAAGTTTCGTTAGATTTCAATAGCTGTTGTACTTTTTCATGAGACAGTGTTTGGTCAGTGAAAAACAAACCCATATGTCCGATGAAAAAGGTCCCGGCAATGGGTGACAGCGGACCCAATTCAAATAAATTCCAGTCTTTGCGAATGCCTGAAATGAGAGTTAAAATTATTTTACACACAAAAAAAAACATTAATATCAGAGAAGGTAGGTGCTAGGGTAATATTAGAAAAGCTTTATTGAGAATATTTTAAAATATATCGTAAGTGTATGTAGTGTAGTATGTGTATGTATGTTAATACAGCGTGTATCAGGTGTAAGAGGCCATACGTCACCAGTGGGTCGAAGACACTCTATAAACATTACTTTGCCTCTGACAAGATAGAGAAAGTGCCATAGTTTTCGATATATCGAATTGTGAAGTAGTGAGTACGGCCCTGGCGCGTCTTCGTATGTACGGAACTACGCTTAGCGCTGGCAGCGTCAGAGCACAGTAAAATACTTAACCCTAATCTTGCAGATGTGCTGCGTTTTGTTGTTTTACAGGCATATCAATAAAAGTAATACTACGATGAGAACGCTTCGAATGGGTAGGGTGCAAGTACCGTGGGGGTAATTACTCATTAAAACACCGCCAGCTCGGTTAGTATTCAATTGGAGAACGTGCAGAAATGGTTTTAATGTACGGCGAACTTAATTGCAACGTTCGACACACATGTCGGTTGTATGCTGAGAGATATCTGCAGCGACGACAACCGTCGCGAAAAACCATCTTGGAAGCTGTGCAACAACGAGGGACAGTGTTACCTTCATATGAAGGTCGTGGTCCACGACGTCATAGACGTAATGTACCAATGGAAGAACAGGGAGGTATTTAGTATCAGTAATAAGTATTACTACCTAGAAATGGTTCTTGTATTAGAAATTATTAAATTTGAAGATCGGACTGTTGTATTAGACTTCGAGCTTAAGTATTTTGAATTATCATAATACGCTCATCTGGGACGATGAAAATCCGCATGCGATTCGACAAGCTCAATTTCAATGGCGTTTCTCCATCAATATGTGGGCAGGCATCCTGGGAAAAATGCTGCTTGGGCCTTTTGTTTTACCCTAACGTCTTACTGGCCGAAATTATTTAGAATTTTTACAAAAAATATTGCCTGATGTTTTGGACGAAAGGTCCTTAGAGCTACGGCGACGGTGTACCACCGCATGTTACTCTCCCGGGCGAACCTATCTCATTAACCAATTTCAACGCCGATGGATAGGTAGGTACAGACCAGTGTCGTGGTCTCCTCGTAGCCCCGATATGAATCCGCTGGATTTCTTTCTGTGGGGGGCTTTGAAACAGGAAGTCTATTCGGTGCAAATCTACACAAGAACATTTATTACAGCGGATTCATGCTGCAGCTCACTGAGTATCGGAGGATCCAGAATGTCTAGGGCGGGTCCAGGAGAATTTCCGTAGTCGTGTGGACGCCTGCTTACGTGCCAATGAAAGACATTTCGAACACCTATTATAAATAATTGCCTTGATGAGGAAGCGTTCATATCAATAAATGCGAATTAATTTGCACAAATACGACATCGTTTATGGTACATATCATAAATGCTTTTCTAGCAACTTCTATGGTTATAGTGGGCCGCTTAAGTATTAAAATTGTATTTGATAGTGTAACAGCCTTGTTTACACAATTGGTTCGCTTTTTTATGACATCCCAGTTGTACGAGATGACATCCGAAATATCGATACGTTTTCAGAAGCACAGGTCCGTACTCAGTGCAGAATTTTTTATAAAATTTTCATAAAAAATTATATCAGCAGAAATCATTTTGCAACACTTTTCGGACTGTACATGTAACCCTTAGTTACGCCTATCACTATAGCCCCTTTAATACGATACACCCTGTATATCGTAAGTGTATGTACATAAATAGTACACTTTAAAAATATTTTCGGAAAATAGGTATACATATTAATATTATAAAATAATAAATAAAAAATATTTAACATGAAACAACTTACGCTCCGCTTCCTCAATAAATCCAGTCAATACAATATCTCGAAAATTCTTCATACGAGGCTTCTGTTCGTAAGGATTCAGGAAAGTAACTTCATGTCCTACGGCGGCCAATTCCTTCATGAGTCGCAAAGCCAATGAATGATGGCTGTACGTGACCGCTGGAAATACTCCAAGAATTTTCGCGCAATCCACTTCATGGAAAAAATATAATAAACATAGAAAGAGTATTCTCGTTTTCATGTCTAATTTTTATTGTGTGCTAACACTTGAATGGTAAATTACATCATAATACAGTTTTACGACTGGATGATTTTCTGACAACAGATTAAAACGGAATCGATGAGATAACGGGATTATCAGTAGTTAAGAATTATAGATAGAATGTCAGAACTTCATATATTAAGGCTCGGTTTATTCATTCTTACATGCTCCCAATGAATTATCTAGTAGAAAATTTATTAGTTGAATTAAACTGTGCCTATTCGGTTTAGTCACTGAATAATTATTTCGATGCTCAATACTTGCTCAATTTTTTTATAGAACGCAGTACACAGGCCGTTTCTCATTCCATTGTTTTAGTAGTTATCCGTCAAACAATTAGTTATGTTATGAGGTTATGAAATGCAGTGTACTGTTAATCGAATGATTTCATGCGATTTTCATACCTATTTTTATTCATTGATCAAACTACAAAATTGAAGATTTCAAATTTCATCCCTTATGAACCGAAGGTTAAAGAAGTTTGCCACGCAACATCAAAGGCACCGTCTCGAAGCCTTCGCACCTCGAAAGAGACGTATTATAGCGTTTCCGATTGACAGTGCACTAGTGTGCAGAGTATCTTCATCTCGTATTATTATATCTATAAGGCTAAAACAAGATGAGAATACTCTTGAGGGCATGCTAGTGCAATCAATTTGTCATGTATTGTAACTAACAATATTAGAACAAACCTTACATATATTTTGACCACTTCGGATTATTTGGTAAAATCCGTGACATTTGGTAAAATCCGTGACATTTCAAGTAAAAAAAATCAAGAATCAGCAAATCATCAGAGAATCGGAATCTCTTATGGATTTCTCCACTGCTGTGAACAAAGCAGAAACGGATTTCTGCTATTTCTGTGAATTTTCGTTTATTGTTGAGGCAACGCCAGTGAGCGACAAGATCATCTTGAGATCAAGAAGCAAGCAAATTACATAGTCTAAACGCCTAGCGTTACCATTTGGTAACGAGCTAAATTTCACGCATGGCATTCTTTTGGTTTTACAGTTATATGAAAAAAACGTCGGCAAAGGTTAGATTGATCCTTACTTTTAGTAATTTTTTCATATTAGGGCATTACTACGATTTACTAATAAGTAAAGTCACTTACATCAATCGAATGTCCATGATGTTTGAACACTTTCGCAGACGTCTGAAATTATCACTTCACAAAATAACAAAAACGTTATTGTACGCTATGGGACTCACAGAGCAATCAGTATTCACATTTGTCCGACTCAATAGGAAAAATATGTATCACTTTGAAATGTAGGCCAAGGCACAGTGGGCCCGATTAAAGAATTTCTGGCCAAAAGTAAAAATAAACTCAAACATATTGCTTCTAAACAATTATTTTACGAAACGTTATTAGCCTTTCAAGGTAACCAGTTCAATGCTCAAGGTGAAGATATTCTTTCAAATAGAGGTTATCAAACGAAATATACGATTCAAGAAACTTGCGTTGTTAAAGAAGTAATTTTTCATAGACCTACCACTAGGAAAGTATTTATCAACGGTATAGATTGTACTGATACTTTAATTGGAAGAACGTTGAACGTGGGAGATAAAATCTCGTTTACTTGCACAGCTTTAGTTTGTGGATCTTCATTATTTGTTGAATTCATTGTAAGGAAACGAATTCTAGCTGAAAATGTCTAATCTGTCATCGAATGTGAAACGTGATGTTGTTGATGAACTGCACAAACCAGCAAGGAAAAACTTTCGCCGCCGTCGAGTTATAATAAAAGGTCTCAAAGATCTTTTCCAAGGAGACTTAATTGAAATGCTTCCTTATTCAAAGATAAACAAACATAAACATTTTGACTATAATCAACACATTTTCTAAATATGCTTGGAGAATAGCATTAAAAAATAAGACGGGTAAAGAAGTAACGAGCTTTAAATCGATTTTATCTGAAGGTGGAAATTCTATACCGAAAAATCTACAAACAGATAACGGAAAGGAATTTTACAATGCAGACTTTCAACTTTTAATGAACAAGTATAAAATTAATCACTATAGCACATATTCTAATTTAAAAAGTTCGATAGTCGAACGATTTAATAGAACATTAAAACAAAAAATGTGGAAAGAATTTAGCATGCAAGGAAATTTCGGCTGGCTGAATTTATTATAACTAATAGAAGAATACAACACAGTTCACAGTACGACCGGTTACAAATCCAGCAAGATAAATCAAAGAAATGCAAAAAGGATTTTAAACTCCGTCTACAGCAATATTAAAATTGTGGATTCAAAAATTGCGAAATTTAAAGTTGGAGATCATGTGCGCATCAGTAAATATCGACAAGCATTTTCAAAAATGTACACTCCGTATTGGTCTAATGAAATATTTACCGTCACATCACTGAAGAATACTTTTCCCAGAACTTACCTAATTAAGGATGCTAACGATGAAGTTATACTCGGTGGATTCTATGAATACGAGTTACAAAAAGTAAAACATCCTGATGTGTATTTAATTAATGTGTTGAGAAAAAAAAGGCGATAAAGCCCTCATTAGTTACCTAGGGTTGAGCTCGAAACATGATGCTTGGATACCAAAACACAATATTTTATAATAAATATTTTATTAAATACAGATGCAAGATCTAATATTAAAATAAAATGTCTTACTATTTCACTCTTTTTTATTTATTTACTCACTAATACATCTTATACTCTACTTACAATAAATAGATTTTTCCAATTCTTTCTCTAAATCTTGAATTAGTTCTTTTAATTTTTTAGATTTCTCGATTTCTGCTATTTTGTAGTGACCCCATGCCAGAGTATGAATTTTGTCATCCAAAATATAACGTTTATCATCATAGGATGATAGTGCAATTTTGTTTTTTAATTCTGTGTATATCGTATGAAAATCCGAACGAAACACATACATTTTTCTATAAATAAAACCGTCTTGTTCTACTACTTGTTTATAATCATTTACAGTTAAATATTTATCTATTACATATTTTTTACACCTTTCGCTCTTTTAGTACAGTTTGAAATAAGTTTAATACAGTAGGCTTCCACACCTGTGCCAATAAACGATTTTACTATCTGTCCTGCGTATTCGTCTTTAAATCGTCCAATCACAGTCTGAGTTTGAGGGATTTCGTGCATATTATTTACTGCATAATTTGAAGTATCAAATTTATCTAAATTCTGTTTTATAGCTTCGTATATATTATTAGTATTAATACTCAATATTAAACTGTCCGTATCTGTATATAATAATTTTGCCTGATTGTCATATTTTAGTTTTATGAAATTATAGTTTTTGATATATCTAAAACACAAAATCCCACATACAAACGTTTATTGTACTTTATTTGCACTTTAGCTAATTCTATCGCGACTAAATGATCACTAAAAATTTTGCTTGATTTATAATTTGGTTTCGCAATCAACACTTCAGCTCCTAGTCTTCGATTATGTGTTTCCCAATGCATTGTTAATTTAATATCAACGCGATTTTCAAATTTTCCATAGTTTTTCCGAAAACACTCTTATTCAACAATTTGTAAAAAAAATTTTCAAATTCATTTTTTGTTTCTGCGCGCTTCTTGGAATTAAAATCTATATAACTTTTTAACCATCTAGATTGTGAAAATTTAATTGCTCTGTGAATCCGAGTCAATACTAAACCATGTTCCAAACATTGTTTCAAATTTAAATAATGAATTATGTAATTAGTTTTATTAGAAAGATTTGGAATAAGTTTACTGTAGATTGAATTCGGTGGGAAAATGTTTTCTGGACAAAATGGTAAATCATTATGACGATCATGTAAGTGAGCAGGATATTCCAAATCCACTTCGAAAACGTACCCAATATCTGAATCTTCCTCTAACTCTGAAATATTTAAATTATTAATTTCTTCTGTGGATAACCAAACAAAATTTCCCCATGGAAATCTCGAACACATTGCGAAACCATATAAGTTTGTATCATCAAGATATATTAAAAACGTAGTCGGCAATGTGGAGTCGGAACCGTGTAAAAATCTATTATTAGCATTTTCCATTCTTTGACTACACATACTTATACCTCCACGAATACCGTTTTTGAAGAAATGTAACATATCAACATCTTGTAATAATTCTAATTTAACTTTTGTCATTTTCAACATTGCCTTCCGACTTAATCCTGGAACTGTATAGAAATGACAAGGATCTAATTTATAATTGTTAATACGTAGATCTCTAAAATTTTCAAAAACGTTTGCTAATAGTAAGACATCAGATGTTAAATATACATCACTATAATCACTCATTGTTTTACAATTAAATGAATTCCAAACACATTCCGCTCTTTCATAATCCTCATCACTTACATTTTCATCATTTAATACATCATAAAAGTATTCTTTACGTGGCAATTTTGGAAAATCTAATTTTATGTATGAATCAATATAACAGTACGGAAATACCCCTTTTTGGCGTACTAATTTAAACAATTTATCATCATTGAAATGTTTCCTAATTTCCCGGCACTGCCAATCTTCCAAATATGAGCTTAATTTCAGCAAAGATGATTGATTGAAACGAAAAGAATCTACAAATCTTATTTTAAAATATTTTACGCTTTCTTCCTTTACAATCAATGTATTCTCCTACATGGATTATCTTCGCAAAAGAAATATATTTCTCTTTATTTTGTGAGATTACGTCAACATCGTCCCCTTCTAATGCCATTGTTTTTACAAATAAGTGACTGTCATAATTAGAGAGATTGTGAAAGAAAACCGGAATGAATTTTGGTACTTTATAATTAATGTTACATACAGAATGTGCAACATCTCTAAATGCCCCTGTTAAATGTTCGTGATCACGCACTTTTTCCTTAACATCCGAAATTGGTTTTTGGCAAATATGACAAATTGTTGCACGATCGTATGCCTCCTTCTCCCCTCGCGTTAACTCACTCGTAGGTACAATCTTGCTTAAATACTTTTCATACATACATTTAATATCATTTTTTAAAGACCTTATAAATTCAATGGCAACATTCTGTCCGCGATAAACCTTTAATTTTGACAAGTCATCATTAAAACTACATAACGTAATACGCAAAAGAATGAGGTTCATGTTCATAACATTTAACTGTAAAAGCCTTATTCGGATTTGGTTCTGCTCTATCGAATGGTTTCAATAAAGCTTCGAAATCAGCATATGCAACAAATGGTAGTTTCAATTGTTTTTCAAAATTTTCAAACTGTAATATGTTCTCTGGCATAGATTCACTATATTTATTTATCCTCAATTCTGCCGATGGTAAAACGGTTTTAATAATTTTGCCTCTTTTATGCCTTCGTAATTTTTCCTCAGATGTGAAATAAACCAAACACCACTCACATATACATTTCTCATGGCCATGGTGTGAAGTTTATCTTGAAACTAAACGTGAAAAATTTTTGATTCAACAATAATGGGTGTTTCCATCATCATCAACTAATAATCAATTTACATGAATATCTTTCCGGTTTTTTGTAGAATATAATGGTCCACTATTTCATCCACCATAATGTTACCATTATAATAAGAACTTAATCCATATACATTTATAGAAATATTATTTTTACTTTCAACATATTTCACATCACTCACTTTCAATGAAAATTCTAAGTCTGTGAAGTCTGCTACGGTGTTGTAATGCGGATACGAAGACGTTCTTTGAGGAGGACCTGTTGGTTGGCACACTGCAGATATTATCGCCCACGCAAAACAAGCATGATCATTATTTTGAACATTTATGATAGCTTTCTTCGCTCGTATTGCAGCAGGTAAAGATAAAAAACTGGAAGCTTTTAATGGATTATATTTGCTAATGTTAACTTCCATATACAAAATCTTCTGTAAGGCCCAACCTACAACAAAAATAAAATTTTAAATTACATACACTTCCTAAAAGTTAAGATAATTTTTACCTGAATCTCGTTCTTGAAATTCCGACATTTTTGCAAGAATGTCATTTACAAAATTCTGATATATATTATATATATCTGTTCCGGTGCAAATTATTTTATTTTTAGTGTTGAAAGACTTTATCGCCGCATCGTCTTTTGAATTTAAGTAATGAACACCAAACACTTCCACATTTACTTTCAATGCTCTGTGGATATCCATTAAGCTTTGGATGAGAGTTAATACTTTTTCTTTAATATTATATGTAAAATCATCAATATCCACATATTTATAAGGCTCCGTGGTCCGATATGTAACGATTTTATCACCGAATGCGCCAGCCATTTTTTCTATTCCATTATCAACAACTACAAATGCATTACTTTTATGCGCATTGCTACGTAAGTGTGCTGAGAAACATCTTTTGCTAACGTATATTTCACACACATCACATTTTACAGCATTTAATATTTCAAGAACTTGAGATGATGCAGCACCTTCGTTTACTTTCTGGCGTTTTCCATGACATGCGGTACGCATATGACGATTCTTATTATCAACTCGGGTAAATTCTTTTCCGCACTGATCACATAGAAACATATTTTTGCAATTTTAACTTCATATAACAATCACGAGAAAAACTCACTACTCGAATGTAATTCAACGACGATAGATTTCAGCTTATATATCCTCCTCGTTGGTGGGGGAACGATTCAAACGCAACTGGTTCAACCTCCTCCGAGGTCACTCTAGGTCACCTTCCACAGATAAACCAATTCTGGAACTTTCTCTGACCTTGACTATATTTATCAGCTTTAATTAGGTCACCTTGATCTCATTTATTTAGAATTTAGGTCAAGGTCAAAATTATGAATAAACCGATTCTGGGACCTCCTCTGACCTTGACAGAATTATAGGTCAAGGTCGAAGGAGCTCCCAGAATCGGCTTATTCCCTCTATTGTATCGTTCTTTTTTTTGTAAAAAAAATTACTACACTATGATAATTCAGATAATTGTAGTAATTTTATTGGAATTGTTTATAATAATTTTGTACCTGTTATTTTTGTTCCTATTGTAAAAATAAATTTTTTGACCATTAATCTTAGTATTTTTATGCATTCAACAACACACTTAATACAACGTCAAAACATAGTGAAAACATCTAAATGGGGGTCTAGGGACTTTTTATACAAAATCTAGGGATTATATAAAATTTTGTCTGACAACGTTGGTCAAGCAAAGCAACGAGAGCGACACCAGCGAGAGAAAGTCGACACGTTACAAGTTTACAAGTGAAGGATAACTTTTCGAACATTTAAAACATTTATTAGGATGCTTTGACATTAACATAGGTAAAATTATGTTGACGTTTGTTTTAAAAGTAATCTTATCTAAAACGTAGATTTGCATATTTCATGGGCTACTCTGGTCTATTTTCAATAAATCCATAGTAAACCTGCAGTTAAAAAAGTACCCCATCACATTGACGTTTAAGGACGTTTATTATATTTACATACTGTGTACCACCCTTGCGGTTTTGGAGGTTATACTAAATGTCGTGTTATAATTAAATGTGACACAATAGGGATTTTCTACCGAGCTAACTTTTCTTAACCACATCAAACCAGTTACTCAAGTAATGACGTAATGAGTTATCTTTTTTGACGGAATTGGTCCGTTCGTTAGCTCTGCACTTTCTGCACTTTCAACACCTTTACTCTATTTTTCTCATTCCTACTTACATTATATTACATACATCTCACTCTCTCAAGAGCAGTTGTTGCAAAAAGTGTAGAAAACTGCATTATGATCAGGTGTATTCTTAACATTCTTGTTGACACTTAAAATTTGTGTGGAAATTAGTATTGGGCATAATCGGATGATTTCAAGATTTCAAGAAATATTTTTAACTTTATCCGATATCGGAAGAAAGTTAAAAACCATCGGATTAATTTACCGCCAAAACTATTTTTAAAAATTTCAACCAATAGGCAGTCGTTTCGTACAATCAGATGTCGTATGTCGGACACGTGTGAAGGGAGATTTTTAATTTGCTTGAAATCGGCCCGTGAAAACACGTTTTGCTTGCAAACCAATTCGAACGGATTATGTACTGTGAATGCTTAAAGTTAAATCATAATTCAGAACGTAAGCTGCTCAAGGGCAATGTTCCAATGTATCGACTAGTGGTTTCAACGTTCCAAATTTGATTATATTCCGTTTTTTTTTCTAAAATATCTGTCAAATGTTTCTGAGGTTGATGTTAAGAAATTTCAAAAATTTCTGATAAAAGCAGGGTTCCAACAGAAACCCTAGAATTTTGACATTGACAGGCATTATAGAAAAAAAAACACGGTATACCAAATCAACAAGAGCCATCGTTAATGTCAACTTGACGATAAATAGGAGGCAAACGCTAATCAATATGGAATCGGATGATTCCGTATCTACAATCGGAACCTTCCGATTATTTTAAGAATCGGAAGCAGCTCCGATTATCATCCGATTCCGTCCCATCACTAGCTGGAGCCAATTTATTATAATTTGTATATAATAGTATTATGTGAGTGTTTACCTGCAAATTAAATTTCAATTGTTCTTTTGTTAAAAATTTTTATTGCAATAAATGTTGTCTTTTTACTTCTGAGACAGCCCCTTAAGTACTATTGTTTCGTGTTGACTCATTTTGTTTCGTTTTCTTACTTTCACACCACACAACTGTACTATCTTTGTTCTTGTCTTTTACTAAATACCTCATTTCTAACTTTTGAAATGTGAATTTTGATTATTGACAATAAAATTGTTTTCAATTTATTGTCTCATAAATGTTTCTTTGTTCTTTATATTTCTATTTATATCTAGCTAAATGTCACAGCAATATGTAATGAACTAAAAGTTGGTGGGTAATCTTGAACATAAACTCAAGTAAAATATTCACACATATTTTCTTTACTAGAACGTAACAAAGTACACTTCCCAGTAAACACTAAACATCACACGGACATCGCAAAATGTTATGTTTCAGTCACATTTGAGATGTTTTTCTTTGATGTCTATGTGATTTTAATTTTATATCATAAAAATTATGTAACATCAATTATACAAAGATGTAATGTTGATATTACTAAAAGGTACACATGTTTATAACATTGCGGCAATGTTACATACACTTTCAAAGTATGACATCTGTTCGTGTATGTTATATTGCGCTTGCGCATTGTTACTGCGTTTATTCTTTCGTGCTTTCGCTATCTTAAGTGCGTTTGAATGTAGACCACCGATTTATGCAGTATTGTGCAATCTTAAAAAATGCGTAATAAGTATGTAGCAGTCTACTTATTTTTATCGCTCCTTATTTTGTTTTAAATCGTAGAACATTATTGAAAAAAAAGAAAATGGAACAGACCAACACGAGTGAGGTATGTTCATAATAAATAAATAAATTTTATTTCTTTTTATCTATAATATATTACGTTATGCACAGTGCCGGCTCAACACGGTAAGCAAACGATGCGTCGCATCGGGGCGCCTCGCGTGAAGGGCGCTCAAAATCAAAATGAAATAACAGGTACTTATTATAATTTAAAAAAATGCAAGTAATAAATACTTCCTATTATAATATTTTATTGGCGCACTTTAGATTTCAGAATAGAATTTTAGTACAGAACTTTTATTGGTACGTTTGCCAGATGTGGTAGATATTTATTTGCGGACCAGGCAGAGAATCCGGACCATTCCAGAAATTCTCTCTTTATATTATATTGAAATAAAATATTTTTCTCGACGAAAGTTTTGTAAAGCTGTTCTCACTGCTTTTAGGCATGAGATTAGAGAAATTCTTATTAAATTTTATATTGCTACCTTATAAATAACATCCTTTTCTTACTGTGAGAAATGCATTAGCAAACTCAAACAAGTAGCCCCTCTACAGTTCACAATTTCTAAATTTTCAATTTTTAGAACAGTTAATCTCAGTTAGACTTTTTTCCTATACAGTTCTAAATCAGTTTGGAACTGTACTGCTCATGCGTTGGCGTACTAAGTTTATTAATTTAATTAATTTAAAGTAATTTTAATTAATTAAGAAGCTTAATTAATCCAGTGGCGTAGCTTTCATGACTTTTCAATAAATCTCAATAGTTTTCCCCCAACCAAGTTCAGGGCGTTTGAAGGACTAATCAAAGATGCGAAAGAGGAAACTTTTCTTTTGTCTCGCCCAACCCTTTTAAATATATTTTCAAAATTGCAGTTTTTTTACGTTTCCATAGTCAAGACCTGTGACTAACAAAAACAATTGAAACAGTCAATAAATTATTCCCAAAAAATTAAAAAAGGCAAACTCAACCTTTGAGTATTCGAATTTTGTAAATTTAAGCGGCGTTGCAGCTTTAGGAAGGCCCTACTTCTTTAATTCCTGGGAGGGGGGGGGTTATTTTGAGTACACAACTTAAGTTCCAGTGGAAACGCCTTCGTAATGTAAACTAATAAAATAAAATTGCCAAAATATCTGCTTAGTTTTTGAGATTTTTAATTAAAAAAAATATTAGAAGGACCTACTTCTTGTGGAGGGGGGGGGTAGGTGGTGATTTCCAGCATTCAGTTTATATTCCATAGTGAACGCCTGTGATGTAAACTAAAACTTTATTATTGAAAAAAAATTTCTAAATACTCAATTTTTGAGAAGGCCCTATCTCTTTGGGGGAGGGAGGATTTGATTTTCCATAAAGAAAGGCTAAAATTTTTAATTTTCAAGGTTGAGTGGAACAGCTTCATAATTTCTAGTAAGGTTGTAATGTAAGCTAATGATAAAATAAAAAAAAGCTAACAAAACACTCAATTCTTGAAATATTCAAGAAAAAAATATCGAGCATGAACCGCAAGTTCAAATCAGTCATTCTGCATCGACAGAAAATTTGGTACAATCTACAGCAGGCCCCTCGAATTCGCAAGAACCTTCTTCGGGAGATTATCTCTTGATTTTACAAGAACAAGAACAGCCGTCTACATCAGAAGCATCCGAATTGTCCGATATTATTAGTTATGTGACTAATTTCAATTTAAGCGATCCCGCAACTATTTTTTTGTAATAATAAAACAATTCAGTGACTCGGGAAAAAATTAAATTCAACATTCTCTGGGGCGCTGAAACATTCCTTGCATCGGGGCGCCAAAACCTTTAGAGCCGGCGCTGGTTATGCATGTTTTATAATGATATGTTTATGGCTCAGAACGATATAGGAGGGTAAATATGCTGCATCGGACCTGACCTTCAATAGCTCTTTATTGAAAAATAAATATAATTATATAAAATAAAGCATGCATTAAAATGAGAAAAATTAAACTAAAAATCAACATCAATCACCAAAAATATTTTGATTTTCTGAGTTTGTTTTCTGCTATAAGAGAATTAATGTCAGGTCCCGAAGCAGCAGGTGATTACCAAAAATTTCAAACAATGTTAATTATTGTTTTGCCTTAAGAAGTTAGCATTATAAAATAATAAATAATAAAAACAAATTTGTTTGTGGCAATGATTACTAATCGCAAATTGGAATTCACATTCATTCATAAAAAATATTCGTCTCGATCCTGTGAAATATGAACTTCATTTAATATGTCCCAAAATCAAGAGAAATATCAGGAATAAATATGTACGAAGTGAATGCAATTTAGTATATGATTATGATTGACACGAACCTTTCATAAATGGAAATCAATAATTTAAATACAAATAAAAAATTTTCGGGTATGTTATACATCGTTGAAAAGCTCTTTTTAAGACCGTCTAACTAACCAAAAATCCAATACGGCTGCCATATGAAAAACAAAAGTTAGCACTAATAATATCTTGAGGACAAATGACAATCAGAGGTTTCTGTTTATATCAAAAACTTTGTCTTAAAAAAGTGTTTGAACATTGTAAAACTTTAGAAGACGTCACATTAGGTGTTATTGAGTTATCGAAGAATATTGAAATCGGCAAATATTGTTTTTGTTTTAATTATCTTAAAATTTAAAATTTTGAATTGAATTTCAAATGAGATTTGCGGCGAGTATTGAATTCTGCAAAACATTCCCCATTTAACCATTGCTCTATGTCTTCTAATAACCGAGATACCAATGGCGAGCATCGAAATGTGGACATAGTGTATGGACGTAAACGTTATAAAGAGGACAGCAATTACTAATTAGAAATCTTGCAGTCAACGTTTCGCCGTGCGTTGACAGCTTTTGTGAGACTGAAAGTCTTAAAAAAGGCTTTCAGTCTTGAAAAAACTGTCAACGCACGGCGAAACGTTGACTGCAAGACTTCTAATTACTGTCCGCTTTATATTGTATATATTACGTATAAAGAATCAAATTTCTTTCTCATTTCTTTCAACAGGATAAGAAAACCAGAAAATGAACATGTGTGGAGAATATTTCCAAAAGACATTTACGTCGTTTATCGCGATAAGCAGTAGATAAAATTCTTGCGCAGAGCGATCACAACACTGAAGACATTCTTCATACAACAGAAAATTGTAATAGTCCAGTCGGTACGAAACTAGTCTTAATAAAAGAGTCGGCTAAAAGTTTAATTTCCAAACCTACTTTTCTGGAACCTGTAATGCAATACACTGAGAATTATACAAAAAATAAGCAACAAGAAAGTGACTCTTTACCTAGCTCTCTGGCAGAATGGATCCTTAAGTACAATATTTCACATACTGCTTGCTGCAAATGACCTTTTGCAAATTTTAAGATTGTCTGGACACAAATTGTCAGTAGACTCTCGCACTTTATTAAAAACACCAAAATTGCATAAAACTACTTCTATTAGTTCTGGTGAATATATTCATTTGGGTCTAAAAGAAGGAATTGTTTATACATTAGAAATGAACAATTTCAAATCTAACGAGAACTGTATTTTAAACTTAATATTGATGGTTTACCTATATCAAAATCATCCAACAGTCAATTCTGGCCGATTCTTGCATATATTGATATAGAAAATATTTCTGAGCCGATTATAATTGGTATCTACCATGGCTACAAGAAGCCAGACAATATATATAAATATTTTCAACCAATGGTTGAAGAATATATATTACTAAAGAATGATGGTATTCGACGTAATACCACAAAGTATCGTGTACTAGAAATACATGCAATCATATGTGATGCTCCTGCTAAAGCTTTCATTTTGGGTATTAAAAGTCATAATGAGTATTTTGGATATGCAATATGTACGCAAGAAGATGAATATGTAAATGGCAGAATGACTTTTCCAGACATAAACTCTGAATTAAGAACAGACCACGCATTTATTATGAAGTTAGATGAAGATCATCACAGAGAAAATACACCTTTCATCAATCTCGGTATAGGTTTAGTAACATGTGTTCCTCTAAATTATATGCACTTAATTTGTTTAGGTGTAATGAAACATTTGATATTATTTTGGGTAAGAGGCAAAAGAGATGTTCGTATTCATGAAAACAATATTACGCATGTATCTAGAAAATTATTAAATATTAAAAAATATCTTCCAAGTGATTTTACACGTTTACCAAGATCAATTCTGGATATAGAAAGATGGAAAGCAAGCGAGTTATGACAATTTATATTATACACAGGGCCAATTGTTTTGGAAACTTATTTAAATAGAAGATATTACCAACACTTTTTTATGTTTTCATGTTGCTGTTAGATTATTATGCTCATCAGATACATGTCTCACCTATAACAGTTATGCTAAGAATTTATTAAAATATTTTATTGAACAATATGCATCTTTGTACGGCTAAGAATTTATAACTTACAATGTGCATAATCTTATCCATCTTCCTGATGATGTGTTGAAGTATGGAAAACTAGATAAATTTAGCGCGTTTAAATTAGAAAATTTTTTAAATACTTTAAAAAAGAGCGTAACAATTGCTCGATATCCTTTAAGACAGGTGGTAAATAGAACGCTAGAGAGTCGTAATTATAAAACATCACTGAAAAAGAAAGTATACCCACTCTTAGAATACCAAATTGAAAGTGGTAAACTAACAAATTTAAGAAATCAGATGTATTTTCGGAGCGTAACATGTAAAGAGTATAAACTTGATATATCGGAAAGAAATAATTGTGTTTTAATGCGAGATGAATCATTATTTGTTGTTATGGACATATGTTCTACTAATAACTTTGATGTAATATTATATGGAAATGTTTTTCTTAAAAAAGAGCCCTATTTTAAAAGGCCATGTTCGTCAGAAATGATAAGCAGTTTTATAGTTTCCGATTTCTCTGATGATATTGCTTCGTATCGATTAAGTGACGTTAAATGCAAATGTTTAAAATATTTGAATAATAATAAAGTCATCGTTATCTGCCTACTACATTAATTTAGGTATATAAATTGAACATATTTTTTTTTAATTTCTTTTACAGAAACCGTTCTCTGTTGTGAAATTTGAATATGGTGATAGATTGGAAGTTTATTATTCTGTAGTGGCGACAAAATGGTTAAATTCTAATCAAACTGAATGCAAGTGGCCTAAAAAGATATTAGGAATGCAATTAAAAAATTATTAAATCCTTCAGTAGAATGGGACACATACTATTCATGTCATGCGAAGTTTTGGTTGGTGAAATTTTAAATTGTTACTACTAATTTGTATGGATTGTTTGTATTATAGATTCATATGACCAAGCTCTGGTGTACGAAAAGAGACTGACAGAATTAGAAACAGATGCATCTGATGTTCCTTATCACATGGGTAGAGGACAGAGAAAAAGAAAGAAGAGGAAAGTTTTCTCAGGTATAACCTTAATATTAATTGACTATCAATAAATACTAAATAGTACATAGGACAGTAAATCAAATTAAAGGTAGTAGAAGTTCCACCATACAACAGTTCATTTAGAACGAAAAACAAAGCTTATATGTTTGTAATTTGATTTATTGCTTTGTATATTTATTATGTAGAGTATAATTTTAATGGAAACATTGATAACTAGCGATATTATAAAATATCAAATTGTATCCACAAGTATATTCATATTTCAGATACTGATAGTTGCAGCTCCCAGGATGATAACTTACCGGATCCATCACTGCCTCCACCACCTATTATACAAAAAAATATATCCAAAATTGTATTTGGATATAAAGAAGACTATTCTCCAAAAGAGTGGAATAAGATTTCAGATAGTAATAAAATAAGTATTTATAATATGCAGTATTGTAATATTTTCTGTTGTCAGAGTTTTTTGATGTAAGTGATAAAGAGAGACTCATTGGTCGTCACAATACCTCTGCATGCACAACGTCTTCTCAACATAATACCTCTGCATGCACAATACCGTCTCAACACAATACAGACATTTCTAATTCCCAGATGCAGCAAAAATCATTATACCTTAATGATACACAAGGTATGTTAATTTTTGTAGTATAGATATAGGTCATTTATGGTACAAATTAAAGCTCTATTGGCCATTTTTACAAGTACACTTTAATGTTAAAATCACTTTAATCTATACATAGCACATATTAAAGTGATTTTAAATTTACAATGCGATTATAAAAATTGTCTTGAAGTTCCAGTACTTTCAGTATTTCAAGTTCTACAACTTTTAAAGTATTCTTTCTGTACTAACAATTCGTTCAATTTCTTTGTGGTCATTGCTATATTTTTTTAAATTTAACTAGTAATGATAAAGCTTGGTTTGAAGGCTTCCGCGGCCGTTGTCCATCACAATCTTGGTTTCCGGGTTGGGAACCGTGTCAACTCTTCGTCTTGCCGACGTTTCGTCCATCTCGCCGTGGACTTCTTCGGGGCTTCGTTGGAGGCTGTAGCTGCTGATGTAGTCGCTGCTGCTGCTGTGAAGACTCTGAACTGGTTGTTGGTAGGTTGTGCGTATTTATGCGGTCAGTCGTCATGGGTCGTTGCGTCTCTCGAGTTGGGAGTATCTGATTGGGTCGACAGTTCTTCATATATCAGGCAAGTTGATTTTTTTGTTCACAACGGCGTTTTTTTTAAGCTCGTCCCATTGTGCGGCGCACAGTGATGCAGAGTGAAATTCTAGCGTGTCAAAATTATTTTTTGTTACGTCTAAGTTTCCATAATGATGTCTAATTACTAGCTACTATTATGTAACTCGCAAAAACATCTACATAATTTGATCTCATTTTTAGTTCTTGTCTTTTGAAAGTTACAAATATAGATATTTAATATAATTTAGTTTGAAATAAAAAATTATATAAATATATTTTTAGATCCGTTTGATTATGAATGGAGTTGTTTAAAAAAATCTAAAATAACAAGATTTCACCAAATTTAAACAATAAAATTTGCTAAAATATTTTGAAACTTAGGTTTAACTTATTAGCTTTTCAATCATGTTTGATACTTGTAAAATTTATGCGTGATTTGATAGCGCCACAGAAGCGTAAATATAATAATAAGTTTACTAAATACTGAAACGGACATGAAGTGACATTAAAAGATTGTTTTTATTTTTAAGTGTATTCAAATGTTTACATTTATTACGGACTTGTGACATTATCATTTACCGAATTTTTTTGTAATGCGGTTTTTTTTAAATTTATTTGAAGTTCTCCCAAAACTCCGGAGATTCTGCTCTTGAGAACTAATAACTGCATTTTATGTTTCATGCCCATGATCCTCTAGTGTACATTTCAGGACGCCATTGTTCACTACTAAAGAGTCCCAGTGCGGATGATTTATCTTTCCAAGTAAGTCGTAGCTCTTCTAACTCTCATCGCTCCTCTACCTACGGTTGTCCTTGCAATCTGGGCCGGTTTTTCTTCCAGACGAGTACACTGCTCACAGTTTTCTTCGCAAGACCCGTGGAAAGAGGTAGCTCAAAAACAGAGCGATTACCAGATATTGTTTCCGTTGCTGGAAAGTAATCTGGCAGTCTTGATTCCATTCAAAAGACCGTCCTTCCTCTGTCAGTTTCTTTATCGATTTGGCCGCCTTTGCAAATATTGGTACACATCGCTAATAATAGGTACAAAGCACCAGAAAACTTCTTATCCGACTTGGTAGTCTCTTACTATCTAAATTTTCGCCGAGTCTACGGCAATGCCTTCACCACTGACGACAAAAAGATCTGTGACATGTAATATGTTCTATTGTAAATACGACGAATTAAATAATTATTGCTTATTTCTGTTTTTTTTACGTTATTATAGAACAAGAAATCCACAAGAAATGGATTGTTTAAAGCTGCATTCAAACTAATAAAATAATAATTCAGTAGGCGAGAAAAATATAAATAAAGACAAACACTTAAGGGTGGTATTCACATCCGGAGGATCTGTCCGATGTATCTATCAGGCGTCCAAATTCACACGTGTAGACACCGAGTAGATTAGATACTTTGTTGATTGGATTTGTACGCCAGATAGATACATCGGACAGACTGAATTTTTAATATTGTCGTACTATTATTTTATTGTACAATCCCAAAATACCATAACCTAGAAATTAAACGTTTAAAATTTTGTTGCAACTCGGTTTTGATTCCTCGAGCATCCTCTAACGCAATGTCAGATCAAAAATACTCATGATGTCGCGTCTTAAACTACTGTTTAAAATTTTAAATTATAATTCAGTTTATAAAGAATAAGCAAGCCAAAATTTTAAAATACGTTTAGATCAACATAAATAGATATCATATCGAAAAAATAATCAAAATCATTCAGTAATTGTAGAACAATCGTTAGAAAATATTTTGAAAATATTAATATTTTATACTGTAAATCTAATATTTTCAAAACACGTTTTGTAAAAATGTGCAAAATTGAAATGTCATCGAATTCAATCAGTAAGCATACGGATTTTGTTAAATCAAACGACATATTTCATAGTTTTCTAGATTAATTAAACAGAATACAGATTTGACAATTTTAATATTTATTAAAACTTCTTAAAATGATAAAAGACCAAAATAATTATTTATTACAAATAATTTTTAATTTAATTTACTTTTACATTTCTCATTTTAATGTCCTTTGGCAACTTTATTTACTAATTAATTACTCCTGACGAAACTATCAACCGATATCAACGTTGAACGATCATGCGGTTGTTAATGTCCGTTAAAAGATTAAAAAGAATTTGTTGTTGCTTTTTACTATTTTAATTTGTAGAACTGTTTTATCCTTTAATTTCAAAAAGTTATTTATTGTACAACGAAAAGTACAGTCATTTCAATCTTTTTAAATAATCACCAAAGAAAATTAATTAGTTTTATAAATAACTTCGTTTGGCCAATTTAAATCAATAGATAATACATCGAGGGCTATAATATCAATTTCGCAGAGAATGATTTTATCTAGACTTGGAGTCGTGCGTCCAAAATCACCATGAACAAATTCCTTGACATATGTACCAGCCTGTGTTTTTATATAAAGATCTATGAGGAAGGGTTTATCTAAAAAATATCATCAAAAATTAATTTGTGAACAATAATAATCAAAACTAACCAGGTACGAAATTTGCTTTCATCTTATGTATTCTTCGATTCCTAATTGCGAATGGCCTACGATGCAAAACACGTATCGGAGTTTTCTGTTCAATGTCAACAGGCGCAAAATTGTTTAATTTCTCTATAAGCTCCTGCGTCACCTTTTCCTTCATTATACAAAGAGCATTGTAATCTTTTGTTTTCGAATCTTCACCTTCTTTAATTTTCACAAGGTCTGATTTCGGTACACTTTGAAGGTCGATAACTTTAACTAAAGGTGAAACGTTTATTGCTGTTTCTAGTTCACGATATTTTTCAAATGCGAACGTAGTTCTCTTCGGATCTAATAATTCTACGAAAAATGGTCGACCTTTACCTAAACATCTTACATCGCAGTCTTCACGGCCACTTGCAGTGAATTTTAAGTTATCCGCTGGAATACTTAAGATACAAATTTTTACAAATCTCTTAATTTTTTATGAAAGAGTTGACTGACCTGAAAATTTCTGCAATTTTGTCAAATATTATTTCCTGCACAGATGATTCCATGGTTTTAACTCCATCAATAATCCATGGACTTTGACTTAAATTTCGAGAAGTTTTGCAATATCGGCCAGCTACAAAAATCGAATTATGTTTGCATTCAATGGCTACACAGTGTAGAAAATCCGTGGGCACTTCTGGTGGTACCTTAACAAGCAACTTGAACAGACTTGACCCTGTTAGTGAGAGTGCATTTAGAACACCTTTTCTCGTGAATATTTCTCCATTATACTTTTTATGTTGAATACTTCTTTCTTCGAATATTTTCGGTTGTAAGTACTTCAGAATACTTAATTCCTTAAAACCAATTTACCATTTACTGCATAGTGTTTACAACTAATTGAAACTATTTTACTTTATTAAATTTGGAAGAGTAGGTGCGTATCAGATGTAGAGAAGATAGATCTATTTAATGGTATTAGAATCCAATGTGGCAGCCATAAGAAAAAATGAAGTTGGCCGAGATGAAACGTTTTAAGTCAAATGTATTGATATCGTAGAGCTCAAAAAATGCCTCTAGAATGTATTAATTTTACCCCACAATAACTTCAGAAAAAAATAAAAAAGAAAATTACATTTTTCGGTTTTTTTGGAAATATTTCGAAAACCACAGATCGTAGTTTTTTCAAAATAGATTATTGTATAACACCAAAATACGCAACTTTGCCCTCATTCAACTCTCTTCGTATCTCTTACCGTTCTCGTGATACCAACGCCTGCATGTAAATATACAGGCTGTTACAAATTCAAAGCAATATTTTAATATTGCTTTAAATAATTGATGTTTTTCTTTCAATTTGCCCATCCCTATTTTAGATTATTCTATTTCTTGTACAAGATTTAGTTCAATAAAAATTTTATTATGAAATTTTTACTGCAGATATGGTTTGGAGATAGAACATGTTCTATTTTTCCAATTAGTTTTTAGTAATTCAATTTAAATTTTCATACAATTCACAAATTGATTTTTTTAATAAATTGAATTAAGGGACCTATTCTTGACAGGCGAGTTTTTAAATGCCCATACGTATTCGTTAAAAATGCGAATGCGCGTATTCTTGACCATTCGAATTACCAAAACGTACACATTCTCATTGTGAGCGGATAATCACCACTCATTTTTATATACGGATGCTCGTTAATTATAGATTTGTTCATAGAGCAGTTTGTAACTTAATCCATTTTTTTATCAATTTACCATCATAGTGTGCCGTAAAAGTCTAGTGAGAATGTGGTACTCATGTATGTACTAAACTTTGACAATGAAGGTTACTCTGAATTAGGCAATGTTACAATATTTTCTTTATCTACGATCACTACTGTAAATGACGAATTACGTACAACTCATAAACTAAGCAAGCGGGTGCTTACAAACGTCGCGTCGTGCGACGTAACAAAATCGCACAACGAGGGCATTTACACCTAACTTTACGCACGCTTGTAGTTAAATAATAATAATAATATTAATAATAATAATAATAATATTTATTGTCATTGGGTCTTGTAAAAAGACATTGACATTGTCAAAAATCGTACATAATACATATAAAATAACGAATAGAACAAAGTTAAGTCAAATGCAAGTATGAGATTTACACATTTAAAAAAGAAATTAAAAAAGAAAGTACTACATATCACAGACATCAGTTTCAAAAGAAACAGACATTAGTCAAATCTAAGAACTAGTGTTACATTTCATATGTTATAAGAGCATCTAATTGTCACACATTGAATTAATCAGGAATAAATTCATTTATATGATAAAAATTCTTTTGATGCAGAAAAGTTTTTAATAAGGTTTTAAAGTTTTTTAAGCTCGTATTTTTTATTGATGGTGGTAGTGAGTTAAAGACTTTTATCGCTTTGTAATGAGCACCTCGTTGATAAAATGTAGATTTATGTCTCGGAATACTAAAGTTATTACAGTATCTTGTTTTCATATTGTTATACGTGTCGGAATTTCGAGAATACAAATGCTCATGTTGTTTCATGAAGATACCTAATTCCAAGATATATAGACTAGGCAGTGGTAAAATACCTAATTTTTGAAATAGTGGTCGACATGGAGTATTTACTGGAACTCCACACATAATTCTAATAATTCTCTTTTGCAATACAAAAATATTCATGACATAATTGCATGAACCCCAGAATATCAAACCGTAACGCAGTCTAGATTCAACGTATGCAAAATAAAATGCTTTTAGAGATTCCAAACCTACACTACTTCTTAAATTAAACAAAGCATATAGCGCTGAGCACACTTTTTTACTTAAGTTACTGCAATGCCGCTCCCAATCCAGTATGGAATCAACATGAAGTCCTAAGAAGTTAACGACATTTGACACTGGTAAAGATGAATTATTATGTTTGACATATATACTATAATCAGTTGACTGCTTTCCAAATGTCATTATATTTGTCTTTTCCATATTGAGACGCAGGTTATTGGATGCACACCATTCATTCATTATGGCAACTACATTAGTGCTCATTTTTGAAACATTGGCAATATATTCGTCGGTCATAATTATGTTAGTATCATCCGCGTATTGGGAAAGTCGACCTGGTGTTAATGATGTGGATAGATCATTGACATAAATCAAGAATAATGTTGGTCCTAGAATAGACCCTTGGGGAACTCCACGAAAAATAGGTGATTCTAAAGATTGATATGTTTTAGTTGTATTGTTTAATTCTGATGTTAAAGTGACAATTTGACTGCGATTGTACAGGTAAGAATGAAACATATTAAGGGCTATACCACGTATACCGTAGGCTTCCATTTTTGTTAATAAGATATTATGATCGAGTAAGTCGAATGCCTTGGAGAGATCAAAAAATATTCCTGTTACATTATATTTCCTGTCTAGATTTTCGTATACATACGTCAGAGTATTGTAAATAGCATCCTTCGTTGATCTATTGCCAATGAATCCGAACTGATTCTTATTTAATATTTCAAATTTTGATAAATAAGAAACCAGTCTTTTGTTCAGAACCTTTTCGAGTATTTTACAAAACGCTGACATAATAGATATTGGTCTATAATTTCTAACATCAGAACGATCACCATTTTTATAGATTGGTATAACTTTTCCACATTTTAACTGTTCTGGAAAAACACCTTGAGACAAACATTTATTTATTATGTTTACTAGTGGAGGAATTATGTCATTACAGATGTGTTTCAGGAGAGAGCAAGGTACATCATCTATACCGGCAGAATTTTTTGTAGATACTAATTTGATTATGCTCTTAATTTCTTCCTCATCTGTAGGAGGCATAAACATATTTCTATCAAGTTTAAAGTCAACAGTAGGCATACTATGTTCGTAATTTGTATCTGAAATTATGCTACTGAAGTGATTACAAAATAATTGAGTTATAACTTCTGGATCAGAACTTAAATTTCCGGAAGTAGAAGATATTTTATAATTAGAAGTTTTATTAATATTAGCTATTTGCTTAACAATATTCCAGGCTGTTTTTGATTTATTTGATGACGATAATATTCTACTGTCGAAGTATTTTCTTTTAGCTTCCTTTATAGCTGTATTATAATATGATTTCTGAATTGTGTATATTTTAAATAAATTTGGTTCATTGTATTTCTTACAGAGAAGGTGTAGATCTCTCAAATTATCAGCAAGTCTACGTAATGAATCGTTATACCATGGTAACTTGCGATTGAATTTAGTGTTTAAATCAAGACATTTGATTAATGGAAAATGAATATTAAAATATCGCAAAAAAGTGTCATAAAACAATTAAAAGCAGCGTTAGCATTATGTGTATCAAAAACATTTTTCCAATCTTCATTTTTTAAAGATAATTGTAGACATTCAATATTGTGCGGACCAAATTTCCTTCTATAAATATTTTTCATTTCCGCAGAGGGCTTGGCATTAAAGTTTCTAAGTGATAGTATTTGATAACAGTGATCGGATATAATTGAATCGGAAACACGGCAATTCAAAACTGTTTCATTTTTACTTACAAACATGTTATCAATTATTGTAGATGTTGTACTTGATATCCTCGTAGGTTGGTTTATGAAAGGCACAAGGTTAAATGATTTAAATACGTTTAACAAATCTGCCGATGCTTTAGAAACTTCCGCGAAATTTGTATTAAAGTCTCCGCATATAATTATTGTTGTGTTTTTCTTGGTAATATTTTGAAGTAGAGAAAAAAGTCCTGAAATAAAAGCATCCATGTTTCCACTTGGAGACCTATAGATAGTAACGATAGTATATTTACGACTGCCATTCATGAATTGAGCACATGTATACTCAAAATCTTTCACGAGACAATCTGTTCTACATTTTTGAGGGGATAGATTAATTGATTTATTAGCATAAATACATACTCCTCCACCTCTGCTTTGAGATCTACAATACTTATTAACTAAATCATAGTCACTGAGAGAAATATGTGAGAATTCATCGTATGACAACCAGTGCTCAGTCAGACAAACTATATCTGGATAAGCCACTTCATGCAGTAGTCCTTCAAAAGGAGCAATTTTTGATCTCAGACTACGAATATTTAAGTGAAAAATGTTTAAAGCTACAACGTCTTCGTCAACATCGTATCCATTGGAAAATTCTCATCCTTAGTATTAATTTGTATTAAATTACTAAGGTTAACATGATTTTCTACTTGTTCCCTTGACATCGGTTGGATTACCATGTCGGAATTATTGGCACCTGTTAAATTCATGGATGTGTTGAACATATGATTTAGAAGAAGATGACTAATGCTTCTTTTTGCGTTCAGTTTCAAGTGAATTCCATCCCGTGTGTAGTCATTTGCCGTGATAACAGTATTTACACAGAAAACCTTGACGTGACTGTATTTTTTAGCTAAATCATATAATTTATAATTCACGTGTTCAATGATGTTGTTGAGCGGCTCATTATAACATCTGAAGGGGATGGTGGACAATATAACATTGGTATGGGAAGTATTCCTCATTGCAAGTTCAAATTCCCGAGTCAGTTTTCTGATAGTTTCGCTATCATAGCACTCCGGTATATTGTTGGATCCAGCAATCAAGTATAAGTAGTCGGTTTTGTTATAGTCCTTTGTTAGTTCTTTCAAATTAATAGATACCTCATGTAATTTGGCACTTGGTTTAACTATCCCTAATACTGATACATCAGTAGCGATCTCTCTTAAAAGAGAACTCATGTTTCTACCATGACTGTCACTCAAAATGAGAACCTTATTAATATTTTCTTTCGCATCTGAAGCGGTGTTAATAGGTACTGGTGATGTAATTTTTAGGTTCACTGGCCCGAATTCTTTGTGATGTACTTCTATGATTTGGGGCGTTGTCGAAACCGTTTGAATTGAGGGTGTTTGAGTTGAGTTTGTAGTGCGAATTAAGTTGCGTGGTACTGGTGACGAGATATTTAAATTCACTGGCGACGATTCTTTTTGATGTATTTCTATGGTTTGGGACAATGTGGAAACCGTTTGTATTGGGGATGTTTGAGTTGAGCTTGTAGTACGAATTAAGTTTTGTGGATTTATTTTTTCTATGATTTTGTTTTGATTTTTAATAATGATTTTGTAGTTATCTATTTGGTCTAGTAATTTTCCAATTTTATTCTTGAAATTATCGTTTTCTTCTTGGAGCGTTGTGTTTATGTTATCAGTTACAGCGAGTTTATTTCTTAAGGTAGTAATGATTTCCTTGGTATCACAAACTTCCTGTACATTATCTACACCATCTTGATAAATTAGGCTTACATAGCTACTGTTCTTCGCAGTATCCTGTGTTTTTTTGGTGATGGCGTGTGGTTTCTTTTCAATCAGCTTATTTCTTATAAGACCAGAGCGCGTTGACGACATTGCGAGATACGCGATTCGATCCGATTGTTTTTAAAGCGAGAAGAGAGAATAAAAAGCAGAAAAAAAAAGTAGCGAAAAACGTGCCAAAATTGTCAATGCTTACACCAACATTACGAACGGTGCACTCGCGATATTCCTTAGTAATTCCGGCGGGACGGTTTAGTTTATTAATGTTTATTAATCGAATTATCAACACTAACTATTTATGTTACTATTGTAAACAGTAAGTTACGGTTTTTATGAAGCTAGCATTTATTTGGGTCACTTTTTCCCTTAATATATACGGAGCACCTTTAAACACGTGTTTTCACTTTAACGATTGCTTTATGCTTATGTTTTCTACGTAGCCGCATCAAATTAAATTGACAGTAGTCGAAATTGCAATTATCAGCGCTGATTTTTTCTAAGTTGAATAATAGGGTAAATTTGATCTCTTTAAAAGTAATTAAATGTGGTTGTACAAAAGTCGAGCTGTAAAACAATTACGAACTTGTGGAATTACTTGCACTCGCTGCTGCGCAGCTCGTGCGCAGCTTTTCCAACAACCTACTACGAGGTAAATAAATAAAGAACGGATTAAAGTTTGGAACAACAGATTTAATAACTTTAATAGCCTTAGCAATATGAAAAAATGATAGACAAATCCAGAAATGTGAGGTGCAAGAAAGATAACCCATATATTCCCCAATAACTTAGGGAACGGAATTAAATATTGTACATACACTTTTGACAATACATGTTAATTTTTATATTATGTAGCAAATTAAACAGACAAAACTATTACATGTTAATTTTTATATTATGTGGCAAATTAAACAGACAAAACTATTTTTTTAAAACGTTGCGGCGACAAAAGTACCAATCCGGGTTCTTCGTTTCATCATCATCATGTTGGGACTCATATCTCTCTCTCTCTCTCTCTATACTCAATCTAGTTATAATAAATATACCACAGAATATCAGAATAACACTCAGCTTCCCGCGCGGAACCGATTTTCTTTGCACATGTGCAGGTTTTGGTAGATCTTCAACCTCAAAACTTTTTAAGTGATTAATGTCATTTCTTGATGCAATTTGTGTACGGTTTGTAAAGTTTAAAGCTTTTTTCAATTGTATTGCTCTAACTACTCCAAGATTCTTTCATCCAATGTTTACAAATTCATTTTCTCATAATCAAAAGATCAAATAATTACTTGTGACTTTCTAGTACTAAGTCAAAATGCTAAAAATAATTAACGCTTTTCGGCGCCAGTTTTCAAAAATATAACAATCAAATTAAAATGGAACATAGCCTCTTGGAGGTACCAACAAAAATGCTACCCTAACGTGGGTTACCCTGAATCTAAAAAGATCGTAAACGGATAGTGTTTGGAACCGTCAGAACCAGTCACCCGTCGAAGTAATGATCAGTTTCGACAATTGCGTTACATGTAAAACGTTCATTACTGTGTTATAAACTAGTCAGAAGTGCTTTATGAAGAGACCTATTATTACCGTCAAATTTGAAGCAAATTAATGATTAATCATACAACTTAACAATAGTTGAATTGGTCTATAGACAGTCTCAACGACTAACGAGAAGCAGCAGTAACACCACCAGCAGCAGCAACATTAACTTAATAATAACGTAATAAAACAGATAAATATAAATAAAATTTAAGTTACTGTGCTTCATTTGATAAAATTCATGTTTCCAATAAATTAAGTTTTGTAGAATAATAATATACGAAGAGATCTTATTAAGAAACCATCATAATCTGAATTTATTGGGATTATTAAGACATACGGCACGTACACTCAAAATTATGAAGAAAAGTAATATCTTCCTTATAAATGTCAAATTGCGGTCTGATCACTTCTGACCACTATAATAAATAAACGGACAAGTAAACGAGCAAGCAGGTAAACAAACACAAAATAAAACATGAATTAAAATTCAACATGTGTTTATTTATCTTTTAGATCGCGACCTAAAAGTTTATTCTTAGTTTTACTTAAAAACATTTCAGTAATATGAAGCTCTGTAATTTTACGTTACTGGTAGCCACCAACTATATATATTTCTTTTGCGTTAGACAATCTTTAAGTAAAGTAAACTTTTTGTTATTCTTATTCGAAAGACTTTCTTAATTTTGCTGTGTACCTTTCACGTCATTTTTAAGATTTACTTATGGTGTGTACCTGTGTTTTCTTAGAATCTTGTGCACAGTGGTTTGGCTGAATGGATCTTACTACTTGTGCAGCGGGTGGAGAGGTGTATCGGCTTGTGCAACCCGTGAGGATGGCTTGTTCAGCCAGGAGTTTTTTTTTCGGACTTGTTCAGACCGAAGACTGTCGTTCTCATGCCTTGGATGGTCTTATTATAAGGCTCGCGGCCATTTTCACCTCACTATCGCAAAAGGGGTAAATACTCGAGGGCGGGATGAATGTCTGAAAAGGGGATTCGAGTTTGGTGCCTGGCAATGGTGTAGACGTGCGCTGCAGATGACGCAAAAGCATTATATCAAGGGGTATTTAAATAACAGGATCTTCTTGCTGTTGCCGGTGTCTCAGAACCTTTTCCATAACCATATTTATGTAAAATATCTTATCATTTTCTTTTTCGAGAAGACCATAAACTAAGTCTCATTTAAAATTCTGTCTACTTTCACTACCTTCTCCAATACGCACACCATCAGAATCTTCTGCTAACATACATTATACTGAGTGGCTGTTAATGTCCGAACGCGGTTTATGTTGCCAGCCTGCAGTTTTATCAACTTGTAGTGGCAACCATGTCGATTATGTCAATTTTGACAGTGCACATTGGCACATTGCTTTATTTTCAGTCAGTTCTTATTAGAGCTCATTAATTAACGTTGTGAGTTGCATGTAAGTAATAATTTAATGTGAATTTCAAATTACATTCCAATATATTCTTATTCTTTTCAGTATTCACAGTGTTTATCAAAAATGTTTACACCTGAACAGGATGCGTACATTCTTATGGCACACTTTCGAAGTGCAACATGGGCATATAATTTGCGCTCTTGCTTTGAACATTCGTGGAAGCATTTCCTGATGAAAATGTAAACTACGAAGTTTTTAGTCATCACAAACGTGAAGTTGTGAAGAGATTTGAGAGAAAAAATTGTATTTGCAAAGGTAAATCAACTGGGCGACCTACAGTTTTAACTGAACCTGTTGTCAACGATCTTCAAGGTCGAATAGATCAAAGCCCGAATAAATCACTAAGAAAGTTATCAGCACAGTCAGGTATGTGAACCGCAGCAATGAAAATAATGCAAGTCCTTAATTACGTACTTTTTGCAGGCATTAGTAGGGCTAGTTGTTCAAAAGCTCTGCATAAGAATCTGCATATGCATCCGTACCGTGTCTCTGTTGTTCAGCAGCTGTACCCACATGATTTTCAAAATAGAGTGATGTACTGTCAATGGTTTAATGAGCAATTAAACAACGATGATTTGCTTGATTTAACTTTTTTTACTGACGAAGCATGGTTTCATTTATCTGGTTACGTAAATAGCCAGAATTACAGGACATGGGCAACAGAAAACCCTCATAATTTTGTTGAAACAAATTTACATCCAATAAAAGTTGGAATTTGGGTAGCAGTATCAAGACGAAGAATAATAGGACCAATATTCTTTAACGAAACAATCAATGCAGAAAGATACCAAACTATCATTTTGACAGAATTTATTAATCAGCTGCATGATGATGAATTAACAAGGGGCTATATCCAGCAAGACGGAGCTACTGCTCATACTGCACGTGCCACCATAAATTATTTACAACAGTTTTATGGAAATCGAATTATAAGCCAAGGTTTGTGGCCACCAAGAAGTCCAGATTTGACACCACCAGATTATTTCCTCTTTGGACGCATGAAGAATAATGTGTACAAAAACCGCTAGCATGACTTAGATGAACTTCAACAAGCAATTACGCATGAAATTCAAAATATAACACAGGAAGAACTCTGCCGTGTATTCGAAAATATGAAACGACGAGTGAACTTGTGCTTACAGAATAATGGGGAACATTTTCAACAATTATTATAAAAATAAAAGTTATTTTTTAGTCATCAATGTTTTATTATGCCAAGTAGCAAACATTTGTTACATGTTCAATGGACATGTAACAAATGCCTTGCTACCTGGCATGTAGCCTTGCTAATTTGACAATGTTCAATACACATAACCTTGCTGTTTGTCATTTTTCATATTTTCACATCAAAACTTCATACCACGCCACTGTACCACACCAACAGTAGAAAAATAAATTCAATAGTGCCAACATAAATGGCGTTCGGACATTAACAGACACTCTGTATATGTGCATATTCGTGGCTACTAGTGTTGACTGCTAAAAGGATCGTCGCAGTCTATAAGTTTTACAGTTTTCTACACTATAAAATTTTGATGCCAAATTAAATGTTAGAAGAATCTGATTCATCATCAATTTCTGATTCTGAATCAGATTCTCCTAATGTAATAATGAAAGGAGGAATATTTTCAAACGAAAAATTTCCCATGTTTAGTCCAGTCTTCCGAAATTAATTTTTCATTACAAAAATTTTGCCACATGTCGGGGGTACATTTTGAAAGAGCCTCACGTCATAAATTTGCAACCCTATCTTTCGATACTGGTTGCGAATTTATGTGCTTATTGTAAAAGCCTTTGCACTGCACTGTCAGTCGCATATCGTTTTGTTGTCCGTCTATTCTAAAAGGCATAATTAATTCTCATAATTGTTTTTTTTTTTTTTGTAATTTGCTCTCAATTTCGACATTGTATTTAACTAACCACTCCTGCATTTGACTTTTTTACAGGAAAATGTGAGTGGTTTGTCCATCTGCACCGAGTGATACGGTGCATTATCCATCACCACCACACATTTTCGTTGCAACTTGCCTAGTGCAGGAATAAGCTGATTAACCGCTCAATTTTGAAAAATTTCTGCATTCATGTTTTTATGGTAGTCTCTGTCATTGTTCGTCGAGTCGAGTAACAAGTCACACCCTTCCGAAAAGCTAAGTTTTGTTCCCGCGTGCAAAATTGTAAAACGTTTCCTTTCACTTTTAATTTTGGCTGGGTTATTTTTCAAATCTGTTTCGTATATCCATCGACGAACCGCAGACCCATTTTGGTAGATCCACGTTTCATCGAGGTACACGAATACTATATTTTCACTAGAATTTTGAAACTGTAAGAATTTGCTCAAAAAAGAAATTTAGTTGTTCTTTGCGAAATCTAAAACTTACATATACCTATATTAGAAAATGGGGCTCATTTAATTTATGTAAGCCTTACTCCATGTGTATCTATCAACCTGCTTATAATTTCATCTTGTGTAAAATCTGGACGATCCTTTATATAATAATTGTAGTCTTTTTTTATGGCTTGTTTGGTTTGCCCGCTTATAATTTTCGGCATTTTAACAGGATTAAAAAATGTAATTAAATAATTAGTTATTTGTTTTAAGTTACTTGATCATGGCATTGTAGTTCAAATTGATTTAAGTATTGGCAACATAGTCAATACAGCTGACGTGACAATGTGATACTTTTTTCACGTCAGATTTTAACTACCTTCAAAATACATGCACGTAACATAACGAAAAAAAACCTGGCCTACTAGAATGCAAAAAGATCGTGAATGAATATTAGCAACAAAATTTTTAAAAACTTTCAATATGCTTATACAGGGAAAGCATTAATGATTCCAACCCACGTGACCCCGCCGTATAGGCAACACATTGTACTCTGTTGGTAACAAATAAATTTGAAATCTTAAAATTATATTTCTGTATCAATAGTTTGAGTCGTTACTGTGAACTTACCTGAGTAAGTTTTCAAATTGAAAATTAATTCTTAAAAGAACTGATTTTAAAATAAACGCATAAAACACCAAAACAAGAAAACTTCCACGAACGTCAATGACAAATACACACGAATTTGAAACAGCTGATATCACATTTCTCAGTGTTGCCACTTGTTAGAAAACAAAACCTAATTAAACTGGTCACGTGGGTTGAAATCATTTATGATTTCGCTGTACAATGCTTATACAATATTATTAAATTTTAATATTTTTTAGTACATACTATTGAAAATGGTACATCCTATATAAAATATTTTGTTAGAATTAGTTGGGATAACTGTCTTGCACAGCAGAATTTTGCGAGACTGCCATATCTTGTCACTCGAATAAATGCTAGCGGTCGCATTTTCAAAGGAGTTTTTTTGAGTGGTCAAGAATAACTTGTCTAATGTGTATACGCTTTTTTCCACTCGCATATTACATACATAGCGAGTACTAAAATACGCTTGTCAAGAATAGGTCCCCAAATCTTGTACGAGAAATAGAGTAGTGTAAAATACCTTTAAATATGTCTTCAATTTATCTTATATCTTAAATAAAATTAGCATTTGTTTGACACTAATCAACTTGTTGTAATGATATTCATTTAAAACTCTTTTAATAGTTATTTGTTATACAAGAGGGTAAAATTGATTTTTATTGATGAGTGAAAACGTTTAATTTTCACGAGTCGATAATTAAATTTTACTGTCGCGTGTAACATTCAATTTTTTTTATAGCGACCGTTAAAGACAAACTTTAAACAATTTCGCAGAAAAGTAAAAAGAGTAATCATGTGTCAAAATCGCGTTGTATGATCATGATCCCAGTAACTAGTGTGGGTTGTTGCTATGGTTAAATTGTAATACTTATTAATTTAAATAAGAAAATTAAAGTACTTTATCTACCCTTGCTGTTAAAATTCCGTTGTCCCACTCAAAACGACTGTTTTGAGTGGGACAATGCACACTTTAACGTTTGCTATAAAAAAAAAAAATTAATGTCTGCCAAGTTAACAGAAAGATCGCAATATGACCCAGTGTATATTATTATTAGCCGTTTTCATTTCAACGAGAAGAGTAGCACCGAGTAGAACACATTTGATCCACTTGACAAGTAAGTTCTCTTTTCCTTTCAGGTGAACTGATTCTTAACTACACTAGTCTACCTTCCCCTTGCCTCTCAAGTGCCAAGAAATTGTTGGATCAGTTCATGATCAGTTATGTTTTTGAGTTTAGGTGTTTGATAACATTCAAATTACCTGCCTATGGACATTTTTCTTACACATATACCCAAAAATCAGTTATACTAATGATTAGTTTCTGCCACCTAACAAGAGTAACGATAATGACAAATAACCTTGTAAAAAATAATTATCTTGACATTTTCTATTTGGGGATCACACCGAACAGTTCTTTTTATATCAGCATAGTATCAATTAAGATCAGATTAGTTCAGTTCACTTCGAGTTCAAATCACTTATGAAACAAAAACTATTATTCCAACTTACTACAGTTACATACCTCCACGTCTAACTTATAGTTCATCATAATATTTATAAAAAAGTTACACACATCTGAGCTTTCAAAAGTCTTGTTTGTACTTTTGGCAAGTTGATCTTTCACAAACATTTTCCAAGCTCTATTCAAAGGAATTTCAACATTTTCTAAAACAATACACTATAACAAAAATTTAAAAAAAAATGTATAATTTACCTTCAGCATAGAACTCAGGAAATTTGTCCAATAAATGTAACTTCATACTGTGTTCTCTGATAAGTATCGCAGCAGGCATGCTAATAGAGCACGTAAATATAGCGGAATCATATTCCTTCACCTTCAGCAGCTCAGATGATTGTATGATTTCGAGCAGACAAAACTCTTGCAATAATCCCAAGCACACCAAGCAAGGGTTTGTCTTACATTTTTTGGAATTCAATTCAGAATCTGCGTCTGAGATCAGGAAACCATTCTAAAACGTTCAAAGAATCTCAAGAAAAAAACCATAACCTAAAAAAAAAATACCTTGACTAGATAAGAATCGACATCTCCTAGATCTAAGCTTCTGATACATAAGTATCTTATGGCACACAATTTACAGCAACCAATATCAAGTAAATAATTAAAAATTATCTTTTCTGTCTCCATTAAGTAGCCGCGAAAAGTGCATTCAGAGTTATTCAAATACACGATACACCCAAAGATAGACGAAGAGACATACGTATTTACGTTGTTCCAATGACGTGCTAAGTAGTTTAATTAGTAGACTCTCCACATATAGAGCATACGTACCGGTGTTGCCATGCAGGTTGTAAAAATTACGCTACATCTCCCTCCAATCTAATAGCGTTTTCGACTAAACCGCTCCAACTCTCTATCGCTGACGTCATTGATCGGACAAAAATTGCTCTGTACCAATTCTAATTCATTTCGATCGTTTCTAATCGAAATTATAATGACGTAAGAACAATGGCGCAAAAATGATACTGATTTTAATTCATTTCGATCGCTTTTGATCGAAATTATAATGGTGGCAAAACAAAGTTTCAAACGGTGAAAAATGTAGGGAGAATCATAGCCTTTAGGTTGGTGTTAAATATTATAGGTTAAGGCTTAACCTGTATTGTTTAACTACTTAACCGTTAAGTAGGAAATTAAATTGAAGTATAAATATTCGCAATTGTAAATTGTTTTGGTTTTAAAATGAGCAAAGAAACAAAAATGACTGTGGCCCAAAAAGAAGTCTTAATTGAATTTATGGAAGACCATGAAGAATTTAGCAAAGGAAAATTATTAGGCTCTGCAGGTAAAAAAAAGAAAATGGAGTTGTGGAATGAACTTACAGCACGCCTTAATGCATGTGAAGGGCCCTCAAAGAATGCCATAAAATGGCAGAAAGTAAGTACCCATGTTCTACAAAAAATGCCAGAGGCTCACGAGTACATTCACTTGTAGGTATGGATTGATTTAAAAAATAAAATTAAAAAAAAGGCAGGCGAGGTACGCCGTCATCATGATGGCACAGGTGGGGGTCCAAAATGTAAAACCAACTTCACAGAATTAGAGGAAAAAGTGATAGCAATTTTGACACAAGAAGCAATCCATGGTTTGGAGGCGCCTTCTTCTCTGCCGCTTGATAGTGCAGAGCCTGATCACAAAAAAGGGGTAGAAGTAATCTATATTAAACCTTCATCGGCAGTCACTTCCCCACAAGCGACTACAGATGAATCAGAAGGAGACGTCGGGCCGGTAAATTTTATTTGTTTCTCATTTAAAATGGAAATTATCAAATATATTGTACAGAGACAATCTACTTCACGGGAAGAAGGAATACTTACCATATCTGAAGATGAAGAAACCAGTAGAGGAAGCACTCCATTGGCCCAAGCTACTCCTAGTTTTAGTAAGTATTCAAATAGTGTTATTTCTGCACATGAATTCAAAATATAGTACTATTTTAGTTATTGTTAATTGTAACTGCTATTTACAGTTTACAGTTATAAGCATGTTTATATTTTGTGATGTTCTAGGAAAACGACGGAGGACTCAACCCACATCTGCAGCTGCAGAAGCGGCAGAAACATTTAGAAATATAGGGGAAGCACTAAATAACAAGGTGGACTGTATTATAGAGGTGATGGAGGCATTAGTGAAGGAGAAGCAGGAAACCAATCACCTTCTGCGAGAATTGATAAATTGCTTTCAACAAAACAAATAACTAAGTGGAGAAATGTTATATTAATATACCTGGTGGAAAGTTTCAAACCCGAACATAGGACTCTTACGTTAACAAGTGCATTATTGAAGACTACTGTTACTCTGGTTTGAAACATTCCAACCTGGTACATTGATAATAAGTATGTGTATTTGCTTTTGATTTATTTAGTAATAAATGTAGTGTTTAACTCAATAGTTTTGAAATCTTAGTTATAATTAATAAATAAGACTTGAGTGTTGATTTGCAGTTTCCTTTTAAAAGTAACTTTCAATATATTGTCTTCGTCGGTGTTGTCCTATTTGTCGGTAGACAGCATCAGGTTCCGGTAACAGTGCTGGCAGCTGTGGTTCCTGATCGATGTCGTCCCACCGAGCAATAGGGTTCCACACTCTGTAGTGAATGGCCATATTATGTAACACTGTGCATGCTAAAAAGAGGCGTGCTGCCACTCTTGGTTGATAATGCAAGGTGCGTTCTTTCAATAAGCAACGAAAGCGACCCTTCAATAATCCAATGCACCGTTCAACAACGCTTCGGCATCGGCGAAATACGTCATTGAAATGTTCCTCAAGTGGGTCATGTGGATTGGTTACAGGCACTAGCAACCAAGGAAGGCAAGCATATCCTGAATCACCTACAGAACAATTACATAAATTAAAAAATTCAATACAATTAAAAAAAAAAAACATACCCATGATGCGAGTGTCTTGATCACCATATTCATAGTTTGCCCTCATTGTTTCCCCAATGCGACTCATACGCCAAATATAGGCGTCATGGGTACTACCTGGCCACCGGGCCACAACATTTAAAATTCGTAGTTGTGAATCACAAATCTACAAAATTCAACTACATCGTGGAACTTGGAAATATTTTTATTTTACTTACCACTTGACAATTGAGGCTGTGATACCCCTTCCGGTTCACATATACATTTTCATTGTCTGTTGGTTTAACAATGGCAATATGGGTTCCATCCACCACACCAATAATGTGATGCATGTGATGATCCGTAACAAACCTGCAAACCAATATTTCAGCTAATGAAGTACATTTCTGTAGATTGTTACCTTTGTTTGACTTGATTTTTTTCTGCATCATTTCGTGGAAAGCGAACCCATCTTCTTAATAAATGGGTTACAATAGCAGTTGAAACTTCTTTGATGCTACGAGATACCATTGATTGACTGCAACAGGCTAGCACATTGCTTCCAATATTGCGCTGATAACTTCCCATGGCAAAAAAATTCAATGTAATTAATACCTATTAAAATGTTTATTTATCACAGTGCATTGTCGTCTTATATATATACTTGAGTACACACCTTAAATACTAGTGGTATTTTAGATATATACCGTCCAGCCGGAATGTATGGTTCTAGGTCAGTAATGAGTTGTTGGCATGCTTGCTTACTTAACCGAAACTGCCTTACAAATTCATTTTCAGGAATCTGAAAGGGATCATGGGCATCTCGAACAACTCTCCTAAAAAGACGTCGTTCTTGCAGTTGGGCTCGTCTTTCAACCCTATCCAATTCGGCAACTACTTGAAGCTGAGCATATAACCAAGCCATCATTACCTATAGGTACATACATATTACAATAAATACATATAATATACATATATTACAACCACAATGTACAACATCCACAGTTAACCTCACTATACTTGTCGCCACAGCTTGTCGCAAAACTAGCAAATTTAAGAATTTCGACTCGAAATTATAATTTCGACTCGAAATTATAATTTCGATCACTTTGAAGTCGTCGAAATTAATTTGAACCAATTTCGACTAATCGAAATGTAGTGACGTCACTTATGACGTACGGCGGTGAATTTCAACCAATCACAACACAATCGAAATTAGTTTCAGTCGAAATTGTGAATTAGAATAGGGCCCGGCGACACATAGAGTACGTTCCACTTGGCGACCACAATGCTCACGCCCGAGACCATAGAATTTCTCGTTCCACTAGCTTCTAAACGTCACGAACGGGTACTCTAGGGGAATGGGTTTTGAGGGCGAAAACAATTTAAGGTTATGTTGATTGTGAAATACCTGAAATAATCTAAATAAATTTTAAAAAAATTGAAACTAACGTTATAATAACATTATTGATGCGCGAAAGAATGGGAAACTGCTTTGAAGGAGCGAGGAAGACGAAGACTTCGTCCGCGAATTGAAATTTACGGTAATGTTGTTGAACGCATTTTAGGTTAGTAAGTATCTATTTCATTCTAAATAAAAAATAATCCATATAATTATTATATCTAATTAATTTTTTTTATTTTGTTATTTATATGACAAAATTAAAAGACAAGTTAAATGTAATTACTCAATTCACTTTTGTCTACAGAATGTCGAAAGCAAACATTTGAATTTCTACATCGTATTCTACATCAGGATTTGAAAAGAAAAGTAACTGGATGTCCAACAATTCCACCTCATTAAATTAAATACCAATATTCTTTGCAGTGCCATTTTTGTTTGAATAAGAACCGCGTAAATTCGACAATTCGACCGCTCAAACCCACATTAAATAGCGGGCGTTGTGGTCGTTTAATGATCGTAATCAATGACGTCAGTCATGACGTTTCGCCCACGACCAAAACGACCGCGGTCGTCAAATGGAACGATTAAACAAGCGTTGCAATCGCTACGGTCGCCAAGTGGAACGCACTCATAATGATCAACTGAACATGTTTGGTTACAAATCGCTGCGATATCGGTATTTTGTAGGTTATGTTTACAACAACGAAAATCTGTTGAAATAACCGAGACTAGGAATGGGCAAACTAATTATTCTCAAATAACAGATATGTTTAACAGGTTATAAATAACGGTTTGGGAAATCATATTGCTGGCTGCATAAAGGCAACATCTTAACATGAGAGTAGTGATGGGACGGAATCGGATGATAATCGGAGCTGATTTCGATTCTTAAAATAATCGGAAGGTTCCAATTGTAGATACGGAATCATCCGATTCCATATTGATTAGCGTTTGCCTTCAATGCCTTCTATTTGCCGTCAAGTTGACATTAACGATGGCTCTTGCTGATTTGGTATACCGTGTTTTTTTTTCTATAATACCTGTCAGTGTCAAAATTCTAGGGTTTCTGTTAGAACCCTGCTTTTATCACTAAATGTAGGACAGAAATTTTTGAAATTTCCTATCATTAACGGAAAGGTATCAACCTCAGAAACATTTGACAGATATTATATAAGAAAAAACGGAATATAATCGAACTTGGAACGTTGAAACCACTAGTCGATACATTGGAATATTGTCCTTGAGTTGTGAATTATGATTTAACTTTAAGCACTCACAGTACATAATCCGTTCGAATTGGTTTGCAAGCAAAACGTGTTTTCACGGGCCGATTTCAAGCAAATTAAAAATCTCCCTTCACACGTGTCCGACATACGACATCTGATTGTACGAAACGACTGCCTATTGGTTGAAATTTTTAAAAATAGTTTTGGCGGTAAATTAATCCGATGATTTTTAACTTTCTTCCGATATCGGATACCTATAGTTAAAAATATTTCAACTTTTGTCCGATGTCGTGTGTAATTTAACTTCACTTTTGCACGTTTCGAAAAATGAACAAGATAAATGAAATTATTAATCAAGATTTATGTGATTGATGACAATTTTCATCACCGAAACACATATACGATCCGTATATCGGATGTCGGAAATCATAACATGTGTACCCAGCTTTAGTGAAGCTTTAGGTGAAGTCAGTTGATTCGATCGAAGTAGAGTGTATCTGCTTTGAAAGAATCGAAAACTGTTAAACGAACAGATCTAAATAGGTTACACATTCACTTTCAATGATCGCGATCGTGTTGATCAAATCTATCTGTGTCTTTACAGTTCTATTATTCTATGCACTAAATTGAATAGTGCATAGTGCATGATATAAGTAAATTACTCATCTCATCACGGACAATTTCATTGCGGACGGCACATTTTATGAGCGTTTTTATCGCAATTCAGAGAGCCGCAATAAGAACCAAATTCAATTTAAGAAAGAAAACAAATTTATTAATACACTTTAGGAACGGAACAAAGGAAAATAAGTATAAGTAAATGTTTCTTTATATATCAATTTCTTGGATTAAAATTTTTATTACTTTCGTGGAATTTGCTTTAAACGTGGTACTTAGAGATTTCTGAGATCACTTCTCATAAACAAAAGAGTTTAGTATGACTAATTATGATTCCGTTTCCGATACATATTCCGATTATTCCTGTCATCAGATTCCGATGATTCCGATTCTTGAAATCATCCGATTATGCCCAACACTACATGAGAGTGCTCTCTTTCGGGGAGTAGCACAAACCAGCTCCGCTAATTACGGAAACTAATTTTTTTGCGGCAATTCACTGATTTTTTATATAAAAAGTCGTTGCTAATTCTTAGTAGGATCTTATTTGCTGTATTCCTCCTCACCTTAGTATCATCGCAACAAAATTTGTAGTGCAGGTACAATTCATTTATCTATTTGGTAGTATGTATATAGTACCTGATGGTCCCGCATATGTTAGTGACATTATTGAATATATTGCAGGCTTTGTGTCAAAAAAAATTATAAAAAATATAAACTGCCATATATGCATCTCTGCTCTGATAAACGAAGAAGCAAGTTGCCGTTTTCTTATTAAAAAAAAAACAGAGGAGGCTTAACGAAACCATCTCGGCACGTTATTACTGTATGCAAGGTAGCAGAAACATTATTTCGTAGTGTAATTAATTTTTCTGATAGGAACATAATCAATAATCTCATTATCCGTGGTACAAGGTGTATTAATTTTCATTCAGTTTTCATAGAATTACAGGAGCATATATTGGACCAAGATCCGATGTGTAATCATTTAATTCAAATTGTTTATTTAATTTTAAAGTATTATTTTACTGTTAGGTTACATCACAGAAATCAAGGCCTTAATGAAATAAAAGATAGTATACGACACTCTTTTTCTAAATATATACATTTCAAACACCAGTAAGTAGTGAATTTTATAAATATGTTTATGTAAAAAATATAAAATTATTGTATTTACAATTTAAATGTAAGGGAACAAAATTAAAAATTTCGTTTATTATGTGTCTTTCTTTTCATTATAAGTTATACAATACAAAGTACTTCTTTGCGTTAATTTGAAAAGTGCACCAATGAAGACCCCAGTCACGTGCCACATCTGGGCATCAAAATCGTGTATTCTGCTATGTGTGTACGCTCCATCCATAGTTCTATTATATCAATGGGTGATAGGGATGGGCAAACTACTTATTCTCAAATAACAGATATAATCCGTTATTGTTATTTGCAAATAACAGTTATTTTTAACAGGTTATAAATAACGGTTTGGGAAATCATATTTCTGGCTGCATAAAGGCAACATCTTAACATGAGAGTGCTCTCTTTCGGGGAGTAGCACAAACAAAGCTCCGCTAATTATGGAAATTCATTTTTATTTGCTGATTTTTTTATATAAAAAGTCGTTGCAATTTCTTAGTAGAATCTTATTTGCAGTATTCCTCCTCACCTTAGTATCATCGCAACAAAATTTGTATTGCAGGTAAGATTCATTTATCTATTTGGTAGTATGTATATGTGATAAAAAATATTTAGCGACAGGTACATAGTTAGTAATCATGAACTCTCATTCAAAACGCAAGAGTTCAATTTTGTGGACTTTTTTACTGCAGAAAATGATATAAAAGCAACATGCAATTTTTGTCGGCAAAGTTTATCATATAAATCATCGATTAGCAATTTAAAGCAACACATGACTAGAAAACATCCAACAATTGAACTGTTACCTCGTATTGAAAATACTAGTACTACTTTGAATCCTCCAGTTGAAAACTTATCCTCAGCAGAAATCCAAATTACTGAAAGCACGAATTCAAATGAAAGCAATTCTATTTCGTGTGTTACTTTTCCTGTTTCTCACAAAAAAAGACATCTTCAACAAACCTCTGTCACCGTTCATAAAAAGCTTAATACTTTCCAGAAAAAAGCACTTGATGATAAACTTATTGAAATGATAACAACCGATTTCCAGCCATTATCGATCGTAGAAGATGCAGGCTTCAGGGCATATACGAATACTTTAAATCCTTTCTATACACTGCCCAGTAGAAAAGTTTTATCTAAGACACTACTGCCCGCAAAATATATAGAAACTTACAATAAATCAAAGGAAATGATAAAGGATGCTGTTTCAGTCACATTAACTACGGACAGTTGGACATCTTGTAAAAATGAAAGTTTCATTGCTCTTACCGCTCATTATATTGATTCACATTTTGAAGTGAAAAATCTATTATTAGAAGTAAACTCATATGACCAAAATCATACCAGTAGAAATTTAGCTTTAGAAATTAAGCGAATCGCTTCTGAATGGAGTCTGGAAGATAGCAAAATTTTATTAACTGTGTCTGACAATGCTGCTAACATTAAGAAAGCAATTAAAGACGAACTCAAATGGCGTTTTTTCGGATGCTTAGCACACACTATAAATTTAATAGTACAAGATGCTCTGAAGCCAGTAGAACCATTAGTTAATAAAGTAAAAGATATTGTTTCCTACTTCAGAAGAAGTACTGTCGCAAAAAACAAATTAGATTTTTACCAGAAGCAAAATAATCGTGAACCAAAAAAGTTGGTACAATCTGTCAATACCAGATGGAATTCGATATACTTTATGTTCGCAAGGATTTTGGAATTAAAGGAAGAAGTGAGAGCCTCTTTGGCTGCTTCAGGTAGAGAAGATATACCGATATTAACTAATAAAGAATTTGAAAGATTACGTGAATTGGTAGACATATTATCTCCTTTGGAAATTGCCACAAGAACAATGAGTGGCGAAAAATATGTAACACTTTCATGTGTTATAATAATTGACAACTGTTTAAAAGATATTTACTCTAATCTTCAGACGCAACCATTTTCTACAGAATCAAGTCAAGTTATTAATAACATTTTGACTGGTTTAAACAACAGATTAAAAAATTTGGAATCTAGTACAACGCTTCTGGTTTCAACTTTTCTCGATCCCAGATTTAAAAATGTGGGATTCTCTACAGAACTAATAGGTGATACAGCAAAAGAAAAAGTATCTAATCTATTAGCAAATTTCATAGCAAAGCATGGAAACAATGCGTATGACGGTGAGATAACCCGAACAATAACATCATCCACTAATTTGACAAAAGAAGACTCAATTTTTAGTTCATTCGACAAAAAAGCAGCTTCATTTGCGCCCACGGGAACATACAGAACGCGAGCTATAATTGAACTGCAGAGATATTTAGAAGAACCGCTTTTGCAGCGCCAAAGTGATCCATTAAGTTGGTGGAAGATTCATTCCTACAATTATCCGAATTTAAGTAAAATTGTCCGGGAAAGATTTGGAACAGTAGCAACATCAGTACCCTGTGAGCGAATTTTTTCAAAAACAGGTGAGTTGCTCTCAACTCGACGTAATCGTCTGACGTCCGAAAAAGTGAAACAAATAATGTTTATTAATAGAAATACAGAATCATAAATTTAATTTGTAAAAACATTTAGGTGTTAATTTAAATTAATTATTACTAATGAGAATTTGTTTTTATGTTTGTATATTTCCTCTAGAGATTTTAATTTTTGTTGAAGAATTTTATATTTTATTTACACATTTCAAATATTCTTTTTATTTATGAATTTTATGTTGTTATGTATCTATGGTATTTACATATTACAAGTGTATATTTATTGGACAATTTGATTTTACTCCAAACTTTACCCGCAAATTATTGATTCCCTTCGTTTTACGCGCGTTTAGAAAAAATAACGTGATTTTTCGGTTCGTTGATTTGTATGGTTTCGTATAATTCCATTTTCATTAGCAAGCGTGCATACAAAATGCGCGCCAAAACGCCTTCATGTGAGCATGCATACGGTCTACACAATACACCACAAATAACGAAGCTGTTATTTTCCGTAACTATTATATAGACAATACGGTTGCCTATCTATCAGATGAAATAGTTACCAATTACGCGATTTGGTTCTGTTGTGTACTGTACTTGCGCGACGTTATTTTTAACCTGTTATTTTTGAAAGCAGATAACAGGTTGTAACTGTTGCGGTTGAATAACGGTTATAAAATAACAGATTGTTAAATAACGACACATCCCTAATGGGTGATGGCGGGGGATTCCTTGTTCAGCTGGCGTTGTGTTTGCAGCTTGTGTTGTGTTCGGTGGTTTGCAGTGTGATGTTGGATTCTATGGATGTTGGCAGTAAATTATTTTTGGCGTTTTGATGTTTCATTAAAAACTTAGTATAACGCGGTGAACGGGTGTTTTTTGGACTGAAATCCGTATACGGATATAAAAATTATTGTGGGCGGAGATTAATTTTTAATTATGACGAACTGCGTAGTTGAACGCGTGGTGTAATTTTGTATTCGGCGAAAAGCATTAACGGCGTTGGCACATTATTTTTATCAATAGGACGATTTTATCGGTGGTGAAATAAGTTCGCGTGTGGCGTGCGTGCTGAGACACGATCGGTGCGACGTTATTTTTGGCGTATTTACCTAATATGGCGGAACCGGCGGAATACCCTCAACGAATCGTCCGCGGAGTTGGATTATGAACCAGAGGAAATGGTTGAGCGTCGCGGCGCTGATGTGGTTGCCAAATTATTAAAGGGAGGTTAGGCGGAGGCTGTTCAAAAAATTATTAGGGAAGAGGCGACAAATATTGTGCAGGCTGGAGAATTATTGGAGCGACTCAATGTTTTATCAGTGGCGGAGGCGGGAGCAATAGCGTCGGTGAATGAGGGGCGTGCAATCAATTTACAGTGGCGAAAGTCGGGAAGGGCGAATGCGTGGCGAGCTGCGGGTGGGCAGCGACATCGTCGAGGTGTTCGATCCCGACGACAAAAGCTGCAACGTTGAAAAGTGGATGAACCACATCGACCAATGGGGCGATATTCATGGGTGGACTGTGCACGAAAGAGTGTATTTTATGCATAGTAAATTACGTGGCGCGGAGAAATGGTGGTTTAACGACCTTAACGACTACAACCACTCATGGGTTCAATGGAAGGCGATGTTGAAGGAGGCGTTTTGCCTCGTTATTGGAAGAATAGGTACGAAGACGAAAAGACCCTGTAGAAACCATGACTCATTACTTCCATGCAAAGCTAGCGCTTTGCGTAAGATGTGATATAACTGGCGAAAAGGCGGTGTCATGCATCATAAAGGGATTACCTATGGAATTACAGGCGAATGCATATGCGGCGAAATGCAAAACGCCGTCAGAACTGTACTCAATGTTCCTGGTGGGGCTGGATGATTATCGACCTGCTTCACACAAGAAGGAATCAGACACCCAACCCAACCCAACCCTGTAGAAACCATGACTCATTACTTCCATGTAAAGTAACCTTAAATTAAAAAAAAATGTAAATCCTTTAAATGAATGAATTTTAAAATTTATAGTTTCAAATAAATTAAACATTCTCCTTCCGATTCTAATTATGTGATTACATTTTCAATAAACTTATACTGGGTTTCACAAAAGTCAATTAAACTTAATCATTGCTTAAGAATAATCATTCCTATACCTTCAGCACATGTAACCATAGCAACGTTTACTTTTAACCCATGATTAAATTTAAGTAACGTTTGTGAAATCCACCATTAGTCGCACGGCTTCTATTTTGAAAAGTCTTATTTTAGTTTGATTTTTCAGTTTTATTACAACACATCGCCTTCCACCGTTCCTTTTGAAGAAGTAAACTCGAGGCTTGTCCCTGCCTGATAGCATCTTCTAGTGAAGTTGAAGAACAACTTCCCAGGGTTATGTCATCGGCCTGGAGTGGTTCGTTGAAGTAATGAGGCTGTTTCTCAAGACAAGGGGGGCTCAGAAGTCAGTTCTGGAGTCTTGAGATTACAGCCCAGAAGTTCTCCACATCATTGAAGACTTCGTTGAACTTCTCGTGAAACCAAGTCTCTGTCATTGGTGAAAGCGAGACTTCTAGTACTTCGTTTGATATTTTCTAAGTGAAACAGAAATTTGAATTAAATCTTTGCAAGTAATAAGAGTTCTAGAAGAGTATAATGTACATAGTTTTTAACAAGTAATAATAATAAAATAAATACAAAATATTATTCTAACCTAACTATTATATACAGGTGTCTCTAAAATAACTAAATAACACAGCCCTCCTAGGGTGGGTTTACAGAAAAAGAATAAAATATTTAATTACGATTAACTATTTGATTGAGCTTCAAATTCACATTGCCATGGTTTAACAATTTGATTTCTATGACAACACGAATTTTAAGCTCAATCAATAGTTAATCATTTTCGATTTATCTAAGTAACTTATATTTGATTTAATTTATTTCTATTCGATTTGAAGTTACAGAATAGGGGTGAATGAAAGACATGAGCCCAAGATCTATCATGGAGAGATGTAATTGCGTATTAAAATTAAGATTCAGATGTTTACTAATACACATTATTATTACACTTCCAAAGGCATCAAAAATTATTAATTCTTGCTGCATTTTGCACAATATGTTTATATCTAATAATCAATAATAAAGAGCCATTTGTAAATCAAGAATTTGGGGCAGTAAGATAAACCCTGAACTAGCAGCTGCCCGCAGGTTACTGTAGAACATAATTCATAATAATAACAAAAAAAAAGTTGTAACATTAAAACAAGTTTTGAAAAATATGGATTTTACATGTAATTTAAATTTTAATTTTTTCACAAATAATTTTTAGTGCGTTGATAATCTCTTTTTTAACCTCTATATCTTGTTTGCACAACTCTAATTTTCTGCCGTAATAAAAATTCAAAAGTTTCTGTTGCAGCTATTATTTTTTTGCAATATTAGCACTCTTCTTGGGTGTTTTGTACTTGTCAAGATTATTCTGGATATTTATTTCTACATGATATGCTGAAGTAAATCGTCATTTCACAGCAGCAGTCTCACTTACAGCAGCTGTTGATGTGCCCTCACTTTTCATTTTTGAACATTTTAGAAAATAATTTGTAATGCCCAATATATCAATTCTAGCATGTCACTTACCCATAATATTTATTTCTATATCATTTTCATCGTTTTCCTCTCTATCTTCCGGATGATTTTCATCTATCATAAATGTTTTATGTATTCTTCACCTATTGTACACAAGTCAAAGTCCGTTATAGATTAATTTATATCTTTATGACCTTCAATGACGGTAGGACCCATCATATTCACTACATCTTCCATAACAGACAAAGATTGTTTTATTTCCTCTATCTTTGAGGATAGCAGATTTCTTCTATTTGGTATTGGTTTGTAAATCGCCATGTCTAATATTTATAAAGTACATAAATTAAATATTGATAAGATTATTAGATAAACCAGTTCTTGTTGTTAATAGTTTTATTTGTTTCTAAAACCTCCTGGAAACAATGTATCCAGGAAGATTATGTGGTAAGTATCTATTATACATATGGACGGTACAGTTCTTGTGTGCAGCATTATAAGCTGACAAATTATTTATTAATATTACATTTCTTGATCTCTGCAGGAACTGCACGAATGAACTGTATGATGTTATTATGATAATAAAGCAGTCTTTCTTGTTTTTAAATGTAAAAGAAATGTGATAAGAAAATGGTTCTTTATTTATTTATGTTTGCTAGTTGTCATTTGTTAACGCCCTGTATGCTGTAATAATAAAATTAATGTTGTAAAATAAATACGTGCGTTTATCTGCGTTATTACTAATAAAGTAATCCCAATGGTGATTTTTCCACAACATCTGTAGAAGTAGGCTAATTCTTAAATTTGAATTATTAAATTAAATAAGTGTTGTTTGATTAAAATTAGTTTTTTTTAAATTTTTTAAATGTTTGAAAAGACAGTATCAAAACGCAACAGATGCATGCTAACTTTTAAACCTCAATTACTTGAAAACGATGCAGTTTATCGAAATGCAACAAGAGAATCTTTTTATGACGAATAATCTAAAGAATACTTCTTTCACAATTTTTTCATGACATATGTAAAAAATAAAATTAAAATTCATTTTTTTTTAAATCAATGATGACTTGATGTTTTAAAGGACACAGTGGTGACAAAACGCAACAGATGCATTCTTACATTTAAACCTCAATTACTCGAAAACCAGACGGTTTATCGAAATGCAACAGAACCTTTTTATGCCAAATAATCTCAAGAATATTTCCTATACAAATTTTTCATGAAAAATGTACAAAATAAAAAATTAGGGATAAAATACTGAAACTTACCCCCTCAAACTAAAGGTGGAGATGATGAAATCTCCACCTTTGCCCAAGGACCCTATTGACTTGGAGGAGGCAATCCAGAAGCTGCCCAGGAGTTTCCTGAGGAATAAGAGGGGCAACATGCGACGTTTTGAGCTCAAGCTGCCTGATGGGGGCAAGATAAAAATGACCAAGCTTAATGCGCTCCGGCTTGGGCTAATTTCTTTACCTGGGAAGAAATAAAAATTTAGAATCATTTTTCTTTTGTTAGAGTTAGGATTTATTTAGTCAATTTGGAGAAATTTTAATTTTAATTTTGTATTTTGAGGTTATGTTTTATTTTCTGACAAGTTTTTTTGAAAATTTTGGGTATAAAAATGCGACGCAAACGCGTTCAATTTAGTCTTCCTTGGTCCAGTTAAGAGTTAAGTTCAGCTTCAAGTATGGTAATTATAAGTGTATTTTATTAATATTTACAAATTTGTTTAAATTTTGTAAAATTTTGGTGTTCAAATCATCACACAATTAATTTGTTAGAAGGCAATAGAAACGAGTATAATTATCGTGACTTTGTCTTAAAACAGATTCAAAATTATTGAAAAGGCAGCAAGAACGAGTTGGTATCGTTTTTCTGTGTTTTTAAAACTTTAATTAATCACCACACAATTAATTTGTTAGAAGGCAATAGTAACGAGTATAATTATCGTGACTTTGTCTTAAAACAGATTTAAAATTATTAAAAGGACAGACAAGAACGAGTCTTTATCGTTTTTCCTGTATTTTTAAAACTACAATAAACAATTACACATTTCATCTGTTGGAGGGCATTAGCCATGAGGATAATTATCGTGCCTTTTGACTGAAAACAGATTGAAATTTATTAAAAGGGTACCGAAGAACAAGTTTTATTGTTTTTCTGCGTTTTTAATAATTTTTGCATTTCAAAACACTTACACATTTGTCCTGACACTATTAAAACGTGAATAACTTACGTATTTGTTGACTTCGATTTGTATTTTATTAAAATTTTCCATGAAATTGTTAGAATCTGTTTATGCGTCGTATTGAGGTTATTTTTGACATTGCATGTATTGTGTGAAGTTGCCACGTTCAGAAATAAACAATTTTAACGTTGACTGAGTTTTACTTACCTGTTCATGAGTCAGAAAAGCATTGTTTAAGATATATTTTCACATTCACATTTCACTTATATTTTCAACATTTACAATTCAATTCAAGCCGGTATCACTTTTGAATACGATATATGGACCTCGTATCGTATTGCCAATTTCACAAAAATCAAAGTTTTCAGGCCCTGAGAAATTTTTTCGTAAATAAATAAATTTTCATCGGCATTTAAGCCCGTACACAGCAATATGTTGAATGTTAACAATTTTAAAGCAGAAAATTTTTTGGATTTTTTTTTTAATTTAAGAAAAGAGAAAACTGATGGAATATAATTTCAACAGAGGAGTTCACAATTAAAGAAAATGGAGTTTGTAAAGTTACTTCGACCAAAAAATGCAAGGAAAAATTAAATAATAGCGTCAATATTTCATGCATGAAACACCAAGTCTACTAAGGATACAGAAAGATTGGATTTAATGATCCCTGTACGTTTAAATATAATTCTCATGATTAAACAGAAATTACATAAATAAATAATTAGAATTGTTTTCCTCTACTATACTTGTTTCATTCATAAATTCAAACTGAAAGTCGAAGTGTTAGTTTTTTCTGGATACTTTCTAGACGGACTATATACACAGTGTTTCCTGAAAAATGTTCCATCCCGCACTTGAGGAAAATTTGAGGCACTATGGAGCGTTTAAAATCCCAAAGCAAACTCAGCGCAGATTTGATGAAAATATTGAGTTAGATGTTCTTCATGTACAAAAAAATCCGCGAACATCAACTTTGGCAAATCAAATCGAATTGTGCACGCAATTCTAAAAAAGCACAAATTCAAATCATATTTTCCTCAAAAAGTCCAAGTATTAGAGGAAAATGATCGAGGTCGGAGGGAGCTGTTTTGTAATACTTATTTAAACATGCTACAACGCGATCGACTTTTATACAGAAGAATTATTTGATCTGACGAATGCATATTTAACAAAAATGGCATTTTCAACAGAAGCATTTATCGATACTGGAGCCAACAAATTCTTAGAATCGTTGTTGGAAACAATTTTCATAGAAGATTTATTGTGAATGTGTGGTGCGGTATTTTAGGAAATTGGGCCAGTTTTCATAAATGGTATTCTTAATCAAGAAAAACATCACCAACTGTTATCGGTAGACATAGAAAATTTTTTGAACGATTACCTTTAGCAGAACTAAATAGAATTTTTTTCCAACAAGCTGGAGCCGCTCCTCATAATGCAAGAAGAATTGTCCATTGGTTTAAATAACAAATTCGATGCAAGATGGATAGGAACGGATGGGCCAATTCGATGGCCTGCCCGTTCTCCGGATCTTACACCGCTCGATTTTTGGATGTGAGGTTATCTCAAAGATCGTGTGTACTTAACAAGCCCGGAAAACGAATTGATTTTAAGACAGAGGATCGTTGATACTTGTCGCGAAATACCTCCTAATTTACTATTAAATGCGGTCCGTGGCGTAATTAGAAGGTGCCAGTTGTGTGTTGAGCAAGGTGGTGGTCAATTCGAGCAATACTTGTAAATTTTTTATACTTTATACGAGTTAACAAAATGCTCTACTAGATTAAAGCTAAAAATATATGAGCAGCTACTTGAAAAAAAAAGTTGACTATCGATAGGTATTGAAGATAACATTAGAAAAAATCTAAATTAAAGCCATTTTAAATATATCTAAAGCCATTTGTTTTATTTTTTATTCATTAAAATCGGATCATAAATAACGTCGCTACGAGATGGAACATTTTTCGAGAAACTCACTGTATAATGTTCCATTTAAAAAATCATAAATTTGGCGTGTAGTTAAATCAACCAGCCTGTATAGTTGGGAATGGAAACCTACACAACTTTTATTAAGACTTTTTTTGATAAAATGTTTTAAAAAGGCATTTTTGAACTGTTTCCGAGGTTTGGTATACTTGTATTTTGTGGGTTATTGCTAGAGGTGGGTCGATATTCGATATATCGATACGTATCGAGTATCGGCAACCGATATATATCGGTACGTATCGAAATATCGGTTCGATACGTATCGATATATCGATAGGTATCGATACAGAAATCGTATCGAAATTCGATACACAATTTCCCGTATCACCTACCTTTAGTTGATTATATATACCAACGTGGATAGTGTACACCTTATGTTAGAAGAGTACATCTGATGTTCCAAAAACTTAGACAATGATCGAAATACAATAATGTGTGAGTGAAAGTGAGATAGCATCAGAAGTACATAAAACCTAATTTTGCGCAGGACTAATCTAATCTTTTCCGTGTACCGTCACGGTCAAAGTAAAACGTGTTGACGTGAAGGTTCTTGTTTCAGTTTTTCGAAAATGTACGTACTGCACACGAATACTTCTCTATCTGTCTCTTTTTTTGGAACAAATGTGCGAGGTCAATGCGCTACTCACGTTAGTGTATGTAATAAAAGAACACAACGACTGCAGGGAGGAATATATTGAGATGCCGTGCGACGCCCAATATGAACATACTCATTTTTTCCAATATATTATTATGACTTTGTCATATTAACGTGTAATGTAAATAAAAAATATAAGTACATATTGCAGTGATGTTATTTGGTCCCCCGTTCTTTTATCAATTTATTTATATTTTTTTATTTTAGATATTTGTGAGACTTTTCAGGGTTGTGGTTCGATTGAACCACAACCCCGAAAAGCCTAATCAGTTAAGAAAGTCTTTGTTGATCTTATTTAAAATTTCTCCTTAATTAGTAATTTCAATTCCTTGTTTTTCTATTTAAATTTGTTCGGTTTGGATGTTTCAATTACGATCGTCGCGAATCGTCCTTGAATAACATCCGTTCAATAAATTTAAATATTCACAATAAATTTTATTCAATAGTTTTAAATACTTTGTCTACGATCCTCGCGAATAGTTTACAACAGTATTCGCTAATTGAATTAAATTTAAATTTATGTGTTTATAGTTAAAAAAAAATTGCTGCTTTTATTTAAAAAATTTTCTTATGTCTTGTAATTTCTAATAGGTTTAATAAATTGTTTACGATCATCGCGAATCGCCTACAATCTATCCTTAATTACAGTTTCTTGTTTTCCTATTTAAATTTGTTCGGTTTGGATGTTTCAATTACGATCATCGCGAATCGTCCTTGAATAACATCCGTTGAATAAATGTAAATATTCACAATGAATTTTATTCAATAATTTTAAATACTTTGTCTACGATCGTCGCGAATCGTTTACAATAGTATTCGTTATTTAAAATTAAATTTATGTGTTGACAGATCAGATGTACTATTTATGTCAAACCTTTTTTAAGTATTTTATTTGAATAACACTTACTGTGACATTCCTCGTTAGACGATCTCCAATTATAAATTCAAATTAAAGTTTTACAGTTATTTTATTCAAAAAGATTTAAATGATGGATGGGTAATGTCACAAATTTAATCAACGTCAAAAAAATGTATGTAAACTGAAAAATTATGAACTATATTTAATACTGGAACTATTTCACAATAACAATAAGAACTTGATGGATTTTGAAAAGAATATAAAGGATTGAAATTAATTTGAAGAGTTTATGCTATTGATAGATCAGAGGTTAAGCTTTATTTACATCTCGGATAAATATTTTTCACCATGCTAATCATTTATATGGCAACATCTTAACTTTTTACGAACGAATTTTATTTCTATCCATAGGCAACATAACTATCTCATTTTCCCGTACTTCATTTATAATTTTGACGTTGATTAATGTCATCTCAAAGTTTGTATAAATTTGTTAGAAAAATACATTTTTTCTTAAAATTTAAACATTTTGTAAGTATTACTTTACATTATACAGATAATTTCACAATACTAACATTCTTTCGAACAAGTTTTACCAACACGCACTCATTTTTTGTAATTTTTAGTTCCTTCTTAAAAATTTCCTTAGTCTACCCCGACGTCTTCCACCTTCGTCATCCTGACCCGAACCCGTCGTCCATCTTCCAGGTAAACCAGTCTTCTTTTTCTTCCGCTCACCACAGCTTGGACCGGCCAATTTCTTGCGCTAAGTGGATGATTTAATTTTCCCATACATTTTTCCAAATATTCACTAAATTCTCTCCAATTCATTTCCCTCTCAAATTCTTTCACCCAATTCACCTCCTTCTCTTCAATATGTATAAAAATCTCCCCCTCTTGATTATTTCTCGAAAAGGACTTACTTTGGTTTAATTTTAGCACCTTTTTTTTTAATTTAATATTTTTACCCTCTGATTTTTGTTAATAATGATTTTATTGTTTCAGAATGTTATTTTTGACGTGTAAGATGTTAATGTATATGAATTTGGATAATAAATGGATACATTTTGTTTATTTATTCTTCCTTCTTCTTCTTCACACTATCCGGAACCTATGGTATTGCAGGTAATATCACAGCAATATGCACTTTAAACAGCATTTTTGCACCAGATACCAATAATAATATTTAAGAAAATTAACTAAAATTGTGTAACTGGCAATATAGAATGTGTTAGGAAAGAGTTTATACATGTATTTCGGCCTTATTGGGCCAAAATACATGTATAAACTCTTTCCTAACACTTTCTACATTGTCAGTTACACAATTCAGTGCACAACTCCATGTGCACAAAAACATGCCAAATCTTAATTTTAGGTATTCCAAATTCAAATATTAAAGCTTATTTGACCATATGCTCAAATCATAATACAAAATTACAATAAAAAGTAGTGTAAGATTCCAATACGTATTGCACTGTTGTAAGGTTTTGTTCTTCAAAAGGATATCAATTTTTTGCAATAATTTGATTAATCTACCATTTAAAACAATAATTTCTAGATGTTTTTATAATTGAAATGGTCAAAATCAATTGATGAGGAGCGTCTTCAAGTTGAAATTGCTTGACAAAACTGTTCCGTTCATATACGCACACGGATTTGGCAAAAAGTTACTAAAATGTTATCAAAATTAATTAAAATTGTGTAACTGGCAATGTAGAAAGTATTAGGAAAGAGTTTATACATGTATTTCGGCCTTATTGGGCCTCATCAGAACTCTGTACCTTAAAAAAATTTGGTTTAAGGTACAGAGTTCTGATGAGGCACAATTGCTACGTACCTGAGGGGTACGGCAAATCTACGGAGCGCAAATTAAGATCTCCAGTAAAACACCGGCTAAACTCCTGGAGAAGGCGTGGTTCTACGTAACCTCGGGCAAAAGGGGGTTTACAAATTAACAATTAAAATGCACCAGCTGAGCACACGTCTTTATTTATTCGACATGGTAATAAATGTAATCAATCTAACAAAAAAAAACATAAATCCAAAAATGACAATAATCTCGGTAATGTACTCGAATCAGATCTGGTTCGCGTTTACAAAATATTAACAAATCTATTAACACTGCAACATCCGGTTGCACACTTATAACTTTAATAAACAAAATTAAATAAGAAATAGCTTGTAACACGCCCGGACGTGCCATCTTGTTGTTGACTTTACGGACAACTAAATAATCTAATAAACACGGTCCAAACAAAAACAAACTAAAATTTATTGACAAATTAATTTAGTAAATGGACCGAGGAATTGAACTAAATTCTAGGAAGCGATAAATGCCTCCTTACCGAGGGTTTGTTCGGTTTTTGAAAGCGCCGAGGCACTATTAAACTCCCATGCGGTCTACAAAGATACTTTAAAAGGGTCACTACCTACTACGGTTATGGTTTACAGTGGCGCTAAGCCTAATTTTCTACCTATCTCCCCGGCGCTATTAAAAACTCCAAAATTAAAACTTTAATTGCCGGTATTCTGGATCGTCTAATTAAATAAAAAAACCGGGCCCTACGTTGTTGCAACAGGATTCTATTTTGGTGAAGCGGCGTGATCGAGAGGTGCAAGGTGCTAAATACGAATCAATAAAATGCCAGGTGTGAGATTAATTAATTATTTATTAAAAGATCAGGTGAAAAACTCCTGCTGATTGCCGTGAACGACTATCAACTTGAGCGTAAAAACCTGAGGGAAACCGTGGTATCTTCCACAATAAATTAAATACAAAATTCCAAAGAAGTACAATAAACTTTGCTTAACATATTTAACGCCGAATCTCGTCGCGATCTAATTTATTTCGATTCCCACAGTTGGTGGCTTGTTGTACACGCAATTAGGCTGTGTCAACTTTGTAACTTAAATTAGATCAACAATTAATCTCTCTGTTTAGTCAAAATAGTTTGGTCTTGGTACTCGTGTCTGCCACTTTAGCTAGTACTCGAAGACGCTATGAATAATCAACCAGCGCACGCACTGTGTAACAGTGTATATACAGTGTACTTTGTTACTGGAACTTTTAACTGATCAATCAGATGTTCGGAGAGGTATGTGGTACAAAAGGCCGCTCCAGCGATCAATTTGCAGAATAATCAACAGCAACAGCCGTTAATTTTTCACGGGCGGGATAACCCTATCTCTAGCTCATTAACCTAATTAATTAGACATCTGTGCGTAGGATCTTTCGTCAACTACATGCTCCAGAGTCCTTCGAGGTCCTGTATGCAGATCCCTCTACTTCGTTTTGTATTCTCGCCGACTAAGCCTATTATCTAACTAATTTGTTGCGCAAGGACCCTAATGACTGTTTTAGACACTCCACGTTGTGTGGTTTTGGTACTTTCAGTCGCTCGACCAATTGCCCTCAATTAACCTGCAAATCTTACACCAAAGCCAACGCTCCAGCACACACACGCAGGGTGTGAGGAAGTTCTGTGACGAAGATGTCTATTGATAAGTAGTTCAAATTGTTGGCCTCGTAATTCTACGGAATTCGTAAAGAGTATTAAATTGGCCTAGATTTCGGAGCTAGACTGTGCTGACCAGAGACTTTAGTTGCAGATAACCCTGTACAATCCAGAATAACACCGATCGCGTGTCTCCGAATTGCCGAGGATATCGCAAAAGGTAGAAGTAAATTGAAAAAACAATACACTGTAGTTGGAATCTAACAAAAGATTTTAGGTGTGGTTCATTTACTCTGGTTGATTAAATCACAGACCGCGCAAACTACTGAATTTATTGAGTTTAACTTGATTCAAAAGCAAACGCAGGTACCAAAAAATAACTATTAGATTGCCTGAGCAATGCAAAGATGGAACTTTACAGAAATTCCACGCTACTGATTGATAAACCAATTAAAATAATTCTTACGCAAATTTATGCCACCAAGTATGTGAAAAGAAATAGAAAAAATTCATGCAATTATACCTATTCCGTTCCGCGACGCACAATTCACTAATTCACACACGCACGATCCTTTTAATTCGCGTTCGCGATCGCCTCGCGGTTATTTATTTGATGGCCCTTTTGTATTCAGAATAATTTTAACGCCCCGAAATGATTGATTGAATTCTAATTATGCAAGCTAGATAAAATAAATTGCAAAGCACTCAAAGATAAACTACTCGAGTTCAATTAAATTGCAGTTTGTCGTTCGGACGACATAAGCTAACTGTTTTTCGTTTTTACTTTTGACTTTTCACTAGTGACAAATTTTGACTCCTCCCCCATCCCCGAAGCAACAAAAAAAAAACCGTCGGCCAATAAGCGCTTTTATTTCGGAAAGAAACACACGCTTCTTTTCTCGTTCAGTTTTTTTCCTGATAATACGACCCCCCAATTCGCCTGACAGATTGTCGGGCATTGCACATGTTTTTCGCTTTCTAAATTTCTCAAAACTACAACGTCCTACAAGTGTCTATTGAATCTTTATGACTTCCTGACTCGTTGTACGCTTTTGAAAACAAAGGCCAGGATAGCAATGTCCAGCACGGACAAAGCCAGACGGAGATATACGAAGTAAACGTAATAGTAAAACGGAAAAGAAAAAAAAAAGTCTAAGGGTGAAACAAAGAAATATTAGTCATAACTACGCAGAAAATTCATGTTTAAATTACCTGAATGATATGGTGAATTCAGGCTTTGAAAAAGCAATATTTCGTCACAGGGTAGCAATTTAAGATCCGGGCAATTAGACGCCGTTCACAATTCAATCGGCAATTTCAGCCTGATGAACACAGCAAAAATGGTAGACACACCACACAAACGATCTGTCCCCTGTGCGTGTACGAAAAGTACTGACTTGCGACAACAAAGAACGGAAAAACTGACTGAGTGGGGCGGATAAGACTAGTAAATCAAAGACGGGGTGCGTTACGGCAGAATGAAACAGAAAATGCGGCCAAGAGTGAAACAGAAAATGCACAAAAGGTGGAGGATAACCCCACGCTAAAATCACCTTACCAGTCACAAGACTACGACGGTTGAAAATTCCCATGAACTATACAGGATGATCAGGAAAAATGCATAATTATTTTTAACGAAAAACCGCACCGTAACACAATAAGGCCGAAATACATGTATAAACTCTTTCCTAACACTTTCTACACTGCCAGTTACACAATTTTAATTAATTTTCATAATTTTCATCTGGCAAGAAAACTTGATTTTTTTTTTAATGTTATCAATGAACAGTTTGAATCGCGACAATTGAGATATATTTATACATTGTTAGATCGTTACTGCATTAATATTTATGATCTAAATAAACATCAAGAGGCGCTGTGGGGAGTGCTCAACAATTTTTTTTTAAAGTCGAGTCGAAACGGCCATACCTACATACACATCTGTGACTGTTAATGTAGTCAACCGCAGGCATCTACGTGTGCGATGAAGGGACTAATGGCCTTAGTAGTCGACGTGCCTAATCCATAAAAAAAAACAAGCTGAAATAAGAAAAAAAAAGGGAAATGAAATTTTTCCAATTGTAAATTTGGTTGTACGTCATTTAATTGTCTACTTGACATACACATACCTTACGAAAAAATATAACTTATTTATTTATAAATTGACATACCGCCCAATAATATTAAGCTATTTCTAATAAAATCATGTTTACACTATGAAAAACCTGAAAAAAAGTTCCAATTTCTTTTTACATTTTCCGTTTTTATTGATTTTAGCTGTACGTGCCAAGATTTATCCTGATGACTGATGAGTAACATACAGATTGAAATACTATTATTAGGAAAGCAATAAAACTAACGATAAGTTAATATTAGAAATCATCTGTTTTTTTTTTATGTTCGTCAATTCTGCCGTTTCTCTTTTTAGCGAACAAAGTCCGGTTTCTTTCAGATTTTTCTATTATAAATAAAGTTTATAGTTCACAATGTGAACCCCGGAACTGTTGAAAACCTGAGAAGAAAGACGCTAAGCTACGTAGAAGCTCAAGTTTTTTTTTTTCAATACCATAGGAAAACCCATCATGATCGGTTAAAGTCCACACGCATGGTCAGGTGGGGACTTCGTGCGCAGAGTTCGCCGTCCGCTACTTATGACCGGGTCGTGAAAGCGGTAGTTCGGCATTAAAACGTGGGGGCGAGGGACGAGTTCCTCAGGCACTGTATGAAAAAATAGAAAGTAGAAAACAGGTGGCGCTGTCAAAGAACGACGACACAACAGTTCATTTAGGTAAGTTACTAAATTTTTTGAAAGACTAATTTTGCGATTTATAATCAATGAATAATATATTAAAAAGAATGCGATAAAAAGTTAGGAAATCAGAACAAATGCAGAAATGTCAAAGTGAAACGAAAATAGCGCTACTTAAGCACATCCGTCATTGCTGCCACCTTAAAATATTTATGAAAAAATAAACAAACGCGAAATTCCGATTGATTCTAGTTCTATCCGACCCGGCATAAGTGCCTCTTAATTGCACTGGCGATATTAATGGTGTTTACGTTTTACGCGGCCGCAGAATAGAGAAAAAGTCACGGAACGAAACATAATTATAATGGTCGTGACGCACAATAAATTAGCGCAATAATTTATGTTCACGTTACGGAGAAAAATGAATTCAAGTACACGATGCATATTACATTTTTTTCTTCCTCAACGCGATATTAAATTAATTACAGTTACGCTAACGCTCTTATGCAATTTTAATGTTTCGTGTGGTCGCCAAGGTGCTATAAAAAGAACTCTCAAATTCCCAAAGTGGAAATGTGCAAAAAATTAACAATAAAAATTTCCTAGGTGCTAGCCTGCTTCTCATTAATTTTAATGTTTTTGCCAACGGCGTGACTCGACTTATTTGTGAAACTCTTCAGACAGGTATTTTGAACAATGGGTGCGCCTACGGCGATTTAACACGAAAATAGGAGCTTCGAGATAATTATGCTTTTAAAATACGCACGCCACAAAGCTGAAACTTCGCGAAAATCACCGTTTCTGAAAGCGCCTGAAATTTGAACTTGGTAAGGTCTCGCGGATGAGAAATTTATCACATAGTGCAACCAACTTTGAAAACACATACTTACCAAGTTGCGATTTAATCGACATTTTTGTTTTCTCGTTTACGATTTTTAAACAACGCGTGAGTGATCGATCGTCGACGTACAGAATGTTTCACTGAAACTTGAAAAACGGCAAAGATAAAGACTGTTTTAGACTAACCTATTTATTGTATACTGGTGGTTAAAAGTATCCGAATGACCGACGTGATCGCCTGGCACTGTAGAAGTTTACCATAAGGTCCAATTCGAACGATTTTATTGCTATTCATTCGGATACTTTTAAGCACCAGTCTATGTGATCAATAATGATTGAAGGTTTGGGTTTGAAATATTTCAAATAAATTATCCATTTTTTAGTCCGCAATAGGAACAATGGCGTAGTGAAAGTTCATGGCGTCCCGGTGCAAATCATTGGTTGGGGCACTTACTCCACCTCTAAAGCATAAAGATGTTTTTTTGGTCAACAATAGAACATTATTTACTCCACTACTCAGTTTATCATTAGTGAATAATATATTTAACATAAAATCTGGCCTCCAGTGCGTCATTAAAACACCCTCGTAATCAATATTACCGAAATAAAAAAAAGTCTCAACAAGTATTTTATAAATATACTAAGCCCATCTGAACAATAAGAAATTAACATGGGAGTTCAAATATTTTTGAAATTTTTGCCTAGTTCGTAGAGTTGTTTTTTTAACTTTCGTCCCATCTAATTTCGGCTTTCACAATTTTCAGCCTCCTGAAGATGAAACCTGGTGCAGCGAGAGTCAAAACATTGATGTAACACTCCATAGTTTCAGCTGCACTCAAAGCGCAAAAGAACCGGCCCAAGAAACCGAATTTATACATATATCGTATATATTCTTGATGAAAACCATGTTCGGCAGTACAAAAGAAAAACAGCGATTATTTCAAATATTATTGACTTTTATGTTCCCAACATAAAATACGTAAAAAAGCAGATTACACCTACTATTTCTAGAACCAATACAATTTGTTTGAAATTACGAAGAATTTATATCATCATTACTTAAATAATTAAAAGTATAAAATTACATATTTAAATAATTAAAACTTAACCGTCTCCCGACTACCGTTCGGATACCTGTGGTTCGAATCCCATCAGGTTTTCTTTTTTGAATATTATTACAATTTTATTCATCTAGGTTATTCTTATCCTATTGCAGAAATTATGAATATTAAAATGCAGATGATCAAATTGTAATAATAAAAAAGAAGAAAACATGAGGGAATTTGAACCCGATGTATCCGAGCATAGGCTGGGAGATTACGGCGTAAGTTCGAATCTTACCATTAGTCTGGTGGTTTGTGCTGTACAAAATTTAGATCCAGCTACAAACACTTAAAAAGTGGTTGTCTGAGATGGTTAATGCCAAAAGACAATAAAGCAGCATTGCTGCGCAAGCGAAAGATGGGAAAAGAAAAATAATACTAGATTTTCGAAAATCTTTTTCATAATTATTTAAATAATTATGATATAATTCTTCATAATTTCAAATATTAAGTTGTATTCGTTTGAGATAGCAGTCGCAATGTGAATTTTTGCCGCGTTTTGTTCTGGGAATATAAAAATCAAGAATATTTCAAATCCCATGTTAATGGAGAAGTTGACTATTTTTCTTTTAAGGTGAACTAAACTTAAAGCAAGTTCATGTAAGACTGTGAAAGAATTTTTAAAATATCTTTAAAAATGACCAAATTAATAGGAGTTCAAAGTTGCATTTTGTAACAATAGTTTCCAAGCGACGTCCTTTCTTCTATTCGGCTTTGACTTTGACGCTTTACAAATCCGACCTCCATTTTAATGCACATACACAGGTAATAATCAACAAACAATGTCAATCATGTGTTAAATTGAATGAAAATTAAATTTTCGTAGCTGTGTAACGGAGCAGCCGCTTTCAGCTATACGAAGAAATGACGTCACAAGCGAGTCGTTCCTGCTTAAAACATGACAATTTAAAAGCTTATTTTTCCGTTATTTATCAACGAATTTAAAAATTTTTTTAGTCTATATTTTAGTTTTATTTAAGAAAATATTCTATTTCGAAGAAGAGTAAACTTCTCCATTTCCTATAGCTCAGATGGACTGGGGCACCCGATATATTGACATGTGTGTGTATGTAGCACTGCAATACAATAGAAAATAATTATTTGGCTACAATCAGTTGTGGCTCATCGGGGTGAGCAGGATGAACAATACCAATACTATTCAATTGAAGTTATTCAATGCAATTGAAGTTGTTCAATGCAATTGAACTCTGTGGGAGCTATCCGGACATTTAAATTTGTACGTTCCGATCCCATGCCAGGACAGCTCACCAATTCAAATTTATTTGGAACTTCCACTCACCTTTCTTTTTTGCTTTTGTTGTTCACTCGTTGAATGTCATCACGAGCCCCCACTGGCTAAACAACATATTTAACGAAGCAATAAATATGCAGAGTACATTTCAATTTTTTCATGAATTGCACATTTTTCTTCTGCTTTTATAACATGTGTACAAAAAGTTTTCCCATCTAGTGTGTTCTCATTTTTTCGCATGTTCACGTATGCTCCTTACTTAATTCGAACTAGTACAGATAAGTAAACAAACATAACTTAAAAAAAATGTTTTCTATTGATTTGATTTTACAATGGTTTTCACATTGGAAGAAAAATCTTTTATGGTTGAATCCTACTTTCGAAACGCCCTAAAAATCAATCAAATTTATTAAAAACAAAAAACAATAATTCTCATCACTAGATATAACATGTGTACATCTAGTGTATTGCTCTCATTTTTTCGCATGTCCACGTATGTTCCTTACTTGATCCGTACCCTAAACAAACATGTAAACAATTAATAATAATAATAATTAAAAAAAAATATTTTATTGATTTGATTTGACAATGGTTTTCACATTGGAAGAGAAATTTTTATGGGTGAATCCTACTTTCGAAAAAATCAATGACGAATGGATTCTATTCCTGATTGTATTGCAGGAAAAAATTCCAGAAACTGTATTCTGTACCACAAATTTGTTAATCAACTTCAGTACTGTGTAGAACTATTCAGAGAAACTGGCAGTGTGGCTAGAAAACAGATATCAGGTAGGCCTAAAGTAAGAACTAAAGTAGTTGAAAATGTGAGAAAAATTATGACTCATGCTCCTCGCACTTCCATCCGTCACATTTCACAACAAGTTGATCTTTCTAGTTGAACTATTCTAAGAAGGGACTTGCAAATGTTCCCTTATCGTTTGACTGCCGTGCATAAATTGCTTCGAGTAGATTTCGAACCAAGACGAAGATACTCTCATTGGTTTATAAACAATATTGACAATGACGATTTGTTGGATAAAACTTTCTTTTCCGATGAGGCCTGGTTCCATTTAACAGGATACATTAATTCCCAAAATATGACGATCTGGAGTACAGAAAACACTCATATTTTCATTGAAGCCCCACTCCATCCACAAAAAAATTGGTGTTTGGATAAACCTATCCAATAGGTTTAAGTCGGAGAAGATTGATAGGTCCAATATTTTTTAAGGCACACTAACAGCACGTAGATATCGGGAAGAGATTTTGCATCCATTTATTAATCAACTGCAGGATGACGAGTTGCAATTTGGATATTTCCAGCAGTATGGTGCAACGACCCATGATGCTTTAAATTTCCTTCAAGAGTTTTTTGGAGATCGGGCAATTAGCAGAAATATGGCAAACATCTGTTGTGAATTCACGTTCAACGTTATTTTCAATGTTTTATTTTGTTTGGTTTCAAATACGTAATAAATCGTAATTATTGGTTATGAGTTTTTGTTGACGTTACGTTAAGGTTAAATGTCAATTGGGCATTTACTGATCAAGTAAGGAACATACGTGAACATGCGAAAAAATGAGAGCAACACACTAGATGGGAAAACTTTTTGTACACATGTTAGAGACATCACGAAATTAGTTTAAATGTACGTAGCATTATTTTACAAAATGAAACATTCAATTAGTAGAAATAATTGATAATTCGCGGGGCTCCAAACTCTTGGGGGTTCCGGTGCATCACACCGAACTGCTCTATGATAGCTACGCCACTGAATAGGAATGTGCATTGAAACATTGAGGAAACTTCGTAGAGGAAATTTTTTGAATTTCCAACATTTTTAGAAATTGCTAAGATTGGAAATTTCTAGGTTTTTGAAATTTCTTCTTCGTTTGAAAATTTCCAAGTAATCGATTGTTGCGTCTTCTACAGCAGAATACTGTTAACGAAAAATGGCGTTAATTCTGTGTTAATTGATTTTAATTTAAATTTTAATGTGTATAAAATCTGGTTTTTCGTCAGTCATCATTGTAAAATAAGTTTTTAACAGTTACCAACCAATACTGTAAAAAACGTGTAAACGTAATATTTCAACAAATGTTTGCCAATTTCATAAACACCAATTAAGTTCGTGATGAAGTGTGCAATGTTACACGAAATATTGAACTAATAAAGGAGTTTTGAGTTAATTGCCTTTATTGACCGACATACCCGTTAAAGTCAATTTCCTAACAAGTACGCATCGGTCGTTACTTCTTTTCAAATTTATATATATATATACGCGGAGGAACACCCGGAAGAACAATACAGCATATAACAACCAAGGAAACCTACGTCGTAACAATATATATATTGTAATGTAAGTGGTTGTAAGTGCCCCACGTTGGGGTGTCAAAATTGTAATGTAACGTTGTTTCCTCCAAGTTGCGGTGCCAATTGCCGTAATATTTTTGTATGTTATTTGTGGGGACGTTTCTACTTTCTTTTTTATCTTTCTCTCAGGGTTTCTCTTTGAGTCGCTCGAAATTACACGCTTCTCGTTTTATGGCCCCATGGTGGGCACATACAATGACAAAACACAGAAATGTGAGAGGGAGGGTAAGGGAGTGTCAGTGTTAAATGTACATGCGTCCGTACGTGTCAGAAAAAGAAATAAAAAAATTATCGAAAAAGTTGTTGTCTGTCCCAAAAATGTACATCGGTTAGCACAAGTCGGTCGTGTCACCTCGCCCTTCACAAGGTTTGGTGGACCTCTTGTCCTATCAGATGTATATTTTGTTAAAAGTGGACGCTCTGTATCGCCGATCACGCATGTGCCTCAACTCCTTCACAAGAGGGAGGCGCCCTTCGACGATACAGATCCGGACAAAGCGAACACCAGGTATCACAAGTCGGTCATCACCACACCCTTCACAAAGTAGGTGTACCTCTTGGTCCTACCTGATGTATCCTTGTCAAAAAGAGGGACGCTTTGTATTGCCGATCACGCATGTGCCTCAACTCCTTCACAAGAGAGAGGCGCCCTTCGACAATACCTAAACTCTCCCGTTGTCCGGTGTTTAAAATGAAAATTTTGTTTGTTGTCACGTGTGCCCCTACCTTGAAGCGTCGTCCATATCGTTGTTTGAGGAAAAAGGATATAGGTATTCAGGATCCAAAAATGTTTCTTTCTCAATAAAAATATCTCGTACTAGACAACCTTTTTTAATTAAAAATTTCTTCTCTGCTTGTTGCGGAGGTCGAGGCAGAAGTAATGCTTACGATGGTCGAAGCAGGAATCCCCAAATCGCCTTATATAGCGCTTTTCGTTGTTTATTTTCTCATTGTCTTGATTACCGGAACATCCGCATTCTGATCTAGTTACATACTAGATGTGAGTTGGTAACCAAAACGTCACGTGGGACGTGCTGATAACGAAGCAACAGAATGGAAGCCTCGGATATTCAGTGTACCGCAAACTGACACACACAGATCGCTACTCGAACGCTCAGTCGCATCATCATCCAGCGCAACTACAGTCCGTCGTGAAGACACTTGTAACAAGATCACAGAACTAGCAAGAAGAATAAACGGCAAGAAATGGAGAAATTGGAGAAAGCACTGCTTTCTTAAAAAACCAAATCAAGAGGGCGCAAAGACCACGTCAGGAGAAAAAAGAAAAGGAAGAAGAGAAACCACTTGAAGAACCAAATAAAACTTGTGCAGTTTTCTAAATTGATTAAATTAAATACAATAATCGGAAACATAATTGTTTATATGACAAATTATTTTATGCTATTATTGTAAAGGCTTTAAAAAGCTGTTGTCAGGTAGGCTTATGTCAAATGCAAATTTTGCAGTCACATCGTAACCATACCACTACTATAACCATAATCTAACTTTTTATATCCATTTAATTACGGTTTTCTACAAAATTGATAATAAAAACGAAATTAATGAAATAAAAGATTTATTTATTTTTATTAGTGTTTATTATTATAATTGTTAGAATCGTTGTAATTATTTATATTAATTTGGATTTATAATTGTAAAATTATACTACTCTAGTTAGGTTTTACCAGGATTTCCCTAATTCTTGCAGTAAATACTGGACTCTTCACAAAAAACTAAAAATTACGCATGGAAGGGTGGGAGCTTGGGAGGTGTAAACATTTCAGTATAAGCCATAGACAAAATACTTTAGATAATTAACTTACGATAGATCAACCGGAATGAAATATTTGTGGTTTGCACCAAAAGTAAACATTTTCCTTACGTTCTTAGGGAGCCAGTGCTTACAAATATTTAGTTCAGTAATTGCTTTACCGACAATCCACTGAGAGCCGCGTCTTTTTCAACCGCGACTACGTTCGGCACGTGTTAGGCGAACGCTTCTAGTATGTATGTTTAGTGCTAGTGGCATTAGTGTTTTAGCGTTATAGCAAGTAGAAGGTGCGATAATTGTGTTAGGAATATTTATATTGGTGTTGCGTGTTTTCTATTAAGTGCTGACGATTTTAAGGGAAAAGTAAGTATGGATGATTAATAAAAATAAAATAATAATATGTACCTACCTGCCCACCACAGTTTTTGCAAAATGGAGGAAGTAAAGTATAAAAATAAATGTGTTGTCCTTGGATTGTACTGATCAAACAAGCAAGTGACACCGCTTTCCAAAAGATCCAGTTTTTCTCCAAAAGTGGAATTGATAATGTAAAGGAATCCAAACTAAAAGAACTTTCTCCTGCAACAATCTTATCACAGCTACTTTGTTAGTTATCATTTAGATGAAGAATGTTGTGTCCCAAGGACAAGACGAGGACTGCGTACAATTGCTACACCAACTTTGTATTTACCAGGTATGTACTTATAGTTTATACATAAAAGTAGTCTAGTTTTATTTTTATATAATTCAGGATATGATCCTTAATATTTAATATTGAACATATTTATAAAGTAGTGCAGCAACTATTGTTGATTTCAAATAAACTCTTTAACGCTCGTTTTTTATAGAAAAATAGTTCAAAATAATAATTTCTTTTATTGAAGATTATTAATATTTGAATATATCTTGATATGGAAACAAGTATGCAAAGCATGATTTTTGTGGAGGAAACTCGAACTATAAAACCGTCCAAGTAACACAAGTTCACGTGCATTTTAGTTGCCCAAATTTTAACGCCGCCCGAGTCACACTCGTGTTTGAGTAAATTGTCAGAGTTTCATGTTGGATTTAATTACATTAGAAGTCTTATGAGTTTACGTGCATGTTATTAATTGTTTGCAAATCTCTTTGCAAATTACACACTATTGTATTGTTGCATTAATGTGTGCAATAAAGATAGTTACAAATGATTTAACATGTTCCAGATAGGTTTATATTAATGCAAATGATGACGTGCATGCATACAAAGATGTACATGCAAAGAATAATGTGCGTGCAACTTAGAGGATTTTAAGTGTAAAGATGCTTGTGTTTTGATCTTCATGGCTGATTTGATGATTTATTTATAGTTACTGAGGAACATGAGGCAGGACAGTTGAAACCTGTAACAAGAATTTCAACAGATGAGTGACAAGAGTTTTAGCAATGTATAAAGAATTATGTTTCCCACACATATTTGATTGTTGCAATTCCACTTAAACTTTTTAGATTAATTTTGTTATTTATAAGAAATTATTGTAAATCTACCTCATACAAATCGACAGCACTTGTTTGAATAACCGATATGAATGTTAGGAATTGAATTACAATATCATTTTTTAACAGAATAATATCCTACGTTTAAACACAAAAACTTTTCAGTGCTTACATCTGTAGATTCATCGATTATAAGAGAAAATAGAGAATCTCCAAAATCCTCTATTGTTTCATCTAATATGAAGGGTGCAATAACAACCCTTAATTAGAGCAGAACACTTTGTTCGATGAAGATGAAAAATCTGGTCTTTATTTATGTGAGAAGCTGCTGTTGATGGATCCTTTTTCTTTGAAAACATTTAGTATATCTGATAAATGATCAACTGTGTTCAAGAATGAATGAGCAGCTATATAAGCGGCTACGATGATTTCTTTTGTTTTCATAGAATTGTTGTATGTAGACACCCTCAAACGTAATAAATAAAATTAAAAAACATTAAGTAAAATATAAGAAATAGGTTAGATCACTTCAGCATCTAGTTGGCGCTATTTCGCCTGTCACCAGAATAACCAACCAACCAACTAGAGATGTGTCATTCGTGAATAATTCAAGCTTCGCGATTCGATCATCTGAAAGTATTGAATGATTGATCTTGTTTCAGCGGAATCGGTCAATCGCGATCGTCCCTCGTCATCTCGGTCTAAGTAAACGATTGAACACAATCGTCAATCACCCTTGCAGTTATAAATGCTTAGGAATATGAAGTATTAATATTTTAGTCTTTTTAACCCTTTCCGGGCTTTTCTTTTTGTTAGCTCTATTTTGAAATATATTGAACTACTGAAATTAAACACGCCTAAAAATACTCAATACTTAATTTCAATCACAATATTATTCAATCGCAGATACTATAACAATCATTCATCGTAGGGAGTGTGTCGCGTCTGCGTATTGAACGACTGGAATAATCAAATGATTGATACAAAAGATTGCGACCAGTGCTCCAGTTGTATTAACCGCTACCGCTCCCCTTTTCGTATATACCGTCCTAGAGTGGGTGTCTCACTCATGATTTCTTAACACGGGTGTTTCATGTCTCACTCATAATTACCTGACACGGGTGTTTCGTGTATTAGTCCTAGAGTGGGTGTCTCATTCATAATTACCTGACACGGGTGTTTCGTATATTGGTCCTTGAGTGGGTGATTCACTCATACTTACCTGACACGGGTGTTTCGTATATCCGTCCTCGAGTGGGTGTCTCATTCATACTTACCTGACACGGGTGTTCCGTGTATCCGTCCTTGAGGGGTGTCTCACTCATACTTACCTGACACGGGTGTTCCGTATATCTGTCCTCGAGTGGGTGTCTCATTCATAATTACCTGACACGGGTGTTTCGCGTATCTCGTCCAGGGGTGGGTGTCTCACTCACTACCACCCGGCACATCCGATTCCTGCAACCCGAACCGTAACATTAGCACAGTGTCAAACCATCCGTAAGATAAACTTTCAAGTTTACCAATAAACCGTCCGAGATATATAATTTTGTAAATATGTACTATAGTTTGCGAATAAAGTAGTGTTGCTAAGTGATTGGCGTGTTTGTTTCTTTTGAACCTGGACACCGACGAGCAAACCCGCAACCCCGACCGAGGTCGAGCAGAGCAACGACAGCAACAACACACTCAGCGGAGAGAAAGACGACCCGTTACAACCTTACTAACCATATACGGTCCAACAAATTTCTTCGACATCTTTAGGTTACCATCCACAAGTCCAGTATGAATGAAAATCTAAACTTCTGGAATTTTTTTTAAAATTTTGTAAACTATAGTAATAGTTCATATATGTATAGAGCAGGTAAAGGTAATATTTTATATTTAATAAAATCTGGTCTACAAGATTCAGTGGATTTGATATTAGAAATGTATCTTATAATTCGCTTTTGAGCTAAGAAAACTTCTTTGGATAAAACCGAGTAACCCCAGAAGCATATTCCATATAGTAATCTTGAATGCACTTGCGAAAAATAGTATGGTAATACATAATTCAACCTTATTATATATTTTAATGAAGGTAGCTTCTTGCCCGGTGAAATTGTTTGATAAATTATCTCAAACGGACACTGGAAAATGGCACAAATGCTCGACGTTTCACTATCGCTTGATAGCTTCTTCAGGAGTGAAATTAAAAATGTCAAAATAAATAAACAAGTTGTCAAGTAAAAAAATAAATAAAGTTGTTAAGGGAAACTAAAACTGAAAAAACTTTTTTTTTAATAATATAAAAAATTGACAGATCTATATCTTACTTAACGAATCCAAAAAACTACAAAATATGTCATTTAAGTTAACAAAATCCGTACGTTTATTAACAGAGTTCGATGACATTTTATTTTACACATTTCTATAAAACGTCTTTTAAAAATATTAGACTCAAAATATAAAATATTAGCATTTTCAAAATCAAAATTATGGCTATTTTCTAATGAATGTTCTACAAGCATTGAATGAATGATTCAAAAATATTAGACTCAAAATATAAAATATTAGCATTTTCAAAATCAAAATTATGGCTATTTTCTAATGAATGTTCTACAAGCATTGAATGAATGATTCGATTTTTTTTAATTTCAAACTTAATCGCAAAAAGTATAAAACCAAACATAGACAAACTACATATTTTTGGAATATCTTTCTAAATTCGAGAAATTATACTGAGTGTTCCATTTAAAATAGTAAAGTTGACACCCGTTTGTTAGATGTCAGTTGTTTCTTTTTTAGCAAATTCTGGCGGTTCGGGTAAATCCTTAAAAGTTTTGCATGTATTATTTCTTTATATGTCTAATAACAAAATGTGTAGGTACCGTTCAAAATATAACCAAAAACCCTGTACGCGATTCTTAGCTTTTAGGATTGAAAAACAAAAAACGTTTTTATTTCGTTGTCATGGAATCCAAAATTCGAAATATGTAAAAATATAAAGGTGTTCCATTTAAAATAAGACAGTTGATATCACTTCCGGCGTAACTGGAAGTTGTACCGTGTTCGATAGTATGTCAAAAATTTAATTTTTTTGTCTAATTTATCTTTTCCAAATTTCATGTAAATTGAGCAAAAAATTAAAATTCTAGAAGGATGAGCACATGGCGTGGCCAACCGGTATTTTGCAAAAGTAATATTTTAATTATTATACCTTCCATTAAGAAACATTATTATTGGTTTTCAAAGAAGAAGAAGAAGAAGAAGGGTTAAATTAAAGAGTACAAGTGCAACTTAAAACATTAGATTTATTTTCGTTAGCCGTCATCTAAAGTAAAAGAAGTCGTAACCTCTTGCTTTCTTTACAAAGTTATTATTGGAAGACGGTAACGTCTCCATTTTGCGGTGAGCAACCGAATCCAGAACCTTCGCTTTCTTCTTCGTTTGTTTCCTCGGTAAGACAGGTATCTTTCCTATTCTTTTCCAACATATCAAACCACCCCTTATAGATTCTCAAGAATCGATCTTTTGGCTCGATATGCATCCTACCTAAACAGAACATATTAAAGGCATCCCGCCCATAACTACCAATACCATGCAGTTCATTTACATCCTTCCACTCTTTATGCACGAAATCATGGGACATTCTCCAAATATGTTGAGCACGTTTTTTCAGCCCAATCGCCATGAAATACTTCTCTAAATCCGTAGGGTCATGATTGAGGACCTCGAACGGATTGTGAAAATCAGACAGGAACCATTCGATATAAGGTCTGGCAGTGACGCATGAGGTTTTATTGAGGAAGATGGTGGCGACTAGGAGAGCCCAAGGGTCCGCATAGAGGTTCTCTTCGATTAAATTATGGGGTGACTTCGGAGGATGCCATGCTGGTACAAAGTTTAAGAATGTTTCCTCTTGGATTTCAACTTCGACTTTCGTCTCTCCTTCGATTTTGGAAGCTTTGTGAAGATTGTTAACAAAGTATTTAGAATAATACAGTTCAGGGGATTCACAGGATGACTTATTTATTTGACTCGTTAGTGACAGGCTGAGATCACAGTCGTCATTTGTGTTTTTGACTTCATTGCCTTTGAACGATTTGAGACAAAGGTTGACTTCTTCTGCTCTTCTGTTTTCAACATGTTTCATTTCTGTAGTATAAACATCCTCATTGATAATAAATGCTTCTTTTTTACTGTTGACATTGGTTTGGTCCTCGCTAGTATTTTGTTTGTTATTTTCTTCATATTGAAATAATTTATTGGACGGTCGAAAACAAACAACGCAAGCGTCGCTTTCATTTTCACTTTCTAATTCTCTTTGATGACCACAAGTGGCGATGTCCTCAGAGTCTCCGTACGCTCTTTTGCGTTGCTCAACCTGACGCAGGAAACGCCGGTTCACAGCGATAATCCTAACATCGGTGCTTTCCCTGTGGCATCTGCTGCACATCCCGGACACTAGACGTACGTTCTCGTTGAAGAAGCGACTCAAGACCGTGATTTTCGGCGAAGACATCACTGTAAGTAAAAAATTGACGCGTTTATTGAAAATCACAATGATAAAGATCGCGTGAATGCGTGGTAGTGCGTAACTTTCATTTGGCCTAATGACTTAACTCATTCTTAACTACTTATTACCATAGTTTCATACTCGCTTTTACAGGCTTTAACATAACGTCCGATAAATATTCACACCACGCGATTCTATGTTGAAAACTATACAGAAAATCATATTACCACTTTGCTCTTAATGCTGGTCTGACCCACCTAAAAAAACATTTTTTTCTTTTTTTTTCGGTATTAATATGAAATTTTTGTTAATGTTTAATACATCAAAACAAACGCGCCTTTTAAATCTCTAGGGCGCTTAACTAATTTCATAAAAATAACGACAACTCGTTATTTGAAGTTCAGTGAGTAAAAAAATTTTATGTTTTCTTTAAATGAGTTGCATTGCTTTGAGGATGGACGTTCTCTGCGCTGCGTAGCAAAGGAGGTCCAAGCTAGACCATCCGTTACCTGCAGACTGTAGCAGAGGTACCCTACAAGAGGTAGCTACTTCAAGAGGATTGAGGATGGACGTTCTTACATGAACACAATCAAAAATTAACATTTAAAAACTTTAGCCCTTTATAAACATAAAGGGCTACTTTCCTGTTTTTTTTTAAATTTGCTGAATGATCTAGAGACACTTTGATTTATGACTTCTTTTGCATTTTGACCCACCGAATAATGACAAAAGTGATGTTTTGCTATTTGAAAATGAAAATCTAGAAAATAATCAACTACTACAAAAATTGTGACAAAAATAATAACCATTTAAAATCTCGTTCCGCTAATTTCTTTGAGCAGTATATTTAGGGGAAATAAATAAAATGAGAGCTACTTACGGAAAAATAATATATGTATTTTGAAATATATAAAGTGTATTTATTGCTTAACAATTTTCTACTGTTTCGTATAAGGAAAAACCATTAAAATGACGTAACTGTATCATTCCCGTCATTAACAGAAATTATAATATATTCTTAAAATTTTTTTGCAAGTTGGTTCTGATTGCGATGGATTCCTCGAGCATTCCTCCGTACAGCTGTTTCGGCCCTATTTGGGGCCTCGTCAGCAGAAGAGTAGCTCGAGGTATTTCACACCAAAACCAACCTGTCCTATTCGTAATTGCTTCTGCTAAACGAGGTCCCAAATAGGGCCGAAAGGGATGCTCGAGGAATCTATTGCAACAAAATTTTTAAAACTATCAATTTGACAGCACGCTTGGCCGCCTCGAATGGGATGACTTATTACTTGCAAACTAGCTGAAATTTGTCAATCCTAATGCAATGTTAGGTCAAAAAGCGATCGCAGGATGTCGCGATCTAAACTTTTTAATATAATATATTCATATAAAATAAAATTGGAATTGGCTCTTATTGCCCACATGTAAGAGAGGCAAACCGGCCGCTGCCTAACTAAACTTGTTTTAACAAATAACTGCTACAGTTAATAAAATAAATAGTACACAATTCTTTCATAACACGACATAAAATGTAATATTGAGAAAAATACTAAAACAATATTAGAAGTCTCAACTGTTTCGATTTGTTACAAAACTAGGACCTCTGATTCTTTATTTCTCTTTTAAGATTCATAATTTTTAGATTTTGGTAGTTTAAATGAATAATAATGTATTAAATTGTTTTTAAATTTCAAGAATATATCTCTGAAGGATCGTCTTCTATCAGGATACCATCATGGTAAAGATGAATCGCTGCTTTTGAAGTTTCGCCAATTTCTTATAAAACACTTTAACATTTATCATTAATAAAGGAGACAGTGGTTTAGAAATAATAAATCAAAAAAGTTTATATCCGTAAATATAAATCAAAATAGATTGTATTCGTAGATACGTATTTCGACAGCCACGCTGTCTCTTCAGTACATATAGCTGTGTTATTTTAGTAAAATAAGAGAACCCTGTATATATATATTTGTTAAGTTAGAAATATTTTGTATTTATTTTATTATTAAAATTTGTTAAAAAAATTACCTTATACACATCCAGAACTCAAATGAAATTTAATTACTTGCAAATATTTAATTCAAATTTCTGTTTTTACATAGAAAATGTCGAATGAAGTATCAGAAGTCTCACAATCACCAACGACAGAGACTTAGTTTCATGAGAAGTTCAACGAAGTCTTCAATGATGCGGAGAACTTCTAGGGCTGCAATCTCAAGGTTTCAGAATTGACTTCTGAGCCTCCTTATCTTGAAAAACAGTCCCAGCACTTCAAAGAACCAATCCAGGTCGATGACGCAACACAGGGAAGCTGTTCACAGTCTTCAACGTCACTAGAAAATGCCATCAGTGACGAGCCTCAAGAGTACTTCTTCAAAAAGAACGGTGGAAGGCGACGTACTAAAACTAAAACTAAAAATTCAAACAAAAATAAGACTTTTCAAAATAGAAGCCGTACGACTAGATTTATTTAAAATGTAATCAAATATTTAGAATAAGATAGAGAATGTTTTATTTATTTGAAACTTTAAATTTTTAAATTCATTCATTTAAAGGTTTTACATTTTTTAAATTTAAGGTTACATAGTTTTTGCTTATTTTATTTTGCTATAAAAGGGAGAAATCCTGTCTGATTTAGGAAGTCATGCACAACTCTTCAAGCTGAACAGATCCGTCTTTAATAAGTAGTGAGTTGTGAAAGAAGTAAGACTTTTTATTTAAATAACTTTGATTAAAAATGCAAATTGATTTGACTTTATTTGTGTATGTAATTTAATTCGAATTTTAAAGTACATTTACTTTAAAATTTATATTAAATTTACTTCGTTGTTAACAGCTTGGCAAAGTTTTGTATTGTGTGAAAACTAATAAGAATTATTTTAATTTTGGCCGCATACAAAAATTTTGTCTAAGTTATTTAAAGGCGTTATTATCAACAGATTTCTAAACAAATTCCGTGTGATTAGACAGGAGGGATAATCTTGTCTGTATCGTGGCAATTTGTTTAATTTAAAGTTTGAATTAATCAATTCCTTTAAACAACAATACAGATTGTATCATTCACATAAATGTTAATGATGCAATTCTGATAAATAAATTTACTTAATGTTTATTAATTAAAATAAAATCAAAAACTTACCTATTGCAACAATTTTCATAACCATATATTTGTGTGTCTGACAAATTGCCTTTCGACAACTTATTTTGCCAACAAAATAAAATAATGTGCAATGACAATTTGATTGTAAATGAAATATTTAATTAATAAACATTAATATGATTAAAAATTGTTTTTACTTACCTATTGCAATTCACGTAACGAGACGAAAATATCAACTAAAGACAGTCACATATTGTAAACAAATTAAAAACAAAACAGAACCACATAATCCTAATTATACAGCTAGACAATTGGCAACCCTGAGATACCAGTTTATTTAAACAATTAAAAAGAGAAAAGAGTCATAATGTTAAATATTAATGCGTGAACTTGTTATTTGTTGATAAATTTTACATTTAAAAATAATTTAAAACAAAATATAAATACATATATAAAATACAGGTTTAATTATCTCCCTAAGTCTACTTTATAGAGAGAGTAAAATTCAAGAGAAATGCAATTACTGTAAGAGATTGTCAAATTTTGACAGCGAAGTTACAAAAACTTAAATCGCTTAGTTATCATCATCCATAGTCTACTTCAATGCTGTAAAAACAATTAAATTTTTTATTAAAATTTTGAAACTCTATATTTCAAAAACTTTTGAATAATCAAGTGTTTGATATTTATATAAATGGAATTTTATGCTCCTCTCAAAAACTTAAAAATAGATAGGGTGTTCCATATAAAAAATCAAAGTTCTTGCCAATATCTCAAATACTGAGCACTCTAGAAAATAATAATATGGTTCAATGAATTCTGCATGAAAAAGTATTTTGAAGAAGTTTTTACAGAAATTAAAAATTTTCATAAACAAAAAAGTTTGAAGGTTTTTAGAAATCCTAGAATTTTGAAAAACGCCTTGTAGCTCCTAAGCGGTACAAGATATAAATGGCATAATGCATTAAAAACAATGTACTAATACGAAATATCACTTAAGTTTTGTCGTCTTATTCGAAAGTTTCTTCAAATTAGATAAATAATAACAAATCTCTTCAATCATTTTTTTCTTCGAAACGATATCGAGGCATAAAATATTACATTATAGCTCCCAAATCAGCTTCCGGAGAATACGTCGTCTAAAAACTTAATCTTCGTTTGATGCTCATGAGAATCAGGTTCAAACGTGAAACCGGAAAATTATCGCTATCGTTTCCTATTTGCACAATTTTACCTAACGTCGTCATTGTGAATTGTGTTTGTCTGTTGTATGTTAGTTTTCTTCTGTTATCCTTCAGGCTTTGAATCTTCACCTTAAATTTAAGATTGACGAATGTCGTGTGACACGGGTTGTCAAGGATGACGCCCAAAAACTCCATCGTCGTTATTCCTTAATTTAGCCTACATCATATCCCATAATCCCATCATAATGAAAGTTAAAATTTTTTTTTTGCAAGTCGGTTTTGATTGCAGTGTATTCCTCGAGCATCCTCTATATAGCTGTTTCAGCCTTATTTAGGGCCTCGTCAGCAGAAGCGTAGCTCGAGAATTCCACTGCAAATCAAACCGACCTGTTCTAGTTACTCGCAATTGAGATGTAATAATAAAGTCTAGGGTATGACATCTTGCAATTGCTTTTTGACCTAACATTGTATGAGGATTGACAAATTGTAGCCAGTTTACTACTTAATAAGTTATCCCATATAAAGCGGCCAAGCGTGTTGTCAAAGTATATTGAAAATTTTTAAAAATTTTGTTGCTAGTCGGTTTTGATTGCAGTGAATTCCTCAAGCATCTTCTCTACAGCTGTATCGCCCCTATTTGGGGTCTTGTCAGCAGAAGCGCAGCTCGAGAATTCCACTGCAAACCAAGCAGACCTGTCCTAGTTATTCGCAATTGAGATGTAATAGTAATGAAAAGTCTAAGGTATCAAAAATTTCATATGAAATAACGAAATCTACCACTTTAGTTAAATTAATAATAAAGTGTTGACATTAACGGTATTAACTTGGATGGCATAGGCCCGGTATTTCAGTTACAATTTAACTTAAATTTTCATTTTATTACTATAGGAATAATTGTTTTTATAAATTTTCAATTTCTTTAAAGATATTTCAGAGATTTTTATTGCACATTTTTATAGACTCTAAAATAAGGCATCTTTCTTGTAATTTAACTGTCTTAGTATCTCTTACACAATATGATTTAAAAGAGTTTAGGTGGTGATAGACAATGTTAATAGGACCACAAATATACTTTTAGAATTTTTTTGCGGCGCGTGGTTTTCTAGATATTAAAGTTTAAAGTTATCACAAATAGGCAACGCTGCACCTTGTAGATGCACTTACTAATTTGAAACCATAGATAATTTTTGTTGGCAACTGAATATGCACTGAATTGTCTGGAAATCAAATTTGACACAATAATAATTGCCCTTCTTAGTATCTTAATTTATTCAGCTATGCTTAAGTTTAATTTTGATGAAGAAGTAGATCGATGCGTGCTTGCCAGAAAAAAATGGTATATTTGCCGAGAATTTAAAATTAAAAGAAGCAGACGCTCATTTAAATTCACATGTCAGTCTATGATAACCATAATAAAATCAAGTTTTCTTGCCAGATGAAAATTATGAAAATTAATTAAAATTGTGTAACTGGCAATATAGAAAGTGTTTCCTAACACTTTCCTAACACTTTCTATATTGCCAGTTACACAATTTTAATTAATTTTGATAACCATAATGTTGCACCGTTGCCTACCTTACATCTAAAATAATGTTAATATTTCCATATATTTTCCATTTTTATTACTTCATAATATAAAGGCCAAATTTTGCTTACGAATTTGATGTAGAGTTTGTATTAATCAGATAATATAATTATATGTTTTTATTAATAAGAGATGTAGATACATACATATTAATTATGTTTAATAATAAGGAAAATTTTACATGGGAGTATGTACATCTCTTATTAATAAAAACATATAATTATATTATCTGATTAATACAAAATCGACATCAAATTCGTACGCAAAATTTGGCTGCAAGTCGCCTCGATTGCATCCCCGAGCATCCTCTGTACAGCTATTTCGGCCCTAATTGAGGCCTCATCAGCAGAAAAGAAGCTCGAGAACTCCATCACAATCCCGACAACCTACAAGACTTCCGCAAAGATAGCACATAAAATGCAAACATGCCACACTGTCGCGACACTGTGACAATTTTCTGACCTGTTAGATCAAATTTTGCAATTTTGCGGTGACACGTTATTGTCCGCACTGGCTATCTCTTGAGAGGCTGGGATATTGCTACTTTTGAATCATACTGTAGCTTAGGAGATCTCCATTGTGAGCCTTTAATTAGATGTAACCTGTGTAGCAAAATGAATTGTTTAAAGCTGCATCCAAACTAATAAAATAATGCATGAGTAGAGTTGTCCAAGATTTTTTTTGCGGGCACTTTATAGCTGGCGAAAATTTAAAATCGATCCATTAATAAATTTAAAAAATACAGGAGTGTGTACATAAGAAATGAAACACACTGTATTTGCGAATATAAATGATTTCTATACCGAGACACTGGTATTCATAGTATACTGAATTATTTTAATTTTTCATTAACCTCGTTGCCGAGAAAAAATTATTGTACTCCTTACGCATCCTTAATGCTCATTGTCTTAATTAATACAGAAAACTAACTTCTAATTAAAACTGACTTCCGATTTTTAGGATTGTATCAATTCCACCATGGCATTACTTACGTATTTTTTACGCTCGGAATGTTCACAAATTTCTCGTCAACTTAGTATGTATTATTCAGTTAAGTAGTGATAATTGTAAGGTGTTCATTTTCCAAGAATGCAATAAATGTATTTAATTAACGCTTCGTGCTAATAGACCTAAGTAAGCTGTGTAATTAAGATGAGTCGGTAATAATGGAAAAAGAAAATTATCGAAAACACTCTAATCGTAGCGATGATAGATAATTGCACAAAATATGAAGTGCCTCAATTATTATTTTTAAAAATTTAGTACAGTATCAAAAAGTTAAGAAATTCTCACCGCTGGGTTTCTCCAAATTAGTATGAAATAAATTACAGATTTAAATTTATTAAAAATAAATGCGCTTGTTCTGTGTGCATCATCACAAATAATAACCATTACAACAAAAACAAAACACTGATAATTACTTTGTTAATATCACATGTGATATTAACAAAGTAATTATCTGTGTTTTGTTTTTGTTATAATGGAATATCACAAAGTAATGGCGGAACGTGTTAATAACCATTACTTTATGGCTATTACAATAACGCGAGGCAGTTTAAATTCGAACTATCCTGTCTTTAATATGCCATATAAACATCCACCTTCAAAGTTTAAGTACTGTTGCAGTTGAATGTAAAGATCACCAGAGACACTCGAAGGAAAAATGATAAGACAGAGCTTCTTAACTTGTCTCCCATTAAGGATAATCAATTATTTGTCTCTCTTTTATACTACCGTACCCATTATATCTGATTTGTGTATTTGCAAGAAAAAAACATCCAGGCTGTTATAAATTCGAGCCTCACCCATGAGATCTCGGAAACAGTAAGAGATACGAAGTCGGTCAAATTAGGACAAAGTTGCGTATTTATTATTTTTCTGAAGTTATTATACTGAGTGGCTGTTAATGTCCGAACGCGGTTTATGTTGGCAGCCTGCAGTTTTATCAACTTGTAGTGGCAACCATGTCGATTGTGTCAATTTTGACAGTGCACATTGGCGTATCGTTATTTGGGTGTCTCGTTGGTGTTATAAAGGTTCTTTGGTGTGGTTTTTTGATATTTATTGCTTTATTTTCAGTCAGTTCTTATTAGAGCTCATTAATTAACGTTGTGAGTTGCATGTAAGTAATAATTTAATGTGAATTTCAAATTACATTCCAATATATTCTTATTCTTTTCAGTATTCACAGTGTTTATCAAAAATGTTTACACCTGAACAGGATGCGTACATTCTTATGGCACACTTTCGAAGTGCAACTCGAAATCTCGATGGAACATGGGCATATAATTTGCGCTCTTGCTTTGAACAGTTCGTGGAAGCATTTCCTGATGAAAATGTAAACTACGAAGTTTTTAGTCATCACAAACGTGAAGTTGTGAAGAGATTTGAGAGAAAAAATTGTATTTGTAAAGGTAAATCAACTGGGCGACCTACAGTTTTAACTGAACCTGTTGTCAACGATCTTCAAGGTCGAATGGATCAAAGCCCGAATAAATCACTAAGAAAGTTATCAGCACAGTCAGGTATGTGAACCGCAGCAATGAAAATAATGCAAGTCCTTAATTACGTACTTTTTGCAGGCATTAGTAGGGCAAGTTGTTCAAAAGCTCTGCATAAGAATCTGCATATGCATCCGTATCGTGTCTCTGTTGTTCGGCAGCTGTACCCACATAATTTTCAAAATAGAGTGATATACTATCAATGGTTTAATGAGCAATTAAACAACGATGATTTGCTTGATTTAACTTCTTTTACTGACGAAGCATGGTTTCATTTATCTGGTTACGTAAATAGCCAGAATTACAGGACATGGGCAACAGAAAACCCTCATAATTTTGTTGAAACAAATTTACATCCAATAAAAGTTGGAATTTGGGTAGCAATATCAAGACGAAGAATAATAGGACCAATATTCTTTAACGAAACAATCAATGCAGAAAGATACCAAACTATCATTTTGACAGAATTTATTAATCAGCTGCATGATGATGAATTAACAAGGGGCTATTTTCAGCAAGACGGAGCTACTGCTCATACTGCACGTGCCACCATAAATTATTTACAACAGTTTTATGGAAATCGAATCGAATCGAATCGAAGCCAAGGTTTGTGGCCACCAAGAAGTCCAGATTTGACACCACCAGATTATTTCCTCTTTGGACGCATGAAGAATAATGTGTACAAAAACCGCTTGCATGACTTAGATGAACTTCAACAAGCAATTACGTATGAAATTCAAAATATAAAACAGGAAGAACTCTGCCGTGTATTCGAAAATATGAAACGACGAGTGAACTTGTGCTTACAGAATAATGGGGAACATTTTCAACAATTATTATAAAAATAAAAGTTATTTTTTAGTCATCAATGTTTTATTATGCCAAGTAGCAAACATTTGTTACATGTTCAATGGACATGTAACAAATGCCTTGCTACCTGGCATGTAGCCTCGCTAATTTGACAATGTTCAATACACATAACCTTGCTGTTTGTCATTTTTCATATTTTCACATCAAAACTTCATACCACGCCACTGTACCACACCAACAGTAGAAAAATAAATTCAATAGTGCCAACATAAATAGCGTTCGGACATTAACAGACACTCTGTACATACATTGTACGGACACTTTCTTGAGCTCTTTACGATGACATCATTACATTTTAAACGTTTAGTTTCGTTCTGACCATCATCAACTCATTTTTTTTCCTATGAGCGCCACATTGCATTTAAATACCATTTAAACAGATCTATTTTTTCTGATGTTTTTCCATATATCACACAAATATGGTATGCTGTGAAGACAAAAACAAAAAAGCTTTGATATACTTTCGGAGTTTTATAACATATATAACAAAAAGTGATGTTTGTAAAATTTTTGGATATAAAAATAAATAATATGAATCCAAGATAGTGTAAATTTTTAAAATTTATTGTGCTGTCAGCTGTTGTTAATAACAATTTAGTAATAACAAGAGAAATTTACTTCTAATAATATCCAAAAAGACGACGATAAAACAGTGGTTGATTAGATTTGTAATTAAATTAAATATTTGTATTATCAAGTAAAGTATCAAATTGAATTATATACGTATTTAGAAAACTCGTAGATACGAGCAATAATATCTTTTAAGATAAAAGATATTATTGCTCGAGGAAACATAATTTCTTGTAGTATCATAATTTTAAATGTTTTATAAATAACTATTAATAATTCTCCATTCTCATCACCATTAAGGCGATCCTCCACACGTCCTTCGAGTTTTATAAAAAGGTCCATAAAGTGCAATGTTTCTATTTAATTTACTAAACATTGTTCTATGTGGTTGGCGTCTTTCTGGGTTTTGTTGGAAGCAAATTTCGTTCGCTATTACTGAATCGTTATTGTTATCAAAATTAATTTTTTTTTAATATACAAGAATGAAAGTTTTTAAATACATAATTTCTTGTGATACTTTCTTGCTTTAATAATAAAAATTTATAATTTAATTACAAATCTAACCAACTACTGATTTATCGCCATCTCTCTGGATATTATTGGAAATAAATTTCTCTTAACACAATAAATTTTTAAAATTTACGTTGAAACGGTCGCGAATTTATTTGGAAAACAAATGCGCGTTGTTTATTCGATGGCTTATTAATAAAGAGAAATTTACGAGGCGCAGCTTGTCACAGGAAGACGACTCGGGTCAAATTTATGGTTTTTTTGAACATCTAGTTCGTGAATTGCACTTGAAGTAGTTACCATCGGCCATAAATTAGCTGTGTTAAAGTTGTCGGGTACGCTATTGAAAATTTTGAAGACATTTGTCGCTAGAATTGCCTTTCTGTCATATTATAAATCAGGACCGTTTTGTTGTCTTGGGGCGCGTTAGAGTCTGGGGAAGCAAGTTCACGCAAACATTTAAGTTATTGGAAATTGTAAAAGGTATTAGGTTTCATTGTAGTTGAAAGAGGTTGCTTTTAAAAACCAGCGACTGGCCTTTGTTTTCAAAAGTCGGGAAGCCATAAATATGTCAATAGACACTTGTAGGACGTTGTTGTTTCGAGAAATTTTAGAAAGCGGAAAAACATGTGCAGCGCCCGACAATCTGTCAGGCGAATTGGGGGGTCGAATTACTAGGAAGGAGCTGAACTAGAAAAGAAGCGTTTGTTTCTTTTCGAAATAAAAGCGCTTATTGGCCGACGGGTTTTTTTTAGTTACTTCAGGGGATGGGGGAGGAGTCAAAATTTGTCACTAGTGGAAAGTCAAAAGTAAAAACGAAAAACAGTTGGCTTACGCCGTCCGAACGACAAGCTGCATTTTAATTGAACTCGAGTAGTTTATTTTTGAGTGCTTTGCAATTTACTTTATCTAGCTGCATAATTAGAATTCAATCACATCATTTCGGGGCGTTAAAATTATTGTGAATACAAAAGGGCCATCAAATAAATAACCGCGAGGCGATCGCGAGCGCGAATTAAACGATAGTGCGTGGGTGGATTAGTGAATTGTGCGCCGCGGAACGGAATAGGTATAATTGCATGAATTTTTTCTATTTCTTTTCACATACTTGGTGGCATAAATTTGCGTAAGAATTATTTTAATTGGTTTATCAATCAGTAGCGTGGAATTTCTGTAAAGTTCCATCTTTGCATTGCTCAGGCAATCTAATAGTTATTTTTTTTGGTACCTGCGTTTGCTTTTGAATCAAGTTAAACTCAATAAATTCAGTAGTTGCGCGGTCTGTGATTTAATCAACCAGAGTAAATTAACTACACCTAGAATCTTTTGTTCGGTTTCAAATACAGTGTATCTTTTTTTTTTTCAATTTAGTTCTACCTTTTTGCGATATCCTCGGCAATTCGGAGACACGCGATCGGTGTTATTCTGGATTGTACTGGGTTATCTGCAACTAAAGTCTCTGGTCAGGCAAGTTATATCCGCCAAAACGCACAGTGCGACCAGCACAGTCTAGCTACGAAATCTAGGCCAATTTAATACTCTTTACGAATTCCGTAGAATTACGAGGCCAACAATTTGAACTATTTATCAATAGACATCTTCGTCACAGAACTTTCTCACACCCTGCGTGTGTGTGCTGGAGTGTTGACTTTGGGGTAAGATTTGCAGGTTAATTGAGGGCAATTGGTCGAGCGACTGAAAGTACCAAAACCACACAACGTGGAGTGTCTAAAACAGTCATTAGGGTCCTTGCGCAAACAATTAGTTAGATAATAGGATTAGGAGGCAAGAATACAAAACGAAGTAGAGGGATCTGCATACAGGACCTCGAACGACTCTGGAGCATGTAGTTGACGAAAGATCCTACGCACAGTTGTCTAATTAATTAGGATAATGAGCTAGAGATAGGGTTATCCTTCCCGTGAAAAACTAACGGCTGTTGCTGTTGATTATCCTGCAAATTGATCGCTGGAGCGGCCTTTTGTACCACATACCTCTCCGAACATCTGATTGATCAGTTAAAGTTCCAGTAACAAAGTACACTGTATATACACTGTTACACAGTGAGTGCGCTGGTTGATTATTCATAGCGTCTTCGAGTACTAGCTAAAAGTGGCAAACACGGGTACCAAGGCCAAACTATTTTGACTAAACAGAGAGATTAATTGTTGATCTAATTTAAATTACAAAGTTGACACAGCCTAATGGTGTGTACAACAAGCCACCAATTGTGGGAATCGAAATAAATCAGATCGCGACTATATTCGGCGTTAAATACATTAAGCAAAGTTTATTGTACTTCTTTGGAATCGTATATTTATCGCGAAAGATACCCATATTATCAATAAAAGGTTTTTTATGCTCGAGTTGATCAGCCCTTCGTAGCGATCAACAGGAATTTTTTACCTACTTACTTTCTTTCTTTTTTTTTTTTGACAATAAATAATTAATTAATTAAACCTGGCATTTTATTAATTCGTAATTAGCACCTTGCACCTCTCGATTACACCGTCACACCAAAAATTGGAACACAATTACAACAACGTAGGGCCCGTTTTTTCTATTTAATTAGACGATCCAGAATACCGGCAATTAAAGTTTTAATTTTGGAGTTTTAATAGCGCCGGGGAGATAGGTAGAAAATTAGTCCTAGCGCCACAATAAAACCTAACCGTAGTAGGTAGTGACCTTTTTAAAGTATCTTTGTAGACCGCATGGGAGTTTATTAGTGCCTCGGCGCTTTCAAAACCCGAACAAACCCTCGGTAAGGAGGCATTCATCGCTTCCTAGAATTTAGTCAAATCCTTCGGTCCATTTAATAAATTAATTTGTCAATAAATTTTAGTTTGTTTTTGTTTGGACCGTGTTTATTAGATTATTTAGTTGTCCGTAAAGTCAACAACAAGGTGGCACGTCCGGGCGTGTTACAACGTCTTTCTTGGATTCACATCATTTTTTGTCTTCACAGTATACCATATTTTTCTTTGCGCTGTTATTTTCTACAATTTCTTGCATTTATAGTTATTTCGCTTTATTTAATTTGAACGTGTGATATATGGAAAACATCGGAAAAAAGAGGTCTATTTAATGGTATTAAAACTCAATGTGGCGCCTATAAAAAAATGAAGTTGATGATGGTTAAAACGAACCGAAACGTTTTAAGTAAAATATTATTAAAATAAAAATAAAATATTAATTAAAATATTATCGTATAAAGCTGAAAAAAAAGCCTCTATTGTAATGTATTAATTTTATTGTGTTCCCTACAGTAATAACTTCAAAAAAAATTAATAAAAAAGAAAATTACGTTTTTCAGTTTCTTGGATATATTTTAAAAGCTAAAAATTTTAGCACTAATTTAAGCGACTTCGTATCTCTTCCGTTTTCGAGTTTTTAACAACCTGTATATACATAAGAAAAATTGTTATTTTACTGTCATCCATAAAATGTGAATGTTTTATGTACGTGTGCTTTAAATTTCTTTGTTATACATTTTTTCCCTTTAATTTTACTTCCACATCCCCTCATTTAAAACTTCAACGCTCTCAAAGATTAAGACACATTTCATTTACGCTAATAACCTACAATGAGTGTTTGAAAAACACTCGAAAAAGATGAGCCCTATAAAATTGTTCCATTCTAGAAGTTTCAATATTTCAAAAACTGAGCTACTGATTTAAAATGTTTTGTGCATTAATCAAGTAGCTGTTGTAAACTTTGATAGTTTAAATGTGTTAGGATAAGTAAAAAAAACATGATGTGTAAAACCATGGTGCAAAACTAAGATTCGAGTCTTCGTTATTTAGTTGAATTTAATATCAGCCGCCAAAATTCTCAGCTTTTTTCTCGGCCAACACTAATGGGTTGCACCCACCATTTATGTTTTCGAAGACATATACATATCAATAATTGCGTTTTTCTTTCGTGATCACATCATCCTTAGAAATTGTGATTGTATTCGTTTCTTTTTTAAACATTGCAACTTTCGCTTGATTTGAGGTTACTGCCATTATGAATGTGAAATCACTTCTACGAAATACGAGTTACTTAAGGTTTACATCTGTCTTATGGTTTACGTCCATTGTGAACAAGCCTAATTCAACAGAATTGTTTTTTCTGAGTACGCTGATAACAAATACTTCATACTTTCTTCGAAAGACAGAGCGGGCGTAAAACCTGCTTTGTTTTAAATGACTTCTAAAGAAAGTATGAAGTGTTTGGTAACAGCAAAAAAATTTTGTAAACTAGGCTAAGAAACATATGAGGTTCCATTTTGTCCCTACGTACCGTCGCTTTTATTTTAGCTTTTAAATGTGTTCCCACGTTTTGTTTTTTCTCATCTCCATGATTTTATGATGCTGTTTTACAATATCTTCTCCCAATTCCACTATTCGTTTATTTTTTCGGGACTTATGCCGGTCTCTTCTGGTCTCCTTGCATTGTAATATTTTTTTATCTTTTTCATTGCCTTCTCTTCAAGTGTTCGATCTATCTGTATCTCCATCCTCTTTTTCACTGCATACATCGATTTAGTCCGCATCACGAATTCCATCATTTTAAAAACAATAAACAAATTAATAATTCGTAGCGTTTCAATATTCCGTTACGAATGAATCTTCTTATTTTCATTTTTATGTATTTTAATTAGATTAAAATTGCAGGTTCAAATGTTTGGAAAAATGTTATGAGGATAATAAATGCCTTCCACCGTCAGCGATAATTATTACGTGCGCTCGTCTCATAATTATAACAATTTTACGGCAATCCGCAGTCCGCAGTCCGCTTCCTGTGTTCGATAACGTTTGCAGCGCGTGCACCAATCACGAAACGGATCTTCCTTTATACTTCGGCTCGCAAAAAGCGAGACGAAACTTTGATTTACATACCCGCACCCCCGAACCCTTGAGAACAAGCTTATCTAGCGTTGGTAAGTGTTAAAATTCCTTGAAACTATCGTAAGAAAGAAGTGTCGGCATTTATTAAAACAACAGACTTTTGAAATACACGACGGTGTATTTCTATTTGCTTTTAACTAGTTATTAACTGCTGATTATAATAAGGCTCGTTTAATACGGGGTGATTAAAATGGTGTCGAGCTTAAAACAGATATCATTAAACAAAAAATAAACTTGAACAAAAACGAGTGTTTTTACTTTTACTTAAGTTTCTTTTTTGTTATTTATTACTACCAAGTTTAAGAATTTAGGAAAAGATTTAAAGAAGATTCTTTAAAACTGGGTAAACTCATTGAGGAATTTGAGGAATAGAAAATTGAAGAGGTGGTAATAACAATTGTATTGTTATACAAGATTATTCTTAATGAGTCACGAAGAGAATAATGTGTTAAACTGAAATGAAAGCACGCAGACGGCGCTTACGTACTAATTACAATTATTATATTAATCAGTTACGACTTTTTTTCGTTCGAGAAACAAATTAGTTTTCTCAGAAGTCAGCGAAATTAAAATCATTATTTTGTCGGCCAAGGACAAGAATTACTTTAAATTTCATATACAGGGTGTGAGGTAATTGACTGGACACCTGCAAACCACGTATGGAGAACACTCTGTACAGTAAAAAAGCCTTTACATTCGAGGGCGTTCCGGCTTTCGTTTTCGCGGAAAAAATTCAAACAAAAATCGATAAAAATTGTTTCGAAACCACTGATTGTCTTACCTACTGTTACACCCATGTGCCGAACGCCATCCGGGCGAGCGATCCCTTGCCATAAAATCCCAGATGGTTTATTATTTTATGACAAGCAAATAACGCACGTTCAGTGTCTTAACATATTTCGGAGTGTGCAGGTCGGGGACAAAATGAATGCATACACAAATTACGAACTTGTTGATATTATTCTGACGTATGGCGAATGTAGGTGCAATGCACGTGCTGCAGAGCGTAGATATCGCCGGCGCTCTTTTTCCGTGTGCGGGCAGTTTTACAGCGTCGTGTTGATGCATGCATTCGAGCTGACGGCATGAATTTCGAACATCTTCTTTAATCGGCGCTGGCTCCGTAAGTACTATCAGCGGTTCTCAATAGTTCGCTCTTTTTGCATTTTTTCAAAATGTACCGAAAATCCGGCATGTTTGAGTACTTTCTGATCCCATACGACACCCTTCATATACAGTTTTAATTTGTCCAACCAATAACCTAACACCCTGTATGTTTTAGTGTCACAACGAAATGGACCAGTCCACTCAGGTAAACTTTCCCATAGTGCTCAAAAGCCAAACCAGACGCATCAACCGACACAACTCGTCTGCACAACTCAACATCTCTACTAGAAACCTCAATAATTCTTGGGTAAATATCTTAAGCTTTAAAGATTCAAAATATGTAATCTCAACATTCCTGCAAATCTTGTTTCGGAAAAAGCACAAACAGAAATCAACTTGGTAAATTATTTTTAGTAAAAATCGATCGCCTTATTTAGCCATTTTTTTTTATTTTTATTTTTAAGACGTAGCGATTTCATTTAGCTTCAATATTTTAGGCCCGGCATTTCAGTGACAGTTTCAGCTTATTCCCGTAGTAACAATTATTGTTGTTAAAAATTATAATTATTATAAAAAACATTGTAGGGATAAACTAAAGTTTAAAGTTAAACTGTATCTGAAATACCGGACCTTAGATTTAAATGCAGAATTTATCATGAATCTCAACAGTTTTTGGAAACTCATATGATTATATCAACGGTCGCCTGACTTCTTTCTTCTTCTTAACCTAACTTTCCTAACAAATTACCTCGTCACTCGGAAATTTAAATTTTTGCAATCACTCCTTTCAATAGTGGTATTCTTTCGTACTGATTGCAAGTGATGTAAAGGTCTGTTTTCACGCTCATGCAATTTGCACAAATGGACTTGTGCATGCAAATTTGCACAAGGAAGTCGTTGCATGAAAACATATTTTTTCTTACTTGCACAAACCAGAAAGTTTGGCTTGAGCAAAATTTGGCTGGTCAGATAATTTGCATCCGGTTGGCACAAATGTTTGATCGTGTAATCAACACTCCAACCTAACGCATAATGGGTACATAATGGTAAATGAATTATCGAGAAAACGCACGTGGCTACTATACAGGGTTACAACTAATTAAAGGCTCACCATGGGGATCTCGTAAACTATATGAGATACAAATACGGTTAAATTACAAGAAAGTTACGCTATTTTGGGGTCTATAAAAATGTGCAAAGAAATCTCTTCTATCTTTATTCATTACCGAAATATCTTCAAAAAACTGAGAACTCTCAATTTCGAAAATCTTGAATATCTTGTTCATTTATCAAGATAGAGTCACAAAATTCTGTAATTTTATATTAAATTCAATGGACAATCTAATACAGTCAGAATAAATAGGTTAGGATTCACAATTTCACAGATACGACTGTCAACTGTTTTTTTTCTTATGGCCGCTTTTTAGATTTTCGTACCATGTGATGCAAAAATAAAATCTGTATACGACGATATGACACACTTATGCTTTTGTTTTAAAAACAAAATTTGAAATTACTTAGAAATATTTTAGAAAATTTTAATTTAGTAGGCGGGCGCTTATTACCAACAATTGGTATACGACATTTGCATATCAACACAGAACATTTTCATTTTTCAATACATTAAACATAATTTTAGTTCTTAATATTTGTAAACATCCACCTACCAGATAAATTTTTTTTTTTAAAACAAAAGCATAAGTGTGTCATATCGTCGTATACAGATTTTATTTTTGCATCACATGGTACGAAAATCTAAGATAGCGGCCGTAAGAAAAAAAAACAGTTGACAGTCGTATCTGTGAAATTGTGAATCCTAACCTATTTATTCTGACTGTATTAGATTGTCCATTGAATTTAATATACAATTACAGAATTTTGTGACTCCATCTTGATAAATGAACAAGATATTCAAGATTTTCGAAATTGAGAGTTCTCAGTTTTTTGAAGATATTTCGGTAATGAATAAAGATAGAAGAGATTTCTTTGCACATTTTTATAGACCCCAAAATAGCGTAACTTTCTTGTAATTTAACCGTCTTTGTATCTCATATAGTTTACGAGATCCCCATGGTGAGCCTTTAATTAGTTGTAACCCTGTATACGAGAAAAGGTGGCTCTCTTTTCAATCCAAGATTTCTGCGGTATACTTTAAAATCCAGCACCGAACTGAAAAACTTACATATTCTTACAAAAATTAATCCTAATTTAAAAGAAGCTTATAACTCAGCTAGATGCAACCATAAAAGCCTTTGTAGAAGTGAGAAAAGAAAATATTTCGGCAATATGATTTTGAATTCTTCAAATAAACTTAAAACTGCCTGGAATATAGTATCTGATCTGACGAATAAAAAAACTGATCGCACGAATATTCAACTACAAATTAACGATAATATAGTAAATGATCCGAAGGAAGTGGCTAATGAATTTAATACTTTTTTTAAAAACGAACCTTTGAGAGTAATCTCAGGCCTAAATAGCGCAATCACCAAAAAAATAACTGAGAGTAAGATGACCGAATCAATGTACATAAAGAATTTTTCAGCGCGGGAAATTCTTGAACTAATTTCAATTAAATTTAAAAATAAAAACTCGTCAGGTCCCGATAATATTCCCATAAAATTATTTAAAAAATGCGCGAAGTATTTTATAGAACCACTTGCTTATTTAATTAACTTGTCCTTTGCTGTAGGCAAATTTCCAGAAGTGTTAAAACTGTGCAAAATTGTACCCATCCATAAGAAATCTGATAGACATAATGTTGCCAATTATAGGCCAGTTGCTCTGGCCCCATGTCTTTCGAAAATATTTGAACACTGTATGTTAAAAAGACTGCTATGCTACTTAGATAAGTTTGAAATTCTTGTAGATAACCAACATGGTTTCAGGCCTTCTAGATCAACAAATACTGCAATTGCTGAATTTGTAAAACAGGTTACCGCTTTGGTCGATGCGGGCGAATGTCCTGTTGGGCTCTTTTGTGACCTCAGCAGGGCGTTCGACTGCGTCGATCATGAGCTGCTTTTAGAAACTATGGAAGGTTACGGAATACGCGGAGTCGTTGGAAAATGGTTCGCTTCTTTTCTCCAAGGTAGGGCCCAATATGTCGAACTGTTATGTAATTCAAATAATGTACGTCAAAAATATGTTTCGGATAAAGTGGATGTCGAGCTGGGTGTACCGCAGGGCTCAGTCTTGGGTCCTGTGTTGTTTCTCCTTTATGTTAACGATCTCCCAACTTTCTTGAATGACCATTTTTCCATTATGTACGCAGACGACACCTCCGTGCTTGTTAACGGTCAAAATAGCGCTGGTGCGTTGGTAAAATTGCAGGAATGGTTTGTTCAAAATAAATTATACCCGAATACCACAAAAACTGGCTATATGCACTTCCATCAAAAGATAAATAAGAAGGACATGAATCTAGATATTGCCATTAATAATACTAAGCTAGCTAGATTCGATACTGTTAAATTTTTAGGAGTAATTGTTGATCAGAACTTATCATGGGAGGAACACTGCAATCAGCTTAATAATAATAATAATAATAATAATTTTATTCGTCTTGTACATCACACATAATGATATAAGACAAGTCAAGTGAGTATATAATATATACATAAATAAAAACAATAATAAAATTACACAACACATAGTTTATTAAATGGAAGGAAAGACCTGACTGAATGTGCACATGATGTCAATGGCGTTATTTATTTTAACGTATGTATTCTATGAATTCTTCATAAGAGTAGAAACAGTTTTCTAAGAGCAGGTTCCTTAAAGCTTTTTTAAATGTTCTAATGTTACTAATGTTTTTTATAGTTTCTGGAAGAGCATTGTATGTTGTAATTGCTTTATATTGCGGTCCCTTTTCAAATAAAGAAAGTTTATGAGGAGGTATTCGAAAGTTATTGCCACCTCTGGTTTCCATTAATGTATACACATCATTATTTTTGATAAAAAGATGGTTATTCATTTTGGCAAATACGGCCAGACAAAAAATGTATAAGCATGGAAGAGGTAAAATTTTTAATGATTGAAAAAGCGGTTTACAGTTACTTCTCAATTTTTTATTAAGTATACACCTTATTATACGTTTTTGGGCAATAAAAACCTCTTTCATATGAATTGATGCTCCCCATATTACCAAACCGTATTGTAATCTAGACTGAACATGACCGTAATAATATGAAATCAATGTTTCTTGATTCACAAAGTTTCTAATATGGTATACACAATAGTATGCACTATTTAGTTTATTTCTAATCTCAAGACAATGAGAATGCCAATTGAGACTAGAGTCAAGTGTAACTCCTAAAAACTTTACGGTAGTCGTTTGTGGAATTGTTTGATTATTCATTTTAATATGCAAACTGTAATTTTGAATTCTATTTCTGGAGTTGAATAAAACCAAGGATGTTTTTGAACTGTTTAAGTTTATATAAGCTTATATCAAAAATAAACTCCTTGGCCTACCAACTAAGAATTATAAAATCAGTTTTGGACATGGATGTTATTTTATCGTTCTATTATACGCAAATCGAAAGCCGGTTAGCATACGGAGTTTGTTTTTGGGGATCTTCATCTCGATTTAAAAATGTATTTGTCGCACAAAAAAGGGTGATCAGAGTTATCGCTGGCATAGATAATAGAACATCGTGTAAATCATATTTTAAGCTTTATAGAATATTGACATTGTACGGATTATTTATTTTCAGACTCTTGGAGTATTTTTTTCTAAATCAAAGTAAGTTTAGCAAAAACAGTGAATTTCATGCTTATAATACCAGACATAAGGAAGATTTCAATATTCCAATTCATAACACTACTTGTTTCAATAACAGCTTTATGGTCTATGGCCTGAAGGCTTTTAATTCGTTACCTGAGCATATAAAAAACATCAAATTTGTTACGCCCTTTAAGAGACGCATTAAAACAATCCTGATAGACTTGTGTCCGTATAGCTTAGAAGATATTTGTTTTGTAAATTCCTAATTTGTTGCGAGGGCGAGTACTTTTAAACTGTTTGTGTTTGTGTCTTGTAAATGTTCGACTAAATGTTTATTTCTTAATAAACTGTTTTGATGATATATTCAAATAGGCTGTATACTTATACATGTACTATGACTAGTCTTATGGCTCCTGTAGCTCTAAAAGATAATAAAGATTATTATTATTATTATTATTATTATTGAAGCAAATATCAGATTTATAAAAATACAAATGTTACCCAAGGAAATATTTTCGATTTAATTCAACTATCTGATTCACAACATCAGCTTCCTTTTTGCTTATGATAATGTATACATTCCCTTTTTCTACTTCAGGTACTTGCTTATGTACCATCTAAATGACATATTTTACCGTAATAGTAAGTCATATTAAAAAGAATGTTATTGTTGTTAAAAATGTTTGAGGTTATACTCACTGATCTGAACGATGTTGCAACAACAAAATGTATGATCTCTAGGGGAAAGGGGAATGTTTCGATCACTTTAACCTGAAAAGAGGGGAACAGATTGAGGTCAAAAGGAAACTGCAGTAACTGAGCAAATCAGTTTGTGCTCCTTACAATTAGTTCGTGCAGTACGAAAGAATAGGTCTGTTCCATTTGACAGAATTTTTAGTTCTGAACTTAAAATCCTGACGAATAGAACAGACCTAATACCACTAATGACTCCACCCTGGTGCAAAACAGTAACTCAGTGCAGAGAGAATGAAAAACAACTGTCAAAATCGAAAACAAGTTAGGTTATATTTAAGTCACGTTAACCGCGGCTTTAGAACAATTCACGACATACGTCCAATATATTAAACAAAGATATTATGCGATTCAGCTCCGCTTCCTATGACTATTTTCCTAATCTATTACAAGTTACATAAAAGAATTCATATAATGTAGAAAAGGGGTTTTTATTACACGTATTATTGTTACTTACCACAGAAATTCTGAGTGTACGCAGATAAAATTTTATTCACATTAATCCAAAACCATAAAAGTTTAATGTTAGATTAATTAAAAATTAATCTCCGTCCACAATAATTTTTATATCCGTAGATACGTATTACAGCACCTAAGCTGCCACCTTCAATACACACACTACCAACTCACAACTAACAACCACCTAATCATACTCAGAAAGTTGGACACATATCGGAAAATGTTTTTTATTATTGATTTCTCAAAAAAATTATTCTTTAGGAAAGCCCCTGCATTTTCCCAAATTCAAAATGCAAATATCAAAATTTGAATACCTCTTGTCATCAATAATAACAGGATTCTGATAAAATCTGCAAGTGATATATCACGTTGATCAGTTACTAATTTCCTTATGTGAATTTGTTTGGCATATTGTTTGTTTTTATTAACAAAATTTGTACGGCATTACAACCTAATTTTTGTTCCGTTTGGGGTGGTGATGTCTGCGGACGTGTAATATTATTTAATTTTATTTACAGTCTCCCTTGTTTAACTGCTTACTCATTTGTTTTGTTTTACTTAGTTAGTTAAGATGCTTAATTTGAAATGTGCTCACTTAAATGTACGTTCTCTTTTTGCAAAAATGAATAATTTCAAAGATCTGATTTTGAGATTAGATTATGATATAATCGCAGTTACAGAAACTTGGCTCACAGAAACAATTCTCTCCAGCTCGGTTAGTATTGATGGATATGTTTTTGTACGACGGGGTTACCAGGGGTGGAAGAGTTGGCATATATTTTAAAAGTGGACATGAATTTTCCATTATTGATGGATAACTATAATACAATTAGTCTCAGTTCTTGCTTAGATACTCTAAGTTTAAAGCAAATCATCAATATGCCTACGCGTACTACACAATTTTCCTCGACTCTAATAGATCTAATAATTACAATAATTTTGAATTCTGGAGTGTTACCACTACACGATATCTCCGATCATGATTTGATATTTCGCGTTATTCTAATAAATTCAAAGAAAAACTAACCAATTCTTAAAACATTTAGAACTTTCAAATACTTCGATTTGGAACAATTCACTTCTGATTTAAAATTCTAAGATAAAATTCTTTAACGACAGTATTATAACAGTTAAATTTGCATGCTCCTTTAATTATAGCTCAATTTACAAAACCTGCATCACCTTGGACCACTCCCAACCTAAAACGCTTGATGAATTTGCGCGATCGTGCTTTGCAAAAATTCAAATGCACTAAAAAACAAATTGGTTGGACTGATTATAAACAAATAAAAAATCTAACAACTGCTATTTGCAGACGTGAAAAGAAAGCATATTTTTGTTCTCGACACAAAACCTGTAATTCCTCAATATTTTGGAAGGATTAGGTGCTATAATTAATTGTAATTTGAACACATTACCCAATCATTTATCTGACGCAATTGAAATTAATAAACATTTTCTGGAATCCATACCACACTTTGAAGATAATGCTAATAATTTATGTAACTATTATAATAACAATAAAAAGAATCATAATATTTCTCTACTTAATTTTCTACCTGTTGTTAAACTCGATGTGTTAAGAATTATATCAAAATTAAAATCTAAAGCTACCGGAAACGATGGCATAAATATTTCTGTTATCTTTGCGTGTCTACCATTTCTCTTGCCTCATATAACTCATATCATAAATTTTTGCATTACAAATTGTGTCTTTCCATCCAGCTGAAAATTTGCACATATCATACCTCTACCAAAAACTGACAACCCCTCTCAATTTAATGATTTACGACCGATAAGTATTTTGCCCGCACTCTCTAAAATATTTGAAAAGATTATTGATATTTATAGATTAGAACCCACTTATCAAATAATAGAATCCTATCTCATGTACAGTCTGGTTTCAGATCTGGATATAGTTGCAATTCAGCCCTTTTACATATAACCGACGATATAATTTTTGCCACTGATCGGAAGGAAATCACAGCGCTAATTTTACTAGATTTCTCACGCGCTTTCGATACGGTGAATCATACAATACTGTTGTCTGTATTACATTATACAATTTTTTCCTCTAAAGCAATTGTTTTAATTCAAAACTACTTATTGGTCAGAAACTAAGCTGTAGTTTATTCGAACATCATATCTAATTCTTTAGACGTTAAATCTGGGGTTCCCCAAGGCTCCATTCTTGGCCCGATTTTATATAGTATCTACATTTGTAACTTCGACACAGCTTTCCGCGAGTGTAAGTATCATTATTACGCCGATGATACACAAATATATAAATCTTTTTCTTTAGCGGAAGCTCCTCAAGCATATGAAGCCATAAACAACTACCTCTCTAGATTATGTGAAGTATCTAAAAACTAGATGTATTGCTATAAAAAAATTTTGTTCACAATGTAAAACTGGTTTCTAAGAAAATTTTAGTCAAAAATTTGGGAGTATTAATTGACTCTGACTTAAAATTCAGTGAACATGTCTCCGTGATCGTAAGAAATGCTTATTATAGTTTGAAATTGCTATATAGATGCAGACATATCTTCAGTCATAATATGAAAATGCAATTATGCAATACTATTGTTCTTTCCAAACTGAAATATTGTTTGCGATACGGTATATGGACCTTGTTTGAGTGATGTGAGCTGCAGAAGGCTTCAGCGTGTTCAAAATTCCTGCTTACGATTTATTTACGGTATAAGAAAATATCAAAAAATTAGTCATAAACTACTTGAAATCCATTGGCTAAATATGAAAAATAGACGATTATTGAATACAGGTTGTCTTTATTATAAAATTCTTTGGAATAAATGTCCGCCTTACCTATTTTAAAAAATTTCATATCGCACTGACGTACATAATCTGAATATAAGATTCAAAGCACGTCTGGACTCCACCTTCTCATTCAACTCAGCTGGCGAAACGATCTTTTTTATATAACATCCACAATATTTATAATAAATTCTTTCAGATTTTTAAGTTACATTCATTATGTAAATTTAAACAAATAAATTTTGAGCATCTTTTGCGACAAAATATTTAGGTGAGCAAAATAAATATTTCCTTCATTATTAATCACCACGATATTAGGTGGCAAAATTTTTCCTTCATTATTAATATTACGATCTTACTTCGGAATGCTACACTATATAGCTACAATTATTTTAGTCATTAAGATACCATTTTAGTTTTAGTTTTTCTTTAGTATTAGTTTTTTGGGTGTTAAGTGGAGCAGCCACAATTAATTTTGTCGAACTGGACTTCGCCTCCATTACATTATTATAATCCTTCTTTAAAAAAAATTGTAATTAGTTCGAATAAAAGTCCATTTTATTATTATTATTATTATAAGGGTAAAGTACTTTTTTCAAAATAAGCGGAAATATTACTTAGAAAAGTTATTCAGAACTTTTATGAGATTTTAAATATGAAATCATGGCCACCTACGATGAAAAAATACATTCCACATATATATTTTTAAAAATGTTTCTCTTATCAACGTATATATCGTAGAACTTTAAATGTGTAGAGCTGGACATTTCTTCAAGTGTGACATGAATACACTCTGGGATTTGCTTTTCGCTTTTTCGATTAATAATAACATTCATATCATAAAAATTAGACTTTTTTGTGTCAAAAAACATTTTTTTTTCACTATAGCCATGATTTCGTATTAAAATTTCTGAACAAATCTTAATAACTTTCCTAAATAATATTTTCGCGCATTTGGAAAATTAAAGTTACTTTACTCTTATGACGATTTTAAATATTTTAATTTCCTCGGTATATAATAAATAATATTTTTTTCTGAAAATAAATAATAAAAAAAATTCCCATATGTCTTCAACTTTCTGCCGGTCACTGTATAATTAAATGAATAATAATAATAATAACAGAAAGAAAATAATACGTAATTATCTAAAATTAAACTTTAAAATTGGTAATTGCCAATACCTTATACATAACAGGAAAAAATAATGGATAATTGCCAATATTTTTCAAAGTAATTGAAGCTTGTTATTTGAATTACTTTTTTTAAGTAATTTGCTCAGCTCTGCATATTCATATAACAACCTAAAAATTAAGAGCAAATCAAATAATATTTAAATAAGTATTGGTCCATTCTCCTGAAAAAGCCCTTATTCTACCGATAAAGAACTTTCGTAAGCATTTAATTACCTGTGATTTGATACCACCTTAAATATTTTTAAATTGTCCCTAAAAAAATTAATAATATATAATATACAGGCTGTTTCATTGAAGATGCATCAAACTTGAGGTACACGTTTCTGACATTATTTCAAACAAAATATCTTAATAAAAAATTTTAATCGGAGCAAGTTGAAATTTTCATAATTTGGAGTCCATGTAAAGAGCGAAGAAATTTATGACTAGACTTTATTTTATCCTTGACCGAAAGCTCGGTGTATTCAACTTTGCCACACGTCGAATGCAGCAGCGATGTGAAATTACATTAAAATGAAAAATGAAACGGTACTGATTTTAGTTTTTCGTTTCTTATCGAAGATAATCCCACAACTATAAGAGAGGGATGCACCAATCAAAAAATTCCTGTAAATTGTTATTGGTTGAGAAGAAAGTGAGGCAGCACAAAGAAATTACTAAATTTTGCGTTCATGGAAAATCTAATACCATAAAGTCCTTAATTGGGGTAGTACGGCGAACGAAATGTTTTCGGTAAATTTCTACGAACGATTTCATGAAACGGTAAATGTGAATAATAAATAAATAAAGAGCAAACTACAAAATGTTTGAACAATCCTAAAATTCTTCAACTAACAATTAGAAAATTCGTATTAAATGGAGAACAGAAAATAAACTAATTATTATTTTTATTGATTGCTAACAACCATGATCTTTTAAATGTGTTTTGCCGAATTGACTGGGGCGACATTCTAGAAGCAATGAACCAATAAACCGATTTCGTATGTGAATGAGTAACAATCCATTTATTCTCATTTAAAGTCCATCCTAAAAATATGCGACTTTGCTTTCCCTTCGATTTTCTCTAAATTTATTCATTACATGGCCATTCATTTTACAAAGTAACTTTTATAATTTATATATATATATATATATGTATATATATGTTACGACGTAGGTTTCCGCGGGTGTTATTTGCTGTGTTGTTTTTCCGGGTGTTCCTCCGCGTAGGGTTCTCAAAAGAACCGTTGTCGTCTTGACGACGTTTCGGAAGAATCCCATCTGCCATCTTCAGGTCTTCTTTGCTGCTTGCTTGGTTCTACTCCTCGTTGTTATGCGAGTCGAACTGACTTCCGTCGGGGCCGGTGGTGGTTTATATACCGAGTTGCAGTCACGCGTCGTTACGCTCGATTGTTTTCTGGCCTGGCTTCTCATTATTGGTCGTGCCAATGGACTGACCCCTCCTCTTGACGATCTCGGCTATGTTTGTAACGCTGCTTTCCACATTGTTGGCAAACGTTGAGTGTCGTCTCGGGTATTCAGATTTCTCGGATGCTTCTCTATTTCGATGGCTTCACGTATGATCCTTTTCAATAAGTGCTCTACGTTGACTACAGCTTTTGTATTGTCGAAATCTATCTTGTGTGAGGTGGATGTTAGTGCTGTGCGAGTGAAGATGTTCTTTCGTTCTTCTCAACGGCATTCCGGTGTTCTTCTCTTCTCACACTTATGTGAGCCTCGGATATTCAGCGTATCGCAAACCCACACATACGGATCGGTACTTAAACGCCCAATCGCACCACCAGCACAACTACAATCAGTCGTGAAAACATTCGTGACGAGATCACAAAGACTGATGAATGCTAAAAACAAACAGCAAGAAATGAAGAAATTAGAAACAGCAGTACTCCAGAATGGATTCTCTGAGAAACAGATCAACAAAGCACAAAGATCACGACGAAAAAAACAAGAAAAGGGAGAAGAAAAGCCACTAGGAAGAACGTGTTTACCGTACATAAAAGGCACAACGGATAAAATAAGCAGAGTCCTCAGGAAGTACAAAATCGAAACAATATTCAACACAGATAAGAAGATCTCCAACATTCTTCCTAATCCAACGAAAATCCAACTGGAAAGCCAAGGAGTATACTAAATCCCTTGCCAAGATTGTGACACAGTCTACATAGGGCAGACGAACAGAAAAATAAGTGTGAGAAGAGAAGAACACCGGAATGCCGTTGAGAAGAATGAAAGAACATCTTCACTCGCACAGCACGTAACATCCACCTCACACAAGATAGATTTCGACAATACAAAAGCTATAGCCAACGTAGAGCACTTATCGAAAAGGATCATACGTGAAGCCATCGAAATAGAGAAGCATCCGAGAAATCTGAATACCCGAGACGACACTCAACGTTTACCAACAACGTGGAAACCAGCGTTACAAACACAGCCGAGATCGTCAAGAGGAGGGGCCAGTCCACTGGCACGACCAATAACGAGAAGCCAGGCCAGAAAACAATCGAGCGTAACGACGCGTGACTGCAACCACCACCGGCACCGACGAAAGTCAGTCCGACTCGCATAACAACGAGGAGCAGAACCAAACAAGCAGCAAAGAAGACCTAAAGATGACAGATGGGATTCTGCCGAAACGTCGTCAAGACAACAACGGTTCTTTTGAGAACCCTACGCGGAGGAACACTCGGAAGAACAACACAGCACATATATATATATATATAAATTGTCAAAAAACTACCTACAGATTAGAACAGATCACACCCACACACTACAAGTTAAGAGCATTTCAGGAAATTTATCTTGGAAAATCCTCTCCTTATCACATATCCAGTGCAAATGCATTTAACCATCTCTAATACCCCCTTAATAATAAATTATTACATTTAATTTCTAGGTGCAATTGAAGCCTATTCTAACCCGACCAAAATCTCTGAACCTATCAACGGAAACCTTTCAAAGGAGTCGCTTGACATACCAATCGGAAAGTCCAGTATCGAGGGTTTCGATTCCTAACAGTGATCTCTCATTAAACCAGACGTCGAGGGAGAAGACGCCACCATTCTCTTCGAGTTCCAGCTTTATCTTAACCCCCATTCCGAACAAGGTTTTCACACCAATCAAGGTTTGATTAAAATTCCCAAATATAAAGTTAAATAATAAATTACGTTTTACAGCCCTTTCAACAATCGAATTGCGTGACGGAAAGCAGCAAGACATTTTTCAACTCGAGATGTCGCTGTAGATGTTTAGAAGGAATGAGCTCCAGGAGAGCGTCCTCGTCATCTCCTGAAGGCCTCTCATGGCGTCGACTTCACATGTCCAGGGCAAAATTAAAAGCAACAGCGACAACCTCTGAATTACTGTCTGGTTTTGCCATGGTTGCCATGGTGGAATTGCAAATAAATGAACCCACGACAGTGCCCGAGTGGCTCTTCGTTGTCTTCGCTGTTTGTACCACAGTATTGGTTTCAGTACATATATTCGCTCTTATGATCTCCACTTACATCCTCCCGAATATCGATGCCATTTCGAAGCTGGATGTGTGTGAGTTGGTCACTGAAAGTCCTCACGAACGAATGCGAGGGTTCATAGAACTAGCCTGGGCTTTTTCTACCATATTGGGTAAGGGTTGTACAAAAATATAAAATAAATAATTTAAAAGTTCATTTTAGGTCTCTTCCTCTTCCTAGTAGAAGTAGCAATTCTATGTTGGGTTAAATTTTGGGATTACTCCTTCACAGCCGCTATTGCTTCGACCGTCATCGTCATTCCAGTCTTGATCACGTTCATCCTGTTCGCCGTGCACTTTTACCATTCACTTGTCGTATACAGGTGCGATACATCGATGACAGACATGGAAAAACTGGAGAACATGAAAAAACAACTCGACGAAATTACGACCCCTGTTTAAGAGATGATTCGGATTTATTGGAATCGGGACCTGAACCATGTCTTTGTGTTGGTGTTAAAGATCAAATTGAAATTGCTACTGAAATATTCTGTCTGTGTGAAACATGTACTTCGAATCGAAGGCGTTTTATTAAATTATTTTGGTATGTACGCTGAGGAATCAGGGAAAAACAATCAATATTGTTTAACCTTAATTAAATCACACTTAATTTTCAAATTAAAACAAAATTATGTATTAGCAAAAATGAAAAAAAATTACTAATCAATCATAGACGTTTAGAAATGTAATAAAAAAATTAATATTAGTGATCCTATTCCTATAAACCGATTACAGGTGTTTTAGGTAATCGTCACATGACGACTACCTAATTTCGAACTTGCCTCCAGCACAAACATGGCACCCGTACGTCCTCACTCTTATTTAAGGCACTCTAAGTTGTGCATGGCGCCTACGAACGCCACCTATTATTGAGGTGCTGAACCTCATGAACGCCATCTATTATTGAGGTTCAGCATCTCAATAATAGATGGCGTTCGTAGACGCCATGCACAACTTAGAGTGCCTTAAATAAGAGTGAGGACATACGGGTGCCATGTTTGTGCTGGAGGCAAGTTCGAAATTAGGTAGTCGTCATGACGATTACCTAAAACCCCTGTAATCGGTTTATCGTAATTTGCTATTTTCCTCCTTGATGATTACCATGACTGCATTTGATTATATCAATATTAAAAGGAATTAGAATTAAGTAATGATAATATTAATATAAAAATATACTGACCTGATCTAATCAAATTAACACTGTCAAAACTGTTGGTTAAAATAGTTACCTCATAATTGACATTAATTTTGAATAACCTAGATATCATGTCAAATTCTAATTTAGCACAAATATGGGTATTGACCAATAGAAACCGTCTGCGCGTAAGACTTCACTCTTATTTAAGGCACTCTAGCACGCCTTAAGGTCCCTAGATAGATAAAGTATCGCAATTACCGTCATTTTCAGTCAAAATAGGTGCACGAAACCTTGGAAACGCAATTTTAAACGTCCTCACAATTTCTGTCTAACTGACGGATTAAGATATAATTATCAACAGCCGGCCTATTAATCTCCAATTAACATAAACTGTTTTTGTTTAGGTACAAAACTATTTTAAAAATGACTGGTGCTGTTTCAGAACTGTATTAATTTGACGTCATTAGTTACTATTGTCGCTTGTCGCTTTTGGTTGGCGGTAGAGCACTTCAAACATAAGGATTCGTGCCTAATAACTTTATTTAATGAGTACAACCGTACAACGAAAGAAAATGGTAATTATGCAATGACACACCGTGCCGTACGAAAAACACTAGCGTGAAGTTGAAACCGAGAAATTTTGAAACTTTTGGGTCTGCTGAATGTGGCCAATGTCCTTACTTCATTGGTGGAAAACTGGATTCTCAGCTAACTTGATGGCTTCAATATTGTCCCCAAAAACTGTGACTTCACTCTTCTTGTGAAAACCTAATTCTCTCAAGAAACGTTATAAAAATATGGCTTTTTTTGCACCTTCGGTTAACGCCATGTACTCGGCTTCACACGAAGAATGGGCCAGTGTTTTCTGCTTCTTCGAATCCCAGGTGATAGCACAATTTACTAACATGAAAATGTAACCGGACTAAGAACGTCTATCCAATCGGCAATTTCCCCAATCAAAGTCGATGAAACCTACCAATGATTATGTACTCGGACTGTACACGAGTCCTAAGTTTCTTGTTCCTTTAAGATATCTCAAAAACCCTTTTCCCGGCTTTCCAGTGTGATTCCTTGTAGCAATTGTTGAACTGCCCAAGGAAACTAACGGCGTAAGCTGTATTTGGTCTGGTTGATGATGCCAAGTATATCAGGCATCCTACAAGCTCATGATTTGGTAAGCTCGTTTCTTCTGCTTCGATTCTTCCGTAGTTCCATCAAATTTTACGTTAGGGTCACATGGGGATGGGACTAGGTTGTGGTCATCCATTCCAAATCTTTTTAGTACTTCGGAGATGTACCCCAATTGGCTTAACATGATATTTTTGCCTGCGCGTCGAAATTCGATCCCTATGCACTGGTGAATTTCTTCTAGTTCCTGATTTCAAAGTGTGGTGAGATAAAGCCCGCTAAGCTCTTGATTTTTCTCAATCTTGTGACGCTATAAGCACGCCATCAATGTATACAGCAATAAGCATCACAGTTTTCTCCTTGACGGCTTGACGTAAACCGTATAAAGTTTTTCGAAGTTTGCGTACTTTATTTCCAGTTCTTAGTTCTCGAACCATTTTATCCGCCTCTTTACAAATATCGTCTTCATTTGTATCGCTGATAGTTTGCTTCAATAGAATTTCCAATTCATTCGGTGGCTCCATTAGAACGTCCTCTTCCAGGTAACTGTTAAGATACGCTTTTGTAACGTGTAATTGGTGAACCTCCATATTGTAGCAAGCTGCCAAACACATCAATCATCAAACGGAAATTCTATTGAAGCAAATTATCAGCGATACAAATGAAGATGATATTCGTAAAGAGGCGGATAAAATGCTTCGCGATTTTGGCGAATCGATTCTTGCAGAGCCCTTGCGTTCAGGTGATCAAATCTGCGATGTCAAGTCTTCTGATGAAGGTGATGTTTGTCTGGATTCATTTTTCCCGATGACAGCAATCTCATCGTTCAATTCCTCAACCAAGTACAGACCATTTCTTTCTTTCGCAATTAATTTCACGCTCCCATCTCTACAGATTTGTTCTACTCGAAAGCACATTGAAGCCGTGTTTGGCGATTCGACTTACAGAGAGCAAATTCATGCTAAATTCGGCACCAATTGAGCATTTTCCAGACGTATCGTCCTGTTGTCGCCGTTAACAAGTGTGTTTAATCGCCCCACGCAGTCTTCATTCGCGAGATTTAACTTCTCGTTTTTGACATTTATTTTCTCGCCAAAAACTCGTTCGTCCTGGCAAAAATGTGACGTTGCGCTACTGTCCAGGCACCACTTGCTCGTATTAACTGCTCCTATTAGATTGGCTTCAGACGTAAACATTGTGGTGTCCACATCCTGCTGATATTTCTTTCTACTTTTGCAATCAGCTGCTTTGTGCCCATTTTGTTTTGCACTTGTGGCATTTAAATCTGAACGTGTCGGAGTCTGGCGTTGGAGTCTGCCTCTTCTTTTGCGTTTTTCTGGTATGCTTACCGGCGAACATTGCGTCCGACGCTGAATTCGTCGCATTTGCTTGCTGCGTATCCGCTTCCTCCGTGATTTTTACACGAAGCACTTCTAGGGCCAGTAACGCGTCGCGAGATTCGATCGCACATCGAAAGTTATCGAATTCGTTTGAAAGGCTAATTAACCCTTAAATGCTCGCGTGGTTCTGGGGTACACAAGTACTCGAGTGGGGTCTCACAGACCCCCGTCGATTTTCCCTACTTATTTATAAGATAAACACATAGTTGTTATTTTTTAACTATGTTTAATGTATTGTGCAAGTAAGGAACTAAAAGCTACAATTTTTTGTTATTTATTTATTGAACAAATACAGGAATACGTAATTTAATATATGCTTAAACATTTTCAACGAAACAAGTATTGCAGAGATTTTTCATATGTTCTGAACAAATATTTTTTCTACAAATTGAACATATTTGCTTTGAATGTCTATCCTTTGCCCGTGGACATAAATGACACCGTTTGCGTTGTCCCACTGTTGGACTATCAATGTTTTCATCAGATACATTGAAATAATCCATCAGTTTTCTGCGAATTTTTCTAGGTATAACATTCATCCTTATGCGTTGATATGGTTCTGCAAGTTCTTTTGCAAGTGTTTTCAAAAAAATTCTTCTGTTGATAGTTTTATTGGGGTTATTTGTTTTATATATGACAAATGCATTTATTGCACAGACGTTCATCAGATGAAAAAATAGTGCTAAAGGCCATCGTTTTGTTCGTCTACCAACATTATATGTAGCACATAGCAGATCATTTATGTCAACTCCACCTTTAGATAAGTTGTAAAATGTTAAAATTGCTGGTTTCTTTTCTTGGCCAGATTCTTCATCAATGGAGTCATTATTATGCATTGTCGATAATAGTAACACTGCTTTTGATTTTTTTGGCACATAAGACATCAATGTTACAGATTTAGTGAAACCAAATAAAGTACTTTTTACAGGTCTCTCTTTTCGTGGAAGAAATTCCGGTGGAATCTCCTTTTTGTTTTTCCTCAGTGTCCCTACGAGAGTCAAGTTATGTTTTTGTAGTAATTTTTCTGCTAACGGAACGCTGGTGTACCAATTGTCGCAAGTTATATTTCGTCCACTTTGGTTTATCGGTTCTATCATTCTCAATACAATATCTTAAGCAGAATTACTAACTTTGTATTCGCCGTCTGGTTGCTGTCCTAAGTAAACCTCCATCTTCAAGTTGTAAAAATTACGAGCATCTACCAAAGCAAAAAGTTTTAAACCATATTTATTCGGTTTTGCTTGTAGATACTGTCTGAAACTGCAACGTCCACGAAAGGCTACCAACTGTTCATCAATTGTAACATACTCGCTTGGAATAAATAGTTCACTACATTTGTTCACTATATATTAAAAAAATATTCTAATTGGAGCTAATTTATCTTTTCTTGCTTGTTCAGTTCGTGTTGAAACATCATCGAACCTCAAACAACGGAGAATAAATAGAAACCTTTGATAACTCATTGTGATATGGAAATATTCACTTCCAATATCATCACTTGAAAACAAGTCTTTGAAATTCAAATGTGAAGCGCGCATAAGTCCGGATAAAATAAGTAATCCTAAAAAAGCTCTTATTTCTGCAACAAACACTGGATGAGCATCGCGTTCCCTTCCAAAATGTTGTAGTACTTTAGAGTCAATATAAATGGTAGTGCATTGAACGTGTATTTCTATAAGTTCATTGTCAAAAAATAACAAAAATGCTTCTTTCACACCTTGAACACCTTTTGCACGTCCTTTGCATCCAGGCAAATGAGTTATTATATTATGTTTGTGTTCCTTAGTTGATGGAAAAGGTAAGGGATTCCATTTTGTTGATCTGTCACGACCGAGATAATTGTCGTTGATTTCTACATTATGCAAATCACTGTCGCTTTCTTCCAATTCTGAATTACTGTTATGATCACTAAAGCTTTCATGATCCGTCCAGCCATCATCGCTTTCTGATCTGATTTCGATGTCTTCTTCGTCATCTTCGTACAATAAACGTTGAATTTCAGTGAAAGATAACGGTCTTTTACTAGAACTTTCCATTCTAACAACTCAGAAAAAAAGTAACTGAATTGTGAGACAAATGCTATATACGATTGATCGCAACTACCCGATTATTTAGAAATTTGGTAAAATACTGTGACAGTATAAAGCTCAGGGAAGAATCTATTCACGGGAAGCACACAATTTCCTCCAACATGCCGAAAAATGTCGAGATTATCCGACTATAAAGTTTTGCTTTTACATAACGCAAATACTCGCATGGGGTCGGACAGGCCCCATAAAGTGTCTTTTTGGAAATAATAAACTAATGCGTTATTTTCCGTAAAAATTTCGGGAAATTATACTGATAGATGTCAAGTAAAAACTTTAATTTAGGAAAAACTAGACCGACTATTTCTAGAAACGTGTGGTGATTCCAAAGTTATGTAAGTTTTAGAAACGCATGGGGTCTGAAAGACCTCACGCGACTACTTAAGGGTTAAGAACATCGTAGTTAATAAGTCCTCATCGATTTCGACACCTATTTCATTGATTTTGTCCACCGCATCAAAAAACTGTCGGTGATGTTCGCGCACGTCACAACCGGGTTGCATTTTCAGTAAAAGTGCTGCTTTTCGTGCTGGCCCCTTTGATTGATACACACTTTCGAGTTTCAAACACACTTTACGGGACGTAACGCACTCTTTTATTTGATTCAGTTCCTTGCAACAAATCGCAAGTACGATATTGGAACGCACTTTCGCGACATTTTGTACCCACGCTTTCACTGCGGCTTCAGAATCCATGTTACCGGCTACTATTTCAGGTTTCACACTTCCATCGGTAACTTATAACTTATAACTTATAAGTAGCACTTGTTATTTTTAACCCCCACTCTACTTTGTAATAATTTCAAAAAATAATGGACCGCATTCATGTGACGCCAAGGAGACACGAAATTTAAATCCGAGTCATTTCCATTTTAGTATGAAATAAATCTTAAAGCATAAGGCAATAAAGGTCACTTTACTTTTTGAATTGCTCGTAGGCAAGCATTAGAAATATTAGAGATATGAACAGTGAACACTTTGAAGTATTAATAAACATCTGACTCAAATTATCAGTCGAAGATATCAAAAATATTTATTTATAGCGAAATGAAGATGATGTAACACTGCTATCGTACACAACATGCATACGAGCTTGCGCACGTTTGTACGACAACAGTGTTACATCATTTTCCTTTCGCTATACGTAAATGTTTTTGATATCTTATGCTGATGATTTGAGTCAGATGTTTAGTAAATACTTCAAATTATTCATTTTAGAGAGCTTCGTGTCTTAAATATTTCTAATGTTTGTGTACGAGCGAATCAAAAAGTGATTCTTGTAAAGTGACCTTTATTGCTTTATTCTTTAAGTTGTAATTTATTTCACACCAAATGGGAATGGCTCGGATTCGAATTTCGAGCCTATTTTGAACCAAGGCCAAGATACTGTCATTGGTTTTTAAACAATATTGACAATGATGATCTGTTGGACAAAACTTTCTTTTCCGATGAGGCCTGGTTCCATTTAACAACATTAATTCCCAAAATATGAGGATCCGGAGTACAGAAAACCCTCATATTTTTATTGAAGCCCCACTCCATCCACAGAAAAAATGGTGTTTGGATAGGTTTAAGTCGGAGAAGATTGATAGGTCCAATATTTTTTAATGGCGCACTAACCGCACTTAAATATCAGGAAGAGATTTTGCATCCATTTATTAATCAGCCGCAAAATGACGAGTTGCAATTTGGATATTTCCAGCAGAATGGTGCAACGGCTCATACTGCTGGAGATACTTTAAATTTCCTTCAAGAGTTTTTTGAAGGTCGAATAATTAGCAGAAGTATGGTAAATATATGGCCTCCGCGATCTTCCTTTGGATTTTTTTGTTTGGCCCTACTTGAAAAAATCCTTTTTTTAAACGCCCGTTAATGATTTACAGGAACTTACCCAAAGAATTATCGAAAAGTATGACGAAATAAACAATTCTCTCCACATTTACATTTTGGAAAATGTTATGAATGGATGTCGCCGAAGAGTTAGAAAATGCCTCGAAGAAGACGGAGGCCATTTTCAATATCTTGAATTCAGGTTCAACGTTATGTTCAATGTTTTATTTTGTTTGGTTTCAAATACGTAATAAATCGTAATTGTTGGTTATGAGTTTCTGTTGACGTTATGTCAAGGTTAAATGTCAATTTGGCGTTTACTGATCAAGTAAAGAACATACGTGAACATGCGAAAAAATGAGAGGAACACACTAGGTGTGAAAACTTTTTGTCAATTACTTTATTTTAAAATCAATTCCGAACTTTTAGAAAACAAAGATCGAGTGATAAATAAAAGAAATGAAAATCGCGACGATCCAAATCAAAAGGTTTTTATTAAAAAAACATGTCAGGCAAAAGAACGCGAATAAATTCGATAAATCGACTAAATTAAAATCAATCAATACGGATAATCAAAATAAAGTGCACATGGATAATTTAAAACGTCCTTTAAAATTAAATTAACAATTTAGTATTCTAAATATTATCTTCAGGATAAAATCACGCTTAAAAAAATCAATAACAGGACTCATACCAATGAAAATGGGAACTGCCAAGATAGAGCAATACACGCACACTTTAATTCATTATTATGATCTAAATATTTTAATTTTTGAAATTTCTAAACTACGAAATCAATCTAACGTGTTGGAAGAATTAATTAGTAAAAACAAAGATTATTCTGCTGACACAGCAAATCATTTAAAAATTCTTTTATTCGTTAAAGCTAAAACTGAGGAAAAATTATTAGAAATCTTACCGCATTCACAGAGATCAAAACGTGGCTTAGGTTCAATTTTTAAATCAATTACAGGTAATCTTGATGCATCAGACGGTGAACATTATGAGCACTTAATAAAGAATTGCAAGATAATCAAAATAAATTAGCTGAAAACATTAAAGTTCAAAATTCTCTTTCTATATCTGTTATAGAAAAATTCAATAACACTATTCAACGAATAAACCAAAATGATAAACTTTTAGAAACAAAATTAAATCAAATTTCTCTTTGGGTAGAAAAACAAAGTTATAGAGAAAATCCAATGTTTATTAAAATCAAATAATTAATATGTTTGAAATAATTATTTTAATTTTACAAGATATTGAAAATTCCATTTCATTTTCTAAATTGCAAATTATGCATCCTAGTATAATAAAAAGCAATGAATTGTTCATTGAACAAAAAAACTTGCAGAGTATGCTAAAAAGAGAACAACTTCCTACTGAAGTTACTCGAGAAAATATTTCACTATTTGAAAAATTAATCAAAATTAAAAGTTACATTTTAAATAATAAAATAACATACATTTTACAAATACCTGTAACTTTTCCTATAAAATTTAATTACTATTTATTCCTATCCATTTTAAGAGCCAAGTTAAGGCGATTTTACCGCGTAGTAAATTTTTATTAAATAGCAAATTGTACTTTGCATTTACGAACCACCTTGTGTGGAAATTAATCCGGAAAACTAGTTTGTCATCGAATCGATCTTCAAGAAGTGAAAGAAGAAAATCCCTGTGAAAAGGTTTACGTTGAACTTTCGACATCAAAAATTAAACAATTAGGACAATCAAATCAATTTATCGGACTTTTTCCATTTGAAGAAATAATTAAATTAATTTGTGATAAGCAAGATGAAGTGCAAAGCTTAAAAGCGGGTACTTATTTACTGGACATTCTCTATAAGTGTCAAGTAATCACAAATCGAGAAACATTTACTAGTGGCAGAATAATAAAAGAATCACCTCAATTAATGTTATTTCCGAACATAAATATCGAATCGGAAGGTGATACTTCTAAATTTAATTTCAGTGTACACCTTGACGAAATACAGGGAGAGCAAAAATGGCTGACGTGTGTCGTTCCATACCAATAGGGTATTTGCCGCATACTATGTATTTACATTAACCATAACTACATTCAGTGGCGTTCTTAAAAAATTTTACGTCATCTTTTAACTTGTGATTCTCAAAAAAACTATGTATTAAACACACTGTTTAAGGAATTACAACATAATAAAATCAATCAAGTAATAAAAAATACATACGTAAATCAATATAAAATTGAAAATATTGCACATTAATTTGTAGACATAAAGAGCAGCACAATTTACCCATGCAAAAATATTTAGTAGAAACACTATTTAAACAACACTACAAATAAACCACATACTTGAAATGCACTTACTCAGAAACACATTTATTAATATTATTACAAAAAATGTTGAAACTGTTCCCCATTAAACTCTAAGCACAAATTAATCCTAGTTTTCATATTGTTAAAAACATTTTGAAGAATTTGTGGTGTTATTGAATTTATTTCATTATTCAAAGCTTGCTCCAGTTCTTCTACAGTATGTATACGATTTCTAAATATTCTGTTTTTTAAATAACCAAACATGAAATAGTCTAATGGTGTTAAGTCTGGTGATCTTGGTAGCCAAAGATGTCTGCTAATTATGGGATTATCAAAAAATTCACGTAAATATTCCAACGTAGCACCTGCTGTATGGGCTGTTGCACTATCTTGTTGGAAGTAGCCGTACTGTAATTCATCATCATGCAATTGTTCAATAAAAGGACGTAATAGTTGCTGCTGATAATTTTGGGCATTTATATTATTGTAAAAGAAGATGGGACCAATAATTCTTCTTCGTGACATTGCAGTCCACACACCAACTTTAACAGGATGCAGACCTCTTTCGTGAAGTTCATGTGGATTTTCTGTTGCCCATACACGACAATTCTGAGAATTAATGTAACCATCCAAATGGAACCATGCCTCGTCACTAAAGAACGTTAAATCAAGAATATTGTCATCATTTAAATGTCTGTTGAACCAGTTGCAATAATTCACTCTCTTCTGAAAATCTGGAGGCAAAAGTTCTTGTACAACGCTTACTTTATATGGCTTCATATGTAAGTCTTTCTTCAAAGCAGTGCGACAAGAGCCATAAGATACACCTGAAATAATGCATTAGAATATGCATGACAACAAAACTCAAAAATTTGAAATACCTGTTTGAAGGGACAGTTTTCGTATGGGTTTTTTTAGGACTGACTAACATTCTTTGCCTGATGTCTTCTACAACTTCTTCTGTTAGTACTTTAGGTCTACCAGAGGATTTTCCTTTACATACACTGCCTGTCTCACGGAACCGATCTACAATACGGTGAGCATGTTGACGGAACGTATCTTGTGTAATATCTTCATCATGATAAGCTTCTTGAAACTGATGAGAGCAAGACATGAATGAATACTGCCAATTACCATCCTGATCCCTTTCACCAGACCGAAAATACCCTTTAACATTTTAAACTAAAAATAAAGCACGTATAAGATTTTTTTCTACTTTGTTTATAACAAAAATAAAATCAAGTTTTCTTGCCAGATGAAAATATGAAAAATAATTAAAATTGTGTAACTGGCAATATAGAAAGTGTTAGTGTTTCCTAACACTTTCTATATTGCCAGTTACACAATTTTAATTATTTTTGTTTATAAGAGTTTTACGTACCAGATTAGTTAGACAACTAAAACAGAGCCTTAAGAAAGACTTTGTTATTACAAAAGAAAACACAAAATGACTAAAACCAGGGAGAACTTGTATGTACGTATGTGCGCTACTGAAAGGTCAATGACACTTACGTTTGACAGCGTTTGACATGCATGGAAGTAAATATTGGTACAATATTGATAAGTGGAACACATTTTTGATATAAGGTTGGAACAACTGCAACTTCACACGTGTTAATCATTGTTGCTCTCATTGTAGAATTAGATGAGCTACAAAGAATAAAAACTCAGTTAATCCAAAATCAACCTGATGTAAAATTTGACAAACTTTATCATATTCCTAGTATTTGGACAGTTATAATTTACGTAATTATTGTCGTTATTTTAACATATATTTGAAACGGTCGCGAATTTTATTGAAAAACAAATGTGCGTTTGTTTATTCGATGGCTTATTAATAAAGAGAAATTTACGGGGCGCAGCTTGTCACAGGAAGACGACTCGGGTCAAATTTATGGGTTTTTTGAACATCTAGTTCGTGAATGGCACTTGAAGTAGTTACTATCGGCCATAAATTAGCCGTGTTAAAGTTGTCGGGTACGCTATTGAAAATTTTGAAGACACTTGTCGCTAGTATTGCTTTCTGTCATATTATAAATCAGGGCCGTTTTGTTGTCTTGGTGCGCGTTAGAGTCTGGGAAAGGAATTTCACGCAAACATTTAAGTTATTGGAAATGGTAGAAAGTATTAGGTTTCATTGTACTTGAAAGAGCTTGCTTTAAAAACCAGGGACTGGCCTTTGTTTTCAAAAGCGTACAACGAGTCGAGAAGTCATAAATATGTCAATAGACACTTGTAGGACGTTGTTGTTTTGAGAAATTTAGAAAGCGAAAAACATGTGCAGCGCCCGACAATCTGTCAGGCGAATTGGGGGGTCGGATTATCAGGAAAAAACTGAACGAGAAAAGAAGCGTGTGTTTCTTTCCGAAATAAAAGCGCTTTGGCGTAAGATTTGCAGGTTAATTGAGGGCAATTGGTCGAGCGACTGAAAGTACCAAAACCACACAATGTGGAGTGTCTAAAACAGTCATTAGGGTCCTTGCGCAACAAATTAGTTAGATAATAGGCTTAGTCGGCGAGAATACAAAACGAAGTAGAGGGATCTGCATACAGGACTTCGAAGGACTCTAGAGCATGTAGTTGACAAAGATCCTACGCACAGATGTCTAATTAATTAGGATAATGAGCTAGAGATAGGGTTATCCCGCCCGTGAAAAACTAACGGCTGTTGCTGTTGATTATCCTGCAAATTGATCGCTGGAGCGGCCTTTTGTACCACATACCTCTCCGAACATCTGATTGATCAGTTAAAGTTCCAGTAACAAAGTACACTGTATATACACTGTTACACAGTGAGTGCGCTGGTTGATTATTCATTGCGTCTTCGAGTACTAGCTAAAAGTGGCAAACACGAGTACCAAGACGAAACTATTTTGAATAAACAAAGAGATTAATTGTTGATCTAATTTAAGTTACAAAGTTGACACAGCCTAATTGCGTGTACAACAAGCCACCAATTGTGGGAATCGAAATAAATTATATCGCGACGATATTCGGCGTTAGATACGTTAAGCAAAGTTTATTGTACTTCTTTGGAATTTTGTATTAATTTATTGCGAAAGATATCCATTGTTTCAATCTACGGTTTTACGCTCAAGTCCCCAGGTCGTTAAGATCTCGTGACAGGAGTTTCCCGTTTTTTTTTTGCAATAAATAATTAATTAATCTCACACCTGGCATTTTATTGATTCGTATGTAGCACCTTGCACCTCTCGATTACGCCGCTTCACCAAAATAGAATCCTGTTGCAACAACGTAGGGCCCGGTTTTTTTTTTTTTTTTAAATTAATTAGACCATCCAGAATATCGGCAATTAAAGTTTTAAATTGTGGGAGTTCCAAAAAGGGGTCGGCCGTAGAAGAATAGCCTTGGCGCCACTAAACCATAACTGTACCAGGTAGCTTAGACCAGCGCATGCCGTAAAATAGCTTTGTACGACCCTTTTGCGGAGGCCAAACCGAGGCATTTATCGCTTCCTAGAATTTAGTCCAATCCTTCGGTCCATTTAATAAATTAATTTTTCAATAAATTTTAGTTTGTTTTTGTTTGGACCGTGTTTATTAGATTATTTAGTTATCCGTAAAGTCAACAACAAGGTGGCACGTCCGGGCGTGTTACATATTTGTTATAGACAATTTAAACTAAAGTGTGTTAGCAAGAAGAATAAAAAAGAGGAGCAAGAAACTTCAAAAAATGTTCGGCTTCCTCGTTAACCCTCATTGCCGAATCTTCGGGGGGAAGAATTATATCACCGCCAAGGTGATAGTATAAAATAAAAATGCTGACAAGAAGAAGATAACGTCGGAGAATCTTCCAACGCAGCGCGGTTCCCAGAACCAAGCGACACTCCACATCAGTCCGTTGTAGAGCATAGATGCTATTAGTATTTTTATGTAATTTTCGTTTTTTCATGTTTTATACAAAATAAATAATTTTTAAAAACGGAACTCTGACCCAGCAAAACATATTTCGTGCTTTGCACATCCGGGTTGTCAAAATTCGGTCAGCGTGTTACCGGCGAACGTCGAATTGCTTAATTAACAAATTAACTGATTCGAACACATTTTTTTCATAAACAATATTGCTGTATTTGCAAACTGATTTCCTTTTGAAATTAATACAAACAAGCAGGCATTTATTTTATACAGGAAATATACGTTGCTAATATTAAGAGCTTTCGGTGTTTGAACTCTTAAGGAGAAACGCATCGATAAAATTAGGCTAACTGAACTCATCACCAGAGTAAACTTTAATCTTCGATTTTGCAAGATTGACTATGATGTCACGCACTGGTAGGTATAAAATTATTGTAATTTTTATTATAAGGGAGTCAACTTGGTGAACTAAAAGTCTTCGAGTCGAGTACGAAGTGTAACTGTTACATAGTACGATGTCTGTGTATCTTCTAAATGTGGGATAACTAAACTATTATAATTATACAATTATGAGCGCGACTTTCAACAATCGAGTACAAAAAATGTTGAAGTATTAATCGGTAAATTGGTAAAGGGCGTAAACGTAACATAGTGAAGGCAGCAGGATGAAGGCGAACGTTCATTGATCGGCAACGGACGCATCGGACGCAACGCACCGATTACAATTCAGAATACTTGGTATTATTTGCCATAAGACTGCGTTCACCTATACGTATCGTACGAATCAGATCTCGGCAATGCCGATACGAATTCTAACAGGAGCAAAAATTGCGATCCATCCGATGCGTGCACCTTAAATGTTAGGCTTTTTTCTTAATTATTAATTATAAAAATGTTACTTGATAGACAAGCCTTGCAGCTCGTTATTATTGTAATTCGATTATGTTAAGCGATCGTTAGAAGTCGTAACAATATCTACTATAACATTAATTACTGACGTTAGCATTCGGAACTAGAAATAATTTAACTCTTGAATATGACATTAGATATTTTTGCAGTTTCAACTTAAATTTTGATTCAGTTTATTGTATAAATTAAATTGTTTAAGAAATTCAATCATATCTTACACAAGAAATAGGGTAGTGTAAAGCGATTTTAATAATAGATTAATAAAATATTCGTAACAATATTGATATTGTCACGGTAGCACATCTCATTTTTTTATATTTCGCGGATACATTCTACAAGAGAACACTTGTAAATGAGAATCAAGAACTAATAAATCAACAAGGTTACAACATTAACAATGTTAAATTGCTACTAATCTCGTTTTAATAACACCGTACCCGCCCCCTCATCCGACCAACACATTTATTTGTTTAATCCTCGTGCCTGTTACCTAACTCGCGCAAAAAAAATTCCGACGATTTGTTTACACGGTAGCGATGATGGCGCAAAACCACTAGAAAGCGACGGTCAAGAGCCACAGCAGTTACGCAAGAAGTGCCCAGTTGCGATTCTAAAAGTACAACGCTTCGGCCAGCGAGGGGAATCCTGTTGACAAATTCCGCGAAACTTCGCGGCGATTGTTAGAAACATCAAAAAGCGCTCTAATCTCGTAGATAAGATATCGCGCTTTAATTTTTTTGTTCGATAAAGTGCTAAGATTCCTCTGGACTTTTTAGAAATCTACATAAAATTTTTGTCGGGTGCGCGTCGTGTATGTGTGTGTCCATGAAGTTGCAAACAATGCTGACCTTGGCTTATTAGTATTACTTAATGGTTACAATTTTAATGAGGACACGGCACCGCGTTCCTTATCGACTGCAAGTTTACGTGAAAATCCCCGTTGATTACGAATTGCATTTGTATTATGCTGCGTCACGGAACAAAAAACGAATGCCTACGTGACTTGAGAAAGTCTAAAAGAAAAAAGAAAAAACGAAAAAAGTATGCACACTAATAATAATAATAATAAATAATTTAAATAAATACGAATCTCACTCATTCTTTTAAGACACAATAATATGTAATTATTTGAAAATCAAAGCAACACAATAATGATGATTTTTCGGTAATTTTGCAGGAAACTTATGACCGTGTTCACAAAGCATCATTTACTTTAAATACACCGTTTGGTATTTGGTAATGATTTATTATCCATTTAGGTCTGATTTGTTAAAAAATTAAACAAAGCCTTAACGCAAGCTAAGCAGATGATTTAGCTGCTTTTTCTGTACGGATAATGTGCGGGAGCACCATTTTGCTGAAACCAAATGTAGTCTAAACCTTCTGGAAAAAGAGCTCAACTAGACGGTACTACTTCATTTGTTAAGAGTTCCAGGTATCTGTTAGAATTTAAAGTATTAACTAAGAAGAATTGTCTAAGGAAATGGTGACCAACAATTCCTATCCAGACATTTACTTTCTCAGGTTGTTGGGTATGCGCTTCTTCCATCTAATGTCTGTTGACGGAACCGTTAGGGCAGAATGTAGTTTCACCAGAGAAAATAATTCTGTAAATCACTGAATGATATAATATTTGTCCAACATTTTTTTCATAGAATTGTGATCTCCTATTAGAGGCGCTCTCATTAATTCTTGTATGTACAGGTGGATCAATTTCCATGTCTCTTATGGGCGTCTCTGTAGCTGTAAGAGATAGAAAAAAATTATTGGCCAAGTCTCGATCTCCTTTTTTAGAGATAAAGTCAGTAGTATAAAATTGGCTATCTTCTTTTGTTTTCAAGTTATAAGCAAAAGTTGAGATTTGACTTTTCGTCAATCACTCATATCTCGTTTATTCTTATAGATATTAAAAACTGTTTTGACATTATTAGGACACTTTTTCGAATACCGTTCCACTGAAAACTAAATTTTCGAGTTATAAAATAAAGTTATATTTTTTTAATAGCAATGACATCTTTATATAGATTTTTTCTGTTTTCAAAAGTATATACCTTTTTTTATTATTCTTGGGTGCATTCTGTTCTTAGTAGCTTCAACACTGGCCGACATTTTTTGGTGTTTTTATTATAATTTTAACTAGTTCTTGTTCAAATATTTTGACAATTGCAGTTGCGTAAAGAGAGAAAAAGATAGAACCAGCATCCTCTAATAGCGTTTTCAATTACTAAAAATATATTTATCTCGTGTTATCACATAAGGTTAAAAAAGATCCAAATACACTGGGTGCAACTGGCGCAGGTGATCGAAAACGCTATAAGAATGACAAAAATTACACAATACCCATACCACATGGTTTGGGTCAAATTTGAATTTCTTTATGTAACTTCATTTAATATATAAGTTTATAATGCTTTTTTTATTAAAAAATCAAGTTTTCTTGCCAGATGAAAATTATGAAAATTAATTAAAATTGTGTAACTGGAAATATAGAAAGTGTTAGGAAAGAGTTTATACATGTATTTCGGCCTTATTGGGCCTCATCAGAACTCTGTACCTTAGAAAAATTTGGTTTATTGAAAAATTTAGAAAACTTATCCCTTTTTTGAATTTCTAAAATCCCAAAACACAAAAACAAGAATTAATGATAAAAATATGAAAATCTTTTGCAAATTATACAAGGAAGCGATTGCATTCTCTAGTAAATTCACAAAAGTGACATTAAGAAAAAAAAATGTCACTTTTGTGATTGTACGACGATAATTGTGTTTTAGTCAATCGGCTCTAATTAGTTGATTATTTCAATAATTTTGTGGTCATGGTTGTCATCAAAAACAAAACGGCTTAATTGTCCCTCAGTCAACTTTTTTGGTCAAAATTCACAGTTTGCTTTTTAATTTAATTGCGCAATTGCGCAATTCACAAAAGTGACATTAAGAAAAAAAAAATGTCACTTTTGTGATTTTACTAGAGAATGCAATCGCTTCCTTGTATAATTTGCAAAAGATTTTCATATTTTTATCATTAATTCTTGTTTTTGTGTTTTGGGATTTTAGAAATTCAAAAAAGAGATAAGTTTTCTAAATTTTTCAATAAACCAAATTTTTCTAAGGTACAGAGTTCTGATGAGGCCCAATAAGGCCGAGATACATGTATAAACTCTTTCCTAACACTTTCTATATTGCCAGTTACACAATTTTAATTAATTTTCATGCTTTTTTTATTGATCAAATATGCATTTCAAGGGTAATGTATTAAATTATATGTATAAATTAAAACCATCTTAAAAATAAGAAATTTATTACAGAAATGAAAAGTACAAAATTGAATATTGAAATGCAAGTAGATAATAAGCAACTCTTGATAAATCACAATAAGTAACTTAAAACCGAGAATTTAATACCACAACAAAATCACAAGCACTGGCACGCTAAAACACGCAGCCAACCAATGTTATGAGCTTTGTCCCAAACAATGTTTTAGGCTTTTGACCCAACCAAGCTCTACCGGCGCTAGATTTCTCTCTTATGTTCATCGCAATATATCTCACTCTTGTGCATATCTACCTAATCATCAAATCTTTGTTGATATTTAATAAAAACAAAAAATATATATCACCACCAGCCTAAGAACATAACACACCCAAGAGCGGTTTATCTTATTAATTGTAAGAAACAAACCCAATAAGGTATATATTTTTGAAAACAGAAAAAAAATCTTTATTTAATGATGACATTGTCTACTATAACTTCCATTAAAAAAATATAACTTTATGTTATAATTCGAAAATTTAACTAAATATCAAAAAACCAACTACACCACTGAATTATATTCGAAAAAGTGTCCTAAATCTATAAAAATAAGCGGAAAAATCTCAACTTCTATTATAACTCAAAAACAAAAGAAGATAGCCAATTTTTGTTTACATTATTAACTTTACCTTAAAAAAAGAGATCGAAACTTGGCCATTCTCTTATAGCTACAGAGACGTCAATTTCTAACAGACTTTTGATCAATATTAAGGTCAAGCGCAAGTTGTCTTGTAGAAACTTGATAATTTTCTCAAGTAATGTCGCATTTCAACTAGTAGCAGTTTTAGGTCTAACCAAATGACTCACAGTAGACCGCGATTGAAATAGTTTTAAGTTGTAAGGGTTGTTTTCAGCTAGCTTAAAAAATCATATATTAAAGAAACGAATATTCATTTAGCGAACAAATTCACTGCACTAAACAACATAAAAAATACCATTCTTAAAATAAAACAAAAGAGTTAACGTCCATGTTGTGTTTCTCGTAGTGTTCGTACATCTTTAATTATCTCTCTAAGCCTACTTTATGGGTATACTAAAATTCAAGAGAAATGCAAATACTGTAAGAGATTGTGTTAAACTTTAACAACGGCCTACCAGGAAGTTACGAAATCTTAAATTGTTTAGTTATCGTCATCCAATGCTGTAAAAACCATTACATTTTTTATTAAAACTTTGAAACTCTATATCTCCAAAACTGTTTGAATAAAATATCAAGTGTTTGGTATTTATATGAATGGAATTTTATTCTCTTTTCAAAACCTTAAAAATATATAGGACGTTCCATATAAAAAATCAAAGTTCTTGCTTATATCTCAAATATTGAGCACTCTAGAAAAAAATAATTTGAAGCAATGAATTCTGCATGAAAAATACCTTGAAGAAGTTTTAACAGAAATCAAAAATTTTCATAAACAAAGAAGTTATGAAGCTTTATAGAAATCGCAGAATTTTAAAAAACACGATGTAGCTCCTAAGCGCTATAGGATATCAAAATCCGGTCTTCACAATTAATTTTGTCTTAAAAATTGAACTTCAGGAGCCGAGGTCAGTTTTTGTCTAACTCTTTTAAAAATAGGTGTTTGTTATTAAAAGTGTCGAATTTGGCCCACCCTGTACAATTGAACCTAAATGTCATTCTTGTCTTGGTTAAATATCTCAATTGGACCAAGTGACCAGATTTATTGAAGTACAAGTTCTTGAGTGATTTTCTCGAAGATTTGCTTAAGGAACCTACTTAAAATTTTATTACGTCAGAAGCAAGCAGAACTTGCTGATTTCAAAATGATGAAAAGAATGTAGACTGCTAAAATATTGAGATTATGTAGAGTACGCTTAACATGATATCGCAATGTAAATTAAAGTTAATTAATATAAGGAGCACATTTTACCATCTTTCATTTTTATTTTTTTTTTTACTATTCTGATTAATAAAAATGTTACAACCAAATTTCGTTACTTTTTCCTCACACTGTTTATATTTCAAAATGAACATTTTAAATAAACTAAAATGGTTTCCAGTTACTTCCGGTTACATATGTAAAAATCAAGTTTTCAGTTACCTATAACAAAAAAAGACAAATGAAGTCAGTTAACAGCAATATGACAACTAACTACCTCTAACTGACTTCGAACTAAAAGCGCAGGAAAACAAACGAACTAAAATAAAGAAACTCTAACAACTAACTAACTTCAACTGATCTATTGTTTTCGAGCAAATATTTCATAATCCTTTATTTTCAATTTAAGTTCACATGCAATTGGCAGTTTCCAGTTGCTTCGGAAAACATGAAACTTTAAAAGGGCATTCCAATAACTTCAATTAGTCATAATTCATAAGTTTGCACAACAAATTATTTTAACGGACGCTTAAAGTTCGCATAATCGCTAAACGTTTCACAATCGGTTGATAGCTTCGTCAGGAATGAAAATAAATAAAGTTGTCAACGAATGGCTAACTAACTTCTACTGGTTGATGGTTATTAGTTGGCAACTTCACAGACATTTTGATTTTGTCTAAATATGTAAGCTAATTGTTTACACCAGAAAAATCAAGTGAAATTGAAAAAAAAAAGTACGACGATAATTGTGTTTTAGTCAATCGGCTCTAATTAGTTGATTATTTCAATAATTTTGTGGTCATGGTTGTCATCAAAAACAAAACGGCTTAATTGTCCCTCAGTCAACTTTTTTGGTCAAAATTCACAGTTTGCTTTTTAATTTAATTGCGCAAGACAATCGTTTTCAGTTACATCGAAAAGTGCATTCCAATTTTTTTTGTAGGTTGAAACGGTCGCGAATTTTATTGAAAAACAAATGTGCGTTTGTTTATTCGATGGCTTATTAATAAAGAGAAATTTACGGGGCGCAGCTTGTCACAGGAAGACGACTCGGGTCAAATTTATGGTTTTTTTTTGAACATCTAGTTCGTGAATGGCACTTGAAGTAGTTACTATCGGCCATAAATTAGCCGCGTTAAGGTTGTCTGGTACGCTATTGAAAATTTTGAAGACACTTGTCGCTAGTATTGCTTTCTGTCATATTATAAATCAGAGCCGTTTTGTTGTCTTGGTGCGCGTTAGAGTCTGGGAAAGGAATTTCACGCAAACATTTAAGTTATTGGAAATGGTAGAAAGTATTAGGTTTCATTGTACTTGAAAGAGCTTGCTTTAAAAACCAGGGACTGGCCTTTGTTTTCCAAGGCGTACAACGAGTCGGGAAGTCATAAATATGTCAATAGACACTTGTAGGACGTTGTTGTTTTGAGAAATTTAGAAAGCGAAAAACATGTGCAGCGCCCGACAATCTGTCAGGCGAATTGGGGGGTGGGATTATCAGGAAAAAACTGAACGAGAAAAGAAGCGTGTGTTTCTTTCCGAAATAAAAGCGCTATTGGCCGACGAGTTTTTGTAGTTACTTCAGGGGATGGGGGAGGAGTCAAAATTTGTCACTAGTGGAAAGTCAAAAGTAAAAACGAAAAACAGTTGGCTTATGCCGTCCGAACGACAAGCTGCATTTTAATTGAACTCGAGTAGTTTATTTTTGAGTGCTTTGCAATTTATTTTATCTAGCTTGCATAATTAGAATTCAATCACATCATTTCGGGGCGTTAAAATTATTGTGAATACAAAAGGGCCATCAAATAAATAACCGCGAGGCGATCGCGAACACGAATTAAAAAAAGATCGTGCGTGTGTGGATTAGTGAATTGTGCGTCGCGGAACGAAATAGATATAATTGCATGAATTTTTTCTATTTCTTTTCACATACTTGGTGGCATAAATTTGCGTAAGAATTATTTTAATTGGTTTATCAATCAGTAGCGTGGAATTTCTGTAAAGTTCCATCTTTGCATTGCTCAGGCAATCTAATAGTTATTTTTTTTTGGTACCTGCGTTTGCTTTTGAATCAAGTTAAACTCAATAAATTCAGTAGTTTGCGCGGTCTGTGATTTAATCAACCAGAGTAAATTAACTACACCTAAAATCTTTTGTTCGGTTTCAAATACAGTGTATCTTTTTTGCAATTTAGTTCTACCTTTTTGCGATATCCTCGGCAATTCGGAGACACGCAATCGGTGTTATTCTGGATTGTACAGGGTTATCTGCAACTAAAGTCTCTGGTCAGGCAAGTTATATCCGCCAAACGCACAGTGCGACCAGCACAGTCTAGCTCCGAAATCTAGGCCAATTTAATACTCTTTACGAATTCCGTAGAATTACGAGCCCAACAATTTGAACTACTTATCAATAGACATCTTCGTCACAGAACTTTCTCACACCCTGCGTGTGTGTGCTGGAGCGTTGACTTTAGTGTAAGATTTGCAGGTTAATTGAGGGTAATTGGTCGAGCGACTGAAAGTACCAAAACCACACAACGTGGAGTGTCTAAAACAGTCATTAGGGTCCTTGCGCAAACAATTAGTTAGCTAATAGGCTTAGTCGGCGAGAATACAAAACAAAGTAGAGGGATCTGCATACAGGACCTCGAAGGACTCTGGAGCATGTAGTTGACGAAAGATCCTACGCACAGTTGTCTAATTAATTAGGTTAATGAGCTAGAGATAGGTTTATCCCGCCCGTGAAAAACTAACGGCTGTTGCTGCTGATTATCCTGCAAATTGATCGCTGGAGCGGCCTTTTGTACCACATACCTCTCCGAACATCTGATTGATCAGTTAAAGTTCCAGTAACAAAGTACACTGTACATACACTGTTACACAGTGAGTGCGCTGGTTGATTATTCATAGCGTCTTCGAGTACTAGCTAAAAGTGGCAAACACGAGTACCAAGACTAAACTATCTTGACTAAACAAAGAGATTAATTGTTGATCTAATTTAAGTTACAAAGTTGACACAGCCTAATTGCGTGTACAACAAGCCACCAATTGTGGGAATCGAAATAGATTAGATCGCGACGATATTCGGCGTTAAATACGTTAAGCAAGGTTTATTGTACTTCTTTGGAATTTTGTATTAATTTATTGCGAAAGATATCCATTGTTTCAATCTACGGTTTTACGCTCAAGTCCCCAGGTCGTTAAGATCTCGTGACAGGAGTTTTCCCGTTTTTTTTTTTGACAATAATAATTAATTAATTAAACCTGCCATTTTATTAATGCGTATTTAGCACCTTGCACCTCTCGATTACACCGCCACACCAAAAATTAGAACACAACTACGACAACGTAGGGCCCGGGTTTTTTTTTATTAATTAGACGATCCAGAATATCGGATATTAAAGTTTTAAATTGTGGGAGTTCCAAAAAGAGGTCGGCCGTAGAAGAATAGGCTTGGCGCCACTAAACCATAACTGTACCAGGTAGCTTAGACCAGCGCATGCCGTAAAATAGCATTGTACGACCCTTTTGCGGAGGCCAAACCGAGGCATTTATTGCTTCCTAGAATTTAGTCCAATCCTTCGGTCCATTTAATAAATTAATTTGTCAATAAAATTTAGTTTGTTTTTGTTTGGACCGTGTTTATTAGATTATTTAGTTGTCCCGTAAAGTCAACAACAAGGGGGCACGTCCGGGCGTGTTACAAGGTGCACTAACTCCAATAGGGAATATGCAGATATTTTACTTATTGCATAAATCAATCATACAAGTCCATTACATGTTTAATAATATTAATTTCAGATTTTTTATTACCGCAATTTAAAATTTCTACTCATCTATATAATTTCTGTAATTTATACGGCGACCATTTTCGATCTCTAAATGACATTACTACATGATATGATCAGAGAGTGCATGTCGTGCACGATACGGACGCTTGTCAGTATCCAGATTGTTAGTGATAGTTTGGTGACTTTTATAATGGTATCCACTAGAAAAATCGTGTATAAATATCGTATTGTGCCAGTAACATACCAAGAATTGCCGATGCCAAACGAATGTGTTGCAAAGTATTTGTCACAAACCAAAACATATCAACTGACGTCACAAACAAAAATTTTACTGGAAAAAATATTTTGGGTATATTCCGTTTGCATGCATATTCCCTATTGTTTGAGAAAACAATTTTACAGACATTTGTTTTTAAACTAATCAATAGTTTTAACCTGATTCTTTTTTGGTAATATTATGTTGAAGAGGCACATAGATAATGCGGCAGGAAATCAACAGCATCAATTGTTTTTAATCGTCTAATCCGTGAGTTGCCTCACTCCAGCAATTGTATGAACCAATACTATTAGTCGCTACGATTTCTATCAGAAAGCGTTATTCACTCAATTACTACTAAATATCTATAAAAATTAATTAGATGGGGACTCATCGATCATCATGTTTCATGGTATCATAGGCTGCCTTCAAGGGAACAGTCACACAGTGGCGGCGGCCGTCATTTTCCTGTTATCACGCGACGAATGACGCGCTAGTTTTGTTTGCCTTTATTATCTACCATTCTGTGTAGTTTATTAATTCAATTTTTTATGTCGCGCAAAATTAACCAGAATAATTGTGCAAGCTATTCCCGCAAGGCCGAGCAAAAAATCGGAACTTAAAAAACGGAAACAAATTCCAACGGTGAAAAAAATTACAGACAACGCGTGTGACACGGCGAAACGTGCAAATTGTGAGAATCACTTTAAAAAAATAAAATGCGATGATAAATCAGGACTTACGTTGCGCTGCGTTACCTTTACGCCGCGGTGGAAACCACACGGGTTTCAGTTCGTGAATTAACTGATACGGACTTGGGGAATCACGACGACGAGGCTCCGAACATTAGTATCATCCTGGTCATTAGCGGTCGCAACCTACAATTAAAGTCAATCAAGATTAGTCTATGGACACCTACAGGTGTCCCGGAAGTAAGTAAACCACATAAATTTTACAAAGAAAATGATCAAAAACTCCAATATCGTAATTGATACTTTCAGAGAAGAAAACGTATTAATCCAACTTAATAAATTACACATTTCAAAAAAATATAAAAATTGTCTTGACAATTTGGAAAACATTTTTTTTGCAATTTAAATTGTTAATTTGATAATTATAAATGAATTTATTATAAAATAAAAAGTTAAGTGCAGCTTGTCCGCAATTTTTGAGTCACGTTTAAATTCTTTATAAGAATGCGCTTTAACAATGTAAGACTTAAAAATGCCTGGCTTCACTGACCTTTAAAAAAAAAATAAACTAAAAACAAAAAAAAAAAATTTTTTATTTGTTTTCGAATATCTTGAAAACGGTTTAAGAGCTATCCTAGAGAGTAACTACATATACAGAGTGTCTGTTAATGTCCGAACGCCATTTATGTTGGCACTATTGAATTTATTTTTCTACTGTTGGTGTGGTACAGTGGCGTGGTATGAAGTTTTGATGTGAAAATATGAAAAATGACAAACAGCAAGGTTATGTGTATTGAACATTGTCAAATTAGCAAGGCTACATGCCAGGTAGCAAGGCATTTGTTACATGTCCATTGAACATGTAACAAATGTTTGCTACTTGGCACAATAAAACATTGATGACTAAAAAATAACTTTTATTTTTATAATAATTGTTGAAAATGTTCCCCATTATTCTGTAAGCACAAGTTCACTCGTCGTTTCATATTTTCGAATACACGGCAGAGTTCTTCCTGTGTTATATTTTGAATTTCATGCGTAATTGCTTGTTGAAGTTCATCTAATAGCGTTTTCGATTCACTTGCACCGGTTGCACTCAGTGTATTCGCATCTTCTTTTAACCTCATGTAATAACACGAGATGAGGATATTCTGAGTGCGCACTAATGCGGTCAATCGAAAACGCTATAAGTCATGCAAGCGGTTTTTGTACACATTATTCTTCATGCGTCCTAAGAGGAAATAATCTGGTGGTGTCAAATCTGGACTTCTTGGTGGCCACAAACTTTGGCTTATAATTCGATTTCCATAAAACTGTTGTAAATAATTTATGGTGGCACGTGCAGTATGAGCAGTAGCTCCGTCTTGCTGGAAATAGCCCCTTGTTAATTCATCATCATGCAGCTGATTAATAAATTCTGTCAAAATGATAGTTTGGTATCTTTCTGCATTGATTGTTTCGTTAAAGAATATTGGTCCTATTATTCTTCGTCTTGATATTGCTACCCAAATTCCAATTTTTATTGGATGTAAATTTGTTTCAACAAAATTATGAGGGTTTTCTGTTGCCCATGTCCTGTAATTCTGGCTATTTACGTAACCAGATAAATGAAACCATGCTTCGTCAGTAAAAAAAGTTAAATCAAGCAAATCATCGTTGTTTAATTGCTCATTAAACCATTGACAGTACATCACTCTATTTTGAAAATCATGTGGCTACAGCTGCTGAACAACAGAGACACGGTACGGATGCATATGCAGATTCTTATGCAGAGCTTTTGAACAACTAGCCCTACTAATGCCTGCAAAAAGTACGTAATTAAGGACTTGTATTATTTTCATTGCTGCGGTTCACATACCTGACTGTGCTGATAACTTTCTTAGTGATTTATTCGGGTTTTGATCCATTCGACCTTGAAGATCGCTAACAACAGGTTCAGTTAAAACTGTAGGTCGCCCAGTTGATTTACCTTTGCAAATACAATTTTTTCTCTCAAATCTCTTCACAACTTCACGTTTGTGATGACTAAAAACTTCGTAGTTTACATTTTCATCAGGAAATGCTTCCACGAACTGTTCAAAGCAAGAGCGCAAATTATATGCCCATGTTCCATCGAGATTTCGAGTTGCACTTCGAAAGTGTGCCATAAGAATGTACGCATCCTGTTCAGGTGTAAACATTTTTGATAAACACTGTGAGTACTGAAAAGAATAAGAATATATTGGAATGTAATTTGAAATTCACATTAAATTATTACTTACATGCAACTCACATCGTTAATTAATGAGCTCTAATAAGAACTGACTGAAAATAAAGCAATAAATATCAAAAAACCACACCAAAGAACCTTTATAACACCAACGAGACACCCAAATAACGATACGCCAATGTGCACTGTCAAAATTGACACAATCGACATGGTTGATTACTACAAGTTGATAAGACTGCAGGCTGCCAACATAAACCGCGTTCGGACATTAACAGCCACTCAGTATATTTCGATACGTATCGGTTACCGACACTCAATACGTATCGATATTCGATATATTGATACAGAAATCGTATCGAAATTCGATACACAATTTCCCGTATCGCCCACCTCTACTGACAACTAACACTACAAAGTGACCGAGGAAATTTCTGTAGAACTGGTAGTAAAAAATAAATTAACATTTTAAAATTGTAGTTGAATTTTACAGCGACATTAAAAATACTTCCAGATCGAATTTTGAAAAACGCGTTGGTCATTTCGTAGATTGTATTGTTAACAAAACAGTGAAAACAGCTTTTAAAAATATGTAAGCACAATTAAACTATGATGTTGCGCGATTTGCATATTTTTGGTAAATTATTTCGTGAATACGTTCTCTCTACCTAAAGAGTTAGGGGCGATAACAAAATAGACTATCACAAATGATCTTTTTTCTCGGCCTGAGAATATATTTTGTGTTCCGAATTTTTAGTGGTTATTGCGCATTATCTCAGACTGGATTAAGGCGGGTAATTTAAACTTAAACGTATTTAAAAATGCGTTTTAAAAATGAAATTTTTCAAGTAGGGCCAAACAAAGGAGTTAGATCGCAAAATATTTCTGCTAATTATCCGATCTCCAACAAACTCTTGAAGGAAATTTAAAGTATCTCCAGCAGCATGGGCCGTTGCACTATCCTGCTGGAAATATCCAAGTTGCAACTCGTCGTCATGCAGTTGATTAATAAATGGATGCAAAATCTCTTCCCGATATCTAAGTCCTGTTAGTGTGCCATTAAAAATATCAATCTTCTCAACTTAAACCTATCCAAACACCAATTTTTGTGGCTGGAGTGGGGCTTCAGTGAAAATTATGAGGGTTTTCTGTACTCCAGATCATATTTTGGGAATTAATATCCTGTTAAATGGAACCAAGCCTCATTGGAAAAGAAAGTTTTGTCCAACAAATCGTCATTGTCAATATTGTTTAAAAACCAATGACAGTATCTTCATCTTGGTTCAAAATCTACTTGAAGCAATTCATGCACGATAGTCAAACAATAAGGGAACATTTGCAAATCCATTCTTAGAATAGTTCTGCAGGTTTCTTCCAATGTGAAAACCAATGTAAAATCAAATCAATAAAACATTTTTTTTAATTACGTTTGTTTACTTGTTTGTTTAGGGTACGGATCATGTAAGGAACATACGTGAACATGCGAAAAAATGAGAGCAACACACTAGATGGGAAAACTTTTTGTACACATGTTACATACACTAAGGTGTAGCTACAAGTACATTTTCTTGTTAGTCAAGGAAATATGAACTGAATAAAACGTACGGCTTTTTCGACGATTGGAGAAAAATATACTTTTAGCCGGCTAAAAATTACATCCTTAGAAAAATTATATTTTTATAGAATTATCGTTTTATATTCTGACTTACAACTTTCTTGTGTGAACTTTCTTGTCCTGGCAATCTTCGTTGCTTAAACCTAAAAAAGAATTTTGGAAAAGCACTTCACTTCGAAAACATTATTTTGTGTAATTAACTTTTGCATCAACTTCTTTTACTCATTATTAATTTAAATACACTCCTTAAAATTTGTAGCGAGACATTCAGGTTTTTTCTTTTTTTAATTTGTGTTTGTGCATTTTTTTTATTTAAGATTGTCAGTTGGTTTCGTATGCTTCCCACTATTGCGTGGGATCAAATTCTTCGCCAGCGGTAGCCTTCACATGTGCCAGCGATACTAGTTTTCCTGACTTCGTTAATTTTTCTAGGAACAAGGCAGCAGCTCCATATTTGTCATGATAATTACAAATTGTGGGACGAGCGTTTTTACTTTGGTTGTTGTGTCCATTTGTTCGGCTGCTGCTACGTTGACTGAGTTTCTTGGTTCCTGGTGTCTTCAGCAAAGATACTTCACGAGTAAGAGCTTCGATGGCTGCCAACTTGACTGGTCGTCGGATGGTGGCTAGATGAGGCTTAAGTGTATCCAAAATTCTATTGGCCATAAATGTAAGTGTAGATAAGTCGACCTCTGGATTGACTGCGAATATTCTCTGGACATTTTCAAGCAACTGCTCCAAAAATAGTGATCTTAGAAATGTTTCATGTGCCTTGCCACAGGTTAGATTACGTATTTTTTGCAAATAAATGCTAGGCTTTTCATCGTCGAGATGTTGACCACGTAGTAACTTCCGTAATTTTGTTTCTGTTGAGTCTGACAAAATGTCAATTATACGCTTCTTCAGACCTTCATACTTGCCATAAACTGGTTACGATGTCACCAGCGGTTTTTGAAATATAATTTATTTTTATCGGAAGTTTAACTATAATTACTTTTTATAACTAAGAATAATTCCGGAGCCTACTGATATTGCTATAGTTGTAATATTTGTATTTGGTCGCAACAATCCGAATTGTAGTAGTGCTATCTGACGGCCTCCCCTTAAAAGTTACAGTTTCTTTCTGACAACGGGTGGCCATCAGATGACAGCATTCAAATTTAATCAAATATGTCATAAGGTTGGTCGTCAGCAAAGATTAACAAAAATTATAGGAATGTTGGGGTTCCTAGCTAAGGCTAATATCATTGCGCTATCTGGTGTAAATTAGTGCAAAACGTAATCAAGGAAACACAGATTAAAGAATTCATTTATTCTTTTTGAAATTTACTATTTATATCTAAAACCATTCAGGAATAAACTAACGAAACAAAAATTGTTATTAGAAACACTTAAAGTGCAAGAGTGAACGGAGTTGAATAATCGAACGCAGCTATAGTGTGCATACCTATGATTGATTCAGACAGTTATATCTAAATAGAACACAAGATTGCTTAATTGGGTATGTACGTTCACAAATTATAAAATTCAATAATTATAAACGTAATTAACCATTTTAATGCACCACGCAATGGCATTTGAACTTCATGGCCTTGACGATTTAAGATTACATTCTTGACAATTATATAGATTTTAAAAGTTAACAAAAATCTCAAAAAAGTGTCATTTGCTAGAAGTATTTAGAGTATTGAAGAATTTTGACAATAGTATAAGTTAATAGAATGTCTAGGTGTATTTGAAATGTGACATGTCTCTTTCAATACTACCAGATGTTACTATACTGTACATTGTGTCTGTATTTTTTGAAATAAATAAATTACTATAACTATTTGAATGGCGAGATATGGCAATGCCGCAAATATGTTAAAATTCTGCCACATGACAATTATCGCAACCAATTTTTTTTCGCATTTCATTTCAATCGTACAGTAATGAGTTACTTTACAACATAGCAACCAACGTATTACCAACTACTACCATTTTTTATTTTCAATACCCATCAATTATGACAGTTATTAATGGTTCAGTGAAATAAAATGCGAAAAAATAGTATACGCAAACTCGTTAGAAAAGTGTTCTTATAAACTTGTATGGCTTATAAAGTTACACGCTCGCTACGCTCGCTTTATTCTAACAAGCCAAACTTGTTTAGTAAAACTTTACTTTTCTATACTTATTGCGTAATATAATAATAAAATGTATCACTTTCAATTTTGTTTACTGAATATATTAAAATTATACTACAAGAATCGATTAAAAATATGGGCAACCTTCTTTAAAAATTTACCTACTTAAGATCGTCTGGCGCAAAAGATACATAATATGTAGTTGATGCGTTTATGGCCACTGGTATCATAAAATTACAAAGCTCCATATTAATGTAAAACTAAGAGTAAGCTTTTAAGTCGATATCGAAAAAGTAGATTAACATTTTGCATATACTCTTGTCCATTGTCAGAAGTGATCAGTAGACAATGGAATATATGCAAAATATTAATTTCCAATGTTAATTTTTTTTGCATATTCAATATCATTTTATTGAATTTTGTAATTACAAATTAACTATTGTTAATCAAGCTAGGTATTACTGAATTTAACAAAGTAGCATATAGATTTCACGAAAAAATTAAAACTGAAGATTAACATTTTGCATATATTCCGATATCTAGTGATCAGATCGCAATTTAACATTTATAGAGGAGATATTATTTTTTTGCTCAGTTACGTATTGTGCGTCTTTTAATAATCCCAATAAATTCAGATCATGATATTTTCTCAATGGGATCTCTTCGTAAAACTAATCGTCGATGAGTTCTTCTTTCTGCATCATTCAGTGCAGAAATACTTCTGATATTATTATTCTAACAATACTTATTTTTATTTATTTGATATTATTATCCTAACTAAACTTTTTATTGCAAACATGAATTTTATCAAAATTCTGTGCTTCAGCACATTTATAATCCATTCCTTATTTATTTGTTATTTGTTATGTGGTACTCATGTACATATTGCTGTGTACGAGCTTAAATGCAAATGAATTTCTTCGTTTACGAAGAATTTTCTCAGGGTCTGAAAAACTTTGTTTTTTGTAAGATTGGCAACACGATACGAGGTCCATATATCGCGTTCCAGAATAATAATTGATACCGGCTTGAATTTAATTGGATTTGTGTAAATGGCGAAATATAAATAAAGGTTCTTGTGGAAGTGAAAATACTTGTGAATGTGAAAATGTATTTTAAACAATGCTTTTCTGACTCATGAACAGGTAAGTAAAACTCAGACAACGTTAAACTGTTTATTTCTGAACGTAGCAACTTCGCACAATACATGAAATGTCAAAAATAACCTCAATACGACGCATTAACAGATTCTAATGAATTAATGGTAAATTTTATTATATACAAAATGAAATCAACAAATACGTAAATTATTCTCGTTATAATAGTGTCTGGATAAATGTGTAAGTATTTTAAAAATGCAAAAATTATTAAAAACGCAGAAAAACAATAAGACTTGTTCTTCGCTGCTCTTTTAATAAATTTCAATCTGTTTTCAGTCAAAAGGCACGATAATTATTCTCGTTTCTAATGCTCTCCAACAGATGAAATGTGTAATTGTTTATTGAAGTTTTAAAAACACAGAAAAACGATAAGACTCGTTCTTAACTGCCCTTTTAATAATTTTCAATTTGTTTTAAGACAAAAGGCACGATAATTATTCTCGTTGCTAATGTCTTCCAACAAATTAATTGTGTGATGGTTTATTAAAGTTTTAAAAATCACAGAAAAATGACACAACTCGTTCTTAACTGTCCTTTTAATAATTTTGAATCTGTTTTAAGACAAAAGGCACGATAATTATGCTCGTTTCTAATGTCTTCCAACAGATTAATTGTGTGATGATTGAACACCAAAAATTGTACAAAGTTTAAACAAAATTTCCAATATTAATAAATACAATTATAATTACCATACTTGGAGTTAATGCTAACACTTTAATGGACCAAGGAAGACTAAATTGATCGCGTTTGCATCGCATTTTTATAGTGCAAACGCTTTACAAAAACTTGTCCAAAAGTAAAACATAACCTCAAAATTAAAACTTAAATTTAAAATTTCTCAAAATTGACAAAAGAAAACCTAATTCTAACAAAAGAAAAATGAAACTGAATTTTTATTTTTGCACAAAAAATGGAATCAAGCCCAACCGGTGCGCATCAACCTTTGGCATTTTGATCTTGCCCCCATCCGGTAGCTTTAAATCAAATCGCCGCATGTTTCCCCTCTTGTTTCTCAAGAAGTCCCGAGGCAACTTTTGTATGGCCTCCTCCAACTCAGCAGGGTCCCTGGGCAAAGGTGGAGATGAATTCTTTGGAACTCCTCGGAAACAAGGTTATGGCAATTCTAATACATAAATAAAGAATTTTTAGACAATCAAATAAATTAAATTTCTTTTTAGGTTTCGGCGTTCTAGAACGAGATGTATGTATTTGGAAAATAAAATTCAGAAATTGAGAAATTTTCCTTTTTTAAAACATAAACAAAAATTTTTGAAAATGTATCCTTTTGCTTTATACCCCAAGCTCAGGTAAATAACAGCAATGGTCGCGTTCACCAGAAGTAATTGATTGCAAGCGGTTGGCCAACTGTTGGTAATTTTTCTGGTGAACGGGTGTTTATATGCAAACATGTTTGGTGTATGATTGATAACTAAATTTTGACAATGGTCGCGTTCATCAGAACAAAAATCGCCTTGTGATGCGTTTGCGATTGCTGCTGCATGTCTGGTGAACGTATTAAACAATTTGGAAGAATTGCAGCAGGCAATTGCAAATATGGAACCACCTGAAACTTTAATAATGTCTTCAATAACTTATCTCAAAGGATTAAGTGCTGCTTACGCAAAGGGAACCAATATTTTTAGTTCCTGAATAATAATAATCTGTTAGAACAATCTTCATCACTGTAAACATCAATTCTAACCTATAACTACGCAACCACGCAAAATTAACGAACTTAACAAGTACTGCCAATTCCTCAGTGTTCCCAACATACTACATTTGCCTCAATCATTAAAAATCACTCGGTATAAATAAGACCGTGTATCTTCCATGCTGACGTTTTCACATTTGACGTTTTCGTGACGCTTTCAACACATTTGCTGCCGACAGCGCTAATCCAGCGTTCAAATTTTACGCGTAAAAAAAATGGCGTCTGATAGCAATCATACACCAAACATGTTTGCAATATAAACACCCGTTCACCAGAAAAATTACCAACAGTGGGGCAACCGCGTGCAATCAATTACTTCTGGTGAACGCGACCAATGTCATGTCGATATAGATTTTAAGGTTACTCCGAATTAGGCAACGTTGCGATATTTTCTTGCTATGACGAAGTGTATTCACGTTCAAATTTACATACATAAATTATAAAACGTGTTCCATTTAATTTTGACAGGGTTATTTTTCAATTCTGTTTCGTTGATCTTTCTAATTTGAACTGTCATAATTTGAAATATGTTATAATAGGCGTTTTCCAATTACCGTTTGTGCTACTCGGGACTAGTCCGGAGATGATCCGAAGCGTTCCAATTGTAAGAGCGTGAAGCACATGAACTAATCAGTTTTGATTTCCCTCTTCCCCTCGAGCACCTGTCATATCGTTTGCGTTTCAAGCACCAAAAAGTGGGGAAAGGGAATACATGTGGCGCGCACATGGCAAGTTTGACATATACGTCACAACTGACGGCTAACGTTCCCATTGCGATTTCTAAAGTGTAGCTCGGATCAGATCAGTTCAGGTGCTTAGAATTCGTAATTGGAAAGCGCCTAATAACTTCAAATTAAATGTGTCTAATTTAAAATGATAGTCAACCTACTAACTTAAAGTCTCAGCCTACTGCGATAACAAATAGATAAGGAATTGATAATACTTAAATTTTATTAGAATACTTATCAGCTTTATTACAAGTTATATGAAACGTCACATTAATTTACTTCAAATTTAACGTTAATAATATTTATCTACGATCACTACTGTAAATGAAGAATTACGTAGAACTCATAAACTAAGTAAGCGTGTGTAAAGTAACAAAATCGCACGGCCAAGACATTTACACCTAACGTTACACATGCTTGTACATATTTAGATCTACGTAGCTGCATCACATTAAATTGTCAATAGTCGAAATTGCATCTGTCAGCGCTGATTATTTTGAACTTGAATAATAAGGTAATTTGGATCTCTTTTAATAGTAATTAAATATGGCCATAGATAAAGTATAATACAAAACTCGAGCTGTAGAGCAATTACACACTTGTAGAATTACTTTAATTCTATTAAATTAGTGTAATAGAATTTAGAAGATATTGTAAGGTAAGCTTTTACTATTTTTAAGTATTATTATTATACAGATTGATTCAGGGAAGTAGTTAGATGGAAGTAAATTCGAAAGAAATCGTTTACAGTAGTGGGGATTCCTAGCACACGCATGGCTGCACCCCCGATTACACGTTCAGTTCGAAGCGTGCAGTTATAAGTATAATTTCATTCTCACATGAATTACAGAGATAGATCTAAAAAAAGTATCCTCTTTTTCTTTCGCTTTCTTTTATTGTTCGAATTGGGTTTCAATTACTGTCGTTTACTTTTATTTGTTTATTTATCCCAAGACTTATTTTTTATTTTTATTCGTTTATTTAATCCAAGAATTCCAATGAATTCGTATACCATGCCTGCGAAAGTACAATTTATAAAATGGTATTACCGGAGTTTTTCAATTGAAAGAAAATTGTCCTACTTCATCTGCGACAAGTATTCGTAGAATTAATAGAAATTTTGAAAAATATGGATGTGAAACATAAAAAACAGAAATTAAATAATGCAAATGAGGTTCAAGACGGGTTGGTATGTGGTGCAGTTGAGGAAAGTCCTCGCTCTTCAAGCAGAGATATTGAAACATTTTGTTGAAAATAATTTTATTGACACTATAAATAATTTTTCTTTATCATTACAATTTGTACTAGTGGTACATTTTAAGAATTATTAATTTATTAAATATCCGCTCCTCGCTACCTAGTGCCTTGCATTGCTCGCGGCCGTCCCGAATATACCCGAAGTACGCGCCCGCCAACCTACTTGGCTGAATCAATCTGTATATTATTGTTTACCTTTTACTTGAAGGATTAATAATTTAATTAATTAATTAATTTAATGTAACACGGACGATGCCATAACTGATGAAACCGGTCTGGAAATAAGAAACTTTTGTAGTGAAAAACTTATCCTTTTATACAGGGTGTTATAACACTACTGTCATTTATTAACACGTTCGCTGCCACAGGCGAGTTGAGCTGTGCCGCTCAGGTTTTTTTTGACAAGTACATTTCTTATTACAAATGACTCTAAATACATATATTAGCGTCTCCATAACAAAATTTGACCAGCAATCTAAAATTTTATTTTGGACGCGCTCAAGTGTCGCTGGCTCTGGAGGTGTAAGTTCATTGTGGTGTGCCTTCTGACGCGCTGGCGCGGCCAGGGCACTTGTACGCCTAATATATGGAAATGATTGAAAATAATGATACTGTGGATTGCAAATATTTTTATTTCGAAAAATTTTAACGAAACGCGCTGGTGCGTTAGCGGCATCCGAGCCCAGGCGAATTTGAGGCACTAGCGCGAACGTGATAATACTGTAGATTCCTTAGCATAAAATGGACTCATTCTGCAAATCTCAAAAATCTAGCTAAAAATTGAAAAACTGACTGCATAACATCAAAAAGTTCTACTGTTTTAAAACCTCTGATTCATTTTACGGTGTTCATGTAATACAGTTTGTCTTCGGACTGTTCATAAAACAATAAAATTCGAGCGCATTAACCGGCTGGATAGATGCAATAAAGGTCAAGGTCAGCAATGTGTAACCGTTGAAAAAATACGAAATGAATGAATTTTATTGTTATTAGTTCTTAAATGATAAAAACGCATTTAGGTATCAGCTGTTTTACGTACATTCGAGTACTACAAAAGATGTTCGAAATGTTGCCCACTGTTTATGAAAAATAATTCTGCTCGATGTAACCAGTTTTCAGTTATTCGGGAAAAATTATTCCGTAATTCCGTAACACAGTCATGAATTCACTGACGTAAATTCTCAATAGTATTTATTTCTGTGGCATAAACACGTAAACACAGTGTGTAAATATTCACGGCTGTAATGAGGTGGAGCATCATCCAATAGTAACCACATGTTTTCCCGGATGTCTAACGATCCATCTTCTAAAAGTTCTGGAAGAACATTCTGCAAAAATTGAAGATAGTCTGCCCCAGATAAACGAGCTTGTAATTCGTACGGTCCAATGAGCATGTTATTAACAATTCCTGCTCATGAATTTATGGAAAACCGTTGTTGGAAATTTAATATGCCGTTCCGCGTAAAGATAGCCTCATCAGTGCATAACACATTCATTGGAAAAGCTGGATTTTCTTGATGGCGTTCCAACAACCAATTACAAAATGTCTGTCGAAGGGGAAAAATGTTTCATTCAATAAAATAACATTTGAAAATACTTCTTAGCATCATTTTGTCTGAAGAAAGAAATATAAATATAATTTACCTCGAATAATAAAAAGATAATTGAAATACTAAAAATAATGTAAATATACAAAAACAGTTCAAATATTTAAATCTAATTCAATTACTTAAAAGTAATTCAATTACTTAAAAGTATTTCAATTGCATAAAAGTATTTCAATTGCTTAAAAGTAATTCAATTAACAAAAAGTAATTCAATTACTTGAAAGTAATTCAATTATTCAAAGTATTTTAAATAGTGAAAATTACCAAACATTTCAATAAAGTAATTGAAATAACAATTATCAGGACCAGATGTCAAAAGTATTTGAAATATTTTAATTCTATTAATGAAAACGCTTCAATTACTTTTTCAAGCATTTTAATTCAATTAATGCCCAGCTGTTTACTTCAATAAAAAGTCCATATAACTCTTTTTATATGCCAAAAAATTAATTAATCATGAGTCACGGATTTTCGCTGTTAACTTCGCTTGTTTATTATAAAGATGAAGATTTCCAAGATTTTCAAACTTGTTCATTTCAATGAAATGTCGATTTGAATAATTCGAGCAATTGTAGAAAAGATTACCGAAAACTAGTTTCAACCAGAAAAAAAATATAGAAAATCACAAATCGTAGCCCGAGTTAAAAAAAACCACTGATAATTATTATCAAAGTACTAGAAGAGCGGTGATGACAACAAATCATCTATGAAGTTTTCTATTTTGATTGACGTCGTGAATTGCAACACGCGAAAGCACAATGTGTTCAGCAAGAAAAAAACTCATCGCTGTGATAATTATTATTGGGCATTATCTAAAAGAGAAAATAAAATCACCGACCGACGACCTTCGTCTGTACCGCTCGCAAAAAAAAATTAATGGTCAGTTAATCTTGGGACGCGAGCGAGTGGGTGTCCCGAAAACATCGAACGGCCTGTACATAGATAGAAACAGTAACAATTTTTTCGCGCCACCGCGTCATATATATCGCACCCGCGTCAGGTCCGAATCAGTAACATTTTCGATAAACTGGCGAATAGATTACAAATTTAATAATATACTTTTCGCGCCAAAATCGTCACGCCTGATAATAATAAAAATCAAAACAATCTCAATTAGAGCGATTAGATTGCGAGTAATCCCCCGCGAGCGAGCTCGTGTGTATGTATGTTGAAGTTTGGACGTATTTTCGGTGACGCTCTTTCGAAATGGTTCGATTCTACAAGCACTTCAGGGACTGCCTGGTTTCAATCCTCGGGTTAACCGTATTATCTGCGACTAGTAAGTAACACGAAAATATTCGAATGGACTGACTTGCAGAATGTATGAATGATTTTTACGCGATTTGATTTGAATGATCCAGTTTTTTATCATTTATTTCTTTCTATATCCATTTATTTGACCTCCGGCAACGTTAGCACAAAAAACTGAATGAATAAATAAATTATTATTCACAAATGTCTGGTGGCACAATAAATAAGTCTGTCCTTTTTTTTGTTTTACTGAATTTATCAACTAATCAATAAGCAAAAGTGCCGTCAATTGTATCTACGCCCGGTCAACCCGGTCAATTTTTTTTAACACAAACAAAATATAGAGGAGTCCTGCAAATAACTGGCCATAATATAAGTTCTAAGTGGAGCTTGAGATTGAAAAGTGGTATAATCCTCGCAAACACGGAAGATACCAGCGAACGAACTTTATTTTAAGTTAAACAAAGGAGGGCATGGTGAATTGTGGGAGGTAAAGGTATTAATACCTACATCATAAATTAAAAAAAAAAAAAGTTATGAGGTCTGTTCATTTGTTCTACACTTTTTGCACCAATTGAGGGTGAGACGTATATAATATAATCTAAGTAGGAGTGAAGGAAATAGAGTAAAAGAGTTAAAAGTATAGAAAGTACAGAACAAACGAACAAACCTATGTTCTTTACATTTCATCGGCACTGTATTCACACAGCTTGATGTCTTTCGTATTTGCCAGGACTACAAATTTTAAGTGTCTTTCTCTCTTAGTTCAAGCTTACAGCTAGTTTAAAAGTAAACACAAAAACTGGAAGCAGTCACTTTTTCATCGCATTTGCAAATAAACGATATACTCAGCTAATTTTGTTACAAAGCATACCACCTATTTTTCTACGATCTCAAATTAATCCTAAAGCCACGAATCAACTTTGAAGCTACTCACGTTTTCAGAGAATTAAATGATTGAGTGATTAGTTACAAGTACCACTAAGGCCACAAATCAATTTTTTAATTTTTTCAAACCGTTTCGTAAATAATTTAGAAATGTTGCGTTTTATTTTTTCGTTTTAGTCAATCAATCAGTTATTAAATCAACAAAAGTGCCGCTCATCGCATTAGCACACAGTTAATGAATTCAAGTAATTGCGTGAGGTAATCAAAGGTTGATAAGCTTTTTAACACATATTGAATGTACAGGTGTTTGGAAAATAACTAGCCATAGTCTAATTGCAGTCTGAGGTTAAAAAGTAAGTGAATTTTAGGTTTCTCGCTCTCAATTCAAGCTTAATTTAAAAGTTAACACAAGAAGTTTTAAAAAAATTGTCGTACCTACCTACAATTACACGATATGCAGAGCTAATTCAGTTACAAAACCTATCTTTCTATGATAAGAAGCAAGTCAATTTTGAAGTTTTTTCATCTTTAAAATCACTCGTCTCTCGTTTTTCTATTAGAGAAAATCTGTGAAAATTGGTTACAAGTACGTCCTTGTATAATCAGAAGTAAGACAACAACTTAATTTTGGGAACTAAATCATCTTGAAAATCATTTTTCCGTAAATAACATGAAAAAGGTTCGATTTTTTCAAAAATACCAAATTAGAGTGAGAATTAAATTCTACAATTGAGGGCAGCTGTGCGATTAGACTTAAAGTCACAAATCTTTTTTGAAATTTAATTCACTTTAAAAATCACTGTTTTTCGTATTTTTTAACATGTTTTCCCGAATAACCGCGGACTTTTTGATTTGATTATGCGTCCTTTGGTTACAGGTACATATCTTTACGGTAAAAGTAAGACCGCAAATCGCTTTTCAAATATAGCGCAAATAACTATTTCATGATTTTTACATGATTTGCCGAAGAACTTGGAAACTGCGTATTACTTCATCGTAAAACACCTTTAAGTATAGTACAAAATTTAATGCGCCCATTGGTCATAAGCAAATTCCTGTAGTTCAAACGGAAGGCCGTAAATCGATTATCAAATTTAATACAACTTGAAAATCACTGTGTCATGTTTGTGACATATTTCCTGAATAACTTCAAGATGGTGCATTTTAATAAAAAAATCACCACCAAATAAGCACTGAAGAAAAAAATTCTGCATTGCATTAATTGGCTGTAAGTAGAACTATGTCAGAAGAAAAATCAAACATCAATTTTGAAATTTATGATACTAAGTTTCTTCTTAAATAAGTTGGAAACAACGCCTTTTATTTAAAAAAAAACGCATCCAAAACTAAACTCTACGATCATTGATTATAAGAAGCTGCGTAAGTCACGACCGTAACTTAGTTAAGAAGAAAAAAACTAATTAATTCAATTAATTAGTTTTTTTTTTTATTGATTATAAGCACATTCTCTGTATGATCAGAAGTGAAATCACAAATATATCTTGAAAAATCACATTTATTATGTTTTCACATGTTTTCTTCGGAACAAGTTGAAATTATTCAAGAAGGTTAAATTTTTAGACGATTTATGTCCCGCACTTTGAAAATCACTATATTTTACTAAATAATTTTAAAACTCCGCATTAACTCGAAAACCTCTTGTAAATATTGTAGAGAATAAAATGTTGCAATGATTAGTTAGTACCACGCAATCGAAAAAAAAACTTATTCCGAGTAAGCTATGAATATTGAAAAAAAAAAATTGGTAATACCGAATGTCGAATGTAACAACTTTACTTAACAGTGACATTTTTATTGTTTCAAAATGCTCTAGTTGGAATACAGAACGCTCATTGCTGAAAGCTATTTCAGAAATGACGAAAAACTGAAACATGGTCTACTCTGTTTAAAATGACGTATTTGATCGAAAAACGCTTTAAAATAAACGTTGTAAAGAAAAAAATTCTGATTGATTTTTAGATGATATGAATTTTAATGCATCTTGAAAAATTTTACTTTCTTCATTCTTCATAGATTCTTGTCCGATGAATGTTAGTATAACAATTTCTTTATTTATTATACCAATGGATAAACGTTGAGATTTTATACGATTTTTATTTTGCCCGTTGAAATATTATGAAAAAATTGTTATTTGTATTTATATTATAAATGATAAATGGGGCATTTTATTGAAAATATCCTCAAAGTAGACAGTAGATGTTGAGACTATTAGTTACAATGAGGGATATGAAACGTAACCGTAACCATTCCATAGTTTTACCTGCACTCAAAGCGAATTTATATTATGTTTCATAATCTTGGTTACAACATCTTAAAAATCACTGTTTTCGTATTTTTTGAAAAAATTTTCAATGTGACGAATATTAACGAATACACCACAAAATAAGCGTCGTAGGGAATTAAATTCTGCTATTATTAGTTACAAATTAGTTTAACTGAATAACAATAATGAAAGTTGTAGGGAGTTGAGTTCAAGACTGCAACATATCCCCTATACGATACAAAGTAAAGTCACAAGTCGGATTTGAAAATTAATTAATTCACCTTGAAAGTCAGTGTTTTTGTTTTCATGCTTTTTAAGAGGCTTTCCTGAATAACTTGAAAATGACTTATTTGATATACGCGGCTTTAAAGTTTCGCACGATTCAATTTTCCGCTGGCTTTCATTAACGAACGGATAGTAAAAAAGTTTAAGATAACATTGTCCAACCACGTGACTTCTGAAGGAGAGAAGGATTTTGCAATCGCAAAATTAGAAGATGAAGATAGTTACTTTCATTCTGTTATTTTAGTTCGAATGCTTTACTACTTTATACTTAAAATAAAGTGCTTTCAATAAAAACCGTTATCAAATAGGCTGTCAAATGCAAATTTTTGCAGAGTCACGTCGTAACGGTACGATTATTATAAACATAACCCTAACTTTTTATATCCATTTAATTACGATTTTCTACAAAATGGGTAATAAAACACAATCAATAAAATAAAATATTTATTTTATTACAAATACCTCGAAGATGTAAACAAAATCTTTGACAGTTGACGTTGTTGAGAGCACGCAGTAATTCAAGCTACGACGTGCCGGCTTAAAATAAAAGCAAGTTCAAAGCCTTCTTGGAACGGATTTTTTTGATCGCACGTTATAACCAAAAAAGCATGATTTTTGGTTACATATCTTTAGTGTCGAAAAACTTTTTTGGATAAATAAATAACCGAATAAAAATATAAAATAGTAATTTCATAATAATAAACTATTATAAGCCAACTAAATTTACATATCTGATTTCTATCCAAATGAATAATAATAACGCGTTTAAATTGCTAACTCAAAATCAAATTCAAAAACTATTTTGCAATATCACGTCAAAAAAAAAAAATAAATAGAAATTCCAGAATTGTAAAATAGAAAACAACACAAGTGAAAGATTTTATTATTTCCGAAACGCCATTAGCATAATGCGTGAACGTGCATGAACTCCGTTCTATGAACGTCTCTCGTCTTCTCACAATCCAAAACATCCCCATTGTTCTCTTTCTTAACCACGAATATTATCTATATGCGTTAAATAAACAGTTTAAGCAGAAATCGATCAATGTAAGAAAGCCGCTGAAACGCTGAAAATCCCCGTACCATTTCGAAACGCATATTTCAAGTCCGCCATATATGTACTTCAGGCGAATTATATATGAGCTTCACACGTAGCAACGAATCGACGACTTTATTATTATTGCAGCAATAACACAAAACGAGTTCCTGCGGTTTTTTACGATAAATGTAATAAATTACTACACTGTATTGCGTATCACAAGAAATGTACAGTACTGGTGCTAAGGTGAGGTTAAAGCAAGACCTTGAGGCTTGATAAGAATGGTCAGGCATATTTTTTTTATTATATTTTTTTTAATTTTCACAATAGATCAACAGTCTTAGAAAATAAAAACAAAATAACTTCTCATTGCTTCAGTTTTCCTTGTTTCGTCATATTAAATGTGTTTTCTGTAATATTCTTGTTCTGACGAACATTTTTTCTTAACAAACATTAACATATAAAAGGCAAAATAGTTTACGACAAACATTCCAATACAAACTCTAAAGCAATACTTTGTGATTCGTAAAATGCGCTCAGGCAAAATGAGCTTTCATTTCTCTTTTAGTTTAATTTTTAGTAAACAATGAGGAGCAGAAAAAAAAGAATGAAGTAAAACTCAATATATAATTTATCATTAAGGTAGCTTCTTGCCCGGTGAAATTGTTTGATAAATTATCTCAAACGGACACTGGAAAATGGCACAAATGCTCGCTTGATAGCTTCTTCAAGCGATAGTGAAACGTCGAGCATTTGTGCCATTTTCCAGTGTCCGTTTGAGATAATTTATCAAATATAATTTATCGATAGAATCTGAGATAGTATCTGCAATACGTTTTATCATCGAAAATTTTGTATTGATAAATTATTAATTATGAAAATTTTATACATTTCATTCACGTGAAGTACCAAGGGGCCCAAACAGTTAAAGGCTTTATCTATCCATGAAATGCAATTTTGTGAAAACAAAAATTGAGTCAAACGTGACGTATTATCTAAATCGGAAGCTAAGCTAAAATTAGCTTCGAGTGTTTGGACGTCAAACTGTCTTGATAAGCAGATTATGAATGAATCACTTTGATATACAGGGTGGGCCAAATTTGACACTTTTAATAGGAAACACCTGTTTTTAGAAGAATTAGTCCCTAGATTACCAAAGTAACGCGAACTTCTACCATTGGGGCTCCAAAAAATTTGGCGCCAAATTTTAAAATAAATAAAAAGTAAAATTGATTCATACATATATGCACCCTGGTGAATGCACCCACATACATACAGTGACTCACAGCTAAAATGATGCAGTTGCGTTTAAAATTATTAAGTGCCAATTAAGCAAAAAATAAATAAATTTTAATCAACGAGACATACTCGAAATAAATCAGTGTAAGCTTTTTGAAATTTTATTGCTTTATTTTCACAAAAAAGTAATACACAATAACAACACTAAACTGTAATACTAAATTATACAAAAATTTCATGTCACAGCTTAAATGATGCAGGTCAAATAATTTTAAAAAAAGCTTATTTAAAGTTTATCAAGTAGTTGTTGCCGTGTCTTCGTAATGCAATTGTTTGCTTTTTGACATTTCTATTATTATTATTATATTTGTTTGAAGTAGAGTAACAATGAGTCGTCGAACTACAGTTGGAGAGAGAAATTTAATAATTAGTCATTTTAGAAATGGATATAGCCAAAGAGACATAGCCAAAATGGTAAATAAATGCTCATCAACTGTACAGCATATTATTGAAAGATACAGTAAGGAAAATAGAGTCGTGAATAAATCAAGAGTGGCACCAAATAAGATTTTTAACGAACGTGAAGAACGATGGATTGTAAGAGAAATGACGAATAATCCCAAAAAGAGCGTACCAAAACTAACAGTTGAAGTGCAAAGACAGTTTGGTAAACAGTGTAATCCTGAAACTATTGGCGCATATTGCGGAAGAACAATTTACATGGTCGAACCGCAAGAAATAAGCCGTTTATTAGTCGAAAAAATAAACTTTTAAGATTACAGTTTGCCCGAGAGCATCTTAATAAAAATATGGACTTCTGGAATTCAGTAATATTTGCAGACGACATAAAGATCAATTTATTTAGATCCAACGGAAAGATTTCAGTGTGGAGAAAACCAAACGAAGAACTGAAATTAAAGAATATTAAAGCCACACTAAAGCACGGTGGAGGTAACGTCATGTTATGGGGTTGCATGTCATCTGTTGGAGTTGGTAGCATACATTTCATTGAAGGAAACATGAATCAATACATGTACTTAGATATTTTAAGGCAGCATCTAACACGTAGTGCACAAAAATTTGGGATAAATGACAATTACCGCTTTTATCATGACAATGATCCAAAGTACACATCATATCGAGTCCGTGAATGGTTGCTTTACAATTGTCCACAAGTTGTTAAAATACCACCTCAGTCACCTGACCTTAATGTAATTGAAAATTTATGGTTAATATTAAAAAATAAAGTAAATAGTGCGTACATTGCCAACAAAAATGATCTAAAAGCCAAGATAATGGAAGAGTGGAATACGATTTCACCGGAGTATACTAGGAAATTAGTCGAATCAATACCAAGACGGCTATAAAATGTTATTGATAATGCAGGAGGACCAACAAAATACTAAATATCGTTTTTGTATAGTTTATTAAACCCATCCACATTATTAGCGCTCTTAATTTTGGTACTTTTAAGTTGTGCATCATTTAAGCTGCGACATCAAATTCGCGCATAATTTTATATTAATGTTTACTGTTCATTTACTGCATTACCTTTTTGTTAAAATAAAGTACTAAATTTTCAATGGATTCTTATTAATTTCTTTTAAGCATCTCAAGTTCGATTAAAATAAATGTGTATGCCATTTTGGCACTTTAAACATTTTAAACACAACTGCATCATTTTAGCTGTGAGTCACCGTAGGTGCTTTCACATGCACCGGGTTCGTTGCTTGGCCCATCTCTAGCACAAACTAAAATTCACCTCACAAATAACTGATCGAGGGCATAGATCCTTTCTATTTATAAACTCACACTAAATTTCTCTTCGCTTCCCTTCTTTTGGAATTCGGTATAATTAAAATCCCTTTTCAGATATATTTCATATATTTCGAAATAGAGCTGTGAAAATACGATTGTCACTTTGAAATGGTGACAGCTATCCGAACGACGTCGCCATTGTGACTCCATTAGCTTTACTTATCGCGTTACTTTGGTAATCTAGGGACTTTACTAAGGGTATATCATTGCGCCATCTGGTAAATTAGTGCAAAACATAATCAAAGATATTTGGATTAAAGAACTTATTTGTTCTTTTTTGAAATTTACTAATTATCATAATTGTTATTAAAAACATTTAAGATAACAACACTACTATCACTTTTATTCAGTTTAATTACAAAAACTTCAAAAATACCTAAATAAACGTAGGACACGATAGCAAAAAAACTTACTTCCTAATGAAGTTTTATAAGTAAGTAAGTCTTTACAAACTTACAAACCTGTGTCGGTTTTTCAAAACGTACTTCTTAATGAAATATTACAAGTAAGTAAGTAAGTTTTTGAAAAACCGACACAGGTTTGTAAGTTTGTAAAGAGTTACCTATAGGAACTAGAAGAGTTCGATATTCGACACGTTAAAAATTCCTACCATGGCACAGTGAGTCCGATTAACAACAAAAGTAAATATAAGTCGAACTCTGTAGGGCCAGAAGCAAAGACGTGCTTAAGCGTACTGTGAATTTTCAGTGTTTCCTTGCCTGTGATTTTTATTTCTTTTAACTTTTCTTTAGTGAAACAGCTATGTCTGATATAGGTAAGGGATATACTGGGTGCTTCATTGAAGATGCATCAAACTTGAGGGACACGTTTCTGACATTATTTCAAACAAAATATCTTAATAAAAAATTTTAATCGGAGCAAGTTGAAATTTGCATAATTTGGAATCGGTTTTTTGAAATACTGTAGCGCGCGGAATCGTGAAACAAAACCGGCGATCTAAATTGCATTTATGAATGGCATACAGCTGCAGGGGGGTAATAAATCCATAAACAGCGAAGAAATTTATGACTAGATTTTATTTTGTCCTTGACCGAAAGCTCGGTGTATTCAATTTTGCCACACGTCGAATGCAGTAACAATCCATTCATTCTCATTTAAAATCCATCCTAAAAATATGCGACTTTGCTTTCCCTTCGATTTTCTCTAAATTTATTCATGGTAAAATTTGTAATTCTACAACATCCATGAACTCTGCTCAAACGTGCTACATTTGCGAAGCTACGCGAAAACAGATGAACAAATTGAACCGAATTATGCGAATAAAACCAGATGTGACTACTTATTGATTTGGACTATCCACGTTGCACGCATATAGGTATACGCTTTTTTGAATGCCTTCTTTCACCTCTCATATCGCTTGGATTTTAACAAATGGCAAGCGAGAGGAAACGACATAGAAAAATTGAACGTCCGAAACACTGAAATTAAAAAAAAATTCTGGGAAATGATGGATCTCGTAGTGGATCAAGTGCAAGTAGGTGGAGCAGATATATCGAACGATGGCAATACAGCAGGTAGGTTTTTTAAGAGTTAAGATTCGGCCAAGATAACAGGATTAAATGTTGATTTGGTCAGACGGTTCGGTATTATTTTGCAATCACTTTCATCGGACTTCAAAATTGATGCATTGGCGTTCGAAAAGTATTGCAAAGAAACATTTGCTTTATACACGCAAAAGTATCCATGGTACTATATGCCAGCTAGCGTGCACAAGGTGCTAGTTCATAGTGCAGAAGTTGTCACTCATGCCATTCTACCCATAGGGAAATTGTCAGAGGAGGCTCAAGAATCAAGCATTATAGAAGGGAACACACTAGAAAATATTCAAGAACTGTGACTAATGAAGATTTGTTGCACTTGCTTTTGGTTTCGTCGGATCCTTTTATAACAAGCTTACGACTACCTCCGTCAAGAAGAAAGACTAGCCTGCCTAGTTCTGCAATTACTTGTTGCCCCAGAAATATCAGGCACATCGACACCTGACGACGAACAAATAAATATCTCAACCTCATCTGAAGTCGAAAGTGATTCGAATGAAGCACAAAGTGACTATGAAAGTGATTATTGAACTCAATAATAAAAACTTTAGTTCCTAATACGTGTTTATGAACCACGCTTTCATTCGATCCCGAATCGAGTGTGGGATTTTCTTATTTTTCCTTGAATTTATATGTTAAATTTGATACGACTCTCGACCCTTCTGGATTTTTATTCAGTTTTCTTTTGGGTTGTCATAAAAGATTCTTTTTTACTATTTTTTCGTTCATTTAGAAGGCGACTAGAAAGCTTATACAGGTTGAATTTTAAAACTAGGTGGATAGAAGTAAATTCGGACGAAGTCGTGTAGGAGTAGAGGGGGTTCTTGCGCTAGCGTGCATCAGTTCACGCCTCGAGTTCGAAGCGTGCAGAGTTGTTTTTGAGCTACAAATATATTTTTTATTATAATATGATATTTATTTGAATTGTTCTTTATTTTTCTTTAATACAAAAATTCAGTATGAATTATAGTGTACTTGAGAAAGTGAATAAGTTAACGAAGTAAGTCATGAATTTATTGGACGTCAGAGTTGGTGCATTACACTTCTGCATTATTTAATCAGTATGAAATTTGGCAAGTCTGTCTCCATTTAATCAATTCTCTATCTTATAATATGCAAGATCCACATTTTGGCCTCAAATTTCAATCACCCTGTATATGGAATATTTTACATTATTTCGATCTAGAATTACCTCTACAATCCAAAATTGCAAAAATATACTGTGTCTCCTATTTAAATTTTTAACTTAAAACTCCTTCCGCTTAAACCGGAAGTGGTACATCTTGTTTCATGTTATCAAATGAACTAACGAATGTTATTCTTCTAAAAGTAGAAATAAAAAAGTTACTGGGGTGCGAATACCAACCTGAATTACTCGATATAGGAGAACCACTCTTACCAAGTACAATTTGCAATCCTTATCGATTCATGTTGTACGATACCGAAAGACTACACTATCTACTGCAATGTGGACAAGTCCTGCACTAGTACGTCTGTATCGACTGAGAACTGTTGTATACCTTCGCGGAATATCAACTTTATACACGCGCGTATTTAAATGAGTTGAACTTTTTATTACGAAACCTAATTAATTTCATTTTTTTTTTTTAGGCTGCACCGACTTCACTTTAATCGACAGGCACGGATGGCACGCCAGACCTCCCATCCTCATAGAGCCCATGTTAAACCCTGTGCCCTACGTGATCATACACCATAGTTACTTACCAAAGGCGTGCAATACCACACATGAATGCATAGAGGCAATGCAATGGATGCAAGACTTACATCAGGTATGACTCATTTTTGAGGCATTAGAAGTAAAACAGGTTTATAATAAAATTATCTTAAACTTTAAATTAAATTAGGTCATCAATAGCAAGATTATCACCAGACGGTTTAGATTTTATGCACTCAACCTCGAGCGCAAGCGTAGCGTAACGAATATGCAAACCGAACACTGTGTTCCAAGATCCTATAAAACATACGTGCATAAAATGTAGACCCTCTAGCTATCTCAAAACATTCTACAAATTCATTATATTTGGAGGCTTTCCTATGTACAAAATATGCCATGAGGTAACAAAAACAAAAGCTAACCATATTTAGAGATAATTATGTTAAAACCAAAAACCAGTTCTTTCGCATATTCGCATATTAAATTTGGATCTAAAGGTGTTTTATCGGATCAGTAGTGTTCTTTCATTGAGGTTATTCTGTTTAAATGGATCGCGATCCGTAATCTCACTGCCCCTCCTGGATCATTAAATTTTTGTGATTCGATTAACGAAACGTGATTTGTATGGAGATTTTATATTTGATTATGTGGCAGTTCTTTCGACTTTATTTTGGATCTTGCTTACTTAAACATATCGGTAGATCACGTTCTGAAGTTGTTAGAGAAAAACACGGCTAAGATGTAATTATCTTAGGTCATCAAAACCAAAAAGGATTTGCTAATTATATCGTATGCGAAGCGTTTCTCCTATCGCTTGCGAACAATGCTGATCACAACTAAAGCACTATAAATACAGATATTCTCATCTGCTATCACGTGTTTATGGATTTGTAATTTTACTTTTAAAAATCAGAGTATAGGTATAACCACGAAGGAACAGAAAATACAGTATGAGCATAAATGATTGAGGACAAGTTGAATTTCCCGCGTTTCTATCTAGTGATTTTTACTCCTTGTATTTAGCCATCCTGAAAATAAATTAATTTTTGTTCAGTGTCGGATCTTTTCAGAGCCAATGTTTGCATACATATTGCAATTAGGTATTTGAAATGATCAAATTAATTCATAATTAATTACCAGACTATTTTATTGAGTAATAATCTCGTTATCCACATTGGATCCCAGTGCACGCCTATACATTTGACCAACTTAAAAAAATATTGAAAGGCGGAAAATTCAACTTGTCCTCAATCATTTATGCTCATAGTGTATAGATATATGTATAGCTTCTCAACACTTGTACTTTGTTAAGGGGACGATTCATTTCAAATTGGCGGGAATTGCTTCCCATGTAAATAATAGGAGGAAAGAACTTCGATGTTTTTTCAAAATTGATTCAATTCAAGATTGATTTGAAAATGGATGTAAAAGGTTCTACAAAGTATAAGCTACAACGTGATCTATTTTTAAACTGAAATAGAAGTGGAAATAACTCTAAAATAAATTAATAAAACAGTCGATGTTATACACATTAACAGAAAATATTATTTTAAGAAATAATCATAGCAATTTAGAAGAAATGAAATAGATTACGTTGTAGGCGAACATATAAACTATAAGTAGTATCAATCATTTTAGACTACATTCAATAGTTTTCGAGAAAATATCCATTTTCTGAAGAATTTATAGAAAATATAGCGTAGATTAAAACCAACTGCAATGTTTTGCTGGTAAGGCAGATTTTGCTTAAAAATACGTGAAATGCACAGGTTCACTAGAGTTGAACTAGATGGCTCTGAACATAAAAGTGAATTAGGAGACTAAGGAGAATCAGGGTGGAAACCCACTCCAATTTATTCTGAAGAGGAGAATACAATTTGAAGTTCTATACCAATTACAACTAAATATCGCATAATTATGTTACTATTTATTAAATTTTTCAATAAGATATGTGCTCACTTTTTACCTATAATTATATTTTTTCTATCGACTTCTATTGAAATAAATTTATTACTAATCAAATATTTCACAGCTCTTATGCCATCAAATTTTATTGTGTTCCCCTACTTTGTAATTTAAGGAGAATACCAGTATTACAATATGTCCATCTACATGGCAAAACTATAAAGACAATATTCTTCGTAAGCAAAAGATGCCGCCACGTCCTAAATGATGTTTACTTATGCAATCTGGCAAGCAGAGAATGCAATCCCCACCATTTGAAACGCGCCCTTAAGAGCGTTTGCCGGGTCAAAGATGGCAGATGAGAATATTCCGACTTATCACAACGTGTTGTAGGCGATTCGTGAAAATGCCGTGTATTTACTCTTATCCTAAACATTTTTACTCTGACACTGATCAATTTGAATCTAATATTTTTTGCTCTAACACAAAACATATTACTTTAAACTTTTTGCTTTAACACAAAACATATTACTTTAAACTTGAACATTTTTATTTCAATTTAATGCTAATTCTAAACAATTCAGTGTGATTACGAATCTTCTTCATTTTGATTGTGATTCTAATTAAATCTCATTCCACTGATTATTTTCGATTCTATGTAATACGACTTGAGTCTAATCAATTAGTTTTTGACCCCGATCAATTTGACCTTGATTATAATCCATTCGACCCAGATTCTGATCTTTTAACATTGCCTTATAATCCATTCTTTATCTATTTACCATCGAAGAAGGCCGTTATTTTAAGTTAGTAGGTTAGCTTTCATAGTAAAATTAGACAGATTTAATTTGATGTCATTTTAACATACACCGAATTGTAACAATATAAATCAAATAAATCAACGAAACATATTTGAAAAGTAACCCAGTCAAAATTAAAAGTGAAGCCAAACGTTTTACAATGTTTGTATGTAAATTTGGACGTGAATGCACCTCGTGATGTAAAGAAAATATCGTAACATTGCTTAATTCAGAGTAATCTTAAAACCCAAATCAATATAACATTTATTTATTATTATAACATACGTAAATTCAAATCAGATTGGTTAGCCGGTGTTGTCAATTTTTAACTTTACGTATATTTGGCACTGAATTCCCCGTGATGAAAAGAAAATATTGCAACATTGCCTAATTCGTAGTAAACTTTAAAATCTAAGTCGACATGATATTAATTGTCAAAATTTAATTACATACAGGAGTACCACATTCTCACTAGACTTTCACGGCATACTACGATGGCAAATAGATAATATAGATACTTTTCATTCTCACTAGTCATATCAACAAACGTAAATAGGTAAGTAATAATATATAAGATGGCGATCGAATGTGTAGTGTGCGAGAAAAATATCTCAAGATATGATGATTATATAGTATGTAGAAATAAGTGCGGTAAGAACTTTCATATCAATTGTGCTAACGTAACAGTGCAGCAGTACACACAGCTAAAGGAGAATGGTGAAATGAAACACTGGTCTTGCAATAGTTGTCTGGGAAATTTAACCTCTTCGATGGGATTGAAAGATAAAGTCCAGGTATGCGAACAGCCCACATCTATTTCCCAAGCAAGAGATAAAACCCTTGAAGAGTTTATTTCATCAAGAATTGATAACGCCGTAAAAACCATAACCCAAACCCTTATGGCTTCTTTTAATACTGAAATTGCTAAGCTTGTTTCCGAAAACAGAAATCTATCTCGTGAAATTGGAACTTGAGGTCTATCTTGAAGAAACACGACTATTCTGCTAATTCTAGCCCGCAGATAAGAGATGTCGGTATCGGAGTTGTAAACGCAAGTGTGAATACAAGCAAAGAACAAAAACCCGCCGTTAAAATGAGCGCAAACACGGAGCTAAAAATTCCCAAACTCAAAGCAAAAAACCTTAATCTTCCGTCCGCATCTGTAGCGGCAAGAAGTCCCTCAATACAAGTTGAAAAACCTAGTGCAAACACGCTTCGTTCTGATAATTCAAGTACGGTTGAGGAACCTGACAATGCTAACGACTTCATCCCGGTTGTGAACAAACGTCGTAGATTAAACTTAAATCTGACATACGGTTCGGCTTCCAATACGGCAATCAAGGGTGCTCCACGGTTTGCTCACCTGCATGTGTACCGTCTTGATATTAGCACAACTGAGGAGGAAGTAATTCAACATCTGAAAAGCCATGGAATAGTTGCTAAATGCGTCAAGTTGATATCAAAATATCCGAATGAATATAGTTCATTTAAAATATCCGTTTCCATTGAATTTCTTGATAAAGTTAAGAATTCTGACTTATGGCCAACGGGAACTTGCATCAATCCTTTTTTAGAGAGACTTGCTCAAAAGAGCCAGAAAACCTAAATCAACTTGGCCCTACTGCCAAGTCAGCTATTGTTGCGAAGGAGTTTTTTTCGCTCTACTATCAGAATGTCCGCGGACTTCGTACAAAGACTCTTGAATTATTAAAATTTTCCCTGAGTTCTAATCACGACGTTATAGTATTGACAGAAACATGGCTCCAAATTGCACAGCGATAGTGAATTAATGGGAAATAACTATTCATTATTCCGCTCTGACCGTAGATATGATGAGCTAGACTGTGATAGAGGCGGTGGTGTTCTAATCGCTCTGTTATCGTCCATAAGTGCCCGTCCTTTACCTGGTAGCAACAACTTATTATTTGAAGACGTATGGATAAAAACCAGCTTAGGCATCCAGCAAGTTATCATTTGTAGAGTTTATTTTCCCCCTAACTCTTCTACTGAAGTCTATGAAGCTTTTTCTATGACCGTCGAAGATGTACGGATTAATCATCCTGAAATTAATAATTATCGGAGATTTTAATCTTTCGAATATCAAATGGATGTACGAAGATAATTTCCTAATTCCTTCTGGTTCCTTAAGCGCTAAAGAAGAAGTTTTACTTGACAATTTATATTTTTATGACCTTCAACAATGGAACGGCATCGTTAATGACGATGGCAGGATACTAGACCTATTTTTCTCTGATGAACTCTTCAATTTGAGAATTTTCAAGGCCAGTGATGTGCTCACAAGAATTGATACTTATCATCCACCTTTAATTGCAACTTTTTCCACTAATTCAGTTCCTTTATTAACAAAAAAACACAATATCTTTACATTTCAATTCAAACGAGCTGACTTTATTAGCCTAAATAGCTACTACTCCTCTATTGATTGGTCTTTCATCACAGTAGCAACTACCGTTGATTCTGCTATTCTTTCATTCTATTCCATCTTAACTGAAGGCATTAATAGGTTTGTACCTAAAAAAATGATTCAAATGGATAAATATCCCAACTGGTTTAATGCTCACGTCAAGAAATTAATCAGCTTAAAAAACTGGCTTTATTCAAAGTATAAACGTTCTGGATCTCAACAGGATTACGATGCGTTTTCTAAAGTACGGAAAGATACAAAATTTCACATCGACTTATGTTACCTGGAGTTTGCTTCCAACATGGAACATTTAATTCCAACCAACATAAAATATTTCTGGTCCTTTATCAGTTCTCTTAGAAACACCAATGGTTTACCAAAGGAAATGTATTACAATGACAATATTCTGCTAACTGACGAAGAAATTGCAAATGCCTTTGCTAATCATTTTGAATCATGTTATTCAATTCACGACAATGTTGTAGCTCCGAATCCTGTTTATTGCAATGCAACTGTTAATTTATGTCATCACAAATTCTCATTGAAAGAAATTGAAGACAAGATTATGTCCTTGGATGTACATAAGAAAGGCGGTCCAGATGGAATTCTTCACCTTTTTTTAAAATGCTGTTGTGCTTCACTGGCGGTTCCAATTATGATGATTTTTCAGAAAAGTTTTGACAGTGGCACTTTTCCGGGGATCTGGAAATTGTCTACTCTGTTTCCAATTTTTAAATCCGGGAATAGGTCCAACATTTTGAATTATCGTGGAATATCTTTACTTTCTGCGATTCCAAAAATTTTCGAATCTATTATAACAGATGAACTCTTCTTCAATTTCAAGAATATTATTATTCCAGAGCAGCATGGTTTTTTCAAGGGCCGTTCTACTTGTACCAACCTAGCTGTTTTCCAAGACTACGTGATAAATAACTTAGAACAAGGATACCAAGTTGACGTGATTTACACCGATATAAATAAAGCTTTTGACAGTGTTTGTCACGAAGTACTACTATGGAAACTCGAAACTCTGGGTATATCGGGCGTCTACCTATCTTGGATACGCTCCTATTTACGTGATAGAATTCAATGCGTCAAGATTGGCGAGACTTCTTCAAGAAACATCAGTGTTCCTTCGGGAGTGCCGCAGGGATCCCACCTCGGGCCAATCTTGTTTTTACTTTTTATTAATGATGTATCTGCAATATTTTCCCAGTGCAATGTTCTATTGTACGCTGATGATTTAAAACTTTTCAGTGTAATTCGCTGCTCTGACGACTGTGTCATGACGCAGTTAAATTTGAATCGTTTAAATACTTTTTGCGAGAATAATTATCTAAAACTAAATGTTGGTAAATGTAAAGTTATGAGATTTTACAGATGCAAGAATCCAGTAACTTATGCTTACACGATAAATAACTATTTACTTGACTCGGAGTCAAATGTCATCGACTTAGGTGTAATTTTTGATTCTAGGTTAACTTTTCTTCCTCATTTAAATAGCATTGTATTGAAAGCCTCCAAAATGGCTGGTTTTATTATAAGAAATTGTAACCAATTTAGTAGTACTAAAACTTTAAAAACCCTGTATTTCACTTTAGTTCGTAGTGTTCTAGAATATAATAGCATAATCTGGGCACCTTTTTACTCATGTCATATAGAACGACTGGAACGTGTGCAGTCTAAATTTGTTAAATTTCTGCTTTTTAAAATGAACTTCCCTTATGTTAATATCCCTCATGTTACTCGTTTGCAGTTGATCGGCTTCCAAAGTTTAGAGACTCGCAGGAAAATGCTATGTTACTACTTCTGTACAAAATTGTTAATGGCTTAATTGACTGTGAATACTTGCTTACAAACATAAATTTTCGATATGTTCCTAAACCATTGCGCTCGACGCACCTTTTTTGGGTATGCCCTCACAGAACTAATTATGGAATGAATGCTCGCTGTAGTCGCATTGCTAGCAACTTTAACGAATTTTTCTTTGATTTAGACTTGTTCTGCTATAAACTAAGTAGTATTAAGAAACAGATTAATATTTGATTTTTTCTAGTTTAGTTTGTATTTTTATTTCTGTTTTTCCAGACCATTTGGATTTTTTTTTCTGTAGTGTCTGTGTATTTTTTCCTAAAATAAATAAAAAATAATATTTTTCAAATGATAAACATTTTAATTGGAATTCTTATTATCTTTTCTCCATTGCAGATTATTTTATTCCAGTCTTAACTATTTTATTCTAATCCTAATCACTTTTATTTTAACTTTGATCCATTTAATATATTAATGTAGTCATTAATTGCCTTGCAATTCGACATGTTCTGTTGGGCAAAAAAGTTATTATTTAAACTGACCTTAAACAATTCGGCTCTATTTCTTATACCAATAATAATAATAGTAATAACAACAGTTTATTATCCACTGGTTTTACTTAGTGCTCTGCCTCTGCGAATAACTCGGTAATCAGCAAAGATAAAAATTAAAATTATATGGCAAAATATTTGTCTTTCAATGCTCTATTACATATGTAAAAATTGCCACCCCTTATAGTTTGAAAATCAAAACTTATCCCCTACCACCCCAATCTGAGAAGTCAAAAAAATAATCCATTGCTCTGGGTGAGTAGTCCACTTCGGGTGGAGTGTAGCTACATTTTTTTAACACTCGGAAAAAATTTTTAGGGGATGAAAACACGTCTCATACTTTCTATAATTTTGAGTACTTGGTGATGTTAATGCCAGAGCGCTTAAATATTAATATTACATGTCAAAGTATTAATTTAGAAGTGGTTTATGAAAGTCATATTTAAATATTAACTTCGATTACAGTTGAGAAATCTAGGCATATCTTATCATATTACTAATCTAACGCAGGTATAAGAACATAATTGGAAAGGCAAACAGAGCAAAATATTTATTTGATTAACAATAAATACAAAAGGTAGTAATAAATCGAGTTACATGTGATGAAAATGATATTCTTGAAAAGTGTTCGAAGCTTAGAAACCTATTACACCATGCACAACGTATTTGAATTTGAAAATGCAAAACTGACGGGATGATCGAATTCGTTCGGTTTGTTGATAATATATCCACTTTTGTGCCAACTGTAGGCAAACAAATTTATATATCTTGGAGCCGAGAGTCGATTGTATATAAGTGATTGTAATTTTAGGACGTTATTTCTTATATGTAAATCTTTGTCAAATTGTGTAAGAACTACTTGATTGGAAATTGCTTTTACGAAACTTTTCCAAACGCGAAAACCATATACATCCAAAGGTTAGATCATCCCCGTAGTTTTTCTTGGTATTGTAAATATTTGAAATCTTTATATTCTATTTTATAGAAATGTATATACTTTTTGCTGTAAAGTAGCGGGACAATGACCTGTCCACGAATCTAATTGTAAAATCCTTCGCTGACCTGTGTTTGGTATAAACACATCCAAAAACCAACTTGTGAATAATTCGTTAGTTAACGTTCCACACGATGATACCTTTGCCACTACATTTATTGAATGAAATAAGACTCTTGAACGCGGGGTCCAAATTTTCCTTCTGTTTCTTTAAAGACGGTATATAAAGGAGACATAAGTTTACCTGTAGCAGAAATCAATGGAAGAATTGTATAACTATGAGTGGTTGATTATACAGATTGCATTACTGCTTCGACGGTTTTAGAACCTTGGGGAGCTAAAGTGCGAGTTGAATGTAACTCTAGCTGAAATCCACTTTCATCTGCATTATATATATTCTCTATACCATGAGTTTCTATATGTTGTTGTATTTAATTTCCAAAAGAGTCCGCAATTTCCTGTAGTCTTTCTGTTCTGGTTTAAAAGCTGTTCCCTTCGTGAACCGCCTTGTTCTAACGATTTTTCCCACCTGTAGAATTGTGGAAGCGACTTTTTTAAAGCGATGGCGTACAGTAGACGTAGATAAACGACCTGTTTTTCCACTTTTCCAATAGTTGACAGCATCTTGTTTGTAATCAGACATAATGGTTCCTATATTTTCTTCGTCTGTACAGGGTGTTTGTTCTTCCTCTATAAACTCTCTCTGATCTTCAAATGTAGGCGGTTCATCTTTATCAATATATTGTGACGTATGTAGACGGCTCATGTTTAAAAATTCTAAAGTAGTGTCGGTTTTCGCCTCAAAAGACGTATCTGCCATGCTTCTACTGATCAATTCGCAAAAAATATCGTGTAACTCCTGCTCCTGAGGTGATGGTACCATTCTTCTATTTTTATTATTAATAAAATTGTACGTCAACATCAACAAATGAATAATGTTAACTGGATTTATTACTACCACTTCGTACGATATGAAAACCCAATAGACTGAAAAACTACAAACTGCACAGATTTCCTTTCCAATCAATTTATATATAGCGGCAAAGATTCGTTATTGTCACATGATATCTTGAAGTATTAATAATTACATACATGCACTTATATAAATATCTTTTATCAATTTCATTAATTAAGACGCGTTTATAGATTGACAATGAGTGTATTGATTAACTTATTGATAATTTTAATTACAAAAAATAAGACAACTCATGTGCAAAATGAGTGATATCTGATACTGCATAAATGAATAAAAGTCTTCACGTACTATCATTATTTAAATCATTTTCTTGTTAATAAAATAATTTCAATGTCAATATTTTGGTGTTAATTTTAATTAGAACTAAACTAGACAATCGTGAAAAATATGAAGCCGCACAGGAAGGTTCCGATCCAAGAACTAAAAATCAAAGAAAGTATGAGACGTGTTTTCATCCCTAGAAATTTTTTTCGAATGTTAAAAAAATTTAGCTGCACTCCACTCGAAGTGGACTACTCCTATGTGTTACTTATTTTTTCTATTTTAAATCAATAAGTTAGTTATTTTTGTTCAACCATTAATTATATTTTCTTTTTAACGCAATAAATTATTGTAATATTTTGTGTTGCAATAATCATTTTTCGTTCAACCGTTAATTATTTTCTTTCTTTTCAACCCAGTAAGTAATTGTTATTATTTTGTAACGTAATGCGAGTTCTTCCTACAATTGAAACAAAACTTGGAATATACGCGTTAAATTAAATAAATTTCTTACATCTTAATCGGTTGTGTCTTCTGTTTTTAAAGGAATTCAGCAATTGATTTTATACATAAACACCTGTATATTCATGCCGTTCAGTAGCGTGTCTATAGAAATTAATCAATTCTGCTGACTAACTTTGTTTGATTTCACATATTGGTCGTTATTAAATTTCTACCCAGACTCTAATTTCTTACATCAAAGTATAACATTTATATATCTGCCTAACCTACTGCCTGAACAGTGATTTCTGGGAATTGTTTATGATCCATTCTTTCGGTCCGGCGAGTTTTTATCTGTATCGCCCGCCCTCTCGTTCTGGCTTGAAGCATTTACGGTAACAGCAAATGCTATAGTATTTCCCTATGTCAATATTTTTGATTGCGATTGTACATGCAGATGAATTTTGATTGCAAGAGAAAACAGAAAGGATCATGACAAAAAGTTATATAAAGTATTAAAAACTCTGCGAGAAAATGGAATTACGTTAAATTTCAACAATTAACAATTGCCGGGACAGTGAATTAAATGAAAAGACAATTAAAGACATGCAAAATAAAGACAAAACACTTGCTGAAATTAAAAAGTGGTTGGCCTGATAAAACTAAATATAGAGATTTAGTGTTAAAATTTTACAAGTTTAAAAATGAACTATCAATTCATAACAATAAGTTGTTATGAATTGATAGTTCATTTTGTTATATCAAGATCGAGTAGTAGTTTCAAAAGAGCTAGAGAGACAATGTTTAAAAACTTTACATAATGGACATTTGGGGTTAAATAAATGTAAAGCGTGAGCAAGACAGACAGTTTAGTGGCCGAATATCAACAATCATATTGAAGATACGGTTCGAAATTGTGATAGATCATGAAAACAAAACCAATAGTAGCGGAAACACTTACGAATAGAGAAATGCCTTGTACGCCTTGGACTGTTGTTGGAACAGATTTATTTGAATATAAAAATAAAACATATATTATGATACAAGATTACTATTATAGCCGATACTTAGAAGTTCTACCATTAAAAGATTTGAAGGGCAAAACAGTGATTGACATCTTAAAAAGAATATTTTCAAAATTTGGAATACCAAATATAGTACATAGCGATAATAGGAAACAGTTCGATTCTTTAAAGTTTAGAGAACTTGCAAGTGAATATGGCTTAAATGGATTTCTAGTAGCCCTTACCATTCACAATCTAACGGTTTAGCCGAAAGAGCGGTGAAGACAGTGAAAAACATATTACCTAAGCCAAAAAATCTACAATTAGGACTATTGGCATATAGGTACGCACCCATTACATGTGGTTACTCACCGGCACAGTTCTCAATGGGTCGTCAACTTAGGGAAAACTTACCTGTACGCTCCAAGAGGCTAAGTTCGAATCAACCTAATCATAAAGTGGCGTATCAGAGAATGTTGGAAGAGAAGAACTCCAGAAGAAGAATTTTGATAGCCGACATCGAGCGAAAGATTTAGAAGAACTGAAAAAAAAGCAAACGGTTTGGGTCAAAGATAAAGAAAGAGAAGGGGCAATTATTTCGAAATTTGGAATACCAAGATCCTATGTAGTAAAAATAGAAGAAGGGATTTTGAGAAGAAACCGAAGATATCTACACCCGCTTCAAATCAAGTACAAGACTGATGACGAGTCAAGATTGAATATAAGAGCAAGAGAATAAAAAAAGACCTACCCGACTTAGAGATTTCGTTTAATCAAACAAAAGGGGATGTAGAGGTTGACAGTGCGAGGTTGCTGGTTGGGAACAGTGTGCAACCGACAAGAAGATTGACGTTTGTGATGTGCTCTATACTTAAGACAAACTCTTGTTATAATACTATGTACTACTAATACTACTATTGTTGTTAATAATACAGTCTATTAACATTATAAAAATGTGCACATAACACATAACAATACAAGTGGTACCCTGAATTCTTTCGGGTACCACTTATCTTCTGACAATTCTTCAGAAATGGAATTTAATAAAAACAATTTAATAAATTTTTAGTCAAGAACTTCTGCAATACGAATTTTAAAGAAACAAACATTCCGACCTTATTGAATAAAAAAATGCACCACTACCAGTCTTTGAATTAGTGATGTCACTCTAGAAAAAAATAATTTAAACCAACGAATTCTGCATGCAAAAGTGCCTTAAAGAAGTTTTTACAAAAATCAAAAATTTTCATACACAAAAAAGTTATGAAGGTTTATAGAAATCGCAAAATTTCGAAAAACACCTTCTAACTCCTAACCGGTACAAGATATCAAAATCCGGTCGGTCTTCACCATTAATTTTATCTTAAAAATCTAGTTCCAGGAGCCGTGATCAGTTTTTGTCTAATTCTTTTAAAAACAGGTGTTTCCTAGTAAAAGTGTCAAATTTGGCCCATCCTGTACAAATTACGTGCCCGATTTTTATTGTCCGCTACCGTATTTTTTACAAAACTGTTTTCATTCATATTGCGCGAAGTTCATAAACTATTTGCCGATTTTTTTTTTGTTTTTTTTTTGGAATAAAATTCAAAGGCCCAGCAAAAAAAATAAGCTGTTCCATTCCAATCCATATAGATTTTTTATCGATGAAATGAAAAACGAAACCATCAAAATCTTTCACTTTCCAGATAACAAACGGATGGAACGATATCGGGTACAGCTTCGCAGTAGGCGGCGATGCAAAGGCGTACGTCGGAAGAGGTTGGTCCCGAGTAGGTGCCCATGCGCCAACTTACAACAACCGAAGCATAGGGATCTGCATCATTGGTGATTGGACAGGTAAATTTAACAAAGGATTCACAACAAAAAAAAAATGACAGGTTGCTTACAGTTGAATTACCGCCAGAAGAACAGCTCCAAACCGTCCATAAACTCATTGACTATGGGATAGAACGGGGAATGATAGCTCCAGACTATACACTTTTTGGTCACCGGCAGGTGCGGGAGGGCACGGAATGCCCGGGGGACAGACTTTTCAAAGAAATCAGCACTTGGGATCACTTCTCGCCAACCGTGGACAGACGGGCCCACAGTAACGTCGTACTTATTCGGTAGAAGCGGTTAAAAAAAGACAACCAATACAATATGTACAAAAACAGATTCCTATTATTGTAATGCTTAGTAATAAATTATTTCATACCAGAGTATTCTGTGATACAATTAAAAAATGAGTAATCAGAATGGGCTATGAATATATCTCCAGAATTGTAAGAAAAAACTACGCCATATTACGGTAAAGCAGAGAGCTAAATTTAATATTCCAAATGCTAAGATGTGATCCACATCAAATGTCAGTGTCTAGCTTCCGTGTAACATAATCTATAATCCACTCATTCACTATTTGTTATTGCAGTATGTGAATGTCTAGTCAGAATGTGGTATTAGGTATGTAATTAAATTTTGACAATTAATATCATGTCGAGTTAAATTTTAAGATTACTACGAATTAGGCAATGTTGCCATTTTTTTTTTCATCACAAGGTGTATTCACGGCCAAATTTACATAAAGTTAAAAATTGACAACACCGGTTAATCAATCTGATTTGAACTGTCACAATTTGACGTACGTTATAACGACATCACATTAAATTTGTCTCATTGAACATGAAAGTCAACCTATTAACTTAAAATCAGGGCCCACTCCGATAGCAGATAGTGAATGAATAGTTTATATTTAGTTTCTGCTTTATGATTAATGGCACTCCAATATCAGTACTAACTCCAAATCCGTCATTTTACCTAAAACATAACCTAATTTTTGTTTTATCGCTAATGATTCTTATGGCTGTGCTGCATTATAAATATGTCACTATCACTCTAATATAAACTAAAGTACATTCACTTTTGTAATAAGTAACTAAAGTTACACGATTTAGTAACTTTTACCGTTGACACCTGACTTCTTTTAGTTTCCGTTATCTTGTAAATGAGACTTTTATTTTTAGGTTATGTTGGTTTCAATTTTGTGCTATATTTTGGATCTTTGGCTTTCTCCTCCGTGCTTTTCCAACATTTTATTGAATGCATTATACCTATATGTGGTTCTTTGTTAGTTTCGTAATAGGTTTCCGTGTTATTTTTAAAATTGCATCTTACAATTGACAACTAAATTGTGACAAATGACAATTTGATTAACAAAAGCTTAAACACATTACCAATCGCTTTTGTAAGGATAATATAAGAACAGAAAAAAATACAATTAGTTACTCGTTACAAAAGAGAATGTAGTTTATGTGACTTTCTGATGTCAATAAGTCAGTACAAATCTGTGTCCGTCATTGTTTTCAATCACACGGTGTCATAAATAAAGGCGCATCACCAACAGTTAAAATCTACGAAATCAACAAAAAGTTTTTATCTTCTAATTAATACCAAGGTTTCTTCCTACCATATCGTAAAGGTGCTTGTGTATTTTGTATTTTAATAATCTCCTTCTTCAATTTTTCTTGCTCCTTCCTGACCCCTTCCAATTCCAAATCAATTTTGCTCTTCTCCAAAGTTTTCAATTCTTTTTCTTTGACCTTCTTCTTCCGAACTTGCTCGTCAATCTCTTTTTTAATCTCATCCTTTTTATTTTTTTCCCACTGTTTAACGTTCTGCATCTCCCTCTCCCAATCATCGATGTTGCGCAACATTTTCTCGCGCTCACATAACATCTTCTTTTGTTCATTCTTATTTTGATTGATGTTGTTTCGAATTTGGGAGTTGATAGCATCGAGGACGTTGTTCATGAGATTCTGCCTCGCTTCTTGCTCTTGCAACCAAATATATTGTTGCTTTTCGTACATCAACTTCGCCTCTGAGTCGAAGATGAAGTCCAAGTATTCCTGCCTTCGCTTCTCTAAAGTGCGTTGCTCCACGGAAAATTCAAGGAACTGCTCAATGGTTTCCTTGATTTCTTTCCGCTTTTCTTCATCCCGGATGCGTTCGGCGGTCTCTGACTTCAAGATCTGTTCAGCCAATTCGACTTCACGCCGCAGATTTTCTTCGATATCACGTGCGCGTTGCTTCAGTTTTAATTTATGTTGTCTAACATTGAAGAGTGCACAATCTTTGTTTCTTCTGCGTGTCTCTTCCATTTTGTATTTTTCCTGCAACTCGGCAATAATTTTCTGTTTCTCAAATTCCTCGCTCTCCTGCTTTCTTAAATCATCGCTCAACTGTTGCTTTAACTTAAGTTCCTTCATTTGTCTTAGTATGTCTTCTTGCAACTGTTTGTTTTTAAGCGTTGTTTCCTCAGTGAGTTCTTCTTCCTTTCGTTTTTCCAATTCGATGTATTTATCTCGTTCCTTTAATTGCCGCCTGCATTCTTCTTGTTCTCTTTCTCTGGCCATACGTTTTTCGATTTGCTGATCGAGCCAGGAAAGCTTCAGATCTTTGGTCGCTTTAGCTCGTTCAGCTTCTTTAACAACCAGGTTATTGTTCCTCCACTGATGATACAACTTAAGCTCAGCTTCGTATCTTCTCTTGTCATCCTCTGCCAATTTCAATCCGACGTTAACATCCGTTAGCAACTCAATGGGGATGTCCTGGAATTTCGGCGTATTCGGTACTTCACCCTGCGTCTTCTTTATCAACAATTCAATTTCGTAGCTCGCGTTGTCTTCAGCCAGAAGATGGCGTAGTTTCTCGCGTCGTTTTTCCAAGTTCTTCTTCTTATCTCGCTTCGCTTTAACTTTCTCAATGAGCTGATTGTTGGATTCGTAGTATCGCGGTGAGGTCCACTCTTCGAATTTGTTGTTAGCTTTTTCGAAGCTCTTATAATACCGGACGCAATTGTTCCAGCGCTGTTGATGTAAGAACTCGCGCTCTCTTTTCCGGGCCATTTGGTCTTGGAATGTAAGACACGTTTGACTGCGGCTTCGGTCTGACGATTTTGCCGCCATCTGCAAAGAATGAGTAAAATTTATCATATGCATTGCAAGATGGCGGCAAAAAAGCCGCCACACTTTACAAGTATGCATTTCTGCACTTTCTAGAAATATACACTTGTAAAGTGTATAAAGCGAACCAACCATGTGAAGTCTAATTTTTTCAAACCACTCCAAACAGACATGGCTTATTTGTAGAATTTTACAATTACTACTCAACAAATGAAGTGGCCACTAAAACATTTCGAGCGAATTGGCTTGTGGTGTGACCTGATAAATAAAGTATCACATGCAGGTCAGCTAATGGCCTAGTACACTTACACAATACTATGAAACTTCAAATGTCATATTATAAACGTCATTCAAATTTAAACTCATAGCGTTTTCGATTGGCTGTCCTAGAGCACTCTGAGAGTATTCTCATCTTATTTTAACCTCATGTAATAATAAGGCATGGAGATATTCTGAGAGTGCTCTAGAGCAGTCAATCGAAAACGCTATCAGTTTATTTTTTCGGTGCACACGGCCATTAGAAAACGCAAACTGGGAAATTTTGGAGACCATAAAATAACTCCACGATTATCAATCCACATATTAGGGAATTGGTATTAAGATATTCCCTGATTATGCTTGAATTATGGGGTGGAGTACAAATAACAAAAACGTGTCGATCATAATAAAGAAGTTATTACAAGTTAAATCAAGTTAAATCAAATTTGAAAATTTTTGTCGTTTGCTAATTCCAGAACTACATGAAATGTTTTAAATTTCAGAATAGTTTATAACATTGAGTATCATAGTTGCCAACCAGAGTAAAACCGAAAGCACCAGATTGAGTCTTAAATAGCACTAAAATGGTTGTGTATAAGAGATGCGAATTCGGTTAAATGCGATGAATTGTTCCTAAATATTAGAGCAGTTATAAACTATTATTTTATTGTTATCTGTAATACATTAATGAAACCTAATTCTGCTAAAATAAAGATTAAAAAGAAGGTGCTGAAGGTGAATAATTATTTTTGGTATGTTTTAGTCTCAAAAGCATTTTTAGTTATATCTGTTTAAGTACAGTCGCGAGCAATAAATTTTGGTCGTCATTAATTGTCAAAGATTTGTACCAGATTTGTATTTTATTAAAAATAAGAAGGTTGATGTCTTCACTTTGAATGTTGGTAATAATATCTTTAAAATGTAATTTATTTTCTTGGTGAAAGATAGGATATTTATCTGAAATTTTTAATTCCCATACAAGGCGGCCAAGCGTGCTGTCAAACCATATTGAAAGCTTTTTTTTATTTATTTTGTTGGTAAGAATCCACTGCAATCAAAACCGACTAGGCCCCAAATAGGGCCGAAACAGCTGTACAGAGAATGCTCGAGGAATCCACTGCAATCAAAACCAACTAGCAACAAAATTTTTAAAGAACTTTCAATATGCTTTGATAGCACGCTTGGCTGCCTTGTATAGGATGACTTATTAAGTAGCAAATTGGCTGCAATTTGTCAATCCTCATACACAATGTTAGGTCAAAAAGCGATTGCAAGATGTCGCATCATAAACTTTTCATTACTATTACATCGCAATTGCGAAAATAAGAACAGGTCGATTTGGTCCGCAGTGAAATTCTCGAGCTACGTTTCTACTGACGAGGCCCCAAATATGGCCGAAACAGCTGTACAGAGGATGCTTGAGGAATCCACTGCAATCAAAACCGACTAGCAACAAAATTTTTAATTAATAGTATGAATATCCGTACGAAAATATATTGTATTATACAGATAAGGGAGGGAGGAGGGGGGTTGTGCATATTACTTGATGAAAAAGAGTTAGAGTTTGAAGGATCCTTCTATTCCGCATGTTTAACCAGCCCAAATCTATCAGTTTTCATGCTCTTTGCGCAAAATTGGATCAAGTATTTCCGATAACTTGTCAATACGTCTTCGAAATCGTACTCGATCGCATACATATTGTATCCACTCGCCTTTTCCTTTGTCTTCTTCTACTTCGTCAGTTAAATTAAATTCTAATATATCTGCTGGTTCTGACGTAAATATTAAGTTTTTTTTTATTCATTTGGCCTCAAGATGTTTGTTTACCCGCACAGTGCAAATAGAAGACTGAATATTAGGAAGTCTTTTTACCAGTAAAGAACAAAAAAAAATACAGTAGAAAAGCGCTTACTCATAATTTTTTTAAATAGGCTGACGATACTGACAAATAATTTTAAATTTTCAGATTGAATGCATTAAAACAATTATTTAAAAAAATATTATTTTTTGCATTTTAACATGTTACATTTAGACAATTTCTCTAACAATATTTATTGCTGGATTATATTCAACGATTTTGTCGTGAATTATTAGAATTATTAGTATGCAGTCATTTCCGGCTTAAAATCAACTTCACTTTCCAATTAGTCATATATGTATGTACCTATACTCCGTTTTTTAATTCGGGGGAGTACTTTGAAATCTTGGCGCTAAAAACGAGCTTTGTCATTGGTGGTTGGCCGGTAACAATCACACTAGCAAAATCGTAGCATAATATGTCAGCCGTATTGTTTAATCAGCTGATCGAAGTTTCGTTTTGTGTGAAGGAAATTCATTTTTCAATTTCTTTCTTTACGTATTAGTATAAACAGTGATAATAATAGTTTTTTTCAAAACTAGTTGACTAGTATTTTGTCTGTGTTTGACATTTTTGAGTAATGGATCACTCACCGAGTACTTCTGGAATGCAATTATCTCCAGTGCGAAAGCGAAAATGTTTAGGCTTGGGACATTTAGCTATATCTGAGAAGCAGAATATATTAAATATATTCAAGAAACTGCAAGGTGATAATCCTAATATGAAAATAACTGCTGTTGTTGCAAAAATATCAAGTACTACAGGTTAGTAAATATCGATGCATTCTTATTTATTTTACTTTAAAAAATTACATTACTTTTAGGAGTGGCAAACTTTTTGCTTAGTATGTCCGTATCGTACCATAAAGGAATATAAGGAGATCGGTAGAGTTATGTCACCAAAACAAAGCTCAGGCTCACATTCTGTTATTATTGACTACAATGAAACAGTCAAGTATTCTGTGAGACAAATAATACACAGCTTTTTTTATAAGAATGGACTTCCTACACTGAATAAAATTCTGTCTGAAATAAAACAACGTGATGATTTGCCTCAGATGAGCCGTTCAATGTTGTATAAATTCATGAAGCAGATTAATTTTAGGTTAGTATATTTCACATATCACATGGGCATTTTTATTATTAATTCCTAGTGTTATGATCAGTTTCTCATTTCAATACAAGAGCTAATATAATATGTATTGTTACAGATATATTAAGAGAAGTCGAAAAAGTGTTCTTATTGATCGTGATGATATAATTCAGTGGAGAAGAAGATATTTAATGTCAATAAGAGACTATAGACTTCAAAATCGTCCAATTTATTATCTGGATGAAACATGGTTAAATGAAGGACATACTAAGCAAAAAGTTTGGGTAGATACTAGCTTAAAGAATCCAGATATTTAATGAAGGACTATCGACAGGGCTACGTAATCCTTCAGGAAAAGGAAGGCGACTTATAATTTTACACATAGGATCAGAGACGGGGTTTGTAGAAAATGGTTTACTACTTTTTGAACGTAAAAAAACCGCAGATTACCATGAAGAAATGAATGCCGATGTGTTCCTTGAAATAGTATCAGTATTACCGGAAAATGCTGTTATTGTTATGGATAACACTGCATACCACAGCCGCAGACTTGAAAAAGTTCCCACATCAACATCAAGAAAACAAGATATGCAAGCTTGGGTTAACGTCCAAAAACATTACTTACGATATTCATATGGTTCGAACAGAACTATTTCAGTTAATTCGTCAGAACAAAGAGAAGTATAATCTGTATGTTACAGACGAGATGGCTAAAAGTTGCAAAAAGGCTGTGCCGAGACTACCACCTTACTACTGCGAACTCAACCCCATTGAATTAGTTTGGGCTCAAATAAAAAATGAAGTAGCAGCAAAAAATACAACATTCAAATTAGCAGATATAAAAGAACTTTTATTTCAGTCCATTCAGAATGTAAGTCCTGACAAATGGAAGAAATGCATAGCACACGTCATAAAGGAAGAGTTAAAAATGTGTGAATTAGATAGTTTAATTGATGATGTAATAGAACCTTTCATTATATCTCTTGGTAGTGACAATAGCTCTAGTGATAGTAAACATTTATCATCTGACACTGAATAACCACTTCTTTTTATGAATATTGTTATGAAATATTGAAATCTCAATTTTTATTTTTAGTGCTTTAATAAATACATCCTTTCTATAGATTCCAGCATTGTTCTTATTTTAACATGTACTTTGAGTTATATATTCTTACAATAACAATCATTAATACAATGAGAGCAACAATGATTGACACGTGTGAAGTTGCAGTTGTTCCAACCTTATATCGAAAATGTGTTCCACTTATCAATATTGTACCAATATTTACTTCCATGTATGTCAAACGCTGTCAAACGTAAGTGTCATTGACCATTCAGTAGCGCACATACGTACATATAAGTTCTCCCTGGTTTTAGTCATTTTGTGTTTTCTTTTGTAATAACAAAGTCTTTCTTAAGGCTCTGTTTTAGTTGTCTAACTAATGTGGTACGTAAAGCTGTTATAAACAAAGTAGAAAAAAATCTTATATGTGCTTTATTTTTAGTTTAAAATGTTTACTGAAGAACATAATAAGTTTATCTTAGAAGCGTATTTTCGGTCTGGTGAAAGGGATCAGGATGGTAATTGGCAGTATTCATTCATGTCTTGCTTTCATCAGTTTCAAGAAGCTTATTATGATGAAGATATTACACAAGGTACGTTCCGTCAACATGCTCACCGTATTGTAGATCGGTTCTGTGAGACAGGCAGTGTATGTAAAGGAAAATCCTCTGGTAGACCTAAAGTACTAACAGAAGAAGTTGTAGAAGACATCAGGCAAAGAATGTTAGCCAGTCCTAAAAAACCCATACGAAAACTGTTCCTTCAAACAGGTATTTCAAATTTTTGAGTTTTGTTGTCATGCATACTCTAATGCATTATTTCAGGTGTATCTTATGGCTCTTGTCGCACTGCTTTGAAGAAAGACTTACATATGAAGCCATATAAAGTAAGCGTTGTACAAGAACTTTTGCCTCCAGATTTTCAGAAGAGATTGAATTATTGCAACTGGTTCAATGATGACAATATTCTTGATTTAACGTTCTTTAGTGACGAGGTATGGTTCCATTTGGATGGTTACGTTAATTCTCAGAATTATCGTGTATGGGCAACATAAAATCCACATGAACTTCACGAAAGAGGTCTGCATCCTGTTAAAGTTGGTGTGTGGATTGCAATGTCACGAAGAAGAATTATTGGTCCCATCTTCTTTTACAATAATATAAATGCCCAAAATGATCAGCAGCAACTATTACGTCCTTTTATTGAACAATTGCATGATGATGAATTACAGTACGGCTACTTCCAACAAGATAGTGCAACAGCCCATACAGCAGGTGCTACGTTGGAATATTTACGTGAATTTTTTGATAATCGCATAATTAGCAGACATCTTTGGCCACCAAGATCACCAGACTTAACACCATTAGACTATTTCATGTTTGGTTATTTAAAAAACAGAATATTTAGAAATCCTATACATACTGTAGAAGAATTGGAGCAAGCTTTGAATAATCAAATAAATTCAATAACACCACAAATTCTTCAAAATGTTTTTAACAATATGAAAACTAGGATTAATTTGTGCTTAGAGTTTAATGGAGAACACTTTCAACATTTTTTGTAATTATTAATAAATGTGTTTCTGAGTAAGTGCATTTCAAGTATGTGGTTTATTTTTAGTGTTGTTTAAATAGTGTTTCTACTAAATATTTTTGCATGGGTAAATTGTGCTGCTCTTTATGTCTACAAATTAATGTGCAATATTTTCAACTTTATATTGATTTACGTATGTATTTTTTATTACTTGATTGATTTTATTATGTTGTAATTCCTTAAACAGTGTGTTTAATTTAATGTTTTTTGAGTGTATTATTTTAAGAAATAGAATTGAAAGCACGAAAAAAAGCATGTACAGAATTTTTTGCGAAATAAATTTGGAACTTTGATTTAATTTAAATGCAATAAGGAATCCATAGACATTTTCAATTAATAACAATATTAATTTTAATTTAATTCCACTTTATTCATTGAATTTGGTCGTTTTGACAAATCACAAGTCAAAAGATGACGTAAAAATTTTTAAGAACGCCACTGAATGTAGTTATGGTTAATGTAAATACATAGTATGCGGCAAATACCCTATTGGTATAGAACGGCACACGTCAGCCATTTTTGCTCTCCCTGTATTTGTGATCAGTCACCTTTCAAATGTATCAGGTTAGAATAATATACCAACATTCAAATTTCGCGCCATGTACATTACTTGAATATTTTCTGTGTGTATTTATGACTTTCCAATTTACTCCTCCGAATTAAAAAACGAACTATAGTTAGTAATATTAGTATGTAGTGAGTTGGCAACACTGAAAAAAGAGAAATAAATCATCAACCATCAAATGTCGTATTAATACCGAGTGACTTTTAATGATTGAGGCAAATATAGTATGTTGGGAACACTGAGGAATTGGCAGTATTTGTTAAGTTCGTTAATTTTGCGTGGTTGTGTACTTATAGGTTAAAATTGATGTTTACAGTAATGACGAAGAATGTTGTAACAGATTATTATTATTCAGGAACTAAAAATATTGGCTCCCTTTGCGTAAGCAGCACTGAATTCTTTGAGATAAATTATTGAAGGCATTATTAAAGTTTCAGGTGGTCCCATATTTGCAATTCCCTGCTGCAATTCTTCCAAATTGTTTAATACATGTTCTGAACACCACATTATTTAAATAAGGAAATAAGAAGTTCGGTAATGGATTACAGCAAATGTTCAAAATGTTGGCCTCCTTCACGTAAGCATCACTGAATCCTTTGTGATAAATTATTGAATACATTAATCAACGTTTCAGGTCTGATATTTACAATTGCTTGTTCAATTGCATGCTGTAATTCTTCCAAATTGTTAAGATGATTACGGAACACCACATTTTTTAAATGCGGAAATAAAAAGAAATCCAGTGTTGTCAAATCGGGTGATCTACTAGGCCACAAACCAGCACTAATTAAACGCCCTGGGAAAAACTCCTCTAAATAATTTATTGTGGTTCGTGCTGTGTGGGCAGTGGCGGAATCTTGTTGAAAGTAGCCATTTGCTAATTCAATATCATCTAATTGGTTTATAAATGGTTCCAATATAAGTCTCTGATATCTGCGGGCATTAATTGTTTCCCGGAAGAATATTGGTCCAACAATTCTTCTCCGAGACATTGCCACCCAAACACCAATTTTAAGTGGGTGTAAAGGCACTTCAATCAAATTATGAGGATTATGTTCTGACCAAGTCCTGTAATTTTGTGAATTGATGAACCCAGAGAGATGAAACCAGGCTTCATCGGAGAAGAAAGTAATATCCTGTTGGTCAATATTATTTAGCAAGTTATTGTTGTACCACTGACAAAACTGAATGCGTTGAAGAAAATCGGGTGGGTGAAGTTGTTGAACCATCGAAAATTTGTACGGTCGGAAACGAAGGTGTTTTTTCAAGATCTTCCGAGTACATTCATAAGAAACTCCTAAATACAGGAAATTGAAATAGAAAAGCTTAAAAGAACCAAATTTATTGCTAATCCATACCTATTTGTTGAGACGTGCGACGTACGGAAACATGAGGATTCTGTTGTACAATATCATTAACATTTTGTACAACATCGGGTGTTGTATAGTGGGGTGACCAGTGGATTTTCCTTTTCCTACATTACCGGTTTGCAAGAAACGTTCAATTATTCTTGCACAATGTTGTGAAAAAAGACGAAACTCAATTTGTTGTTCAGGGTATATTTCAATAAATTCGTCATAGGCCTGCTGCTGTGAATAAATCCAATTACCATTGTCATTTTGCACTCCGCTTCGAAAATAAGCCATTACTAAAAATGTATTTTGTTCTGTGCTCAAAACCATTTTGATAATAAATTTAAAAATTGATTTATTTAGTTTTCTTGTTTGACACTTGACAATTTGACAATTTAGTGACTAATTTAAATTTTGAATTTGAAAATCCAGTACACCAACATAAACATTGAAAAGTGTTGCCAATTTAATAAAATAATTTTCAATCATTAAAAGTCACTCGGTATATAACATGGTGTAAGGTATGCAGAGCCGTTGCAAACACAATTTCAGGTTGAACAATATATTCAGTAGAATGATATAACATTTACCAACAGAGAAAAAACTATGCTTAAAGGCGGGCGGCCACAGAACACGAAACTAAACTAAGCTAAGCGAAACTATATTTTGTAGAAATTAGCTTCCATACTATCTTATGCACACGCGGCCTTTAGGGCTAAACTAAGCAAAAATAGGCGAACGACAAAAACAAATGTCGCTTAGTTTAGTTCTCTTTAGCGCCTGCCGGAAGTCAACGAAGTTTTCGCTGGGATAGTTGAACGATAAAAATTCAACAAAATGTCATCTAAGATACATATCCAAGAAAAAATAATAGAATGTGTTAGAACACATGAAATATTATATAATTCGGATATGAAAGAGTACAATGATGCTAGTGTTAAATTGAAAATATGGCGTCAAATTGCAGAAGAATGCGCTCATCCACATTTTTTCTTATACTTGTTAGTTGTCATTACTATATCTTCCCAAAAATCCGATTCTTCAGATTCTGAACTTAAATCGAGTAATACGAGTAATACATCTTTGTGTTTTCAACGCTTGCACTTAGTAAACTGACAGCAATATTTCACTGATTTTTGCTTTCAGTGGCCACACAAGTTTAGTTTCACTTCGATTAGTATAGCTCGGATTAGTTTAGCTTAGCTTAGTTTCGTGCTCAGTGGCCGCCCGCCTTTAACCTGTAACGTACTTAATTTTGAACATTTCTAATTTTAAGTTTTCTTAATAAATTAAAATTGTATAGCTACTAGAAATAAACAGGAAAAGTAGTTCTTACATCGAGATTATTTCTAGTTCCCGTTTTCTTTATTTCGTATTAACTTGACATGAAAACATTTCAGGACACAACTTTATTAATAAAAGTTGTTTAATTACATATCCTTTACTCCTTTTGAAAGTTAGGAATACTTTTTCTGAGACACCCTGTCGAAAGAAAACGAACGCAGTTTATTTTAGTTTCGAAAATGGACATCTTGGCCCCTCATTTATGTTGTGCACGTTGTTACTATCTTTTATATTCAAATTTAATTTTAATTAATATTAAACCTTGATATTTAAAACATATTTATTTATCCTGAACCAGACTGTTTGCTTTATGGTGATCAGTAGACCAATACCGTCACAGGGAAAGAAACAAACAAAAAGTTATCTAAGGCGTATTGTAAAGTGCTTTCAAAATGATTAAATTCAATTTTGAATTTGGTTCTGATCAAATTGGCTCAGATTCTGATCATATTTATTCTGACCCTGTTCATATCATAGTTACTATCCTAATCGATTCGATTTTGAACTTGATCAATTATTCTAATTCTTGTCATTTTTGCTTTGATTTTATTTTCATTCAGATTCTAATCGGTAGACTCTGAACTCGATCACTTTTACAGTAATTTTCTTATTCTGAAAGAACTGATCGTATTCATTTCTACCAAACGGTTTGTACTAATGATTGTGACTATTTGATTATTTCATCAATTTAACTCTGGGTCATATCTTTTTTACTCTGAGCATTTTGAATATGATTCTGATCTGATGGATTTACTACCTCTGGTCCTTATTCAATTGACTCAGATTCTGTTAATTTTCTTTTTGACTCTAGTCATCTTGGACTAACTCTGATCATTTTTATTCCTTAAAATTCCTCATAATAATGATTAATAGCGACTATCCTAATCAACGCGATTTTGATCTTGATCAACTAATCTAATTGTTTTAATTCCAATCCTTTCCATTTTGCTTTGATATTATTTCGTCATTAATCCCTATAACTTTGATCTTGATCATTTTCACAATAATTTCCTTATTTTGAACGAACCGATTTTAATCTGGCTGATTATTTGGTCAATTAAACTCTTGGTCTGATCTCTGATTTTTCGAGTTTGAGTGTTTTTAATGTGATTCTGATCCTAGTCGTTTTGAGTCTGATCATGAGCTTCTAATCAGTTTACTTCTAATCTTTATAACTTGATTGTTTTGATAATATTTTCCATCGTTTTTAGTCTGATTATGATCATGAACAGTTGAGTTTGATTTTCATCATTTTTAGTCTTATTCTGAGCATTTTTAGTTTGATCTTAATTTTTTTTTCTGATTTAGTTTTATTTTAATTTTCATTGTTAATCAGACAGTCACAGTATGTTTACAAACATCTTTGTAATTGGAAATTCTGTAGTGGTATGTGGTGAAGGAGTACTTCGACACTATGGAGATGATATTTCCAAAAGGAACCATCTGTCCAAAACACCTGGCGGGCGAGGGGAGAACGTTCGGAATTTAGACGCGTAATCAGATTGCTATTATTAAAATTTGCATTACCGAGTGCACGTGTACAGTCCAAAAAGAAAGGAATAATTTTGGCGCTTTTGTTTTATTTGACTTGCAATACTCCAAAAAGTCGTTCAAAATGTTTTTTTACGATATAAAATGCAGTTTCGATTACCTTCTTAGGTAATCAAGAACGTGGGAAGAAATTGTCATTGTTTGGTTGAGAACGCCTGTTTAAATTAAGCCCCGAAACGGACACAACAGATGTACATAATTCGAAACGCACATTTTTTTAAGTAGCGGCGTCGTGAGTCGGCGGCGACGTCAGGCGTCCAAAATAGCCTAAGCTCACCGGACGTTGGCCCGTCCCGAAAACGTCCGGTCACTCGGCGTCACTGGCCAAAACTCGAAAGCGGACGCCACGTTTTCGCGACGGATATTATCCTGGCCGTAATTCGGGCACCAGTCGAAATAATTTCATATTTCGGTTAGTTTCACGTTTTGGCGAAGCAAGGAAACCCGCGCGCCGCCGTTGTCTCTTCGGTGCTATCTCTCCATACGCTCGGTGAGATTTAGTTTTTTTTCTTGCTGTTGGTGCTTCGAGGAAAAAGCACCCGCACGACTAGGAACAGGTAAGTAGAGAAAAATTCTTCCAAACTCATGTTTACGTAATACGTGGAGATTTTCACGTAAAAAAACTAACTATGATCACCTCAAGCATCGAAAACGGTAGACCGAGTAGCCGCACCAACTTTCATATCGAGGGTGCCATCTCGTTTCCCGGGCCAAAAAAAATACGCTATTCCAAATTTATTTATTTGGCTTGTGTCACTTCGACACCGTCAATCGATTTCGTCAACATTCGAGCTGAAACGTGACGAGTTGTGAAACACAATCAAAACTCGAATTGCGCAGAAACAACTGATCAATACTGAAAATCAACAACAAGCAGAGCATCGAGCTTGATTCGTTTGTATTTCAAAGGGAATCAGCAATGTATAGTTGATCCAGAAAATCTTCCGAATGAGTCAAAAATAAAAAATGGTGCTATTTACTCATTTATTCAAGAACAAAAAATCACAATCAAAATTGTTATTAAGCCGCAGGTAGATATACTAACATATTCGTACAATTTATGTGCCTTTCTTTAAACTCCAAAAATGTAAGGTTCGTAACTTAAAAAACAGACACGAAGATGTCAACACATCAAATTGTAAACATTACTTTTAAAAAGCTTACTCTTAATCGCTGGTTTTCATATTCACAATTTTAATTAATTCTGACTGGAGGCAGAAACAAAACAAATTAAAAAAATCATTTATTTTGAGTTGCACTAATCCATTATTAAAATACAGAAAGGAGTAGAACATCGAACAGAAAATAAAAAACCAAAAAGAAAACAAAAATATACACTTTTAATTGCTGTTTTTATTATTCAGAATTTTTAATAAGTTCTGGCCGGAAATGATATAGAAAGAGTAAAAGACTATTGCAATGTTCATTTAATTTATTGACATTATTTCATTATTGAACGTAACAAAAAAAAAGAACGAAAAAAAAATTAATTTTAATAAGTCTGGTTGGAGTTTAAAAAAAATCTTATATATCAGTGATACTCTTATAAAAAAAAAAATAAGAAAATATTAAACAAAAACCCCGAGAAAAAGATAATAATTAGTCCGATTGATGCAAAAAAAGAAAATCAGATAATATTATGGTGTCATTTGTTTTTAAATGTTTTCGCTAATTGATGCGACAAAACAAGAAAATATCGAAGGAAAACAACAAATACAAAATTAAAAGTTTATTAAAATGAGGTAAACAAGCAAATCAACGAACATAAATAAATGAACATAAATAAACGAATATAAATAAACAAATAATTACGGCACTTCACGTATGCAGAAACAATTGCTGCTTGTGATTGTTGGTATTATGCAATATCTAATATAAACCAATAGGTAAACAATAGTTGGTATTACGCAAAAATAATAGAGTTATAAATTAGTTGTGAAAAAAGAAAAAATAAACAACTGACTATTACCAAAGGATTATCCATGAGATTAGTAACTAAATAAAATTTTTCACAACTGACTATTAATTGTTTTAATAATGTATTTGCTCTGTTATTAAACGACACAGAACAAGAAAATCCAAAAATAAAGCAATAGAATGCGATTTTTCTTAAAATTAAAGTAGATTCTTGTCCGGTGAAATTGTTATTTTATTTTATTTATTTTAATCACGATCGACACTATTGGGAATCGACTGTTTTGCTTAGATCATCGTTTTCAAATAATAACATTAAAATGTTATCAAATGTCATCGAATGTGTTGTAGTTCTAAGTTCATTATTATTTTTAATTTTATTTGATAAATTATCTCAAACGGACACTGGAAAATAGCACAAATGCTCGACGTTTCACTATCGCTTGATAGTTTCTTCAGGAGAAGAAGAAGAAACTATCAAGCGATAGTGAAACGTCGAGCATTTGTGCTATTTTCCAGTGTCCGTTTGAGATAATTTATTAAACAATTTCACCGGGCAAGAAGCTACCTTCATTTAATTTTATTATTATTAATTTGAAAAGCAAAATGAAAGAACTATAACATTTTTTCAACAAGAAAAGACAAATTAAAATAACTGTTGAAACTGTCCCTCACTTTGTTCAATGCATAAATTTACGCACCTTCGCATGCTAGCAAAAGTATTTTGCAGCATTTCTGGCGTTATGGTTGATATTCTTCAACAATCCTTTGTTCCAGTTCTTGCAAATTATCTGCAGTTATTTTAAAAAACCTATTTTTTAAGTAAGGAAACACAAAATAGTCCACGACGGCCAAACAAGGTGATCCGGAGGAATCTCGACTTGTGTACGTAATCTTATCAATCAGTCATCAAAAAACTCACGGAGAAAAGCTGTAGTATCGTATATGCCGTTTCAACGTCCTGTTGACAATAGCCACGCTGAATTTCATTTCACAAATTCTGTTAAAATATTGTTTCTGTAACTCTCGGTATTGATACTAAAATTGAAAAAAAATGGGCCCAATTATTCTTCTGCGTGAAACTTCCATCTAGACGCCAATTTTCTGAGCATGTAGTGGAAATTCTACAAAAATATGTGTCGCGTATTTTGTGAATTAACGTACCCAGAAAGGTGAAACCACGTCTCATCAGAAAAAAATGAAGTGTTTAAAGGTCGTCATTCATTAAATTATTGACAAACCAGTGCCAATACGCTTAACAACTTCTTTCTGTCCGAACGCTTGGCCTACCAGACCATTTTTTATGAGTCACAGACCCAGTTTCTTGAAATACATGAACACAATTTGTAAGGCCCCCATAAAAATCTTTCGGTAATACAGCTAAGTCTGGTAAACGTTCTCGAAAACCATCCAAACATAAACGCTGACTGTATTTCGAAATTTCATTAACAAGCACATCAAGTTCGGAAATAGGATTCAATTATGTAAATCTTTTATTCTGTGGTGAAAACCATAAGGCATTAACATAAAAATACAAATTGCAAAACCAATAAACTCAAGAAAACAATTAACAGTAACTAAACCCAAGAAACTAAAGAAATAACAGCAAGTAAACTTTTTCAGAATTACTGCAAATTTTGACATTCAAAAAATTATTAATACAATGCATGAACCTGCTCCGACAATAATTTTAAAATCCGTGACGACCCTTGACCAAAATAATTTTTGATGTCGGAGTATCAGGCAAAAATTTTAGTAAATAGGAAATTTCAGGAAACTGCTAAGTGATCATCAAAAAATCTAAAATGACAACATAAAGAAACTTGTAATTCAAAATAAAAAGCAAAGTCAACAAGAGATATCAATTCTGTTGAGGATATATTTACTTCAGGCTGGACTGCACCAAGAATCCAGTAGCCCTGTGTGTGTAGTTCATAAGTTACAGTTATTCAGTTGTTATAAATAGTTATAATAAAAAGGTATTGTCACATTATTCCTCTAAATATAATTTATAACGCTTTATACTGCGTTTGGCGATCCCTCACCTCTGAACAGGTTATGGGCCCAGATAGAGCTCATTAAATTACTAGAAGTACCAGACGCCCAGAGGAAAACCAGACACATCAAAAGTTAAAATGGCTGCATCAAGTGTTGTTCGAATTGAATCTCTCTCCAAAGACAATTTTGATACGTGGAAAATCCACATGAAGGCTCTTTTGGTCAGAAATCGTACGTGGGGTTACGTGGCTGGAACTAAAGTCAAACCCGAAACTGTGGCGGGGAATACCGCATCAGTAGCCGCTGCTGCAGAATGGGAAGAACGAGATAATGAAGCAATGTCTGACATTATTTTGGCGATTCAACCCTCCGAATTAAAGCAAATCAAAGATTGTACTACTTCGCGCGAATTATGGCAGAAATTAGAGTCGATCTATCAATCGAAGGGACCAGCGCGTAAAGCTACACTTTTGAAGCAAATCGTACTTCAACGAATGAATGAAGGCGAGGATGTGCGTAATCATCTGCGAAAATTTTTTGATGCTGTCGATAAATTGAACGATATGGATGTGACGATTAACGACGACTTGCTGTCAATATTACTATTATATAGTTTGCCTGTCAGTTTCGAATACTTCAGGTGTGCTATCGAATCGAGGGACGATTTGCCGAAGCCTGACGTACTGCGTATAAAAATCGTGGAGGAAAGCGATGCAAGAAGCTGTGACAGACGTAATGCAGTTCAAAATGCTATGACTGCTGAGAAGAAATATTGGGTCAAGAGCAAGTCCAAAAGTGAACGAAATTTTTCCAACAAATCAGAGAAAGGGGAAAAGGATACGCAATTTATGTTCAGGTGCTATCGATGTAAGAAGATGGGACATAAAGCAAACAATTGTCCGATGAATTGTAAGAAGAGTCAAGATAAGGCTAACAAGGTCGAAGAAAACGGTTCTTTGTACATAACGACAGAGTCAGCTTCATGTGAATTCACGCATGCAGCGTATCAGGGTAGTGATAAGTGGTGCCTTGATAGCGGTTGTACATCGCATATGTGCAAAAACTTTGACGTGTTTTCAACCGCGGGATCTGACATATTTGACACTTTAAAATTAGCGAACAATTCTACGACACAAATATGTGCAAAAGGTGTTGTGAAGATCACCACGAAGGCCAATGGTCGTGACAGAACATTCAATCTACGTGATACTTTGTACGTGCCTGACTTGCGAACCAATCTTCTATCTGTCAGTAAGATTGTAGATAAGGGTTACCGCGTAGTGTTCGATAAAACTTCAGCACGAGTTTTGGACACAAATGGTAAGGCGGTAGTTGTAGCAAAACGAGTAGATGGACTGTATTATGTGAAAGAATCGCTTACTTCTGAAGAAGGAAACAATGCTCGCACCGTAAATAACCGCAAATGATCCATCATGGACTGGCATATCCGATTAGGACATTTAAATTTCAAGGATCTTCGCGAAGCTTTGAAAAAAGGAGCTGTACGAGGAATCGAAATTACTAATCCTGACGTGGAAGTTGAATGCGAAATTTGTCTCCAAGGAAAAATGACACGAACCCCGTTCCCAAAAAGTTCGGATAGGAAAACGAAGCCCGGAGAACTGATTCACACCGACGTTTGCGGTCCTATGAGAGTCTGTTCAAATGGAAATGCGCGTTATTTTGTCACATTTATTGACGATGCAAGTAGATGGTGCGAAGTACGATTCGTCCATCGAAAAAGCGATATTATTAAGGAATTCCAAGATTTCAAGAAACTTGTGGAAGCACAGAAGGTAAGAGTAAAATTCTTACAATCTGATAATGGCACAGAATACATAAATTCACAATTCGATGCCTTGCTAAAGGATGCTGGTATTCAACGTTCAACTGACGGTTCCGAATAACCCGGAGCAAAATGGGGTAGCGGAACGAATGAATCGAACTCTCGTCGAGATGGCTAGATGTCTTATGTTACAATCACATCTTCCATCTTCTTTTTGGGCAGAGGCTGTATCTACAGCAAATTATATCAGAAATCGTTGTCCGACAAGCAAATTGAATGGACGAACCCCTTACGAAGTCTGGCTTGGAAGTGTTCCTGATATCAGGGAATTCGAAGAATTCGGATGCAGAGTTTACTGTTTGAACCGATCAAAAAATGCAGAAAAATTCGACCCCCGTGGTAAGGAAGGAATTTTTCTTGGTTATGCACAACACTCTAAAGGGTTCAGAGTATGGATACCTAAGGAACGAAAAGTAGAAATCTCTCGTGATGTTAGATTTCTGAAGTCAGATCGAAAAGTAGAAGAGCATGATTATGAAGATTTTTGCCCAAGTTACCCAAACGAAGAAACAGAGAGAACCATCGACATCGATGTGATTCAGAAGACAGTGGACGATGAAAACGTGGAAGAAAATGAAGAAGAGTCCGAAGAACGACATCCTAGGCGTGGTCCAGGCAGACCTCGAATCATTCGTACAGGATTACGAGGTAGGCCGCGAAAAGTGTATCAAGAGCATGCAGAAAAGGCTAATTTTGCTTTGATGGCAGAAATTCCTGTCAAATCAGCATTTTCTGGACCAAATAGAAAAGAATGGATAGCTGCTATTACAGATGAGTTTGTTTCCATTCTGAAAAACAAAACACTGGGAATGCCTGATAAATCTAGGTGTCACTAGATTAGAAAAGTAAATTACTTCGAACCCGTCCATCCTTCGAGAGGGAGTGTTGAGGATATATTTACTTCAGGCTGGACTGCACCAAGAATCCAGCAGCCCTGTGTGTGTAGTTCATAAGTTACAGTTATTCAGTTGTTATAAATAGTTATAATAAAAAGGTATTGTCACATTCTTCCTCTAAATATAATTTATAACGCTTTATACTGCGTTTGGCGATCCCTCACCTCTGAACAAATTCGAGTACAAAATTTGATGTTACAGAAAAATTGATCGCAAAGTTAGTAACATGTGTTTATTTATTATTAAATAAGTGAATATAAGAAACAAAAGCGAAACAAAGGATAGGTATTTTGCTGTGGGATTTAACTCTTGGTAGTATTTGTTCAGTAGAGAAATCCCAATGGTATTTGCTAGTGTAGTGTGTATAAAGAATGATTCGTAATAAAGGGTGATTTTTTTTTCACTTTTGAGGTAGGAGGATGTAATTTTATAATAACTCTTAATTCTAAACAAAATTTTCTGGTTCCTTTTAAAATACGGAAATTTTACTCTTAAGCTGTCTTCATTTTTCGATATACGCTATACCGTAAAAGATAAATTTCATCTAGCATTTTCCAATTTAAGGAAGGAATGCATCAATAAAACTTAGTAAAAATCGATAATAAAGAAAAATCCGATTTGTTGTATACTTTTTGAAAGACACTGTATAGTATGTATCAGACGTTCTTTTAAATTTGGCGTCGAGGTTGGGCCGTGACAAGGCGCTTACTGTGAACATACCACAATTTTGATTATTTGATGTAAATCATATTTTCTTATTGTCTTTTTTCGTTTGTTACAATAGATCTCATTCTTGTGTCGTCTTATCGTACTATTGAGTTCGAAACCTCAAAAGCGAGGTTAGGAATTGCAAGATCAAATGTCACGTTGACAACTGTCATGATGATGACGGTTGACAATAAAATTTTTATAGCCAACTTCGACGCCAGATTAAAAAAAAAACTCTTTATAAATGCAGCTGGTTATGACACAAAAATTAACCATAAATTGTTTTAGTAATTTAAAAAGTAGACAAAATAAACAAATGAAAATTGTATGTAACTATTCGCTATCGCTATCGCTGGCCGGCCAAAGTAGGTAGTAGGATAATGAGGTTAGGGACAGTGATGTGATGTTACATTACATTACAGTTTTATGTCAAGTATTTTACTTTTAAATTGGTAGTCGATGTTCCACAAGTAACCAATTATGATTTAGTAAAAGGGTTTTCTTATTATTGCATCACAAATGCAAGGAAATAAACAGAAAGAGACAGGAAAATAAATGTATGTCGTTGTTAATCGTAAAAGTTATTATCAAACCTAGGGAATTCCGAACATTCTTAAAAGTATATGATTTTTAGGTAAGATGCGGCAATTAAGTACACACATTAATTCTAATAAAATACACGTTAGCCATTGTATAATTCCAAAGGTTGTAATGACCAAAGATTTTCACATTATCTTTATAGAATACCGATGGCAAAGAAAGGTTTGCTTACCTAAAATGAGTGCTACACGAATTATTTTCATTTTCTTTGAGATTTTTGTCTTAGCATCTTCGAAGAACTTTGTTTACATGGGTCGGAGCGATTTAATGGTTAAGGTTGTTTGAGGATACAGTCTGAAATAACCGACGAGATATTAATCTTTAAATTGTATTTAAATGTTGTTTGTGATTTGATACACGTGTTGAATTCTTGGCTTCCGATTGGAACCGCGTGTCTCGGATTTCTCTACAGCCGACGTTTCGTTCTTCGTTGCAGAAGAACTTCCTCAGGGCTGCTGCTGGTGGTGATGCTGCTGCTGTTGGTCTTGTTGCTGCTTCGCGTTAGTCGTTGAGACTCAACGACTAACGCGAAGCAGCAGCGTTAGTCGTTGAGACTCAACGACTAACGCGAAGCAGCAACAAGACCAACAGCAGCAGCATCACCACCAGCAGCAGCCCTGAGGAAGTTCTTCTGCAACGAAGAACGAAACGTCGGCTGTAGAGAAATCCGAGACACGCGGTTCCAATCGGAAGCCAAGAATTCAACAATGGACGACGGCCGCGGAAGCCTTCAAGTTAAATTGATACACGTGTTTCGTTTTGTACATTATTTAGAATATTGCTTGACTTTACTGTTCTAGAAGGAAAATACATCCTAATATTTATTTTCATCACAATTTTTTATTAGCGAACATTGGGATCACGCTCACGATCACATTGGGATACGTTCTCGAATATCTCGCAACTCTTTCAAATTTCCCGCATCCATCTAATATTCTCATTGGGTCGATTAGCCTAGGGGCGGAGTTCAGGAATTGGCGCGAAGATGAAGGCAGTTGTCGGTGAATAGTGGCACTGATAAGAAAATGGCCATCTAAAATTTTCCATTTTATTAAATCTCTGATAATTTTAATCATCTGTCAAGTTTTTAAACTCACAATGTTAGTTTAATCCCCATCATTAATTAGGGGTAAGTTAATTTTAATTACTTATGAATATTTTTACACGACAGATCCGCTTTTGTTCCGGACCTCATGGAGACGATCCTAATTTTAGTTTTCTTAGGAAAACCGGAGGGATGTTTTCATATCTCCTATCAAGATGGTTCATCTTTAGAACCCAATACTTCGCCAGATCTTGAATTAAGTCCCATTTAGTGAATTTTCCGGTCATATTTAAAAAAAGGAGAAGATGCACCTTTGCTAATACTAACGTGGTCCTCTTCGGTCATCCAGAATTCCTTCTAAGAATAAAGTAGCAACAAACAGGAGCATCAGAATAAAGCAGGTCGTGATCCTTCTATAATTTTTCTATATCTCTAGCAATAATTGAAAATTTGGTTTAGGATTTCTACAGCGAATTTAACTAATATAATCAATTTAGTTAAATTCGCTATAGAAATCGTGAACCAAATGTTCAATTATTACTATTCATTTATCCAATTTATCATCAGTTAAAATCTTTGTACTCAATTCCATGACGCACAGTATACAGGTAGTGCTTAAAAACTTCTTTTCTTCTTACAGGCAGTGCATATTTTGCAATTTTTTTATTTTAGTCTGAGTCCGAGAATTTAGAAGATTGAATTGTTATTTTGTTTTATGTTTGATAAATATGTATTTTTATAAGTTGTTCCTTTGAATTTGTATTATTTTATTACCTAAATTATGAATGTTTTGAATGGAGATTTTTTAGTTTTATTTTTTTATGAAAACTCTCCAGTGACAGATCAAAAACATTATTTTTTTTCTCACTTGATTTTTTTTAAACATTCTGCTTCACAACTGTACACAAAGGATGCACACCGGCCGCGATCAGGATCGTAATTCAATAGTGTTAATTCTCCCCCTAGAATTGGAAATACGTCCTCGGCCGACGATTCTACGCTTGGTTCGACTGCTGTGGCTTGTTTGAGTCAGCTGGTGAGAAGGGTTGGTATTTTTCTTGGGCCGACCTCGCTTACGAATTGGCCGAATTGGAATAGTTTCAGGTTTATCATTAGCAGCATGAAACGGAGTAATAGCAGACACATGATAAACATTAACAGGGACGTTAGGGTTTTCCATGGAAGCAATTTGGTAACTGGTAGGTGAAATCTGTTTGAAGATCAAGTAGGGACCATCAAGGCGGGGTGCAAACTTATTAGTGAAACCTTGTTGTTTCCTACTAATAGCAGGAACATTTTGTCTCCTGTCTTATATACTGAAGTCTAACGTCTTTTCAAATCAAAATATTTCTTAGAGTGGTCTTGTTCCGCTTCATGAATTTCTTTTACTTGAGCGATAGTTTTGGCAAACGTACGTAAGTACGGGGTAATCTGAACTACGAAAGGTGAGTTTTCAATTACCGTACGTAGATCTCTTCCTACATCGTCAGGAGTTCGGAGTTCCCGTCCGAAATTCAGATACGCAGGACTATAACAAGTCGCTTGATATTGACTTGAATTCATCGCGAATCGAATGCTTGGTTATTTCTGTACCCATTCTTTGTGGCAATTCGTAGTGTAAATTGCGGGCTGAGTTTTCAGATCTCTGTTTCTTCTCTCGACAGGATTTGACTCGGGATGATAAACTGTTATCAAAGATTGCTTAAATCCAAGAGACAATGAGCAACTTTTAGCATTACAGGACCAATAAACTGCGTTCCGTTGTCACTAATTACGCGACGAGGAGTTCCATATCGTAGAATTACCTCATCGATTAGGCATTTGGCGCAATCTTCCATGGATGCGGTCACAAGGAGGAATAATTCGACCCACTTGGTGGCCGTGACTTCTATGATGAAAATCCATTTATCTTCATTATTTCCTTCGGGCAGCGGTCCGAATAAGTCAACGGACAGGACTTCAAATCGACAATGATATATCGGTGTCTGTAGTAACCCGATGGGTTTTAAATTGGACGGTTAAAACGCTGATACTCAATACAGTTCTTTATGTGGTCGGTAACTGACTTCCTCATTCCCGACCAATAATATCTGGAACTGATTTTTTTGAATCGGCTTCTCCACTCCATAATGTCCCGCCAGGGGGCGTCATGATATTCAAGTAGGATTTTGTTTATCTGTGACTTTGGAACTACTTGCATCATGTTGAGGGAAATACTTATACAGTGTTCCATTAAATAGCACATATCCTCGCTCGGTCCATTTTGCGAATTCCACCATATCTTCCTGATTTTCAAAACAGTCAATGATTTTCTTTACATCATGATCTTCTATTTATTCCTGTATTATTTCAATAGCAGAGTTCGTTGGAAGGTCTACAACAGTTGTGCATATTTCTACATCTTCTTCGAGGTGCGGCGGTCGAGATAGCGTATCGGCAACTGCATTGCTACGGCCAGGAGTGTACTCAATCTTTAGATCGAATGATTATAAGGTAAGGGCCCATCGTGCTAATCGGCCATTTGGTGACTTTAAAGACATAAGCCAGCGCAAGGCTTGATGGTCTGTAATTACGGTGACTGATGAATCCTCGATGCATCCGCGAAATTTTTCCAGACTACGGCTAAGGCCTCTCTTTCCGTAGTGCTGTAATTTCGTAGTGCAGTTAGTAGTCGGCTTGCATATTCAACGGCTTGCATGTTCCAGGAACTCCCCTTGCATGAGAACTGCTCCAAGTACGTACGAACTGGCATCAGTTCGTAGAATATACGGTTGTGACGGGTTTGCTTGTCGAAGGATTGGACTCGCAGTTAGTAGTTCTTTTAACTTATTAAAGGCTTCTTCTTGTGCCAGTCCCCATTTTCAAGTTGATAACTTCTTTGTTAGGTCACTGAGCGGTTTCGCTACACTTGAATATGCTGGTACGAATCGTCGGAACCAGGATCCTGTCTGCAAGAATTTGAGAAGTTCCTTCACATTCCTAGGAGCCTTCATGTTCAGGATAGCAGTAATTTTCTCAGGATTCGGCATGTTCTTCCATTGAAAACTTTCTAGTGGTGTCGTAAATGCAGTCTTGTCTCTATCTTCAATTTTAACGGGTTCTTGCCAATATCCGGAACGTAAATCTAAGGTCGTCATATATTTCGCTTTCTTGGTAGCATGTAGCAGCTCATCTGTTCGTGGTAAAGGGTATCTGTCTGGCACTGTCACGCTCTTCAATCTTTAATTGAATGTTCCGCAAGAGGTGTTGGTTCAGTTGTTAACTTAAAAATATCCACATTTTCATTGAGCAAAGCAGTTACTTCTTTCTTTTGTTCTTCACTAAGGTCTTCACCTTCATCATTTCTTACTACAAGGTCCATTGTTTAGATTTCACCGGGCCAAATCCGCAAATAAACTATTTCTGCGGACTTTGCCAAGCAGCGATGTGCAATGTTGACATTGCCCGGACAATGTTGACTCTGAATACCCTGCGGACATTGCCCGTAACATATACAAAGATATCTAGAATGATTGAAGGTGACGTCACGATTTTTAAACAAATGTTATTAAAACTAATTTCCATTTGCCAAAAATGATTGCGCGAGATTCTTGACAACAGCGATTTTATCATTGACGTTCGTGCAATATATTTCGTAAGTTTTACAAGTTTCTCGTTCTTCGTAGTTTTGAAAGCAAGAAAAATCTGTGTTTTCTTTCAACATAAATTCATCTAAACAAGCTGCCAGAGTTTTGTAAGTACACTTTTTCGCTATTAGTGAAATAAAAGATAACGCATGAATCTTTTTATTTTTTAGGTTAACTTCGTCACCTTTGCAGCATTGCAATACGGTTTTTTCGTTAGAACACGACAAATTTATTCTCGAAGCATATTTTCGAAGTTGTTAGGAAAATGATAGTGGACCTTGGGACTACTCTATTCGTTTATATCATTTGCAATGTATTAATCAGTTCCCGAATGAAGCAGGAGTTGATCATGAGATATTTGCACAGCATGTTCGTCGAATTGGTACTGTCTTCAAGGGAAAGTCTACTGGACGACCATCAGTTTTAACTCCAGAAGTTTTAGAAGATGTTCGGGCCCGTTTAAACCAAAGCCCTACAAAACCCCTCCGACAGTTGTCTGCCCAAACAGGTAAAAAGCATTTATGTAAATTATACAATTTATTACACTACACATTATTCACTTCTAGAATTGTCAAATCGAACATGCAATGGAGCTGTAAGAAAGTTGCATTTACATGTTTACAAAGTTTCTACCGTCCAACAACTATTGCCACGAGATTATAATCAGAGGATTAACGAGAACATAAATGATGACAACATGTTGGATCTTTTTTTGTTGAGGCATGGTTTCATTTAAATGGATATGTTAAGTCGCAGAATTATCGAACATGGTCTGCAGAAAATCCTCATATTAGACATGAAACAACTTTGCATCCTGTTAAAATTGGAGTTTGGGTAGCTATGTCACGTAGAAGAATATATGGACCTATATTTTTCAATGAAATCAAATGCTACAACCTTTTTTTGAACAACTGGGTACTTCCAACAAGATATAATGCAACTGCACACACAGCACGTGCAACAATAGCTTTAATACAAGAATTTTTTGATGATCGTGTCATAAGTGCGGGAAAGTTTCCTGTAAGATCTCCACACTTTGACGTATATGATTTCTTCGTGTTGTCTTTTGTTTTGTTATTATGGCAACCAACTTTAGTTTTTTAAATGATACCTATAACTATTTAGTGATTTTGAAATAAGCGTATTAAGAATTAACGCTAATGTTTGATAATATTTGGATGTGACGCTTGACGCTATAGGATTTCTATGTTTGGAGAAATATTAAAAATAAATTATAAACTTCTTGTCCGATGTCGGCTATATATTTTTTTTGTTAAAATATTATTGACAAGTATTGCGGTCAGAGGACGGAGTTACATTCACTCACCCTTTGGTTAGATCTCTCTTTCCCTGCTTTCTTTCTCTATCTCGACCGCTTGCAGAGCTGAGGGTAAACGTCTTTACATCCGGGTGCCGCTTTTCGATTTGAGAAGGGTGTCATGCAAAATTGTGGAATATTTTACTTACCGGGGCCCTTTGCCGGCTCCGCTTACTCCAGCGGTGAATCTCGACCCAGCAGCCCTCTGTAGAAATAGAAAGTCACGGAGAAGGTGTCCTTAAATGTCCTTTTTCATACTTTGCATGCATAAAGGCGGACTCCAGGTGGATATTAGCATACCTTGCCTTCTGAGCGCACATTCTCAGAATCATTGGTGCTGACCGCCTCCTTCAGTGATTGCCACACTGGTCTAAGCACAGTCAACACCAAGTCAAGACCGTTCTTGGGAAGCACAATGCAATCCACGAGGTCAGGTATTCAGCAAGCTGTTTACCGACATCACCGGTCCCCTGACAGTATTGCCACACCGCGACCGTTCCCCGGCGATGTCGTACTACTGGTGACAACACAACACCATCCTCAACAAGTGCTCAGGACTCCGCCACGCCCGACGGTCCCTTCACTTCGCTAAGTCAAGTCAAAGTATTGCGAAACTATCTTTACCAAAATATCGCCATCTCCAGGCCGATATTATCTCTGGCAAGTTATCGCCTTCTCAAGGCCGATATCCCACATAAAACCCTTATCAAATACATTTAATATATTTTATTAACAGCACTCGAGAACGAGAGTATTTTTCGTAGGTTTCCAACACGTTTACCACTCAAAGCCTACCCGTAAACTGACTGCCTTACCGTATCTTTTTTCTTACATCCCTCTGCCTGAAACGCATCTCCGTATCATATTACCAAACCATAGACAAAGTAAACAAACATGCTCGTATTTCACGGATTTACTGAGAATGTATAAGCTTTCTTAAATTCTAAATTTCTTAATTAAACAATGACAACACTGAGTATTCGCAAATATTTTTCAAAATTTAAGTTTTCCTCCTACATGGTATAAAGGATTTGGTCGTTCATCAATAAACAAAAAACATTAAAATTAAATTTCTGCTGAAAATTTTTATAACGGATAAGATGAGGATTTTCTGATGCCCAAAAATGGCAACTTTTGGTATTAAAAGTTCCTTCTTTGGAAACTTTGGATTCATCTGTCCAGATTTTTTTTTTTTAATAAAATCTTCCTTCAGAGCGATTAATGTCTTACGAAATTACATGCGGTTTTGGATATCCTTAGAGAAAAGTTCTTGAACCCTCTAGATGGATTTTGGTTTTTATGCATTTTATATTTTTTTAAAATTCTCTGTATAGATGTAAAAGAAATTCCCAAATCGTTCGATGTTTTTCGAATAGAACAGTTCGTGGTTAAAGTAAACTAGAACGTAACCGGTTTCTGAAATCCTTCTTCATTTCACATGCCCAAAATTTAAGAAATTCTGTTCCAGTTTAGAAAATTTGCCTACTCTCATAGGTAGTAAGTTTGTATAGTTCTCATTAAACACTCCACATATTCTGTGAGTAATTCTTGTAACATTCCTCGTGGATAAAAAATAAATCTAATATCTGTTGATTTGTATATATAATTTTATATTTTTGTTCCTCACCCAACAACAATTAAATTTCTACACAAGAAATACTTTCGATGTGACAACCCTGTAGGACATTTTATTTATTTTTCAACGACACGGTACATGTGCGAATTAAATCGTAAAGTTCTTGTTACGGGGCACCGCTTGTTTGTCGTCATCTAATGGAAACATTTACGAAGGCTCGTTCGAAAATAGCAACGGGAATGTCAACAAGGCGTCGGTCATTACGCGAATTTCGCATGTAACCCCTCCATACGCATAAAACAAATGCAGCGCTATCGACGCCTATAAATTTCCAATAATATAAACATCCCACGCGGCGAGGTCATCGCCGCAGCTGTCTGCCTGCCACTACTGCCAGCGAGCTTCAAAAACCACGCGAATTCCGCCAACGTCTCCAATACAACGCTTAGCCACAAATGCAGTAGAAAAAACACCATCTTCTCAAAGCTTCATGCGTTTATTGTTAACCGATGCGTTAAAATTAATTGGTGCCGTGCGCCGTCGGGATGGTCAGTGTTTTAAAACTTCGTTATACAGAAGATTTTCCAGAAATTAGATTTTGGAAAATATCGTATTCAAATTTATCGGTTTTATACACATTTGTTTTTATTACCTAACCTATTTTTTGTTTTAAAAATTCTTTTAAATGATGAAAACTCACAATAACTCGTACAATCCTTCTTCACGCATACGCACCATGATATTTCACTTCTGGTTCTATTTTTAGGGGGATACCGGACTGCAAAAATTTGAAAACACGACGTCATCGATGACGTCAAAGAAAATCTCAAGAACATCCGCTGCACGTCAAAAAATTCTCGAAAAAAAAATCGAATGTTACCTTCTTAAAAAGAAAATGTAAAAAACATCTTTATATTCTAATCGAAAATTGGAAAATAAAAGGTAATCGATTGATTTAAAATCAACACCTGAAAACAAGGCGATCATTTTAAGTTTGTAAATAAAACTATTACGCTTTGAAATGACAATTACACCGACAAGCGATTCAAGAAAGAAAATCTAAAAACAAAAGGACAATAAGATTCTTTGAAAATACAGGGTGATTGAAATTCGACGGCCAGCATGGGGATCTCGCTTATTATAAGAGATAGAGAATCGGTTAAATGGAAGCAAAGTTGCCAAATATCATGCTCATTAATAATACGTTAAGAAATTTAAAATATCTTAAACGGTTTCTTCACAATCGGAAAAAAACTAAAAATTGCGATTTTCGAAAATCGAATATAACTTCTTTATTTATGATTTTTTTCAAAATCTGTGAAAACATTCCTGAAGCCACTTTTTCTGCTTGATTGAATGCCGAGCGTACTTTATTTCTGGAGCGATTCGTTTTTGTTTTTTCAGAGCCAACTTCATTTTTTCTTATGGGCGCGATTTTTGTTGTTTAGACAGATAGATAGCACATTTCTTTCTGAATTCATTGGTATGCCACACTTACTATTTGGTTTTAATTTTCATTGAGAAATTTTGAAAAAACTGAAATTAGATTCTTGTGCACATATTAAGTTAGTTTGTATGCAATTATATGCTGAGTAGCCAAGGAAACGTACACATTTGTTTAATTTATCTGTCATTAAATACAGAATGGCGTATTCAAATGAAGAAAAACGTGATATGTTGCGTATTTTTTATTTGTCACAACGAAATTCTATTACAAGTGCTCAGCGGTATTTAGAAACTTAACCGGAGAGAATTCAACAAAGTATTAGATATTTTTCCAAGTTGGATAACAACTTAGTTCAGTATGGTGCATTTGAAAAGCCAAGAAGAAAGTACGGAAGCAAAATTTCTGCAGAAAATAAAGAAAACATATTAGCAGCAGTAAGGCGTTTCAAAATGTACCATTTTGAATGAAATTGTTATCCAACTTGGAAAAATATCTAATACTTTGTTGAATTCTCTCCGGTTAAGTTTCTAAATACCGCTGAGCACTTGTAATAGAATTTCGTTGTGACAAAAAAAAATACGCAACATATCACGTTTTTCTTCATTTGAATACGCCATTCTGTATTTAATGACAGATAAATTAAACAAATGTGTACGTTTTCTTGGCTACTCAGCATATAATTGAATACAAACTAACTTAATATGTGCACAAGAATCTAATTTCAGTTTTTTCAAAATTTCTCAATGAAAATTAAAACCAAATAGTAAGTGTGGCATACCAATGAATTCAGAAAGAAATGTGCTATCTACCTGTCTAAACAACAAAAATCGCGCCCATAAGAAAAAATGCAGTTGGCTCTGAAAAAACAAAAACGAATCGCTCCAGAAATAAAGTACGCTCGGCATTCAATCAAGCAGAAAAAGTGGCTTCAGGAATGTTTTCATAGATTTTGAAAAAAATCATAAATAAAGAAGTTATATTCGATTTTCGAAAATCGCAATTTTTAGTTTTTTTCCGATTGTGAAGAAACCGTTTAAGATATTTCAAATTTCTTAACGTATTATTAATGAGCATGATATTTGGCAACTTTGCTTCCATTTAACATTTTGAATTCTCTATCTCTTATAATAAGCGAGATCCCCATGCTGGCCCTCGAATTTCAATCACCCTGTATAGGATGGTCATTTTTAATATTTGGTATGCCTGCATCCTGCATCGACAAGAGCGTTCAATAATAACAAACATCGCGTTTATTAATTATTGTTTTCAAATAAACTACGGCATGTACAACAAGTATCTGAACGATGGGTATTTCTTCTGTGAGGCCTATAGAAATAACACGAAACAAACAAAAAAAAACAAAAATTAATATTAATATTACGCTGTATATTTTAAAATTATTTCGATTATAGAGGATGTTCCATAAAATGTTAATGTGTAGAAAGTGATTTTTTAATGAAAGATCCTGTATATGTTTACAAATTATGTCCCGCGGAGAACTGATTACAACAATATAAATATACCGGGTGTCCCACGTCATATGTTCACCCTTTTAGAATTTTTATTTTGTAAACGATTTACATAAAATTTGAAAATGATGAATTAAACAAAAAAAAATAATTTACCAACATACTATCGAGTACGATAGGACTTCCGGTTTCGCAGGAAGTAATGTCAACACCCTCTATATTTTCACATTTTTGAAGTCTGCAGATCATTGCGAGACAAAAAAAAACTTGTATGTTTTTGTTAAAATTTGTTATTACTAGTAAGCTTTTTTATAGTATACAATTCGCGTTGACTTTGTCTCAGAATGTCAATATTTTCTGTGAAATTGATTTCAGAGTTGTCTAACTCTGACGAAGTGAAATATGCGACTTGTGACTTTACGTCAGTTATGGACATATTAATTTAGTTAACATTAATGTTTTCACATGTCTCAGACATTTCATAGAACTTGTAGAAATCACGAAAAGATTCACCTTGCTTTGCAGTATTGAAGACTGGAAATTTGGTTCTAGGAAGACAGTGGGCATTTACTATTAATTCTACGAGGTTTATAAACGATTTCATAATCGTATTCTGTGATCGGTTACGTCGACCATAAAGGTATGGTCTGAAATGTTTTGTGCCCAAACGATAGCTAGTAATTTGCGCATTGTCATCGAATAGTTGCATTTAGCATTATTCAACGTCCAAAGGCGTATGCTATAGGTAAATCTTCGCCGAATTTAGCTTGTAACAACTTCGCTCCGATCACGAAATTAGGTGCGTCGGTAGTGAGAATGAACTCCCTTGAAAAATCGAGGTATTGAAATATAAGATTCCGGAGTAAGCTTTGAAATATAAGATTCCGGAGTAAGCTTTCCTCAAAGATCGTCGAAAGGCATTTGTCGTTGATTTGTCCTTTCGAAGGGGACGTTCTTTTTTTAAGAGTTTAGTGAGTGGCTTGGTTAATCCGGAAAGGTTTTCAATGAATTTTCTGTAGTACCAACTAAACCTAGAAAAGATTTGATGTCTTTCGGCGTTTGGGGAACTGGAAAGTCTTTAATGATAGACATTTTCTCAGGATTAGGTTTTACACCTTTATCGAAAATTATGTGACCTAGATAGGCGACTTCCGTTCGCATAAACTCGCACATGTCTGGCTGCAGCTTTAAATTATTACAACAGCGATTAATGTTTCCTCGTGATCTTGCACCGAATTGGCGTAGATTACGATGTAGTCCAGGTAAACGAAACATTGAAGATCCTGCAATCCAGTGAGAACATTGTTCATGAGCCTTTAAATGGTGGCAAGGGCATTTTTAAGCCAAAGAGCATACGAGTATATTCGTATTGCCCGGGGGGAGTTGAGAATGCCGTTTTGGCGCAATCTTCTGATTTTATGGTATTTGATGAAACCCAGATGCGAAGTCGAGTATTGTGAAATAAGATAAATGACTCAATTGATCTAAGATATCGGAAATGTTCGGCAGCGGATAAGCGTCGCCAACCGTATCATTGTTTAATTTCTTATAATCAACGTCTACACGCCATTTAGTTTTACCTGAAGCGTCTACTTTTTTAGGTACTATCACAAGAGTGACGACCATGGGGATACTGAGGGTCGAATGATCCCTCATTTAAGCATTTTTTTAATTTGGTCGCTGACCTCAACTTTGTGGATTTCCGGATACCGATAGGTTTTGGCGGAAATCGAGGTGTATTTATGCTACGGGTAGATCGTTAGTGGCCGCGTTCACCAGAACAAATCACTTTGTGATGCGTTTGCGATTGCTGCTGCATGTGTGGTGAACGATTACTTCGATTTGTGATTTGTTTACGCTTGCGCAAATGTCAAGCGGAAGTAAAAACTAACGTCACTCATTTGAGACATGAGTTGAGAGTACGAAAGAGAAAAAGAAATCCTTTGAGCCGCGTTCAATTAATATTAATTCTTATAAAATATGGATTTAATACAAAATATATTATTATTTGAAGAAAATGTTCCAAATGTAGATTCATTCATCTTGCTTTAGATTTAGCAGAACCTGTTTATAATGAAAATATTCAACGTGATAGGAAAGTACGAAATCTAAATTATTATGAATTAATCGTTCCAAACTATACAGATGTACAATTCAAGGAACATTTCAGGATGTCTCGACAAACATTTCAGGTAACATACTTAACATACAAATTTAAAAAGCTTATCTATACACAACGTGTTACCTTCTAATAATTTATGCATATATTCTGTTTCAGTTATGTTATAAATTAGATTATTATATAAATAAGACCGTGTATTTTCCATGATGACGTTCTCACGTTTGACGTTTTCGTGACGTTTTCAACACGTTTGCTGCTGGCAGCGCTAATCCAGCGTTAAAATTTTACACTTACAAAAATGGCGTCTGATAGCAATCATACACCAAACATGTTTGCAATATAAACAACCGTTCATCAGAAAAATTACTAACAGTTGGCCAACCGCTTGCAATCAATTACTTCTGGTGAACGCGGCCAGTGACACTTAAATTGTCACCTTCAAGATGAAAGATATCTTGGTAATTTACTCAAATATTTAAAAAGAATTCTTTTCTTCTGGATTTACATGGTCTGTACAAACAAAGGATCGTAAGGCTTTAGTCGTTTGGATGCGTCGTAGAATTTGAGAATACGACGGCTTATCGCGGAAGTGGTTATAATTTGACACATAGTCTTACGAGCATTTGTTTAGAATCACCGGCATAACCTTTTGCATTTGAGCCAACTTTCATGATAGCCTTGCAAGGGTAGATAAAATCGGTTATCCGAAAGTTTGAAATGACACCTTGCTTTATCTCGTGGTTGAGGATATCGATTTCGATTAAAGTCTCGCTGCGAGGCGCAATGACCTGTTTCTGATCCGCAGGAGGATTGATATAAAAGAAGGGCATTGATGCAATGGGATTTTTCAGAGATCTGTCCTCGAAATTAATTACAAATTGTGAGGATTTCAGACAATCGTTGCTGAGTTTTCTTACCAAATTTGCAAAATTTACTAGAGCTAGAGTTGGATTTTCTAAAGGGATTGTTACTGTACATATTTTGGTTTTGCTCCTCATTAAGAACGTAAGAAATAGTTTCATTAAGATTTTTAGGATCTCTCGTACGCAACTGATTAGAGAGCTCCGGTACGCAGTAATAAACTAATCGGTTAATGCTATTTGGTTCAACATTGAAATTTGACCGTTTAATTCATTAGCCGCAACACAATTTTGCTGAATGGCATTTAACACGCGTTTGAGTGTACTTTCTATGCGAATCGAATATTGTTGTATTGTTTCTTTCGGATTTTGTTTTAAACTCGTAAGTTCGTTAATAATCTGCCCATAATATTTTTTGTCCCGATACATAGTTTTTAAAAATTTCTTTAGTTCATGGCAACTGGAAAAATTACGATTCGTGCGTGTAGTTTTTGCTTTTCCGAGAATTTGAGTTTGAATAAAGGTTAATAAGAGACATTCTTGCGAACGCGTAGTTAACCTGAACGCATGGTTGCAATCTGTTAGAAATGCGGTTAATCTTCGCGATTCCCGTCAAACGAATGAATAAATTTAAATAACGTGGAAATTGCAATGGTTCGCGTAAGGGATACGGACTTTGATCGCGACTAGAGGGGTTTGACTTAATAAGTTAAGAGTTAAGAGTTAAGAGCTTCCTGAGAACCGTTTTCTGCCATTTTTAGGTGATTATAAAAATATAAGCTCGATATGAACAATTAAAATCACTTACAGGACGCAAAAAATCTGTAACCTCATGGGGTGCAAGTTTTTCTAAAAGCTAATGCCAATCAGGATTCGGACAGTGGCGAAGTATTGAAATACATCGGACTTTTGGAAAAATTCCCTGCAAGATTTCTTGAGAAAATTCGTCACATTATCCCACTTCTGATACCAAAACTTTTATGTTATCAATTTCGATCCACAACTTCTCGATTATTAGTTATCAAAATAAAATTCACACGTAATCTAATTTTATTTTAAATTACGTAACGTTACGTAAGTAAATGAATCTTTACAAACTTATCATTAACCAGAACACATGAAAGTAAAAGCGATACGCGACACGAAGTGTTCTTTAAGCAAACGATTAATGACTATACAAAATGGTTATATTAATAGCTCTACAGGCCTTTGTGGCCCATGGCTTGAGTGACAATTCCTGTCCATTCCTGTCTGTCCTTCGCTTTTCGTTTCCACTCTTTTACTCCTAGTTTTCGTAAGTCTGCTTCTACTTGGTCTTCCCATTTCGATTTCGGTCTTCCTCTTCTTTTACTAGTCAGCTCGCTTCTTCCTAGTATTTGCTTTGCTATCCTTTCATCTCCCATACGCTCCACATGTCCCATCCAACGTATCCTGCTGGCCTTAACGAGATTTACGATGGGTGCGTCCGCGTATACGGTGTACAGCTCTGCGTTCGTCCTTCTTAACCATCTGTCTTCCGTCTTCTTACCGCCAAAAATTCTCCTCAGTAAACGCCTTTCCCATGCTCCCAATTTTTCTTGTTCTGCCTTGTTTAACACCCACGTTTCACTCCCATAAAGTACTACCGGTCTGATTATCGTTTTATAAATCCTCAATATTACGGACCGCGAGACTTTACGTGATTTAACTATGTGCATTACAGATGCCACGCTTCGGTTTGCTTTGCTTATCCTCGCTTTTATTTCTTCTGTATCTCCTCCATCACTCTTTACCACTACTCCTAGGTAATTAAAACTGTCCACTTTTTCGAAATTGTACATTCCTCTTTCTTCTGTTCGTACTATAAAGTACCTTCCTTCTTCTCCTGTTTTTCCTACCAATGTCATGGCTTTCGTCTTCTCTGTGTTAATCCTCAGTCCTACTTTTTGTGCAACTTTCTCTAACCTCATTACTGTATGCTCTAATTCGCGCCATGTTCTTGTTATTAGTACTACATCGTCCGCATAGGCTAGACATTGGTTGCTCTTGTAATATATGGTTCCCCTAGTGTTTATTCCACTTTCCCTTACCACGTATTCTAACACCAGATTAAAGAGTACTGATAACAACGGGTCACCTTGCCTAAGCCCTTTCTCAATTCTGAATTTCCTTGTTGTTGCCCCCATTATCTTCACGGCTGCTACTGTGTCACGCAACGTCATCTTCACTAGGTCTATTAATTTACCAGGGATATTAAGCAGTCTTAAGATCTGATATAATTGGGTTCTTTCTACAGTGTCATACGCCTGTTTAAAATCTATAAATATGGCACGCAACGCTATATCATACTCGTGGCAGTGGGCTTGGACTTGCTTCAAAGTATGCAACTGGTCTACTACCGACCTGTTTTTTCGGAATCCTGCCTGATAGTCTCCTACTGTATTTTCCATATATTTTTGAATTCTTTCCTTTATACATGCAGCCAATACTTTATACGCTACGTCTAGTAAGGCTATTCCTCTGTAATTTGAACATTGTGCTTTGTTTCCTTTTTTGTGTAGTGGGAACAGTATTGCTTCCTTCCATCTTTGCGACATTTCTTCTCTCTCCCAGATGTTTTTTATCACATCGTATATAATTCTAATTAACCCATCTCCTCCACACTTTATTAATTCTGCTGCTATTCCATTTTCCCCGGGACTTTTATTATCCTTCATTTTCCTTATTATTTCCTTCACTTCTGTTAGATTTGGTTCGTTTACTTCACTTTCACTCGTCTTCTCTGTGATATTCAGCAGTTACCGCTGGTAGCTCTGTCACCTTACTTAACACCTTCTGAAAATATTCTACCCATCTTTCTTTTATCTTTTCTTGATCTCCCAGCAAATTACCTTCTTCATCTTCAAAAAATAACGTTCTGCTCTTATAACCCGTTCGTTCACTTTTTATATCCTGATAGAAACGTCTAGCTTCCTTACTTCGATATTTCTCTTCTAATTGATCTTATTTATTTTGCATGAAAGCTCTCTTCTTCTCCCTACAAATCCGTTTAATTTTTCTCCGTTTTTCTCTATATTCCTGTACTGTATTTTCTGTTCTTTTACATAACATTACTTCTCTTGCCTTTCTACTTTCTTTGATCGCTTGTTCGCATTTTTCATCAAACCAACTTTTTTTCTTACTTATCTGTTCTGTAAATTTTGATGCGGTTTGCAATATTACCTTTTCCACGCTTTCCCATCTTGCATCAATCTCCTCTTTTTCTTCTATACTTTGCAATGCTCTCCCAATTTCTTCTCTATATCTCAGTTTCACTTCTTTATTCCAGTTAATTTTTATATTCACCACTTTTTGCTTCTGGGTTTCATTTTTTCTGTTGGGCAGTTGCTGATACAAACTCTCACTAAGAAATGGTCCGAGTCTACGTCTGCTCCCCTACACGTCTTTACATCTAACACCGAAGATATCTGACTCCTATTTACTAAAACATGGTCTATTTGATTCACTGTCTTACTGTCCGGCGAGGTCCACGTTCCTTTATGGATGTTTTTGTGGGGGAAATATGTACTCATAATTCTTAACGAGCTCTCCGTGGCAAATTCAATTAACTTTTCTCCATTGTTATTACTTACCGTATGTTTACTATATTTACCTATTACCGGTTGATAAAAATCTTCCTTACCCACTTTTGCGTTGAAATCGCCCATTATAATTTTCATATCATACCCTGCAACTGTTTTCATTATATCGACTAATGATTCATAAAATTCTTGCTTTTCTTCTTCTTCTTTGTCCTCCGTAGGTGCATGCACATTTATCATTGTTATTTTTCGAAACTTTCCGTTAATTCTTAATAAACATATTCTTTCTGATACAGCCTCGAACTTGATAATTGTATGCTTCCAAATCTTTTTTATTAGAAAACCTACGCCATATATTTTTTCCTCACTGCCACTATTAAAGAATACATAATCTTCCAATTATGTTACTCCATTATATGTTTGTTTGGTCTCCTGTACAGCTACTATATCCAATGAGTATTTCTTTATTTCCCTTTCAAGCACCTTTAAGGCACCGTCCCTTTTTGTTCCTCTCACGTTCCAGGATCCTATTCTAATAATTTTTCCATTTTTCGACTGCTTTTGATCTTTTACTTCGTATGCTCTTTTTAACCGTTTTATTCCCGTGCTAGGTTGTTTTTTCCCATTATTTCCTTTATTTATTTCATTTTCCATTGCTTTCCCTTTCTCTTTTGCTGGGTTCGTCATCTTGTAAACCTCTTTTTGTTTTGTTCTTAGTTTTTTGGATTATTCATTCGCAAAATGGTTACTTAGGGTATTTAAAGCATTCGATATTAACGAGGGTTTTATAAAAAACTGCCCCGCGAAGAAATGAAGTCAATCGCAATGCCGGGTAACATGACCAAATAAGGGCATAGAATATAAGTTCTGGCGGTGATTGACTACCTTACAGGAAACGAAAGATGCGAAAATAAACTGAACGTTGAGATACATATCTAAGGGCTAGTTTCATTATCGAATTTAAAGGAGATTTTGAAATTAAAGTCACATTCAGATGTATAAACATGCAAATACGTTCTATTATTATTAATATACGCGCACAAACACAACACAAATATTGTTCATTGTGGCAATAGCAACCACTAGTGTGGTTACATAAGTCAACATAAGTCAAACTACAAAGTAAAACAAAAATATAAATTCTAAATAACCTATTGAAAAGATATTTAAAAAAATAAAATAAACCCTTCGACGGGTTTATCATCAAAAAGAACTTTTTTTATGAAATTCCGAGAAATATAATTTACGGTTTTACAAAACTTTGCATATGCTGCATAACCATCTAGCACTCACTGGTGACTTATTCGTTATCACTAATATTATCACAGGCATTTTCAGTAGTCACTTGTTCACACTGCCAGACTCCTCGAATGACTAAAATTAAGTTTTCTTTAACTGGGTTAATTTGACTTTTATCAATAGGTGACACTGACTTGCATGCGAGTCTTGTTGTGGTTTCGTATTTATACCAAACTACACTTAGGAATTTTTTTTTGAAATTGTGGTTTCACATTGAAACAATTTCCCTTGAAAGGGTTCAAATAAAAAGTATGACCATACTGTTCTGCCGAACATTGCCATTGCCTTATCGATTTTGATTTAAACAAATATCAAATCAATCATAGAACACTACATGTATTTATGCCAAAATCAGTTTAGTAACTAGATTTTTTTTTAAATTTCATAAGACTGAATTGGCTTATAGGGTTTGTAATTTCTACATTGTGAACAAATAACAATATTGCTTTTACCAGATGAAATTAGATTGAAGTGAACCTTTACAATTGCTTGTAGGGAATGCCGGCGGGAAAAGGAGGAACGGCCGATACCGGCGGGGAGAGCAGCGAGAAAAATGGAGTCACCAGGACCTCCTTTCGACCTCCTTGGGTCAAAGAGGGACCCAATCCGCTTCCAGTTCCTACGATGCCTTGGACCCTAAACAAGCGCAGCAGCCTCAAGGATACCGGAGATGACAGTCACAAACGTAAGCAAAACTTTTTTGACTTGGATTTAAAGTAAAGTCAGGTATTTTCCCTAAAACTATCAATAATCAGCGAATATATTGCTGAAGAATGTGAGCTGGACCACTCTTCGATTTATAGTCGCCGCATTTTAGAGACCTGGAATGCTGGAATATGAGTTGGTCTACTCTACAAGTTATCCTTAAAGTTCATGTTAATTTGAAAGGAGAGATTTACTGAATGGTTGTCTTCAGTCATCTATTCTTTTCATTCTTCAAATTTCATCTACTTTCTTCCGAATATTGTTAATTTATTTCTAACATAGCAGCCTCAAAAGTTCTCACAGTGGTAACAAAAATATTTTTTACAGAATTGGTCCACATTAATCAATTTGTTACTTAATATATCATGCGATCAAATAAATTTCAATATAAAGAAAATCAGAGTACTTGTTCGAACTGATTTCCATTTTCCGCAATGCGTAGCCGTATACGTTGTGCCATTTCAAATCAAATTATTATTCAACTTGGAATACCGCTAAGAACTTGTAATGGAATTTCGTTGCGACAAGTAATAAGTTCGTAATATATCACGTTTTTCTTCATTTCTTCAATTAAACATAGAGGTATACGTTTCCTTGGCATATAATTGAACCTAAGCTAACTTAATGTGAAGCACATGAATCTAATTTCAGTTTTCCAAAATTTTGTAATGAAACCATTGGGAATTAATATCCAAAGAATTTTCACGCCAAATCCCCAGCCATAAGGTTTTTAATACCGGACCGCTGTTTAATCTGTACATGCTCAGGTTCATGATATTTTAAAGATAAACTAGGAGGAGTTACATCGCAATTTTTTAATGTAATTTTTGGAAAAAGTTCATAAAAGACTCTACTTTTGTATTAATATGAAGAAATGATTACTCAAACTTATTGAATAATCCCAATATGTAATTTACATTCATGTCGTCCGGCGATAAAGTTTACGATTTTTATTGCTGGAAATCTATTACTAACTTCACACTGGTTAATAAAGTGGCTAATAGTTATTAGACAAATAACTACTATAGAAACAATTCATAAAAAATCAATCAACAATTCAGAAAGATCTAGTTATTCAACGAATAACTTTAATAGGAGATGGATATCTCGACCCTGAATCTAATATTAATATTGTGAACATCAGTACAAAATTTAATTCTCCTGTAAAGATAAAGTGACCAACGATGATTCTATGATAGAGACATAGTGCAACAGCACACAACTTGAACAGTGCAGTTGAAAAAGCGTATTTTATAAAATCCTTTTAGGAATATGTTACAGACTAAATGTATAACGTCTTTATTGTTAGAAACATTACATAACACATTATTATAAATTTAGAGGACAAATGAATATTCTTTCTGAACTAAAATTAAGAATATTGCAAGCACAAGACTGAATATGTTTGCATTCATTTTATAAGCTTTTGAACAACGTTCTGTGGAGCTCAAGAGGAATTTAAATATTATTTTACGTAAAGGGGTGGAAAATAAAAAACGCATAGATACACTAATTTTACCACAGTGGAAATAGAAACATTATTAAGCTTGGGACAAAGTATGAGTGTTAATTAGAAAACATTAACTGAAAAACACAAAGACATTGTGGAAAAATACCTACAAACTTATCAGTTTATGTAAAAATTGATATATTAAATCCTTTCAATTTATTTTGCATTCATGCAGAAATGAAGCAATTATCGGAATTCTTTAAAAATTTCTAAAGTGAGATTTTAGAAATTCAAAAATGGGATAAGTTTTTCTAAATTTTTCAATAAACCAAAATTTTTTTAAGGTACAGAGTTCTGATGAGGCCGAATAAGGCCGAAATACATATATAAACTCTTTCCTAACACTTTCTATATTGCCAGTTACACAATTTTAGTTAATTTCATAATTTTCATCTGGCAAGAAAACTTGATTTTATTATAATTGTCAATTTGTTGCCTTTGTATTTAATGTTACAAAAGCACTACTAGATTCTCTATCCGTTCAAAGGTTCGCCATTGCAAGTTTTGTTTAGTACTATACAGTACAGTATTTTAAAATTAATTTCTTTTACAGAATCCTAAAAAAACTGATCACTTGTTCAGTAGTTAAAATGAATGAAAAAAATACACACTTCATATGCCAAAAAAGGGAAGAAATAAACATTAATCAAAAAATAGAAATTATAGATACAACCGATAGTATGAATATCTTATTTACTTACTTATTTAGCTTTTTTTAAACCAGACATAATTTACTTCAAAATGTCCAATGTTACAAATTTTTTAATAACCTTATTTTTAAAGCACTTTCTAATTCTCCACACTATTATTAACACTTGTTAACAAAACTGGCACAGCACATGGCACGATGATACTGTCATTGGTTTTTAAACAATATTGACAACGACAAAACTTTCTTTTCCGATGAGGCCTGGTTTCATTTGATAGGATACATTAATTCCTAAAATATGAGGACCTGGGGTACTTAAAACCCTCATATTTTCATTGTAGCCCCACTCCATCCACAAAAAATTGGTGTTTGGATAGGTATAAGTTGGAGAAGATTGATAGGTCCAATAATTTTTAATGGCACACTAACATCAATTAGATATCGGCAAGAGATTTTGCACCCATTTATTAATCAACTGCATAACGAGTAGCAATTTGGGTATTTCCTTTAAGAGTTTTTTGGAGATCGGATAATTAGCAGAAATATGACAAACATATGGCCTCCGCGATCTCGCGATCTAACTCCTTTGGATTTCTTTGTTTGGCCCTACTTGAAAAATTCCATTTTTAAAAAGCCCATTAAGGATTTACAGGAACTTACCCAAAGAATCGTCGAAAAGTGTGATGAAATAAACAATTCTCCCCACATTTTGCAAAATGTTATTAATGGATGTCGCAGAAGAGTTAGAAAATGCCTCGAAGAAGACGGAGACCATTTTCAACATCTGTTGTAAATTCACGTTCAAGTTATTTTCAATGTTTTATTTTGTTTGGTTCCAAATACGTAATAAATCATAATTATTGGTTATGATTTTCTGTTGACATTATGTCAAAATTAAACGTCAATTTGGCGTTTACTGATCAAGTAAAGAACATACGTGAACATGCGAAAAAATGAGAGCAACACACTAGATGGTAAAACTTTTTGTACACATGTTATAATCCATTCACGATCTTTTGATATTCTAGAATGCTTTTCTTTGATAAGTTACCTGCATGTATTATGATTGAAGTCAAAATCTGACGTGAAAAAAATTATGACAGTGTCACCGATGTGTTGCTAAAAAAGATTTTATAAATAGGATTTGGTCTAAAGAGTGAGGTATTGCGACGAACATAAGACAAAGAAAGCTAGCTCCGATCAGCTGGGTTGAGTCAAAACATTCGTGTGCTGCGCGTTTTAGTGTGGCAATGCTTAAATTGTGATTTTGTTGTAATATTATTTTCTCGGTTTTAAGTTGCTTGTTCTGATTTATCATGAGTTATTATTTACTTCAAATTTCAATATTCTTTAATTTTTAATTTTTATTTTCATTTTTACACTAAATTTCTTATTTTTAAGATGATTTTAATTTGAATAATTTATTCCATTATCCATTAAAACGCATATCTGATAAAAAAAAAGTGCATTTTTACTAAAAAATTTAGAATTTGACCCAAACCACGTGATATCGGTATAATGTGATCTTTGACACACTTAGAGGATGCTCATTCTATCTTTCTCTCACTTACATATTTATATGAGCAGTATTTTCTAATGTTTAATATTTTAGATTTCAGGAATTACATTAATTAGAATTTTAAAAGGACGACCTGACGACTTGAAAACTTCTCTATCTGGCAGACGTAAAAAGAAGAACATAGTTACAAATAACATATTTAGGAAAGATTTGCAACGACTATTTTGGCAACATAATTTGAAAAATTAATATTTTGCTTTGGACAAATTACTTACAGACGCTCGCAATACTTTGGAATTTAAAAGAGAAAGAACAATTTAATCAAAATTATTAAATCGATGGGTTACAATCATAAAATGCATAACGGACGCAAAATTTTATGCCCAACACATCGTTGCATCCAAAATTTCTTTTTTGAGCAGATTCTTATAGTTTGAAAATTCTTGCGAAAATATAGTATTCGTGTACCTATCGAAACTTGGTTTTATCAAAAAAAGTCTGCGGTTCGTCGATGGATACACGAAACAGATTCGAAAAGTAACCCGGCCAAAACTAAAAGTGAAGCGAAACGTTTTACAATTTTGCATGAGGGATCAAAACTGGGGTTTTTGGAAGGGTGTGACTTGTTACTCGAACAAAGTTAGGAACATAAAACTCTGAATGGAGAAAGTTTTCAAGTTTCAAATTTTGTGGTTAATCAGCTTATTCCTGCGTTAGTTAAGCTGAAACGTAAATATGTGGTGGTCATGGTCAATGCACCGCATCATTCGGTGCAGTTGAACCATCCATATTTTTTTGTAAATAAATGCAGGAGTGGTTGGTTAAATACAATGTCGAAATTAATCAAAATTTAACAAAAAAAAAGGAATTGTGGGAATTAATTAAGTCTTCTAGAACAGATGATACGCGACTGAAGAAATTTTGAAGGAGTACGGTTATGAACTTCTTCGATTGCCCCCATAACATTGTCAATATAATCCAATTGAGATGGCATCGGAGCAATGTAGAGGCTTTTACCATAAATACATAAATTCGAAACCATTATCGAAAGATAGGGTTGCAAATTTATGGCGCAAGTCTCTTTCAAAATTTTCCTCTGACATGTGGCAAAATTATTGTAACCATTGTGAAAAATTAATTTCGGAGGACTGGAAAAAATATATGGAAAATTGCTCGATTGAAAACATTCCTCCTTTCATTATTACATTAGGAGAATCTGATTAGGATCAGAAATTGATTATGAGTCAGATTCTTCTGTGGAATCAATGGAAAGGGAATAAGATATAATTATAATTATAATATTAATTATAATCATAATAATGTGTTTCACTTTACATGAAGACACCTGAATAACTTGTTGGTTAATAAAGCAATTACTGTAAAATTTTTACCAGAGATAGAGGCTATTAAGATTAATCTTTTCGTAGAAATGAATTCTGAATAATTAATAATCATTTATTATTAAATTAAACAAGTTTAAATATCCACGCGATTTCACATCGCTGCTGCATTCGACGTGTGGCAAAGTTGAATACACCGAGCTTTCGGTCAAGGATAAAATAAAGTCTAGTCATAAATTTCTTCGCTGTTTAACATCGACTCCAAATTAAGCAAATTTCAACTTGCTCCGATTAAAATTTTTTATTAAGATATTTTGTTTCAAATAATGTCAGAAACGTGTCCCTCAAGTTTGATGCATCTTCAATGAAACATGTTGTATATATATATATATACACAAAGACAGGGAAGACCCGGAAGAACACTACAACATATATATATATAGTTGTAGTGTTCTTCCGCGTAAGGTTCTGAAAAGAACCGCTTGTGTCTTGACGACGTTTCAGCAGAATCACATCTGCCATCTTCAGGTCTTCTCAACTGCTTGGTTCTGCTTCTCGTTGTTATGCGAGACGAACTGACTTCTGTCGGTGCCGGTGGTGGTTTATATACCGAGTTGTGGTCACGCGTCATTACGCTCGATGGTTTTCTGGCTTGGCCTCTCGTTATTGGTCGTGCCGGTGGACTGACTCCTCTGGATAATTTCGGTTCTGTTTGTAACGCTGGTTTCCATGTCGTTGGTAAACGTTGAGTATCGCCTCTAGTATTTAGGTTTCTCGGATGTTTCTCGCTTTCTATGGCTTCTCGTATGATTCTTTTTGACAAATGCTGTACGTTGGCTATAGTTTTTGTATTGTCGAAAACTATTTTGTGTGTGGTGGATGTTACGTGCTGTGCGAGTGAAGATGTTCTTTCGTTCTTTTCGACCGCATTCCGGTGTTGTTCTCTTCTTACACTAATTCGTTCATCTGTCCTATGTAGACTTTATCACAATCTTGGCAAGGGATTTTATATACTCCTTGACTTTTTAGTTGGATTTGTTTTTGGATTAGGAAGAATGTTGGAGATCTTCTTATCCGTGTTGAATATTGTTTCGACTTTGTGCTTCCTGAGACCCTACTTATTTTGTCCGTTGTGCCTTTTATGTACGGTAAGCACGTTCTTCCTAGTGGCTTTTCTTCTTCCTCTTCTTGTTTTTCTCGTCGTGATCTTTGCGCTTTGATGATCTGTTTTTCGGAGAATCCGTTCTGGAGTAGTGCTGTTTCTAATTTCTTCAATTGTTGTTGTTTGTTTTTAGCATCCGCCAGTCTTTGTGATCTCCCCACGAGTGTTTTCACGACTGATTGTAGTGTGCGCTGGAAGGTGGTGCGACTGGGCTTTTAAGTACCGATCCGTATGTGTAGTTTTGCGATACACTGAATATCCGAGGCTTCCGTTTTGTTCCTTTATTATCAACACGTCCAGGAATGGAATACTGTTGTCTTTTTCGATTTTCATCGTAAATTTGATCTTCGGGTGTATTCTGTTCAGATGTTCGTGGAATTTTCGTAGTTTTTCTTCGCCCTGTGTCCATATCATGTCGACGATACGTTCGAACAGTTTCTTCTCAATTGGAAACTAAAAATTGCATTTTTCGAAAATCAAACATAACTTCTTTATTTATGTCTTTTTTCAAAATCTGTGAAAATCTGAATCACATTTTTCCACTTGATTAAATGCCGAACGTACTTTATTTCTGATGCAATTCGTTTTTGTTTTTTTAAAGACAACTTTTCTTATGGGCGCTTTTTTTATTGTTTAGACTAATGGATAGCACATTTCTTTTTGAATTCATTGGTATGCCACACTCGCTATTTTGTTTTAATTTTACATTCTGTTTGACATTTCAAATGTACCATTTTGAATCAAATTATTTGTCGTCCAACTAGGAAAAATGTCTAATATATAATATATGTACTTGGTTGAACTATTTCCAGATAAGTTAAATTACTTCCATTTTAGCCGGATTTCATTTTCTTAAAAATAGAAATGTTTATTTAAAGAAGAGTGTTTTTATTAAATTAATTAACAAAGATCCAGTGTTCATGAAATTTCAAAAGCCTGTAACTTCAAAACAGTTGAACATATGGGATATTTTACATCATTTCAATCTAGATTTACCTTTATAATTCAAAAGTGCAAAAATATGCAGGATGTTCTATTTAATATCATTTTCCTAAAAATAAAAAAGTTACAGCGGTATATAACTATTGGAATAATTTAATTAGGTATTGGAAACATTTATTCGCAAATAACGATTACTCGTTACTCAGATTAAATTATTTCATTGTTATTTAATATTGAAGGGCGGAATGCATACAACTACTAGTCAATTTGTTACAAAAAGATGTAAAACCTTTACGAATTATTATATATTGAATTTTTCAATATTTTTATTTACGCCAAGCAAGCGAATGCTCATCTACCCCCACTCATCAAATAGCGATTCAAGTAAAATTTGACGAGGTAAGGATAGAATGAGCTTTCAATCGCTTGGGCTAAATACACCTTTAGAAATACGTTAGAATTATTTAACGGTATGTATAGATTATATTTTTTGTAAGGTAGATATTGTCAAGTAAACATTAAATTGACAAATACAACCAAATTTACAATTGGAAAAATATCGTTCCGTATTTTGTGCATAATTTTTAGAGAACTGCAAATTTATGCATATATTATAATTTTTCTCTTTATTTCAGTGAATTCTGGCATAAAATTTTTATCAATTTTGTCATTTGGAGTTTAACTTTTTTATTGTGATTTGACGTGTACAATGCTTTGACTGTCCATATATGAATAAAGAATTGAATTGAATTGAATTGATGATACTTTTGTATAAAACATTTTTTCATATATTCAACAGGAACGTTATTGAAGAAACCCGGTTAAATGCCACAGACTGTATATATGATTGACTTAGAAGTGAATAAAGAAAATGCCTTTAGCGCAAGTAAGACTAACGTTTTATGACATAGACGGCTTGGCCATATGAATAATAATGATTTAAGATTGCTTGATTTACCAAGATTTGAAGGAAAATGCTCCAGTTGCATAGAAGGTAAAAGTACAAGAAGATCATTTAAGGCAGTTAAAAGAGAAAGCAATAACATTAGAGAATTAATATATTCTGATTTAATTGAGCTAAATGGAGATACTTGTTTCCAGGTATTAATTATTATGATTATTCACACTATGTTGTCGTAAAATTGTTAAAACATAAAAATGAAGTACCAATTTGTGTTGAAAACAAAGAAACTGAGATTAGATAATGGTGGTTCACGTCAAATTATTTCAAAAGATATTGTACCTCAAAGGGAATAGAATTACAATATATGACACCCTATTCTCCACAACGAAATGATGTTTCAGAAAGAATGAAACGGACACTATTAGACAGAGTAAGAACAAAGTTTGCAAAAACAAAGTTGCCAAAAGAATTATGGGGAGAAGCTTTATGTTGTTCGGCGTACGAATTGAATAGATGTCGTAGTAAGATATTAAATGGAAAAACACCATCATCAATAAGGTATAGAAAAATAAAATAGAGAAAATAAGAATATTTAACTCAAAAGCGTGGTGTGTAACAATCCCAAAACCAAGCAAATTGGAACCAAGGGCTAAACCTACGTTTATGGTAGGTTACTGTGGATACGGATACACGCTTTGGGATTATAAAAAATAATCATTTCAACAGACATATATATATATTATACGATAAATTACCGTGTAAATTACAGAATTAATTACGGTAATTTACCACAATTTACAAATTTTCAATTACCGTAATTTATCAATTAATTACCATCGTTCATTGGTAAATTACTAAAAAAATTTGATCATAACCTTTAATGCGTACGTGGCAGGATCACATTTGTATTGTATTTATATTTACTAGTGTGCATTGCAACGTAAAGATCTGAATTAATAAGTGATAAGTGAACATAAATATTCTGCAGAGCAAACCGCAAGGGAGTATTGTGTTTCAATTTTCAATATCAGTTTACTAATATATACTAACTTTTTTAAACATGGGAAGAAAGGATAATATCAAAAGTATAATTGAAGGGTTTGGTGCAAAAACCGGTCAGCTCCATTTTTTTTAATTTTTCAGTAGCAACAAAAAACTGTTTTTCAAAGTAAGGAAACTCAATACAAACTAGAAAATTTGGTTTCAAATATTTCGTATTAGAAATCGTGGAGCTGTTCGTTTTCAATTCCAAACGATGCGGCGCGAGAAGTAGAATGAAATTCAACTAAAAAGTGATTTTTAAAGAAAAATGGAGCTGGCCGATTTTCGCACCAAACCCTTCAATTCTACCTACCTTTCAAAAACAGCTTAATAAAAATTCTTACAAATGCTTATATTGCAGTCAGCATTATGCCCTTAATGCAGTGGTTTCCAAACTTTATGTTTCTACAGCCCCCTTTAAAAAAATCTTATCTTGGCGCCTCCCCTCTTTATTTTGCAAAATAATTAACACATTATTAAAATGATAAATGGATTATGAAAGTTATGTTATAAGAGTTTATTTACATTTTCACTTTTTTTATTTATAATATTATGTAAATTATATGTTTAAATAAACTTTTCGCGCCTCCCTTTGCACCAGTCCGCGTCTCCCCAGGGAGGCGCACCTCCCAGTTTGGAAATCGCTGCTTTAATGTATTTAGAATGACAAAACATTTAATTGATAAATGCCGACACTGGTCAGACAAAATTAAAATTAAATTATGCAAAGAAACGAAATCTAATTTTGTGAGGAAGAATCAGGGCCAGGGCCCAGGTAAAGTTTATTAATGTTTACGTCAACTTATTCTATTTGTCTCTTCATCCCAGATTAATAACAATAATACTAATTTTATTGACAATAGTGATAGTGCTGACAACGTAATAACTATAACTGAAACTAAAAGCACATCGTCCTATTCACTACTTCCACAATCACAGTCTTCTATTCATTCATTGGTAGATACAATGAAATCTAATGAGGAGGTAGGTAATATTATATTGAGTTTCCATTCTTTTAAAGACAAGAAATAAATATTTCAGAATATTATATGGGAACTTTTAGCTAGAGCTTGTTATGCAACTGCTACACCTTTGCAATTCACTGAAAATGATCATTGCATATGTCTTTTTAAGAAAATTAGACCATCTTTAAAACTAGCAAGTAGACATCGGCTATCCAATACTTTATTGAATAAAGAATACAAAAGAGTTAATTTAAAGGTTGGTGAAAAAATCAGAAAACCAAATACTGTGGGACTACAAATTGATGGGTGGAGTAATATTCGAAATGATTCTATATTAAATATTATTGTCACAATTCCTGCCCCAGTTTTATACCTCTTGTATAAAACTGGGGCAGGAGTATAGATGTAAAAAATAATAGACATGATGCCCACTATAACGCCAGTTTAATTAAAAATACTATAGAAGAGTTGGAAATACAAAGGATTTTTAGTGTTATCGCAGATAAAGCAAGTAATATGAAAGCTGCATGGTCCTTAATAAAATAAACTTACCCAGAGAGCAAAATTAATTGTTATGGGTGTTGCGCCCACATGTTAAATTTATTAGCCAATGACATAATGAAATTAGAAAGATTTTCAGTAGCAGAATTGAAAAGCAATAAGATTATTAATACTATAAAAAAATCTCAAATATTAAATGCCACCTTAATCAAAATTCAATACAAGATAAGAAAATTAAAAAATTGAAAATTCCTGCACCGACCAGACGGGGCTCTATGTTTAAATATTTGGAGTCGTTACGGTACAATAAAAAATTTCTTCAAGAATTAACAATAACTGAATCTGTGTCTGCTATACTAAATAACCATAAAGAAGTAAAAAAATAATATTTTAAGCGATGATTTTTGGGAAAATGTTGATTATCTGTACAATAATTTGTTACCATTAAATCGACATATTACCGCGATACAAACCACAAAGCCATTTATTTTACATGTGCCAGGGAAATAAAAGAAACAGTATTAAAATTTCTAGAACTTCGCCGAAAAATGAGCATCCAACTAATTCACCTAGCGGCTAAATTGTTAGATCCATATTTAAAAGGAAAAACACTTAATAAAGAAGAATATATAAGAGCGTTACAATATATTTCCTTTGTTGATGAATTTTTTTTCCCAAATATACCTTTAGGGGCAATAATGCGTGATGTTGCTAATTACAAAGAAAAAAACGACTTATTTGCCAACGAATTTATGAGGATATGCTTAGACGATCAAAAAGTTGGTCCTGTGGTGTGGTGGAAATCGTTGTGTGCTACCACAGAGTTAAGTCAAGTAGCAGTGCAAATACTCAACAGTCCATACACAACATCGGCCTCAGAGAGAACCTTTTCTATTTATTCAAACATTCGTAACAAGAACAGGAACAGACTAGCCAACGAAGAAAGAGCAGCAAAGTTAGTATACATTCAAAATAATTTAAAATTTGATGAAAAGGGCAAAGATAAAATGAAAAAGCATTTACTGATAGAAGATCTGTCTAATGGTAGTAATAGTGAAATGGAAGAAACTGATGAAGAAATGGAGGAACTTACAGAAACTGAAGAAAGTACTAAGTTTCAGAAGAAAACCAGGAAGGAGAGAAAGCTAAAGTGAAACACTAGAAATAACATTACAAATCTTGTTACTTGTTTTTGTTTTATAAGTTTATGTACTTGTTATTTTCATATTTTGAGAAAAAGTTTTTAGTTTATTTTTATTATTTATAGTTTTACTGGATTCCTGTTTGATGAGGAGTAAATCTTTTTACTGCGGTAGATACCTTCCACTTAGCTTGTAATAGCACCACAATATCTGCTTTCTAACTTTCGTCGTTAATGAAATAATAATTATAAAAGTTACATCGATATTTTCCGAAAACCATAAATAAAGCCTCATATCTTAAAAATCATAGGACTGGAACCCCTTATCAAACTCGCCTTAAAATTCGATATAATATATAGGCTATTCTATATAAAATAACGAAGTTATATAATGTACAGTCAAATTGAGACATCCTGTACATTTCAAAATACTTTTAAATTATGCGAAGCTTAAAAGGATGATACTTTTGTATAAAACATTTTTTTATATATTCAACAGGAACAGCGTTATTGAAAAAATCCGGTTAAATGGCACAGACTGTATATACAATTTATCTTTTATCAGAAAAGTATTACCTCAATTTTGTGATCAAACAGTGAAAAGTATAGTACTAGTTTACATTTTGAAATATTCCAATTGGTATAAATACTGTCAGTGCCGGCTCAAGGAAGATTTGGTCCAGTTGCCTGGCCGCCAAGATCGCCGGATTTAAATCCTATTGATTTTTATGTGTGGGGACACCTGAAAGCAATTATTTATCAGACCGAACCAAATTCACTCGAAGAACTGAGACAGCGATTAGAAAATGCAGCGGAAACTTTGAGGAGAAATCCCATTATTTTAAGACGAGTATGGGACAATCTTCGACGTCGGGCTTACACTTTTACACTTTGAACAAACGTTATAATAATCTACCTTCATATTTTATAAATGATTCTGTTATTTAATTTGCAACATTATTTTTAACAGGTTTGAACTTTTTATTGCCAATTGTTATCCCAAAGCCTGCTATTTGTTTTTTAATATTCTGACTTTAAAATTTTAATCAACAGCAATAAATACGATTACAGATGTGTGAATTAAGCAAAAATTATATTTTAGATGTGAGAGATAAAAATATTCCCACTCAGGGTGTGAAACCAGGACTTGCTGATCGAAAAGCCGGTGTTTAGACTGCTTAGCCATTAACGCACTTTACATATTGTTCCTAACGTTACATAAAGTGTAAGTGTAAGTTAGACTTCCCATCGTACAGATATGTATGAAAATACTAACCACAGTTAGTGACACTCAAACATTGAAGCTTAAATTTAATTAAGACTTTGCGATCTTAATTTACAATATAGAAACAAAAATGATTTAAAAAAAGTTTTTCTTTTGCGTGTCTCTTTATATCATTAAAGTCCGAAAGGTCCGTTTTGAGACACCCTGTATAGTTCGACAAGAAGGAGAGAGGTATAATTCACATAGAAAATTGCTTTTAGTTAATTAACTTTCCTGACAATTACATTGAGCTTACCAGCGACGAATCAAAAAGGATTTTTCACGTATCCGAAATTTCTGGGGAAACACTCTAAAGTTAGATTTCCGAGACTTGTTTCGCTTACGACGAATTTAATTTAAATAAAACACTATAACTACTATATAACGACCGAAACTGATGACAAACTTTTGAAAAATTATAACAAAAAATCCAAACCCGAACTTAGAAAAAAGAAATTAAATTAAAATTTCGACGAGATTTAACGCGAACCAAACATAAGGAAACCGGGAACTGCTTTATCTCCCTCGCTTAAGCTACTTAAAGGCTCGTCACCTCCTGGAAAAGTAAGAAGGGAAATTCTGCGAGACCAGCAAGAATTTGAATTCAGACGGCCCAAACAGTAGCTTCCAAGCGAAATTTTTCTCGTTACGAGAGGGCGTAAACGTCTCGCTTTTACCGAGTTTTACCAACGTCGGTCGTTCAAGGGCAGAAACGCACAGTGGCCGTGATTTACTTATTGCTGAGTCAATGAGAAAGGAAAAACTTTATCTTGGTAACCTGATATTAGTATTGATTTGAAAACGCATCCGAGCAAGCAGAGCTGATAATCAAACGATTAAAATAAAATAAAAATAAATTACTTCTATAGATTCTCTAAAGCATTTTTCCGGGTCCTTACAACAGGTTGTACCCAAAGAAATGTCTAAGTGAATGCATTTATTATCAGATTTGAATGCTCAAAAAATTAAATGAAATGGCAGAAAACATACTATAAAATATCCTTTCTTACGTCTTTAATGCATTTAAGTCAGTTGCGTGACAGCTCTCAACTTCCGACTTCCATATATTATTATTAGATAATGATACGTCATTTTTAATAATTTTTTCTCAAAAATTTTCCCATTAAACATAATACATTTTTGATGTGGTTGGATAGAGAATTTAATGAGCTATATGTATCATGAAAAAAATTGGAGGCTGCTATTTAAAAAAAATGCCGACGACGTCTTACTTGAAAACAAATGACTGGTCAAGAATTAATTTTCTTTTTTTCTTTTTTAAAAACAGTTATTTTTTCAAAATGTCAAAAGTAATGAAATTACGAATTTTATTCCAGACTTTTGAGGCTTATTGCATAGGTACCTATTTAATACTTTTTATTTCTAATTACCTATATTATAATTTTTCATGAAAGTAATAAAATATTTCAATCCATTCGGAAGAAACTTAAATTCGAATAAAAAATATTATCTGGGGCGCTAAAACCATTGATTATATATATTACCATGGATGCAGCAATAGCTTAGAATGTATACTGCCCACATAGCAAAGACAACTTATTTGCTAGCTGTTCCTCTCTGTAGTATAAGTTGGCCATAAAGCTATTTCAATTAAAATTCAGCGCTATTTTTGTGGAAAATTATTAATTTATTAAACTATTAAACCTAAAATATGTTTAACGAAACAGCCTTATTAGGATTTAACAAATAATGAAATTATGTTAAAACATACCTTAGGCACAATTTTGATACAATTATCCGTATAATGGCATAACTTCCAACTGTCAACAAGTGCAACTGACAACCAATTCGCCGAACTACGTGATCAGACGTGATCGCACGTGTATTTGTGAAGGAATAACTAAAAGATAACGTTAATGCCAGTTTTGTATACTAGAAGAAGATAAGTAGTAAAAAGCAGGTTGGGTATCCTGGCAATATTGTCTGAATGTGTTTCTTATGGAGTAAGTGTATCCATGTAATATATATAATCAAAGGCTAAAACTCCCTTTACATCGGGACTACAAAACCTCTAAAGCCAGCAGTGAATACGAATGTATGGGATGTTCCATTTAAAATAAGAAAGTTATTTATTTTCGACTTCAGGCTGAACCGGAAGTACGCTTTAGCTGAATTTGTATTATTTTGTATTATTTTGGATATTATTTTGTATTATTTTGGATATTATATCGTATTATTTTAGATATTATTTTGTATTATTTTGGATTTTATTTTGTATTATTTTGGAAATTATTTTGTAGTTTGTCATCCATTATTACCAGGTGCAAATTTTCAACGATCTATAAAACTCGATTTCATTAATAATGTTTTCATGATGTTTTTATTTTGATTAATATTCATTTCAAATATTTCCGTTACTCTTGAAATTTATTATCAAACAACTTTTCACAGATCAACTCTCAAGACAACAATTAAAAGACAGTGATAATTCACAACCGAAGGAATTATGAAGAATGAACTGCTCGACGGCCAGTTCGTAGCTAATCACGATACCCTTACTCATGTCTTGCTAATGAAAACTGAATTTAATTTGCGAGTCTCTGATTGTAAGGATAAACTCTTTGTGAAAGAAATATTATCCCGTTTAGTGACGTAAAATTTCGGGAAATTTATAAATGATGAAAATTTCATGACATTTTTCGGTAAATCTATCATTTTATCAAAAATGTCGGAAAACTTTGAAATTTTCGAAAGTTTCATAACTTTATGACATTTTCATGAAACTTTCATATACACCGTGTACCAGAACTCGCGCCCCAGAGAGCAATGGCAAATGTCAGTGGCAACACGGAACACATATTCAAAAACTAAAATTGTTTAACGTAAAGGATAACTAAGTTAAGAATAAAAAACAATAGCGAATCCCAAAAGCAGAACAGATGGCCATAGGTATTGCGTAGGCTTTCGTTAAATTGCTAGGATACGTAGAAATGCATTGTTGATATAAAAAAAATGTGAAAAAACTGGTCCACTTTATTCTGACACTGCTGTCATTGATTTTTAATTTTAATACCTCATTTCAACTAATTCAGTGTTCCTATTAGAACTTCATTTGACTTTTCAGAGAATACGGTCGCATTGACATTACAGTGGACCAAAATATTTTTAAAAGTTTTATAGATAACAATGTTCGATCGTTTCCTAGCAATATTTAAAGGTCCTATGTTTTACCTACGTGAGAGCTATCGGTATTGGCTACCGTTTTTTCGTCTGCATTCGAATGCAGTTTAACATAGACAATTTTAGTTTCCGAATTTACTATCTCCGTTGCTGTATGCGCAAACCCTTGCTCTCTGGGGCGCGAGTTCTGGTACACGGTGTATGTCATCACATTTCAAATTTTGCACTTTGTTTTAAATATCGTTTTCATGGTGCGACGTTAAAATTGGTGTTTATAGTAATAGTTACTGTTGGGGTAAGAAGTACCTTTCATAACGATATTACTGTTACTACAGCACTATTGAAATCTCAAAATAGCACGCTCAGAGAGATAATTGTATCAGCACTATAGTGATAGCAGCAATAACTGGTGAGAATAAATACAGTGTGGATAAAAAGTTTGGAACACCTTAAATATTACCTAAAATATTTTCTTTTTGCTCGGATATGTCGTTTATTACTATAAATTTGTCATATTTTAGAATGGTTCATTGGACAATGGCGTACCGTTGGGTACAAAAATAATTTCAATATTTTTAAATGGAAAGTTTCAGAAATTTTTGAAATTTTCATTTTCAATAAATGAGATATCAAAGAAGGCACGCTTAGTGACTCACCGTGTCATCATCAAAGAATACGCTGTTAGTCAAACGTTTTCTTGATTCTCCAACATTTTTCTGCTTATGTCAACCGACTTCGTAAATCAACAGTTCATTTCTTTCTTATGTTTTATTCATAGATATCATCTATCTTGACGTCATCAACAAACAAAGCCAAGATAACAGAATTTTAGATTCAAACAGTTCCCCCTTCTGGTTGTGCAGATATTACAACATTAAGACTTAACATTGAACTGAAGGATTATTTTCCAGTGGTGGTGCCCCAACTTAAAAAAGTCCAAAAAACAGAGCCACAGGAAAATGGCACTCTAAAGAAAGACACCTTCGTCAAACCTCAGCTAAAGCCAATTCCACCGAAAGATACGACAAAACTACAATCTAAAGAAGTCAAGGTGCCCATCAAATTAAACAGCGTCAAGGATCGAGAGCTTCCGCCATTACCCGCGAAACGGGATTCGTTGAAGGATGAAAATCTTGACAGCATAGACAAGGCAAGTTTAAATATAAACATCCAACATGCGCCAAAGTCGTTAATGTTTATTGTCGATCGCAGGCGATGCCGGCTACTAGAAATGCTTTAGTCAGGCAAGAGAGCATGAAGAGGCTGTCTATACCCAATGCCCCACCCATGCCACCACCAGCGCCGGCCATGCCCAAGTTAATTGAGACGGATCTCAACGATAAACAGAAAGAAAGACTGGCTTCGCTTAGGTAAATAACAGAACGCGATAGATCAACCTTGAATTTCTCTGATTTCTTTTGACAGGTCACGTCCTAAAACCAGGCCAGATTGGACGCAAATGCTGAAAGAAGTTGAAAGCGGAAGAAAACTGAAACACGTGGAATGTAACGATCGATCAATGCCTCTTCTTCCTGCTGTTAAGGCAAAGGGGCAATTTCTATACGAAAGCGAAAAGCAAAACGCACATAATGAACTTCTCAAAGAGGTAAGTAACTCCAAACAGACTTCCTACGAATCACCTACTGAATGCATTCCAGATTCAACAAGGACGTAAACTGAAGAAAGTGAAAACCAATGATAGAAGCAAGCCTATATTGGAGGGCCTGCGAAAATTCCGCAGACAGATGACCATCGAAGAACAAATCATAAAGTCTCAGTCCATGGCCAGTATACCACCAGTAAGTGATTAATACATTTCCACACTATGCTCTATCAAATGGTACTTTGGGTTTTGGCACAGGAAGAAATAATAGCCGATGAGGCGGATGAAATGGACGACATCGACAAGGTAAGGGATGACCTACAGAGCACAAAGCAACTTTTGGCCCTTGAACTGAGAAACAAAGAAGCACAAATACGTGAAAATAAACGACTGATATCGCGAATACAAAATCTTGAGGCAGAGCTAGAAAAGGCGAATACCAATGAAAAGGAACAAGTGACGAAGGCGTCGTCTGACGTAGACGAAAAGGTAAGGATGCACTTCCAATTACTACCCTCTAAATAAGAACCAATTTTCAGATAATGAAAAATTTGAGAGCCGAAACGGTGGAAGCCAGGAAAATATCTGAAGAACTAGAGAAGAAATATACGCAAGCCGCGGAGGAATTAGACACGAAGAAGTCCGAACTAGATGAAGTCAAAAAGCAAAACAGGGAACTGGAAAAGAAGCTACAGGAAGTATTACAAGGTATCTTGGTAACTCATCAACTAACATACAGCTGATCCATTAAATAATTTAAGGCAAGAGACAATCCATAAGTGCAGACAGAAAAGTGAGCACGACAAACCAAGAATCAGAAGAAGAAGAAGAATTCGAACTGTCAGAGTCAGAAAGTGATGGAAGTGACAACGAAGAGAAGCGAGAGAAAAGAGCTCAGCGAGAAATCAAACTATTCAGAAACAAACTGAAGAGCTTCAAGAATAAGCAAGACAACGCGAAAAAAGAAAGACTCGCCCTGAAAGAACAAATGAAGAAGCATCAGCAAGCCATAAAAGAAGAGAAAAAGAAGTACAAAGCATTGCAGAAGGAGGTAAGTGAACTCAATTAAACAAAGCAGAAAGAAATTCTATTTGCAATACTTAGGTCGATAAAATGGCATCACTAATGAAAGACTCAAATGAAGATGAGGAGGAGGAAGAGGAGGAAGAAGAAGAGGAAAAGGAGGAAAGTGAAAGTGAAACAGAAACTAGTGAAAGCGAGACTGAGACAAGTGAGTCCGAAACCGAATCTGAGAAAAGCCAGAGCGAGCCTGAGGATGCTCCAATGGAGAAAATAAAAACTAATCTATCACAAAGATCGAAGCGACATGAGAATTTGTTGGGGGCCCTCAAAAAGGGCAATTACTTGCTCAAGGCCAATGTTGAGAGATTGCAGGATGATCTGAACAAGCAAAAGGAATTGACAACAGCGCTGCAAGAAGATCTTGATTCAGTACTTGCCGAATTAGGTTGATATCAGAGGCAACAATTATTGCATCAAAAAGTAAAATTGCATTAATAACGCGTGCTGCATTGTCGTTGTTATGAATGAGTGCCGGTGCACAGGAACGCTTTTAGAGGTGCATCCTATCTACAACACAAGTATTTATGCGCTTTGTATATAAATTAAGAGAGTTGGGAATTTTTAACTAACCACTGCTTAAAATAAACATAAATTTTTATATTACTAGTGTTATTTTCATCAACAAAATGTATACATATTGGATATAATACGTTCAAATAAAGTGTGTTGACATAACCCCACTTTTAAATTTGTATTTTCCACGCATTTTACGTTTAAGAAAAACAGAAACTTTGTTTAGAGACTCAAATAAAAAAAACGACTTACCTTTTTGGTTCATGTATCACAGAATTATCCGAAGTCACATAGAATGAAGCACTCACAAAAAAAGTTGTGACAATTTGACATTTGCCAAATTAGTTAACATAAAATTTTAATTAATGGTCAGTGTTGCCAGATATACCAAATATTGATCTACAAATGTACTATAAGTCTATTTTTAAACTAGGAGGAGTAACAGTTGTCGGCCTGTCGTAGGTAGATTCACACTGTAATACTACATCAGAAATTAATTTGGCTTGGTTAGGAGGTTTACAAATTCTTCAAATAACCAATTTTATCAATAGATTTGTTGACAAGTTTAAAACTAACTGAAATTGTCACAAGAATTATGAAAAATGTTAATTTTTCCGTTTAAATTGAAGGCTTGTGTAAAACCGGCTATCAAACACCCAATAACTTTGTCAGTTTTTGGCGGGCAAAATTCAAATTACTCCTCCTAGTTTAAAAACAGACTATAGATCAGTTCAAAAAGTACTAAGTACTATGTTCTTTCAAATCACTGCACCAGGATGTAATCGGTGTATTTTCATCTCGTTTCATTACATAAAGCTAGGAAAGGAAAATACCACTTCAAGTGCGGTTTGTTAAATTTTCTTATCAACTTTTACCATGAGATTTGGACGACATGTCGTAGCTTTACTATAAAATAACCTTAAGATGACAATAATGGTTTATTTTTCAGTTAACCTATTAACGTTTTCGATTGACCCCATCAGTGCGCACTTAGAGTAGTGTTGCCAGATCTAAGAATTTTTGTCACCAGACCGACAGTTCAAAAATCACCAGGTCAAGGATAAAAATCACCAGAATAGGCTTTATCATTACAATTTTAATATTAATAAACTTAAAGTAATATCTAGTAGTTTTTACTACACATTTTACTTAAAAATACAAAACAAAAATATTTTTTATTTAAAAACTTACCCTACACAATAAATAATACAAAATAATATCATAAAATATTTAATTATACCGAGTGACTTTTAATGATTGAAAATTATTTTATTAAATTGGCAACACTTTTCGATGTTTATGTTGGCGTACTGGATTTTTAAATTCAAAATTTGACACTAGATTGTCAAATTCAAATTCGTCTATTGTCAAATAAAAAACCAAATAAATCAGATTTTTAAACATCAGTTTATTATCAAAATGGTTTTGAGCGCAGAACAAAATACATTTTTAGTAATGGCTTATTTTCGAAGTGGAGTGCAAAATGAAAATGGTAATTGGATTTATTCACTGCAGCAGGCCTATGACGAATTTATTGAGATATACCCTGAACAAATTGAGTTTCGTCTTTTTTCACAACATTGTGCAAGAATAATTGAACGTTTCTTGCAATCCAGTAATGTAGGAAAAGGAAAATCCACCCCACTATAATAACACCCGATGTTGTACAAAATGTTAATGATATTGTACAACAGAATCCTCATGTTTCCGTACGTCGCGCGTCTCAACAAATAGGTATGGATTAGCAATAAATTTGGTTCTTTTAAGCTTTTCTATTTCAATTTCCTGTATTTAGGAGTTTCTTATGAATGTACTCGGAAGATCTTGAAAAAACACCTTCGTTTCCGACCGTACAAATTTTCGATGGTTCAACAACTTCACCCACCCGATTTTCTTCAACGCACTCAGTTTTGTCAGTGGTACAACAATAACTTGCTAAATAATATTGACCAACAGGATATTACTTTCTTCTCCGATGAAGCCTGGTTTCATCTCTCTGGGTTCATCAATTCACAAAATTACAGGACTTGGTCAGAACATAATCCTCATAATTTGATTGAAGTGCCTTTACACCCACTTAAAATTGGTGTTTGGGTGGCAATGTCTCGGAGAAGAATTGTTGGACCAATATTCTTCCGGGAAACAATTAATGCCCGCAGATATCAGAGACTTATATTGGAACCATTTATAAACCAATTAGATGATATTGAATTAGCAAATGGCTACTTTCAACAAGATTCCGCCACTGCCCACACAGCACGAACCACAATAAATTATTTAGAGGAGTTTTTCCCAGGGCGTTTAATTAGTGCTGGTTTGTGGCCTAGTAGATCACCCGATTTGACAACACTGGATTTCTTTTTATTTCCGCATTTAAAAAATGTGGTGTTCCGTAATCATCTTAACAATTTGGAAGAATTACAGCACGCAATTGAACAAGCAATTGTAAATATCAGACCTGAAACGTTGATTAATGTATTCAATAATTTATCACAAAGGATTCAGTGGTGCTTACGTGAAGGAGGCCAACATTTTGAACATTTGCTGTAATCCATTACCGAACTTCTTATTTCCTTATTTAAATAATGTGGCGTTCAGAACATGTATTAAACAATTTGGAAGAATTGCAGCAGGGAATTGCAAATATGGGACCACCTGAAACTTTAATAATGCCTTCAATAACTTATCTCAAAGGATTCAGTGCTGCTTACGCAAAGGGAGCCAATATTTTTAGTTCCTGAATAATAATAATCTGTTACAACATTCTTCGTCATTACTGTAAACATCAATTTTAACCTATAACTACACAACCACGCAAAATTAACGAACTTAACAAATACTGCCAATTCCTCAGTGTTCCCAACATACTATATTTGCCTCAATCATTAAAAGTCACTCGGTATTTTGAATTTGTATATTTTTATTTTACATTAAATATTTTTTCATGAGTTACTAAATATCAGCTTTTATTTCTAATGATTTTTTTTCGATATCACAATGACTTTTTTGAAGCTACCGCATTTTAAGTCAAATCTATCGTCTTTGTTAGGTCCAATATACCGCGATCATTTTTCGAGACCTGGCAACACTGCTCAATCTGCTCATAATAGTTGGCAATGCTGCCCACAAGAATTGTTATACATGAAAATTATATAGGTTAAGTGAACATCACATTTACACATTAGCGATGATCATATTTAAAGTTGAAAGCATTTAATTATTGATACATGAACATAAAGTGAAATGTTAATTTTAAGTTTAAAAATATTTCTTTGATAAGATGCGGTACGCCCAATTAGTAGTGGGTCCTGCTGGTAGTGGCAAGGTAAGTTCACACATCATTCTCTTGGTTTCCATAACAAAATACGTTTCCAGTCCACTTACTGTAGCGCTCTAGTACAACACGGAATAGACAATAAACGTGTCATTGAAGTTGTGAATTTAGATCCAGCAGCTGAACACTTTGATTATGAGCCACTGGTAGATATACGTGAACTGATACACGTACAAGACACAATGGAAGATGAAGAGCTACATTTTGGGCCAAACGGAGGCCTTATCTTCTGTATTGAATATCTTATTAAAAATTCTGATTGGTTACATGAAAGACTAGGTTAAGATTTCAACTTATGCCCAACATAAGATTTTTAAAAAATTATTTTTAGGTGATCATGAAGAGGACTATATAGTATTTGATTGCCCTGGCCAAATAGAACTCTACACTCATCTTACAACGATGAGGAAACTCGTGAATTTACTGCAGCTATGGAATTTCAATCTCTGCAGCGTCTACTTGGTAGATGTCCAGTTCATGACAGAAGGTGCCAAATTTCTGTCAGGTACAATGTCAGCATTAAGTGTCATGGTAAATCTGGAACTACCACATGTAAATTTACTCTCTAAAATGGATTTACTTAGCAAGAATGTACGCAAACAAATGGACAGGTTCTTAGAACCTGATGTGCATGCAATCTTGGGAGATATTGAATTAAACAGCAATCGCTTTAATGATAAACACCAAAAACTAACTGAGGCAATTGGGAAATTAGTAGAAGATTATTCACTTGTGCGGTTTATACCTCTGAACTTGAAGAACCAAGAAAATTTAGGCGATATTTTAATTACTATAGATAATGTATTGCAGTATGGTGAGGATCTTGATGTTAAGACTAAGGATTTCGAGGAAGCTGATCCGGAAGAAGATTAAAATTGACAATAGTTTCACTAATTTAAATTTAATAGGTTTTTAATAAATGAATATTTTTATAATATTGCTCATTTTGTTTTTGGAGGAATCCAAGCTTCTATTTTCGGTCTTGTGGTGCTGTAAGGCATGTATTGTTGACTTGTCCCTGAAAAATTTTCTGTATGCATTGCCATCCACTTGTACTTAGGTCGCGATGGGTCTTGAGTTGGCAACAAGTCGGTCTTATAATGTAACCAACCATACCAATCAGCTGGGACTTGACTACCATCATATTCAAGCCCTGAAAATTACATAACATGGTGGAAATTGTGAATTAAATCTAGGTAAACTTGCAATTTATGATATTCGTTTTGTGCTAAGCATTACTATCCTTTAAAACTACCTATCTAATAAAAAATTACGCCAAATCAAAATCGTGGCGTGAAATTTCTTGCTTTTTAATATTTTTGACGTTTAGTACTTAAGCAAAATGTCACTATATTATAACTATGTTTAATACAAATTTTGACTGTGGTAAGTGAACAGTCAAATTGGCCAGACCAAACAAGTGTTCAATTTTCCCAATTGCTGATTGGTGAGGTAGTGTAGTTTGACCGTTGACAAATTTTGTGCAGTTCGACTGTTCACTTAACTCGCCCTAAATTTATTTATTTTGACAAAAACAAATATAACCTCAATATAAAAATTTGATTTACCAAATTTGTCGAAGGACCAATTGTTTCATCTCCAGTTAACTTTATCTGTCGGTTTATTCATGTAGTAACGATTGTGATCACAATTATTATTATGGGAATAAATTGACTAATAAAGTTAATTGGTGATAAAAAGACCTGTTCAATTTTAAAAAGAACATTATTTAAAATCAATAATTATAATATTAACAGGAGAATTAATTTTAATAAAAGTATATAATAAATTATCTTAAATGGATACTAAAATTGGCACTATAACGCTCTTGGTTTCACTATCGTTTGATAGCTTCGTCAGGAGCGAAGCTATAAAACGATATTGAAACGTAGAGCATTAGTGCTAATTTTAGTGTCCGTTTAAGATAATTTATTACACAATTTCACTGGACAAGAATCTACCTTAATAAAAATATAGAAAAACAACTGCTTTGCTTTGAAATAATAATTTCAAATGAGCAAAGCAGAAGATAATACTCTTGTTCAATGTTCATTCAGGTATCTGATTAATAGCAGTGTTCACAAGTACGGTTTTTCATGCATGACAGAACGGGACACTCTAAAATGTGAAGTAAAACTGCATGCATGTTCGAATGAGAGTTTGGGGTCGATGCAGGTGTGTTGGTAAGAACGCGAAATCAATCATCACATACACTTTTATTTCAAAATTTGGAGTGTCCTGTTCTTTCGCGCACGAAAAACCATACATGTAAAAGGCCCTATTGAAGACAGTCATGATGTTTAACCTGGCACCCACAGGTAATGCAATAAAATGTGCAATAAGGCTTAATTTCGCTAGTCCCTAAGATGCATCACTGCAAACGGCCAACCAAATTTTAAATCCTCTTTTAATATTCTGCGAAAGAACATGTTACGATGATTCTTCTTGTTAGCACATGATATTTAAATTATGGTTGTAAGGGCTCATTCAGGCCAATCTTATATGTAACTTTCGATTTGAAAATTAATACAGTAAACTGCACATTTTCGTAAATCCATAACATACCGTATTTCGGAGCGTATTCTACCCAGCGGTTTCTACCATAGAAGTAATAGTTATTCTCAAAGTATTTATTGCCATCTTTATCAGTTCCAACATGCTTCCCAATTTTTAAATCATCGAATCTGCAGTCCAAACATACTTGAATAGCCAAACAAATTTTGGATCAAGTTTCTTCTTGTAAGTTACATAACCTCATACTTGCCTGTATAGTTTATAGAGAGAAGCTCTGATACCTCCGTTCTGCTTTACCATTTTCAAAAGGTTCGATATTTTTTCCAAACCTGTGTATTTTAAAAACATTTTGAATTATTTTACTGAAAATAATAAAAAGCAGTTGTCAAAGTAGAAATCAACGATGTGGTAATACCAAAGACGTGTTATCTTAGACCCACTATGGCCATAGATAACTAGATGAGACACTTAATCAGTGTCGCCAACCAATCGCAACTAAACTTCGCTACTTTTTAAAATAAGAGTCTCTATTTTCACTTTAAAAATTTTTAAAAGTCGCTACTTTGTCGCCACAAATTTAAATTTATAAAAATGCTATATTACAAAATATAGGTAACTACCTATATAATAATACAAAATAAGATGAGAATGTTGCCCTATATGATTATATGTACATAATAGACAACAAAATAAAAGAGAATCGAACATTTAATAAGAAGTTTCGATTTTAGCTCTCTTAATTTGCTGAGTAGTGTCTATTTGAAGTGAGAAGTGACGAAGTAAGTACTGAAAATCTAACTTCCCTAACTTATTTTATTTTATTGTTCTTGTGTTTTATTATGATAATGATAATGATAATTATGTACATACAACATTTCCAAAAGTCGCTACTTTTCGCTGATTTGTTGCAGGCGCCGCTGCGCCGCTACATGTTTCTAAAAGTCGCTATTGTGGCGACAAGTCGCTACGGTTGGCAACACTGGCAGTGTTGCCAACCAATCGCAACTAAATTTCGCTACTTTTTAAAATAAAAGTCTCTATTTTCACTTTAAAAATTTTTAAAAGTCGCTACTTTGTCGCTACACAATTGACAACAAATTTAAATTTATAAAAATGCTATATTACAAAATATATATGATTATATCACAGATAATAGATCTCTCCAGATAGCCATCGAAATAGGAACGAATGGACACTCTAAAAATAGTTTGTTAAATGCACGATAGATGTCACTTGTATGCACAAATTGGAAAATCGAACATTTGTCACAAACCATTTGCTAATTCCAAATCTCAATTGGCTCACCTATCGCTAGATGTCTCGTTGAAGTAATAGAGAAATACTTTTAAAATGGAGCCAGGATCCGATAATGTGACTACGATTATAATATGCTGTTAATTCTCCTTTTAAACTTTGCATCACACCTCTTAGTTATAGAGTTTGTTTAAATATTACTTATATTTACAGGTTTCGGTTTTCCACTCTGCTAGTGTAATAGTAGCGCCACCACATATTTGGTGCACTGTCTCCAAACTAACACCGAGTTTGTCTCCAAATTGGAGCGTCAAATTTAAAGCATTTGATGAGCCATTTGTCTAGTTCTATTATCTGTGATTATATGTACATAATAGACAACAAAATAAAAGAGAATCGAACATTTAATAAGAAGTTTCGATTTTAGCTCTCTTAGTTTGCTGAGTAGTGTCTATTTGAAGTGAGAAGTGACGAAGTGAGTACTGAAAATCTTTTATTACACATTAAAAAATAAACAATTGCTAAAATGTAAATTACTTACAATTTCCCTCGTAATTTCCTAAACTAATTAGGGTGCATCCGACGATCCGACATCCGACTTGCAAAGAAAACAGAGCACATGTATCGCTATCGCATTTTAAAGCGTAATTACTGATCTCTCCGACAGAGATAGATACAAAATTTTAGTTTGCTCATACGGATGTGCACAAGAGGACCATGAAGCGGATGTAACCTTAACGTCCCTAACTCATTTTATTTTATTGTTCTTGTGTTTTATTATGATAATGATAATGATAATTATGTACATAAAACATTTCCAAAAGTCGCCATTTTTCGCTGATTTGTTGCAGGCGCCGCTACATGTTTCTAAAAGTCGCTGTTGTGGCGACAAGTCGCTACGGTTGGCAACACCGTGAATAACGTAACGAATTATCGAAATCAGATTGTGCTGCCCTCGAGTGCTCTTTGCCAACTTATAGAAAAAGAAACCATTTCAATACCAGTTCGTTGACAGTTATTTGTAGAACGATTTCTATGAAATGTTCTACAGTTTACGAAATTTTTTATTTTCCTGGCTCTTTGATTTTCAAATAAAGTAGCTGTCGTTTACTCGAGAAATACATTTACTCAGATTGGGCGCGTTCAGCGGACGCAACAGTTTACTAAAACGAGAAACGTGTTTCATTTATGTTGGGTTTAAACAAGTTGGAGCAGTTTAACGCTGTAACAACTTACTACTGTTATTTATAATCAATCAATATTTGAATCTGAGGTTAGGTTTTCATCCATTATGATTATAAATAATTATTCTAGATTATATAGTAAAAAAATAATTTTAGATTACATATCTTACAACATTACAGTATTACTCCTTATAATTATAATAAAAAACTGAGATGTCGGCAATTCGAGGTTAGAATTTAGAATGTGGGCAGAAAAAAACAAATGACTCGCTGGCACCGCACTCACCGTCAATTATTTCTGGTGAGTAAATTTGACAACTATTGGCAGTCAACACAAGTAACCATTAACCGTTCAGCGTACCAAGTTAACATACTCAACAATTGTGTCGGCTGAACATGCCCATTGATTACTCTGCTTTTACTCCAACAACCATTGGGTTTGGCATTACGATCAGCGCACGCTCTGAGCAAAAGTATGAGAGAGCGCGAATGCGTTTCGGTGCATGTAAGAGTGTAATGCGGAACGCACTGAAAATAATCTGTCATACCAACTTTATCGATACATTGATATTGTATAGAGAAGTGCAACGAATATAGTAATCATAGTAACGATTGTAACAAATACAATAAATGATTACTGACCATTCGAGCAACGAATAGTAACGAATACTCCAAAGGACGAAAATCGACATCTCTAGCCTGTTCTATTGTAAATCTGGCCGCGATTTTGACCAATTATGATTGGACACATACGTCCTATCTTCTCCACACTAGTGTTGTAAATACTCGGATGATTTTGACATTCGAATACTGTGCATTCGAATGAACGAAATTCTCGGTTCATTCGAACTCGAATTCGAATACAACTCCGAAAGTTAATTCGAATGCGCATTCGAATGAAAAAGATTCTCGGAATCATCCGAATTCGAATTCGAATGCGCTAGCGTCGTCGCATTCGAATACCAGAAAATCCTCGGATCACACGAATTCGAATGCAACATCGAGAAAACCATTAACTTGGTTACACACAACGTTCTATTTAACGAATATTATCTTCATCAGTAATAATATGGCGTAACTTTGAAATTTCTCAGTAAAATGTGATATTCATTACAGAAAATTATATAGGACACACTTACAATTTTTTACCATTTCTTTAAATTTTGTACAATTTATACTTGTCCCTATTTGTATAATTTTTATAGCAATTTTTTTTTCCAAAAATTTATGCAATTTATGCATAAAACATTTTACTTTCGCCTATTAAACACGTCTTCGATTATTTCGAACAAATAAATAAAAGGAAAAGCAATAGGAAATTCCATTATATTGTTTCTTATTTTTATTGGGACTATACATTGGAGATTTGCGATTTTAGATTATATTGCTATTGCTGTTGCGTATGCCGATGTACACTTCGGAAGAATTCATCCAAGTATCCGAATACTCGGATTAATTCTAATCCGAATATCCGAGTACTTGATAGATTCGAATTCGAATTCAAATTCAATGCCGAATTCGTGTGAGAGAAAATAATCGGATTAATTTTAATCCGAGTATCCGAGTACTTGGATGCAACGAATTATTTGCATCACTACTCCACACTGTTTTCTTATAAAAAAACAGACTATAGCGACATTCGAGTTGATCACGTGATCCGTAGTCCTTTTAAAAATAATTTTTCTTCATCTACTTTCGTTATTTAGTTTTATGAGATACTTGCCGACCTTCTACTACTTTCAAATAATTATTTCTTTTTATTAATTTCATTAGTTATAAATGTAATAATAACTTTGACGATAATAACATTAAATTTTAGATATTTTATATAATTTAATTATTATTAGTTATATAATTAACTATAAAAAATTAATGCTTCATGGAAAATATAAAATCTGAAAAAACGCGAAAAGAGGACATTGTATGAAAACACTGCACAATTGTCAAAATAATGGTAATTAAACCAGTTCCTACAGATGTATAGTAATTGAATATTCTTATCATCTCATCCAAAATCGCATTTTCATTTTAATACTTTAAATCTTAAAGTGTAAAGTATTAAAACAATTAAAGTTACTTAAATTTGCGTTCTGAATAGCAACATAAACTTAATTTGGAATTTATTAATTTAATTATAATCTTGACTCACTTAATTAAAATTATATTTACATTTTCAGGCAAATGGTGATGCATCTTTAGGCAAATATATACCTGGCAGCACTAAAGGCGCAGCTGGTCAAGAAGGCCTTTTCATCAAAGATCACAAGTATTAAAATAAAAATGTTTCAAATTTCAAATAAAACAATCTATTATTATTTCATCACTTTGTATACTCCATATAACAACAAGATATGACAGACATGTAACATCAAGCTCGATAGAGCCGTGCTTGGGTAGGTATTCCAGCAGAACTCAATAATGGCCAAGATCAAAAACATGACTGGCTTCGTGTATAAAGTGCAGTGCACTAGGTACAGCAGACTGTGAAAATACCAACTGTAAAACTGGTAATGCAAAGATCGAGCACAAGCTACACCGATTAAGTTTGTTACAAAAAATGGAAGCACAAAAAGCTGGGCAGTCTTCGAGAAATTAAGCTCACGTATATTCTTCTCTTTTCTAGGCTCCACATTCCTCTGCCTCAAATCACTCTTCAGCTGCTTCTCAAAGCTATCGAGGAACTTTTGTTGTTCCTCAGACAAATCGTTCAATTTATTTATTTGTGATTGTAATTTAAAGTCTGTGACAACCCGATTTAAAACAGAGTAGCTCCTGAGGTACTTCACAATCGAAGGTAGAAATGCAAGCAACACTAAAATGTGCAATGTGAACAGCACCAAATGAAAACATCGGTCTTCAAACATGCTCTGATCTAAAAATCTGTAATTCACGGTCCATTTATGCTCAAAAATTCGACTCAAATCAAAGCTGCCTCGCAAGTAAGACCAGAAGTTGCTATATAAAAAAGGCAAACCAAGAACGAGTTGTACAAGGCCACAAACAAAGAGATTCAAAACTACTCCATTATAGGTTAGGTTGGTCAAGTATGCTGCAAGTAAACATGGGGCATACAATAAAATATTCATCTTCACTGAGACTGCAAGTGAATAAAAGATGCTGCCGGTAATCCACCTGTTTGACAGAAACATATCCAAGCTGATATAAAATAGTAAAACTGCAATTGGGTCGTTGAACAAACGCAAGACAAATATCGAGTGAATTCGATATGACGTCACAGTGCTCAATATGAGAGCATATGGTGGAACCTTCTGTGTTTTGCAGTAGATTTTAAACGAGAAGTGCAACTGTAAAATGTAGAGCAATACGAAAATGTATTGCGCCAGTCGAATATTCTGTCCATGCGATGTGATATAATAAAATATTGTGTAGATATAAACAAATCCCGCCGGGTAAACTAGCGGCCCTGTATCACCTACAAAATTTAACTCATTACATAACTACATAAAGTTGAAGGTAACCAACAACTTACCTTTTAGCTCTCCATAATCTAAAGTTCCATTCAAAACGCCCTCAACTTCTTGCATGTACGCTCTCCAATCAATCTCCGTGTAATTAATGCGCTGAATTATGAAGATATTGAGAAGGAACTCGAATGCGAGCAGGCCCCAGCATGTCACATATAGGTATTTAGGGTCAAAAATTAATTTACGTAGAAAATCTGAATTTACGTATTGCTTGAAATGGTCACCCATTACAAATATGCTAGAACACTTCCTTTGCGCTGATTTATTTTTAGTTCGAGCCATTTTTTTCCTGGCAAAGTGGCAATACTTCAGTTTCTAGGTTAAGTAATTGATTGCAAGCGGTTGGCCAACTGTTAGTAATTTTTCTGATGAACGGTTGTTTATATTGCAAACATGTTTGGTGTATGATTGCTATCAGACGCCATTTTTGTAAGCGTAAAATTTTAACGCTGGATTAGCGCTGCCAGCAGCAAACGTGTTGAAAACGTCACGAAAACGTCAAACGTGAGAACGTCATCATGGAAAATACACGGTCTTATTTATACCGAGTGACTTTTAATGATTGAAAATTATTTTATTAAATTGGCAACACTTTTCAATGTTTATGTTGGTGTACTGGATTTTCAAATTCAAAATTTAAATTAGTCACTAAATTGTCAAATTGTCAAGTGTCAAACAAGAAAACTAAATAAATCAGATTTTTAAATTTATTATCAAAATGGTTTTGAGCACAGAACAAAATACATTTTTAGTAATGGCTTATTTTCGAAGCGGAGTGCAAAATGACAATGGTAATTGGATTTATTCACAGCAGCAGGCCTATGACGAATTTATTGAAATATACCCTGAACAACAAATTGAGTTTCGTCTTTTTTCACAACATTGTGCAAGAATAATTGAACGTTTCTTGCAAACCGGTAATGTAGGAAAAGGAAAATCCACTGGTCACCCCACTATAATAACACCCGATGTTGTACAAAATGTTAATGATATTGTACAACAGAATCCTCATGTTTCCGTACGTCGCGCGTCTCAACAAATAGGTATGGATTAGCAATAAATTTGGTTCTTTTAAGCTTTTCTATTTCAATTTCCTGTATTTAGGAGTTTCTTATGAATGTACTCGGAAGATCTTGAAAAAACACCTTCGTTTCCGACCGTACAAATTTTCGATGGTTCAACAACTTCACCCACCCGATTTTCTTCAACGCACTCAGTTTTGTCAGTGGTACAACAATAACTTGCTAAATAATATTGACCAACAGGATATTACTTTCTTCTCCGATGAAGCCTGGTTTCATCTCTCTGGGTTCATCAATTCACAAAATTACAGGACTTGGTCAGAACATAATCCTCATAATTTGATTGAAGTGCCTTTACACCCACTTAAAATTGGTGTTTGGGTGGCAATGTCTCGGAGAAGAATTGTTGGACCAATATTCTTCCGGGAAACAATTAATGCCCGCAGATATCAGAGACTTATATTGGAACCATTTATAAACCAATTAGATGATATTGAATTAGCAAATGGCTACTTTCAACAAGATTCCGCCACTGCCCACACAGCACGAACCACAATAAATTATTTAGAGGAGTTTTTCCCAGGGCGTTTAATTAGTGCTGGTTTGTGGCCTAGTAGATCACCCGATTTGACAACACTGGATTTCTTTTTATTTCCGCATTTAAAAAATGTGGTGTTCCGTAATCATCTTAACAATTTGGAAGAATTACAGCACGCAATTGAACAAGCAATTGTAAATATCAGACCTGAAACGTTGATTAATGTATTCAATAATTTATCACAAAGGATTCAGTGCTGCTTACGTGAAGGAGGCCAACATTTTGAACATTTGCTGTAATCCATTACCGAACTTCTTATTTCCTTATTTAAATAATGTGGCGTTCAGAACATGTATTAAACAATTTGGAAGAATTGCAGCAGGGAATTGCAAATATGGGACCACCTGAAACTTTAATAATGCCTTCAATAACTTATCTCAAAGGATTCAGTGCTGCTTACGCAAAGGGAGCCAATATTTTTAGTTCCTGAATAATAATAATCTGTTACAACATTCTTCGTCATTACTGTAAACATCAATTTTAACCTATAACTACACAACCACGCAAAATTAACGAACTTAACAAATACTGCCAATTCCTCAGTGTTCCCAACATACTATATTTGCCTCAATCATTAAAAGTCACTCGGTATAATAATCTAATTTATAACATAACTGAAACAGAATATGCATAAATTATTAGAAGGTAACACGTTGTGTATAGATAAGCTTTTTAAATTTGTATGTTAAGTATGTTACCTGAAATGTTTGTCGAGACATCCTGAAATGTTCCTTGAATTGTACATCTATATAGTTTGGAACGATTAATTCATAATAATTTAGATTTCGTACTTTTCTATCACATTGAATATTTTCATTATAAACAGGTTCTGCTAAATCTAAAGCAAGATGAATAATGCCATCTACATTTGGAACATTTTCTTCAAATAATAATATATTTTGTATTAAATCCATATTTTATAAGAATTAATATTAATCAAACGCGGCTCAAAGGATTTCTTTTTCTCTTTCGTACTCTCAACTCATGTCTCAAATGAGTGACGTTAGTTTTTACTTCCGCTTGACATTTGCGCAAGCGTAAACAAATCACAAATCGAAGTAATCGTTCACCAGACATGCAGCAGCAATCGCAAACGCATCACAAAGTGATTTGTTCTGGTGAACGCGGCCATTACTATAGTCTATTTTTAAACTAGGAGGAGTAATAGTTGTCAGCCTGTCGTAGGTAGATTGACACTGTAATACTAAATCAGAAATTAATTTGGCTTGCTTAGGAGGTTTACAAATTCTTCAGATAATCAATTTTATCAACAGATTTGCTTACAAGTTTAAAACTAGCTGAAATTGTCACATGAATTATGAAAAATGTTAGTTTTTCCGTTTAAATTGAAGGCTTGTGTAAAACCGACTGTCATCCATAACTTTGTCAGTTTTTGGCGGGGAAAATTCAAATTACTCCTCCTTGTTTAAAAATAGACTATAATTAGAGATAAGAACTCTTAATATCTATAAATAAGCAAAATTGCAGTTATACCACTTCACGGATCTGTGCCGGTGTTACTCACTTAGAGTGTACTTTGTTCGAGTGAGTGTGGAGTCACAGCCATCACATGCACCATGTACTGCATCGCATCCGGATCCTAAGTACGCTAACTTCCGTTGCTTCGACGTAACCTCAAAATAAAATTAAGTCAGTGTACAGTCTATGTATGTCAATGTTCTGTGATGTCAATGTAGTGCCAACCAGTGTTGCCAACTTGGTAAAATTATTACCAGATCTGGTAATGTAGAGATGAATTTAGTAAACAGTAACTAGTAAAATCCTAATAACGGAAAATTTTAATTCGGTTTTGTGTAAAACACCGCGATGATGTGAGTGAACACTGAACACCCGACACTCCGACAGTCCCGACTAGTGATGTAAATAATTCGAATTAAAATATTCATGCATCCAAGTACTCGGATACTCGGATTAAAATTAATCCGATTATTTTCTCTCGCATGAATTCGGCATCGAATTCGAATCAATTTCCCTTCAAACCGAGTACTCGGATATTCGGATTAAAATTAATCCGAGTATTCGGATACTTGGATGAATTCTTCCGAAGTTTACATCGACATACGCAACAGCGGCAGCAATAGAGTCTAAAATCGTAAATCTCCAATGACTGTCTATGCACAGTGCTTCTGATGAAGGATGTTGAAGAAGAAGAAGTGAAGATAGATCTTTAGCAACCGAAGGTAGTCTTATTACATTTCGCTATGAAACATTTTATTTTGACATTATGCAATATTAATAAGTATTATTTCTGATACATGTAATTCTCTGAGATAACACATTGCAAGCATCAACGCAAAACTTGGATCCAATCCCATCAACATCGGCAGAAGTTTCAACTTCAAAAAAATGGAAGCATCAACAAAATACTTTAGTGAGTTTTATTTCGAGAGCTATATCTCTTCCTCGACAGCAAAAAATTAATAAGTTAATTATAAATATGATTGTGAAAGATTTACAACCTTTTCCTAAAGTTCAAGACACAGATTTCAAAGAATTACTTTTTCATCTAGAGCCATCTTATAAAATTCCTAGTCGGCCCACATTTACAAATTCGTTTTTACCAAAAAAGTATAGCGATGTCGTAGACAAATTAAAAGATTTGTTAAATTTGACTAAATGTTCATGCATCTGTAGTCAATGAGAGTTACATAGGTGTCACTGCTCATTTTGTTACTAATGATTGGAAATTATATTCCTGTCTTTTAGAATGTTTTCTTTGTGAAAAAAATCACATTTCCATAACTTTATCAGTTGAGTTAAAGCGAGTAGTTAATGAATGGGGCATCGTAAACAAAGTTTATGCTGTTACTACAGATAATGCGGCGAACATGGTCAATTCAATTAATCTATCAGGATGGACTCATGTTCCATGTTTTGCACATACGGTAAATTTAATTGTCCAAAATAGATTAAAACAAATGGAAAATATCCGCCAAAAAGTAAAAAATGTAGTACAGTTTTCTCATAGGAGCACTCAAGCCAATAACAAGTTTTTGCTACCCAAAAACAAATGGATGCAGATTCTGTTGCACTTAAATTAAAAAACGATGTTGCGACCAGGTGGAATTCAACGGTTTATTAAAGTCCAAGAACCTCTTACGGCTACAATTGGTTTATTACTGCACAGTCCAGTCGAATTGTTATCAGAAGACGACTGAATGACATTAAAACAAGTTTGCAAAATTATATATATATATCTTATCTCAAGGCTTGGGTTCCTGAGTAAATTTTCTATGTGATCGCCTTTAATTTATTTCTAACCGCAAATTACTTTCCTGCATTCGCTCGACTAGAAAGTAATTCCACCTTTGGTTGAAACAAACCAATGCTTTGAAGCTCAGTCAAATAGTTAATCGTAATTAAATATTTTATTTTCTTTCTGTAAACCCACCCTAGGAGTTACATATACTAATTAGCATATGTAATTATGTACGAGTTCTTTTCTGTATTATTATGGGTTTTATAACAGGTTTATGAAAAAATTCAACGGATTGATAATGTGCAAATCAGTGTTAAATGTTAAAAAATAATGATTCTAATTCACCTAATATGAGTATGTCTGCGCAAAATAACGTTTTAACCTAAAAAAAAAAAAGGATAAAAGGAGGTAAAACGCGTCAAACTCAATATCCATAAATAAATGTGAAATTTAGTGAATTAGGGTACGTTCATGAACGAATTCGATACATAGCAGATAAATCGTAATTATTCGTTTCGACTTGGTTGTTCTTCTACATGCGTTAGGGAATGCCAAACTAGGATAAAATAGATATCATTTCATTCATAACTTCTATTCGATTTCGATTTGGTTAGAGGATAGGCTTGAATATAGTAGAAGCTTTCTTAAATTCTTTTTGCAAAGAAAGTCCATTAATTACAATACCCGATATTTTTGAACTTTTTTTTAACTGCGGTAAAACCATGTAATTTGAAGTGCTAAATAAATCACATCAACTATTGATGTGATTTATCGTATTTTTGTAAAAACAATAAACACGTGAAGTAATTCTAACTAAAAAAATGTTGCACATGTACAACATAAAAAATTTGAAAGAAATTAGCTATCACTGCAATGCTTAATAAAAAAACGCCATTTTTTCCTTTTATGAGGACTATCACCTTCTTTTTAAAGAAACCAACAAAAATCAAGATACGCGAATGTATTATTTGTCCATCTCTATACATTCAAAGTTCCACGATGCACACGATGATGCCAGAAAAAATTTAAATTTGAAATTTTCTTTTTATCACAGGCAGCCATGATTTTATATTTAAGATCTCATAACAATTTTTCTAAATATTTTCGCGTATTTTGAAAAATAGAGGTACTTTACTCTTATGTCGATTTCAAATATTTTGACCTTCTTGGTATATTACAGAGGTGTCAAACCGGAGTTAAGCCGCGTCAGACAAATAAAGAGTCTAAGAGATGGCGCAGTAAAAAGCCGCCAAAATGACGGTAAGGTAACTATAGAAATCTCACACTTTTAAAATTATCAATTTTCATCGTGTCAAAAATTTATGATTTGTGACTTTTGCAGGATGTAAATAATTTGAAGATTTTAAAGCTTCTAACGTAATTTACATAGAAAAGTACAAGTAGGTAAATTTAATTATGCCAGAAGCCCATACTAACTAACTACTTTCACAGTGGTTTTCCACACTTACGCATACACATATTGTGGTTTGTATTGATCAATTCTAATTATTATTATAAATTATTTCGTACAGCCCTACGTGTATTTTATGATAAAATAGGGTATGTTACAAAATAGTTTAAAATACGGTTTTTCTATAACACTAAATATTGTTGTGTTTGATTGATTATATACTAGCTGATATCTATTTACGGGCCCAAGCATCGTTCAACTTTGAATTTCGTTCTATTTCTTGTCCTTATAATTATTGATATGGGAATAAAACAGAATTCAAAGTTAAACAATGTTTGGCCAACTCGTTCTAATGACTGAAAAGTATTTAAATTTGGCGCCTATTATTTTTAGTAAGCGCCAAGTATAACAGATGGCGCCACGCTTTTCTGGTAACATTTAATGTATAGGGATTTGCTTTTGCTTTTGCTATTCAAAAATGTTGATGTAAGCTGAATATGTGTCCAGTTTTCTGCCGATCACTGTATATCAAAAATGCTTATCCAAAAAACGTCGTTTGAAAGAACAAGGAAATATCCGTTTATGTATTTTTAATAATGGGAATAGTAAAAAATTATCATATCTGAGTCAGTTAGAGAAATGATGTCGGGTAGTATTATTTTTTAATTTCATACCCAAAGAAATTATAAATAATTTAATAATTCTAATAAGTTAATACAAAAGGCGTATTCGTTTTACTCATTTAACTGAGCAAAAGTAAGTAAGCCAAACCAGTTTCTATAGTTGTCTAAGCAGAATCCATTGTAGAAACGGTTTGGCTTACTTAAATCTCACTTGATTTATGTAAAACGAATATGCCTATAAATACTTTGTACATAATATCACTACACTCTAAAAAAATACTTCGACGCTAAAGTACGTACATATAAATAAATAATAATAAATAAGGGTTTAGGACAGTACGTAAAGCAGAGCATTGCGAATTGCAACACTGAACATCGAAACAAAAACAAATTTAAAAACCTAATAACAAAATTGCTTAAATCTACATATGGCAAATACTGTAAAAAAATCAAATAACAGAAACGATTACGTTTTCAAAACATTCCACAGCGGTACAGGGCATTTCTCTGTCTCATGAGTTAACCTGTGAGCCAAATAATAGTGTTTCATAACAAACTGCTTTTGACATATCTCACAGGTGAAGCTTGTTTGTTTATCGTGCGTCTTTTTGTGCTTCAGGAGGTTGTCATTGCGTGAAAATGATTTACTACACAAATCGCACGTGTAATTCTTTAAACCACTGTGTGAAGTCATGTGACGCATTAAGTGTTCTTTCCTCATAAAAGACTTATTACAGTTCTCGCACACGAATGGCCTAAACCCCGTGTGCAACTTTATGTGCTGGTATAAGTGCTCACGTCGTTTAAACACCTTCTGACAGCTGTCACAGGGGAACACTTTCGACTGATTCTGTTCTTCTTTGATCTGAAGTGGTAGATTAGATACAATGACGGCATTGGATAATGCACTCGACCGAATTTTCTTATTGTAAACTTCAGGTTTAATACACTGATAATTTTGTTGTGTTGAATTAAACATGCTGGATGTATTTAAATTCCCTGAATTTAAAGTAGGTGCTGAGTTAGAATTCACGTTCCAGTTAGTATTGCTTTGAAAATTCAAGCCAGCACCGTTTGTAAGATCCGTAGTGATTTGTCCCAAATTAGGATTTGTACTTATGTTGCTAGAAACTATATTTACATGACTGTTTGAAGGTATAGATGAAATATTTGATGCTGCAACAATGTTCACATTCGACGATGCAGGTGCAGACACAATATTCGCAGGTGGTGCTGCTGTACTAGAAGACACAGATAAATTCGAGGTAGTAGGTGTAGTTAAGTGTGTTGCATTCCAATTACTCAAGGAATTACCGATATTTAAAGTAGAATTTAAATTGCTGCTTGCACTGTTTAAATTCGTATTAGGTTGGGATGTGACGAAAGCAGCTTGATTAAATGGAGTCTGGTTCGCACTCGGAACTTGATTCACAACTACTGCCTGATTTATATTCGAACATTTCGTTCCATCTTCGATTTTAATTGTGTATGTGTATTTGTTGTTGGTACTTTTGATATGAGGTAACTTATCATATTTAAGGTTGTTATTTGATGATTGATTCAAATCTATTTGGATGATGTTAGCATCCAAGATGACATTGTCGTTCTTGTTAGGTTCAGTTTTAATTCGTTTCTGCGGCACTAATTTTGTGTTTGATAAATATTTTGCAGATTTCTGCGTCGAATTAATCAAGATACTCTCCAAGTCTAAAAGTGGAGTAATGTTAATAATTTCACCATTTGCATTCACTGCAATATTGCCAATTGTATCGCCCTTCGGGACAATTCCTTTCAATGCAGCAAAGTTTAGAGAATTCAAATTATATGACGTCGGGCTTGACATTTTCTGTGAATCAGTTTTGCATGGTGTTTTTTGCTCACTTTGAGTTGGCATTTGCACAGTGAAAAACTGTTCGTGATTTTTTTCTGCGATTTCATAGTTTGAAGTATGTAAAACAGAAGTTGCTGGGCCTGTGGATATACTGCTTGCAACAGAAGACTCTGTCGCTTGAGGTATCTTAGGTGCAACATCTTTAATATAAACCTAAAAGAAGAAAGGCTCGCTAATTTTGATTGCAAATTCAAATGTACTCGGGTACCTTTCCAGATTTCTTAAAATCCTCTGTGTATCTAAAGTTATTAAAGTAGCTCGACAACATTGTTTCTGAGGTGACACATTCATTTCGAAATGTGTAACATTCCTCAAGAGTTCGAAGACACTGTGAGCAAACGACCTTTGGCAGAAAATCATTTTCGCAAACCTGAAATGCATAAACGTAGAATCATTCACGTCTTCACTCAAAACATTCAAGTACTTTCAACGACAAACAGCTCTGAATCTTATTCTGAAGCTGAATTTTCCTGCCCTCCTCATGAAAAATGTGCGTTTTCTCCTTTTGTTGGTTCGTAGCACACAGCCGGCACAGCTCGTAAAAATTTACGCGCTTATACCCGCTCATTTTTCTTTCTTTCGTCGGCCTTTCAACATTATGAATTTATTTATTTAATGTCAAAAAAAAATTTGACGGATGTTTGAGCAATCAGCGACCTCTACAACTTATTTGAAAAAAATAAATTCTCTGCTTCGATCATGGGATCACGGCCGCCGGGATTAATGAAGCAATGAAGCCCCTAGTGCTGTGGACGGTTTCGTCTCAGTAATCAGATGATAATCGGTACCGATTCCGATTCTTAAAATAATCGGAAGATTCCGATTAGTAGAATCATCCGATTCCGAATCCAACAGCGCTTGCCTGCTTCTATTTAATGTACGACTCGATATTCGCAATCCGCGGCTGCGTATACTAGGATTGGGAGATTCCGAATTAAATTACTCGTCGATTCGCACGATTTTGCTTAGCTCTTACCTACTGGTTTATTCGGTATAAAAATCGGATACTCGACATATGGTTTTGAGATTGCGGTCAGGTTTTTATTTTAGTTTTCCACATATTATCACAGTATAAAATAAAACACGCACAAAGTACCTAGAATCATGCGCAATTGTAATTAAATCATTTAATAAAAATTAAAAAAAAACTGTTTTCTGCACACTACAGGGAAAACAAAAACAAAAATTGTGGATAAGAACAATGGAATATGGAATCGGAATCTGATTCCGATTATTATAAACATTCGAATCGGTTATTTGGATTATCGAAATCATCAGAATATTTACAACACTAAAGTCTATTCACGTTAAGAATACAGCCCGGTGAAGGTCCGTCGAACTTTTCAACCAATTACAAGGCTGGAAATCAGAGTCACGTTTACATAGAAACAAATCTGTTGGTTTATTCAGATGGAGGTTGTTATTTTTAGTTTCAAAAGTTGGCAGTAACTCTCATTTGTCATTTAGTGTGCTTTGTGGTCGGTTGTGTTTAAATTGCTTTTTTTACGATTTCGAGTTTTTTATCACAAGAAAAATAGTTCCTTTCGGGACTGATTGTTTATGTAGTTCTCATTTTATGTAAGTAAATAGATATTTTATGTCGATATTTTATGTGCTTCACATTACATATGTCCAGATTTACTTGTTGTTTAATTACTTCCCTTCATTATGATATACTTTTAGTATGGCTGAACAAGAGGCGCCTGGCACTTCAAAGAATCCCTCCGGGAAGCATATTCGAAGTGGGCAAAGGCTTATGGTGTACAATTTGTACTTAAAACTTATAGAGGCAAATTGTAAAACGACTACTGTCAAGTTGACTTCACAACAAGTAGGCATCAGTGAGAAGACTGTCTGGACCATTGTCAAAGACATCGAGTCCGGTGGAATATTGAAATCACCTCCGAAGAAACGTAAACGCCAAACAAGATATGACAAATTAGATGAAACACAGAAAAAGTCCATAAGACGCCATGTACATTCTTTTTTCTTGAGAAACGAGTTACCAACTTGCACAAAAGTACTGACGGTAAATATGTTCTTTCATTCCAGTTTGGAATTCAGTTCAATTCAATAACTTTTGTAGGTTATAAATGATGACGATTCTATGCCACAAATAAAACGAACAACCTTATGGAAAATCCTAAAGAAATTAGAATTTAAATGGGAGAAATGTGGTCGAAATAATATGTTAACGGAACGACCAAATATTATCGTTACTTGACTAGCATTAGAAAATTTAGAGCGGAAGGAAAAAAAATATATTATTGTGATGAAACGTGGGTTAATGCTGGCCATACTACTACAAAAGTATGGAAGGACACAACTGTTGTTAGTGCAAGACAAGCATTTTCTACCGGCTCTAGAGATCCATCTGGAAAAGGAAAACGTTTAATCGTGTTACACATTGGCAGTGAAACAGGTTTTGTTGACGGTGGTCTTCTCTTATTTGAATAAAAAAAAACGGGAGACTATCATAATGATATGAATAGTACAGTATTCTCCAATTGGATGCAAAATATACTACCGCTTCTTGCACCTGATAGCGTAATTGTCATGGACAATGCACCGTACCATTGGTTAAAACTGAAAAGTGCCCTACTGCTTCATGGACGAAGAGTGCATTGACTGAGTGGCTTATGACAAAAGGTATTCAAGTTGACGGAAAACCTTTGAAAATTGAAATTCTGGATCTTGCCAAGCAGTATACAAGTACACACCCTATCAATTATGAAATCGATGACATGGTTTCCAAGACTGGTCGAACAATATTACGATTACCCCCTTATCACTGCAATCTCAATCCAATCGAACTGGTGTGGGCTCAAGTTAAACATCATGTTGCTGCAAATAATAAGACATATAAGCTAGCTGATGTAAAGACGTTGTTGTTTGAAGGAGTGGAGAAAATAAATGCAGATGCTTGGGGTAATTGTGTTAAACAAGCAGTTGCAGAAGAGCAGAAAATGTATGATCTGGTCAATATAGTGGAAGATATGACTGAGAATTTGAGATTTAATGCGAATACAGGATTGCCATCTGATTCATCAACGACTGATTCAGATTCTGATTGTGCGCCTTTGTTTTAAATAAATGTGCATGGGTTTTAACAGGCTTATCCTGGAAAATATCGTTAACATAAAGATCGTTCGTGACAGATTATCGGTCACAAGTATTGTAACGATAAAGTAAATGAGTCTTGCCATATGATTTTTCATATGGCAAGAACTAATTACATAATATCTGTTTGTTGTTCGCCCACCACTTGTTCACGTTGTTTTTTTAATATTGTGCAATTACTGGTGCTCGATCATCACATGTATTATGAACATATTTATCACTTTTTAGTGATTGTAGAAAAATTCATGAAATTAAAAATTACTCATTTGTATTATTCTCTCTGCTAATGTCTTGAAAGATCTATTAAAATTTTTCAATAAACAAAATGTGTTTCTTCTTCGATGTATTCCCATTCTATCCCGACTGTTTTACATATGTATATGTCCATAATATATGTGATGATCGAGCACCAGTAATTGCACAATATTAAAAAAACAACGTGAACTTTATTAATTATTTATCAAGACGAATCCATTTTGACAGCTGGTTACATAACCTATTTGTTACCAACATAATTTTGGAGTAACACAATTACCATGCATAGTTATCATTTTAAATTTCCCGCTCTAAGAAAATTTGTCCTGTGTAAAAAGTACGTGGTTCACAACCTGTCTACTGTATTCTTAAAGTGAATGGACTATAGTCCTCAGTTCAGAGTAGTAGTGATGGATGATTTTACTGAGCGAGCTCCTTTGATTTACTTCTCTTTAGTGAGTCACTCAGAGTGAGTCGTTCAATTGAACGATTCTCAACTCGACTCCTTAAGCTTGATTCACATTATCAGGCAATGAACGTTTGAAGCACGTTACGTTTCGGTCTCCGACAAATATGTTCTTCTGTTTCAATGAATGTATTCATATGTAGCGGATCGTATCCGTTCAGGCAGCAACCGTTTATCAGCATTAGGCTGCGCTCACACTAATGAAACAAAAACGTTTTCGGCCAAAACGTTTCACTTTATGCGAAACATTTTAAGCAAAAACGTGTCGGCTACAATCGCTTCAGCGTGTTTTTTGTTTTGATGTATCAGTGCGTGCCTGGTCGCATTTAAAGCATTGAAAAAACTCTCTCTAACAAAATTAGTCAAAAATTTGTTTCATCAGTGTGAACGCCACCTTAAATACGTGTGGAAAAAATTTGCCGCGACAGAAACGTAACGTTCATTGCCTGACAATTTGAATCCAGCTTTAAAAACGTTCAACTCAGTTTTAAACATCGCGCACACTGCACGCACCAGAACGACACGAACCGCAAAAGTCGACTCTGAAGGTATCTATGTATTTTAATAGAAACACCTGGTGGTAATGTATTTAACGCTCAATATTGACGCTATTGACCGTTGATTACAGTCTGTTACTACAGTAGATAATTAGTATCTATCAAATACTCAGAATTGTAAATATGAAAATGTAAATGTCACGGGAGTTTTCTGAATGGATTATAAATAGGTGCAAATTAATGAAAAACAAACAATGCATTGTTTTAAATTCACACTGACATTCACTTCAACATCTGGACTCCAGATGTGCCAACCTTAAATTCAACTACTTAAAACGCTCGTTCACATCGGCAAATATTTAAGCTGGACTTAGGTAAATGTTGCATTACAATTTTTTGTGCAACTGGATATAAATTTAAACCGGATTTAAATTTAAACACGACTTACGAACGCTCAGATACAGAGTGTCTGTTAATGTCCGAACGCCATTTATGTTGGCACTATTGAATTTATTTTTCTACTGTTGGTGTGGTACAGTGGCGTGGTATGAAGTTTTGATGTGAAAATATGAAAAATGACAAACAGCAAGGTTATGTGTATTGAACATTGTCAAATTAGCAAGGCTACATGCCAGGTAGCAAGGCATTTGTTACATGTCCATTGAACATGTAACAAATGCCAGGTAGCAAGGCATTTGTTACATGTCCATTGAACATGTAACAAATGTTTGCTACTTGACATAATAATTGATGACTAAAAAATAACTTTTATTTTTATAATAATTGTTGAAAATGTTCTCCATTATTCTGTAAGCACAAGTTCACTCGTCGTTTCATATTTTCGAATACACGGCAGAGTTCTTCCTGTGTTATATTTTGAATTTCATGCGTAATTGCTTGTTGAAGTTCATCTAAGTTATGCAAGCAGTTTTTGTACACATTATTCTTCATGCGTCCAAAGAGGAAATAATCTGGTGGTGTCAAATCTGGACTTCTTGGTGGCCACAAACCTTGGCTTATAATTCGATTTCCATAAAACTGTTGTAAATAATTTATGGTGGCACGTGCAGTATGAGCAGTAGCTCCGTCATGCTGGAAATAGCCCCTTGCTAATTCATCATCATGCAGCTGATTAATAAATTCTGTCAAAATGATAGTTTGGTATCTTTCTGCATTGATTGTTTCGTTAAAGAATATTGGTCCTATTATTCTTCGTCTTGATATTGCTACCCAAATTCCAACTTTTATTGGATGTAAATTTGTTTCAACAAAATTATGAGGGTTTTCTGTTGCCCATGTCCTGTAATTCTGGCTATTTACGTAACCAGATAAATGAAACCATGCTTCGTCAGTAAAAAAGTTAAATCAAGCAAATCATCGTTGTTTAATTGCTCATTAAACCATTGACAGTACATCACTCTATTTTGAAAATCATGTGGGTACAGCTGCTGAACAACAGAGACACGGTACGGATGCATATGCAGATTCTTATGCAGAGCTTTTGAACAACTAGCCCTACTAATGCCTGCAAAAAGTACGTAATTAAGGACTTGCATTATTTTCATTGCAGCGGTTCACATACCTGACTGTGCTGATAACTTTCTTAGTGATTTATTCGGGCTTTGATCCATTCGACCTTGAAGATCGTTGACAACAGGTTCAGTTAAAACTATAGGTCGCCCAGTTGATTTACCTTTGCAAATACAATTTTTTCTCTCAAATCTCTTCACAACTTCACGTTTGTGATGACTAAAAACTTCGTAGTTTACATTTTCATCAGGAAATGCTTCCACGAACTGTTCAAAGCAAGAGCGCAGCAAATTATATACCCATGTTCCATCGAGATTTCGAGTTGCACTTCGAAAGTGTGCCATAAGAATCTACGCATCCTGTTCAGGTGTAAACATTTTTGATAAACACTGTGAATACTGAAAAGAATAAGAATATATTGGAATGTAATTTGAAATTCACATTAAATTATTACTTACATGCAACTCACAACGTTAATTAATGAGCTCTAATAAGAACTGACTGAAAATAAAGCAATAAATATCAAAAAACCACACCAAAGAACCTTTATAACACCAACGAGACATCCAAATAACGATACGCCAATGTGCACTGTCAAAATTGACACAATCGACATGGTTGCCACTACAAGTTGATAAAACTGCAGGCTGCCAACATAAACCGCGTTCGGACATTAACAGCCACTCAATATAAAACCGCTTTCTGCAACCGGGCCTAAGTGTTGCTATGACGGTCGAATTCCAATTAACACGTTGAAAAAGAGGGATTTAATAACCCTCATCAAAGAAATACTGATAGATGAAGATTGCCACCATTTTTATTACAATTTAGTTGCATCTGATGAGGCACCTGAACTGGGAAAGCTAGACGATGCCAACGAAATAGGTGAGAAAAATGGAGAATGAACAGTCTAATATTTTATTTTTTATGTTCTACTTTTCCTATTCTTGTATTACTCTTTTTCAATAAGGATTTTTGTTTGATTTTTAAATTTTGAAACTTTTAAAATCATCAGATATGTTCTAATTTGAGAGCATATACCAAATGACAAAACTTGATGTCACCTTTTTTTTGTGAAAAAAATCCAAAATAATTATTCTGACTTGGGGATTATTTTCCTCTCATTTAAGTCATAATCATACTAGAAAATTAGAGCATTTGAGTAATTGAGTGCTTGAATCTATAAAACACAAAATATCATGAAATCTTAAAACATCTGTCCTGTAAAATTCATCTCAAATGACATATCAGTTTTTGTCTTGAAACCACAGATGTATTAGATAGGGACAGTTGCAAAATAGTACAGCTGATACCAGTCCAAAATCACTGATTGCTGTGTTAAATAAATCATGTAAAAATTTACATTTAGGAACAAAAATCCCTGTAATATTATGCAACAAATTATTAAATAAAACAAAAAAAAATTGAACCGTGCAAAATTTTAAGGCCGCGATAGTACATATGTACAGAATTAGCCTGAATTTCGGCAAAGTTGTACCATAATTCCTTGACAAGCGACTGGCAGCACTGCGCAGTACCTTTATTTTCATTATGAAACGTCAAGTTGTTATTCAAGCTGTCAAGTTAAGTGAGACTCGCCCATATTCGAAGATAAATAATTTAAAAAGCAAAACACGTAGTAGTTTAAATTCAGGTCGCGCATCGCAATCATATTCGACAGTCATTTCAGCTAAAAAATACGCAGAACATTCTAACTGAAAATGGTATCAATGGTTATAGTTAAAGTAATTAAGGCTATGCAGTCGACGATTTTCGTGTGTTATTAAATCTTCAAAGTGATAAGTATGTGTGCGTGGGCGCTGCGCTGCGCCAAATAACAAAGACAGCTCAAGATGGCATCAGCCTCAATCGATAGCGAAGTCAGCTCAATCTGTTCCGTTGATAAGTATGGGTTCCTCAAGGATGAGTCAAAGATTTTAGAGTCGAGACAAGTGGGCCCTTCTCCAGAGACGGTCATACGCAGAGAGCACAAGTGGTTGAATATGTTAAGCAACTGGAATTTTTATACTACTAAGAGTTACAAGAAACTTCGAAATCGATGTCACAAGGGTCTCACATATAACCCACCACAATTTTATCTTTTTGAACTAAAATTCGTGTTTTAGGTATACCGATGTCTATTAGACCTAGAGCTTGGCTGTACCTTTGTGGAGGCAAATTACTAATGGAGCAGTATCCTGATAAATATGATGAGTTAATACATGAGGATGCTGACATTAAAAGTATTGAGGAGATTAAAAAAGACTTGCACAGGCAGTTTCCATATCATGAAATGTTCCTATCAGAAGACAAACCAGGGTAGGCACACTATTGCTTTTCTCTATTTGAATAAGATTACAGAGTTATTGTGTCCTTTCCGTTGTTAGGCACAAGAGGTATTGTGCTGGTAAACGTTTAAGGGAACATTTGCTATTTGCATTCTAATAACAGAAACATATCACCACTTTAAACGGTAAATTCAAAAGGTACGTGTACGTTATCTTGTGTATGGTTGTGTAATATGTCGGAGCATAAGTAAATTATATATAACGGATACTTGAAATTGGCACTATCACTCTACATTTCACTATCACTTAAGGAGTGGAAATAAATAAACAAAGTTGTCAAGTAAATAAAGTTGTCAAGGGAAACTAAAATATGATGATTTTTAAAATGATCATTTTTATTTTATTATTATAACATGAATTACAATTGAAAAATTTAATTTCATAAACCACATTAGGTTGTTTTATTTTCGGTGTTTTGGTTTTTAAATTTGAGAATATATTATTTAAACTGTTTACAGATTTGCTAGCTAAAATTACGTTATGTTTTTAGAAAATATGTTTGAATGTGTTATATAGTGGTTCAATATAGGGTAATGATATGTATTTTTTGTTGGAAGTTTGTTTTATATTATCGTAGATATTTGAATTTTGAGATATGATTTTTAATTACAATTTTGAATAAGAGTTTTCTTAATTAAATTTAAATTGTCATAAATGAAAAGTTTATCTGAAAGTAAAACAGCTCGATCTTCTAAAGAAATAATTGCTGCAATTTTATAATTTTTGGATGTTTATGAGTGAACATTAATATATCTACCTGACTACGTAGATTTATGAAACCAATTAGTTATTAATTTGTCATTGTGTCTGATAATATTTACATGGAACAAATTTAGTGAATTATTAATTTCTTTGTCTACAGAAAATTGCAATCTATTATGGAAAGAGTTAAATTAGATTGGATTTGCATTACAGTATTATGGAGAGGGATTGGATTTTTGGAAGAATGTTATTTTTTCCAACGAAAAAGTATTTATATCGTACTATAACGTTGATTTAAGGTTTAAACTTTTCATTACGTCGAATTAAGGTTTATATTTACATATATTTATGGCTATATTTTCTTTTCTTTGCTCTCTCTGCGTAAACATATTAAGCTATGTTGGAGTCATTCGTTTCCTATGCGCTTGCATTGTCACACAATGTCCATTCCAATAAATCTATGCCTAATTCTGACAACGATGAGGGTATGTTCATGACATTAAAAAAAGCGGTGATTTTTTTTGGAACGTGTGGGCAATATTGAGGACAGATTAAACGTTGAGAATTACTTAAGAACGTTGGAAGATGCCTGCCGCCAGTGTAACATTTCCCCAAAATTTGTTTACGTTTCAACATGACAATTGTCCTATTCATACTTCAAGAATGGTGACAAACTGGTTCGAAGAAAATAACATAAGCGTACTTCCGTGACCTTCTCGAAACCTTGACTTCAACCCCATAGAAAATATTTGGAGTTTATTGACAAAAAAACATCTATGGAACTAATAATTTCGTCCAAAAAATGTTCAGCAATTATGGGCAAAAATTTAAGAATTTTGGGAGAATCTCCAGTTTACGTGCGTTCTCTGATCAATTCAATGCCCAGAATATTACAATACGTTTTAGACCATAACGAAGCTGCTATAACATATTAACGAAATCTAAGATTTCCTTTTTTAATAATAAGTTCATTATTTTGTAAAGTATTAAACGTTTTAAACATTTTGTTGCAAAAGTAAAGTTGATTATTATTGTTTATTAATTAAGTTTGACATTTCAAATCTTTTTTTACTTCTTGACAGAAATAGAATCTCAATAAAGGATTTTACAGTTATCAGATACTTTGCGTGAAATCTGCGATACCTTTATTAATTACCAATTTTTTATTGTAGGCAGCAAGAGTTATTTAATGTTTTGAAGGCATATACAGTTTACAACCCAAATGCAGGATACTGTCAAGCGCAAGCTCCTGTCGCAGCTTTTCTTCTTATGCACATGCCTGCAATCCAAGCGTTTTGGTGCTTAGTTCGAATTTCCGATAAGTATCTTGAGGATTATTATTCGCCATCAATGGAAATAGTTCAGCGTGATGGCATGATACTTCAAGCACTTTTAAAAAAACTGAGCATGCCTGCATATAAACACTTAAAGAAGGTAAACGCTGAGCCAATGTTGTATTGCACCGAGTGGTTTCTCTGCGCGTTCACTCGGACTTTACCATGGGATTCGTTACTGAGGATCTGGGACATCTTTCTGTGTGAAGGTGTGAAAGTGTTGTTTAAAACTGCTCTTGTGATTCTTATTGGTTGCCTGGGCAAATCTGAGAACCGGAAGAAATGTCCAGGGCTTTGCGAAACATTACACCTGCTCCGCAATCCATCTGATTATATTTTATCAGAGGAATACCTTATTTTTCACATTAACAAGTTGAATGTTACCGAGCGTGACTTTGAGATGGAACACGTGCGACAGACTTTAAAGATGAGGAATCGCCCAAGTGAAAGCAACACCAGATAACTTGTATTTTACTCTAAGGGCCGGTTTATTCACTTTCAATTAACTTTATCTTCCGATTTATTGCCCTAGCAATAATTGTTACTATGGGAATAAACTGGAGGTTAAAGTTATTTGAAAGTGAATAAACAAGGCCTAAGTAAATTATAAGAACAAATTAATATATATTATATAATATACGTGTTATGTTTTGAATGTTGGTGGTACTTGAGGAATGAACTTTTTGTTGTGGTAATTTCAGTCAAGAATTTAAAACAGTATTTTGTTAACTTCATAATATTCCAGATTGCATTTACAATGTTAATATAAGGGATTATTTTTAAAGTGTAAAACTAATTTTATTTAAGCACTTCGAATATTGTAGTGTGCGACTATGAACCTCTTTTTATGATCTGATTGCTTTTCAGATAAATTTTGCAATGGTGCTTTTTAAGTTGTGATTAAAAAAATGTATAAATATATTTTTGTGTTCAATAAAAGAATCAATAAATTCAAGTCTAAATCTGTTATTTACGGTGACTTTATGTATTGCAAATATTTTTTTGTTTCACTCCATTTATAGTGACAAACAGTTAGACACATGGGAAATTTTTTTATTACTAATTTCTCAGAAAAAAATATTCTTTATGAAAGTCTCTGCATCTTTCCAAATGTACATATCAATATTTTAATACCTCTTGTCGTATACGGAGGAAATCAAAATATTTAATAATGAATTATCGTACGTTTGGGCACAGGACAAATGAAAGAATTTATTAAGTAACTTTCCGTTGCGTCGTACAGATATTCGAAAGATGCCAGGGGAAAAAAGGGAAAAGGATTTGTTTCTTTAGTTTTCTCGTCTTTGAATGTACCGTGCCTTCAGATAAATTGCTCATTAAAGTAAGCTGTGATTTTTTTATAAAGTTGGCGACGCTCAATACAAGAATGAGGGACAGTCAGTGTCATATTATCTAATCATGACATCATTTAAAAAAATGTGTATACTTAAAACTCAAAGAAACACTTAATTACTTCAATTCAAAACAGCATTAACGCTTAAAGCAGACGCTGAAAATTTTGTCCTTCATCTTGGATGCACAAACGCGATTTCCAAGTGTTAGGAGGTTATGTTAGCACACACAATTAATTGGACAGCTGTCAGTGTTACCAACCTTTAGGAGAGAAAAACACTGAAGTCATGGCCTACTTTAATTAAGAATTTAATTGAATACATGGTGCGTATGTGTTATGCTGCACAGAGAAACCGATATCTTTTTGACTAACAATTGTTCCGCCACAACAAAACACCTAAAAAAATCTATATATATAGATTCTGGAAAAATGTTTAAAAAATTCTACGGAATCGCTTATAATTGATTAAAAATTTACCCTGTAAGCATACCGCGGCACTGCGTGCGAAATACAACGCCACAGCAGTAAATACGTACGATGTGACCTTGACACACATCTGAATTTTGTTTTTTACATATTGTTGTAATGTTGTTTAAGAGCTCTAAGTTGCGGTATCAAAATTATTATGTTTATGTATGTGGGTACGTGTCTAGTTTCTTTTTGTCTTTCTCTCAGGGTTTTCTTTGGGTTGCTCGGACGCCCTTCGACAATACCTAAACGTCTCCCATTGTCCGGTGTTTAAATAAAAATTTTGTTTGTGTTGTCACGTATACCCTACCTGGAAGCGTCGTCCATGTCGGTAGTCAAGGAAAAAGGATACAGGTATTCAGGATCCAGTAAAATGTTCTTGTTCTTAATAAAAATACCTCGTTATACTTAATTATTATACTTAATCACATTTTTTAATAAAAATTTCTTCTCTCTCTCGAAGAAGGAATCTGTCAAATCGCGGAGCGCTCGGTTCTTATAGCATTTTTCGTTGTCATGGTTATTGGAACATCCGCGTTTTGATCTAATTACATATTAGATTTGAGTTGGTAACCAAATGTCACGTTTTGACAATTCGCGTTTACCTTAGATATGACTACATTTCATGGAAATCAAACTAAAATTCGAACTAAAAATGGAACAAACTTAACTCTAAACAACAGCTAAGTATCTAAAACACATCATTTTCTAATTATCTAACCTCTAAAGCCTTACTTATCTAAAAATAATTCACTACGTATTACTAATTTTTTTCCTCTAATAATGTCCTACACTCTTATTACCTACACTTTATCTTTTTTAGTTTTGGCACTTCCATATAAGTGTTCGTCGCACAATGCTTGATAGTCTATCAAGAAGTCTGGCACTTGGTCCCAACGAAGGCGCATTCGTCGGCCGTCTTCCAAATATACCAGCCTCCTCTTATTCTTGCTTTGCTTCCCTCCGTCCACTCCGTCCGCATGACTGTTAGTGGCCCCCGGAATAAGCCAAACCTCCGCTGCATTCTTTCAACGAAATCAAAGTGTTTACTCGCCCATTCAAACTGATCTACCACCTTCGAGCTCCCCTAGGGAATGCTTATTTGATTCGTTGAGCTGCAATTATGCTTTCTATAACTGCTGCGTTTTACATTCGTAAGTGTCCCTTTTCGTTTTGTATTTGTCATAGTCTGTTTGTTTTTGATGTATGTCGTTTTGCCGAAACGTCTGGGCACTCTTGCATCTTCCTCGTCAAGTTGTTTCGAAAGCTGTTGTTGAACGTCTGCTGCACCGTGGAACTGTTGTATGTGTTTTTAATTCTTCCCACGTAATTGTTTAATTATTTTTTTCAAAAAAGTAATTAACACTGTAATATGTAATTTTTAAAAACAAAACTTACCTGTTCAAGCGCTTTTTCGAAGTGTCGAACATAAAGGAATCACGGATTTTATTTCAGACTTTTGAGGCTCATTGTTTATTCGAAATAAATGGCAATTATAAATCAAGAAAAGGAAACGGCTTAAAGCATCAACCCAATCATGCATTTTTAAAGACAAAAATTTAAGAAGAGACGACAAAATAAATATAAATAATAATAGTTTAGACAATTCATTAATAACGAAAATTTCAGACGAATATAAAATTTAAATTGGAGATTAATAGAAAACCGCGGGTTAAATAATTTAATAAAAAATTTAATAAATGAAAAGAATCATTAAATTGAAAGTCTCATAACACCAAACGCGAAGTTAGAAAATATAGTTGAAAATATTGATCAATTAACAACGAACTACAGCCGTAGAGATTATGTAATTGTTGCGGCGACGTTTCCACAAAATTCATATTAGACATTATAAATAAGTGCTCTCATACGAATCTAATTATGTGCACTGTGCCTTACAGATACTATAATGATAGTAACGTAGTTGAAAAAAAACTCGCAGCAATCCATGGAAAATTAACGTGTGTCTTAACTTGATTGTTAGATAAATGTAATGAAATAAATGCAAACCCAGTCATGTTACAGAACGTCATGAATGGTTTAAAACGTAGAGTTTTAAAATGTATTGAACAGGGTGGAGGGCATTTTAAACCCTTTTTATAAATTAAAAATAAAATTTTAATTAGTAACATTGCATTTTTTCACTGATATAAAATTGAGGTTATTTTCTGACAGTTGTAAATAAAATAAGAGTACTAAGACATACCTTCATTGTCATTTCAAAGCATGCTAGAGTTATTGTCACAACAGCAGACAAAAGCAATGTTACTGTTTTATTTGATAAAAAATACTATTTTTCAAAAGTTCAAACCATGCTATCTGATAATAATGTTGTAAGTGCCTAATAATTGTAGTATTTATGTATGTTGTTTGTGGGTGCGTGTCTACTCTCTTTTTATCTTTCTTTCAGGGTTTCTCTTTGGGTCGCTCGGAATTACCCACTTCTTGTTTTTATGGCTCCATGACATACAATGACAAAACACAGAAAATGTGAGGGGAGAAGTGAAGGGAGTGTCAGTGTTAAATGTATGCGTCCGTAAGTGTCAGGAAAAGAAATAAAAATTATCGAAAAAGTTGTTGTCTGTCCCAAAAATGTACACCGGTTAGCACAAGTCGGTCGTATCACCTCGCCCTTCACAAGATTCGGTGGACCTCTTCCTATCCGATGTATATCTTGTTAAAGTGAACGCCCTGTATCGCCGATCACGCCTGTGTCTCAACTCCTTCACAAGAGAGAGGCGCCCTTCGACGATACAGATCCGTACGCAGCAAACACCAGGTATCACAAGTCGGTAATGTCACCACACCCTTTACAAGGCAGGTGTACCTCTTGTCCTACCTGATGTATCCTTGTTTAAAAGAGGGACGCTTTATATTGCCGATCACGCATGTGCCTCAACTCCTTCACAAGAGAGATGCGCCCTTGGACAATACCTAAACGTCTCCTGTTGTCCGGTGTTTAAATAAAAATTTTGTTTGTTTGTCACATATGCCCCTATCTTGAAGCGTCGTCCATGTCGTTAAAAAAAAGGATCCGGGATCCGATAGAAGGTTTAATTATTCATTAAAATACCTCGTTATACTTCATAACCCTTTTAATAAAAATTTCTTATCTGTTTGCTTTTTTCTAAGTTTTACCTACGGTGGTCGAAGAAGGAATGTTACTCTCGGTTGGAGGAGAAGGAATGCATTCCTCGCGATGTGCTCGCTATTTATAGCGTCTTTCGTTGTTTATTTTTCCCGTTGTCTTGGTTACCAGAACATCCGCGTTCTGATCTACTTATATACTAGATTTGAGTTGGTAACCAAAACGTCACGTTTGACAATTAACGTTTTACCTTAAAACCTACCTATATTATCGACTGAAAATGTAATTATCAGCGCCCTCGCTAGCAGTACGTTTAACTATTATTATTAAGCCTGTTTTGCATATATTATTGAAATGTCTTCTCTTTGTCTATGTGGTGCGTTGTTTTCTATGGCAGGAACCTAAAAGGCTACAAGGAGCAAATTTTATATACCTTTCGTAGAACTCAGAAAAATAGCGCATGGCGTAATTGGGATTGGTGTTATTTGGCTCAAGTACCTTACTATATGTCCAAATAAATTTTTGATAAAGGTATATCCCGGAAGACAAAACGTTTGTCTCAAATTACTACTTCAATTTATTCACTTGCTTGACAATTTATGAATTGACGACTTGCTGTCCACTTACAATTACTGTAACTTTCTCCTATGAAATTATAATTTATTATTTACTTTCAAATAGTGTGTAGTTCTTGAGTAGTTCAGTAAAATCGAAGTTTGATTTGCCACATTTTACACCTTGACGTGTCATTATCGTCACTTGGTTACGACATACATTTACACGTTCATGGCCTACTTTTATTATATGGTATTTTGGTCGTTTATACTGCGTGTTTTTAAAAATGCCATAAGGGTTGCATATAGAAAATAAAGTTCATGTCGTAGTTTGTTTCACATACGTTCAAGGAGCTATCTTTGCATCATTTTTGACATCTAATGAAACTAGTCTAAAAAAATTAAAACTGATGAAGTATGAGGTGGTTAGGTGTAATTAATAGCTAGTTAGTGAATGATAGAAACTTTTGATTTTTAATAAATAAATTTATTCTAGGTTTGAAAGAAGTCTTATTTTTCAAAAACAACAAATAATTAAATTAATTATTAAAATTAAGTAAAAAGTAATCATAAGTGTTGTCAAAGACAAAAATTTACTCACCGCTGTATATTATTAAAACCATTTTCTAATATTTCTAGTGTTGCACACTCCTCAGTAATTCTAACACATAATTCATCCAGATTATTTATCAATGTCTTAAAAAAGGTGTTTCTAGATGAGGAAAAAATAAATAACTGCTTGCTTATACATTCTGAATATAGAAACAAGGTTCTGACGATTTTCTGCTTGGACTTGACGATTTTCTGCTTAGACCGTTCATAAATGTATTCGAATATTGGTTAAAAGCTTTAAGTTTATAAACTGCCGGATATTAATCCTAAATAAAAAAAATTAAATACTTTTTATGTTTAAATACTCTTTAGGCTTTAAGTTTATAAACCGCCGGATATTAATCATAAATTAAAAAAATTAAATACTTTACTTCATCAGCACTAGTATGAAGTAAATTGCAGTTCATGTATCTTGAAAGTTGCAGAATAAAACATCATACTAACTTTAATAATGCCTAGTAATTTTAATACTATCAACATAATTTCTCATTAGAGAGATCACTATACTATAGTATGTATTACTTTCTTGTCCATTGAAATTTATTAATTAAGATATATACAGAGTGGTGATAAAGTCCCGCACCAAACTTATCATTTTTAATTGATTTTTTTGCAAAATCTCGAAACAGGTAAATTTTTCATTTTGAAGACATTTTAGTGCAAAAATCTTTCTATCGGTTTTTGTTTTTCCGCAATGACGTCATAATTTTTTTAATGGTTCATGGGGAACAGCTTCAATGTTTTTGTTAATTTTTAGTGTTTTTGTTTTCAATTTTTAAAGGCAAAATTTAAACAAATCATGTTGTATAATCATGATTAACAAGTAACAAGTGTAGGTTGTTGCTATGGTTAAGTTGTAATATTTATTAATTCAATAACAAAATTAAAGTACTTTATCTACCCTTCCTGTTAAAATTCCGTTTTATCGACTATTGGACAAGGCACACTTTAACGTTCGCTATAAAAAAATAAAATAATGTCTATTTTTTTTAAATTTGTTGTGTAAGGCACTCATTTTTATATCACTATTTGGACAAGAAGAAAACGATCAAAATATGCATTAAAAAATTTAAAGATAACGTTACAACGGAAAAACAAATGCCGAACAAGAAAAAGAAATTGTACTAAGACGTGTCCTTTTGAAATTATAGTTTACGTTTCAGAATTAAAAAAAAAAATTATGACCTTGGCGCTGGACTTAATCAAAAATCACCAGTGTATAGAGGAGCTACAGTTCACTCCAATGATAGGCGACACATTTGTTTGTCAGAAAATACACTACTTAAGTAAATTTGACGCTAACACTCAAAAGCAGAGCATTATAACGAGTGATCATTATCATTTCTGATTAAGTGACCTCTGAAAATAAAATCGTGTTTTTGATTAATTCATTATTCTAAATGCCATTTGAATTATTTATTTATTTTAAGGTTACGTTCGGTGCATATGAGTTTTGTTATGATGACAGTTAAATTGCCGTTTTTGAATTATTAGTGAAATAAGAAGTATTGGAATAAAACTTACGTTTATTTTATTTATTTATGTTCAAACTTTAAGGATTACGATGTCAAATGAATACAACAAAAAACTGGTTCATAGAAGGTGCGTAAAATTTATTGTTTTATTGTAAACATTTCTGCGTTTTAAATTGTTGATAACATTCGCTAGGATTACTGAATTGTTATTTAATTGTTCGCAATGTAACAATAAATTGTGCCGCCGTGTTAAAGAATTTCTCGCTTTACGCACGCTAAAATTGCCGCCCCGAAATGAAGTCTAAAATTAAAAATTTACTTATCAAAATTGCTTCTGTCGCGATTTCTTAGATGCAAAGTATTTAGTATTATAGATCCCAAAATCTATATTCAACATTAAATAATTTCCTATTGCTAAAGCTGCTAGTGCTACACATGGTAGACCATAAATATGAATTTTCTAAATTAATGTCTCAGATTTGGTATGTGCACATTTTGCATATAGGGTAATCCGACGCTGTTATGAACAAAGATTTAATGATTGTTAATGAATTAAACTTACCGGCAGTTACAAATAATTAAAATGACATTAAAAAAATTGAATTAATCAAAGACACACGGTTTTATTTGGAAAGATCACTTAATTAGAAAAGATGATAATTTTCTTGAAATGTATTCCTCAGATACATACGCAATTAATTAAGTTACATGGATGCCGTTCTCTTGGTTCCGTGCTCAGGCACGTCAGTGCTCATGTAATAAGCAATATTAAAAAAAAGAAAACAAAATTCATTTAGTGGAAAGTTAAGTATATAAAATGCGGCACTTAAGTCTGCTTTTGGTGGTATTGGGGGCGGCCGGCAAGCTCAAGCAAATATCTATCGGGGTGATCCAGCCATTCGTTGGCACTGAGTTTGACACAGCGTTGTCGTTCAGCCTCCTTGACTTGCCACTTTTTAATGTCCAGTTGCACGTCTCTGCTCGCCTGGTCACCGCAACCCCACACTTCGATGCAGGATATACTGTAAGGTATTTTACGGAATTCCATCTGTGAAAAACAGTCGACATTATTCCTCATTGAAATAATCAAATTAAAAAATTTTCCGTCCTGTCTCTAATAGATAGAGATGCAGCGGATAGACCTTTGATTGGATAATTGGATACCGGGATATTATCTAACCTGGATAACCGACCAGATTTATTCAGTTTACACAAAGAGGACAAGTTATATATATATTGTAAGAATGCGGTCATACTGAATTTGATTTTTACATTGGTATTTTTAAATTTTCATAATCTTTTTTTTTTATTATACCGAGTGATTTTATAATTTTTTTGTCAACTCTGGCCATTAATTCTGGATGGCAATACTTAAGTGAAAAGTACGTTTGCACTCCTTGATGCTGTTTTACAATAAAGCTAAAACATGCCGTCCAAATTCCATGGCAAGATTTGATAAAAAATTGAAAAATCACTCGATAGCTACTGTAGTAGAATCTTTATCAGCCTTTTATATGTTTATACAGGATTACAATTACGCCATATTACATTTTTAATATCATGTAATGGAATAAAACAAATTTGATTATGTGTAAGCAGTTTTGTAACCACGCGAGTATTGCAAATCGGGCAGCAACAGGACTTGATTTCGATTGATATTGCTGACTGGTAATTAAGAAATGCAGGCATGGTTGCAAACACTAGAAATTAAGGTTTTATGGTGAAAACATTAACAGTTTTTTCCCATAGTAATAATTATTTGTACAATTGTTACTATGACAATAAATCAGAAGATAAAGTTAATTGAAAGTGAATAAACCGGCCCGGGTTTAGGAAAGCCAATTCACCTATATCCGAGTAAAATAGTAAAAAAAGATTAATTAAATAAAATCTTTACAATCAATTATCGATAAGTTAAAAATATCGATAGTCGAACTGGAAATGCTTATTGTTATTCGATATTTAGCGATGATATCCCTCATTTTATTGATCCCTTATTCAAGGAAGCTTTAAGGAAGTACAGGCACTGATCAGTCTTCTGTTGTAGAGGTAATAAATTAGTTAAGTTTATAGTGCAAGGCTGGAATTTAGCATATCTGTGTATCTTCTTTAGTTTACGAGTTCCGCTTTGAGCTTTGATGATCTTCCAGTGAAAGTTATTAGCTCTTGGATGAATAGAAGAAACGTCTAATCAGATATGATATTGACATTTTTTATATCTTAACCATTCCCATTTAAACTATTATAAAGACTTAAACTGTTTTAAATTTCACCTTTTCAAATCCACCATCAACTGCAATGATAGGACTCCTTGGGTCTTGCCCAGCACGAAGCCCTTTTGGATATCCTCGAACCTCCGTATTTAAATATAACATCTTCGATCCCCTCTCTAAAACTAGAAACCTGAAAACAAAACGTATCGAAATTCTTTACAATTTAAGTGGAGTTACATACTTCGGTAACAATTGGAGGACAGCACTTTCTTCTCCGCCCCAGTACAAGTGAGATTCTTTCCACTCGCAAGGGCAGGCAATGCAGAACAGGGAGCCATCGTTGGACTGGAGTAAGATAATTGTAGGGCCTTTGTACGCAAGGACATGGTGCAGAAATCTGTTAGCACCCAAGCCCATGTCATTGGAGTCGTACAGTAAGACCCAATGAGAAGGCACAGCACATAGGAGTTTTGTTAAGAACGATAAACTAGTCAAACCTGGAAAAAAAGCATTACATTTATTCTCGAGGTAAGTTCTTTAGTTGTTGTTGCTAACTGTATTTTTCAATTTTATCTTAATTCATAATACCTTTGAGTGTTACGTCATAGTAATTATTTTAAATAATAAAAATTCTAGAAATAATTTTATTCTCATAAAATTCTCAGATAAATTGAAGAAATATATTTCTTAAGGAATCAAATTTAGATACCTGTTCCGCTGTTACTTGGTGAGTGAGCTTTACGTGGCCTTGAATATGTAGGTGAAAGAGCGCCAGCAAGTAACCAAGACATACTCATCTGCAATAAATGTGGATGGGGGGGCGTATTTCCAAACGGTGGGGGCTGCTCCAAGACAGGAGTGGCAAGTTCCAAGCCTTCGAAATAGTACAGATTATTAGAAGCGATAGAGCATATAATACATAATATAAAAATAGATTTTCTTTTTATTGCATTGTTTCATGAAAAATAAACGCAAAACGTGTGTTCTTTTATTCAAGTTGACACAACAATTCAGCGAGTCATTCTTTTTTCATCTATGGAATGTTTGATGTTAAGATTTTGCGATCTTTTATTCAACCTAAATTCAACAAATGATCCACCAATTCATCGAAAAAAAAATCCCGTTGTATTGTTCATCTAATTTTACATTGACGTGGCGGGAAAAAATAATTTAAAAATTTTCGCTGGTCGTCGTTGTATGTCGTTTTACAGTTACATGTTGCATGTTACTAAAATACAATATAAATAAACGGTCAGTTAATAGTTACTAGTAGATGCAAGTATTTTTTTTTATTGTTTCACATTTTTGTTTTATTAATATTTGCCATCTATTTTATAAAAAAAATATAGATTTCGGTCTTGCGGGTCGGATAAAAATTTTTTTGGCTAACCGGTGTAGGCCCGCAGGCCGGAGGTTGCCCAGCGTTGACCTAGACTAGAGTAACGGTGGGCAACCTTTTGTAAATAAGATTAACGGTTATTTAATAGCCACTAGTAGGTGCATGTATACTTTTCTATTGTTTCACATTTTTGTTTTTATTAATATTTGCCATCTAATTTATATTAAAAAAAAAAACATATTTAGGTCGTGCGGGACGTACAAAAATTAATTCGCCGGCCGGAGTTGACCCGCGGGCCGGAGGTTACCCACCGTAGGACTAGAGTATACTTTATTGCTGCAAGAGCTGATTTCTTTTTCCTACAAGTATAAAACTCATTTTAGTATTTCCTACAAGTAAAATTGCACATAAATTTATTTTGTTAACAAATAGCTTAACTAGTTCTGTGCAGTGAAAAGAAAACGTCTAAAGAATCAAAGAATTTATCAAGGATTAGTGGAATGTTTCACTAATCCTTGATAAATTTTAAACTACCTACAATTGTAGGTAGTTCTTTGATAATTGTCTTTAGAGGTTTTCTTTTCAATGCACAGATCTGCTTAACCTATTTTTTTAATGGAATAAATGTATGTACAATTTTACTTGTAGGAGATACTTAAATGAATTTGTCTCAATGATGCCAGTAACTAAAATTAGTAACTTGCTTCAGCTACTATATACTTATAAATTCGGCATGAGTCAAGCTATTTGCTTTAGTAACTTGCTTTAGCATTAGTTAGAACAACACATGAAGCGATAAAAAGCTAAAGAACCAATGAAAACAAACGACACTCAAATTTATATACCTTCACCATTTTCCTTAGTTTCAACTGTAGAAAAAACATGTCAAATTATTTTTGCATCTTATAGCCGGGAAGCTAGCAACGTTGAAACCTATTGAATTTTCTAATGGAAAAATCGAATTCCTCCGTGTTGCAAAATCTGTCTCAGTCACTGACGCGAGAGTCTGGCTAATGAACCCGATTGTCTAAGGGAAAGGGGAAAGTGACGAAACTTCCCTTGAAATAAGTTTAACAAACATTATAATACCAAATATCTTTCTTTTTTACAATATCTATTGCCATTTTGAACTTGCTATGACCATGCAAGATTGATGTAAAGTTGTAGCACACTAGGGTAGAGTATAGAGTACACCTGCTTTCAATAAGAGCCGTTAGATTTCCTATTTTGTGACTAAACCGTAAGAAATATCAAAAGTTATAAAAACACGAAAAACCTTCTTTTCGAATGCCTCTTTCAAAAAGAAAATCATATCCAAGACGTCAGTTTGCACAGCCCACTCTTGCCTGTTTTCAGTAAATCGCATGGTTTATTCTATATTTGGTATTGTATATGTCAATAGGCAATGTCAACATTGCACTTCGCTGCTTGGCAAAGTTCGCAGAAATATTTAATATGCGGATTTGACACGGTTTAATTAGGGCAAGGTTGACACTATCCGAACCGCAGTGAACGATGTCAATAATGATAATTTCTTTGCGAACTTCGCCCGGTTTAGGACATTGTCGACGATGCTAAATCTCCAAGAGCGGAGTTGTTTTATACTGGTCTTGTAAAGAGAAATGAAATTTATTATTTAATAAAATAGGATGATGTGGAGCTACTAAAAAAGAAAAAAACATCAACATAATAGACAATAAATCAATTAATTGTTGTGATAGTGCCGAAACCAAGGTGAGCGATCTGCACAAGCGCAAGAATAGACGTTGACGATCAGGATACTCGTGCTATCGAGATATCATACTTAAAGGAGCTACTGAAACAAAAGGATTTGGTGATATCTAACCAGCAGGATACAATCTATTGCCTTAAGCAACATATTACTCTTCTTAATGGTTTCCACAATTCGGTAAGCTGTAAAGAAATAATTGATCCCACTACAGTCGAAATCGCAAGCAAGAAACAAAACAACATAATGAAGACAGACACTGCAGACGAAATAGCAAGCGAGAAACAACACAAGATAACAAAGACAGGCAAATCTCCATACGCAAGTGCGCTTAAAGGTCCACCCAAGGAAATTCGACCCTCACCGAACGAAGACAAAAACAAGACTCCAACCGCCAGTGTAAACACACGTTCAACTGCACAAGAAAATAGCACAAAAATTGTAAACATAACGGAAACTCGAGTCAATCCACTAGGAAATAAACCTCGTAAGCCAGTAATCGGATCCAATCGAACTGTAACCGCTGCCGTTGCTATACCAAAAAAGGGGCACTACATGTATATCGAATGCAACCTGACACCACTGAGGAATCGCTACATAACTTCTTAAAATTAACAGCACCCAGTATCAACTTCACATGTCAAGCTTTGAAAACCACAGAAACCTCAGCCTCTTTCAGAATTGAATTTCCAATTGAGAAATACAAAGAAGTCTACAACCCCGAAATTTGGCCAGCAGGATTCTATTTCCAAAAGCAAAACAATTTTCAGAAAACAGCCTCTACACGGGCGAAGTACCTAGATCAAGAGAACCGAGTCTCAATGCACAATCACTTTCCAACAAAATGGCCCGCCTGAAAGTTCTTGCAAGGGATCATGATCCCGATGTCATCTGTGTGCAAGAACATTGGTGCAGTGACGACGAGATCAGTTTGCCACACCTTCCCGACTACGACCTAATATCGAAGTTTTGCCGCACAGGCCACAAAGGCGGCGGAGTCTTGACACTTGTTAAAGTCAATATTGTCTCCAATACAACGAAACTACAGTGCAAAAGCATTGAGTCACAGTTCGAAGTCTGCGCCACTAGAGTTTCTACAGGTAACTCCAAATACTGTATCATTAATATATATTGACCGCCAAACTACATAGTTCTGATTTGTTCGTATGTGGCGACCTCAATATTGACTATTTGCGTAACTCTACCTCCAAACAATTGTTAAGTGACATTCTAGAGAGTTTTGACTTAAGCTGTACAAGCAATGAACCAACTAGAATCTGCAGTAATGTAAATAACAAACTATCCTCAACTAAAATAGATTATGTTGTTACTAGTAGGCATAACCTAGACCTTTGTCATACAACAGTAATTCGGACCAACATAGGTGATCACGACTCCTTATTTTTAAACTTTAAACTGATACACAAATTGGGAAACAACAAAAAGAAACCTGACCCCTGCTCCCATCGTACAATTTCCTTCACAACTTTAGAAACTCTACAGACTCGTTTGTTGCATACTAACTTTGATGACATTTATCATGACGACATTATGCAGAATATTGATACTATATTTGATACATTTAGTGATATGTTACTTAATCGAGGAAAAAACCCGTAAGGCAACCGACTAGGAGTTGGATTAATAGCTCAGTAATTGCCACTGGCAATCATTTAAAAAACTTACACTGGCTTGTACAAAATTCTAATGATTCCACCTTACGAGAGAACTATAATAGTAAAAAGAAACAATACAAAAAAATTAACTCACGAAACAAAAAAGCAATCCTATCAAAGCATCATAGAAAACTCCTGCGATAAATCTAAAACGACATGGAAGATAATTAATGAAAAACTAGGGCGAACAAAACACAATACTAATATCATTTTGACCACCGACGACGGCACACTGGAATCACGCCCTCTGGAAATTGCTGAGCTATTTGCGAACCACTTCTCTACCGCCGCAGTATCGCCATACTTAGTGTCCTGTCGAAAGTATTCGAGAGAGTTGTGTACAATAGATTAATTAATTTTATAAATGCCTGCAATCTGCTTTGTAATTCACAATACGGCTATCGCACGGGCAGACGACGGAGAGCGCTTTCGATTGTTTGAATATTACCTTTGTAAGCGCAATACTTTATAACTTAAGCATAAGGGGCAACATGCTTAATTGGATCGAATCCTATTTAAAAGCACGCAAAATGTACGTTAAAATAAAAAATATCCGCTCCTCAGACCACGATCTAGTCAGTGGCGTTCTCCCCTCAGGGGTCCGTACTAGGACCGCTAATCTTTTTATTATATATTAACGAAATGGCCGATTTTGTTAAGGCTGACCACGTCACCATTTCTGCAAACGATACGTCTATGACTATCTCAGCGAGGACCCCGAAGGAACTAAATGCCAAAGTGGCCAGTGTCTCCTCGCAGTTCGGTGACTGGTGCCTTAGCAATCGACTAATTTTAAACGTTGACAAAACTGTTGTCTTACGTTTTTTAAACAGGAAACGTCTAACCAGGAACGACTATATTACAAACAACAATCTTATCGAATCACAACCGTCAACTAAGTTTGTAGGCGTCCTCATTAACCAGCAACTGAACTGGGAGGAGCATATTGAACACGTTTGCAAACGATTAAACAAAGCATACTTTGCAATCTCTCAACTAAAATCCGTAATAAGTACTGACAATTTGCTGAAAATCTACTTCGCAATGGGTTACAGCCATCTGTCTTACAATTTAATCATATGGGATAATGCTCCAAGCAGCGGTAGAGTGTTTTTAGCACAGAAAAGACTGTCGAGACTCATATTCAATCTGAATTCTAGAAAATCATGTAAAAACATCTTCAAAACCTTTGATCTATTAACGCTCCCGGCCATTTACATCTTTAAATGTTTAATTCTTGTCAAAGGTAACGCTGAGAAAATCCAAAAAAATGGTTTCTTTCATGATTACAATACTAGAACCAAAAACTCCTTTTCTGTGCAAAAACACCACACCACCAAATTTGAACAATTGCCTGTACTTATGGGTATTAAGCTTTTCAATAAATTGCCCAAAGAAGTGCGTAATCTAGACATGCAGTCATTTAAGAAAATTACTAGACGATTCTTATGTTATAATGCGTACTACGCCGTTGCCGAATAACATAATGACCGCATTAATTTAATTTTAGTCATAAGGATAAAATCTTACTTGATAGTGTACCCAATTTGTAATTCTATTTTTTTTTAGTTCTAATTTACTGACATGTACACCCTTTCTTGTATTGGCTACGTACGAATAAATATTATTATTATTATTATTAAAATTAACTAAAATTGTGTAACTGGCAATATAGAAGGTGTTAGGAAAGAAATACATGTATTTCGGCCTTAAATTGGGCCTCATCAGAATTCCATACCTTAAAAAAAAATTGGTTTATTGAAAAATTTAGAAAAACTTACCCCATTTCTTGAATTTCTAAAATCCCAAAAAACAAGAACAGGAATTAATGATAAAAATATGAAAATCTTTTGCAAAATATACAAGGAAGCGATTGCATTCTCTAGTAAAATCACAAAAGTGACATTTTTAAAATATTTCCTAACACTTTCTATATTGCCAGTTACACAATTTTAGATAATTTTCATAATTTCATCTGGCAAGAAAACTTGATTTTATTATTATTATTGAAATTAAAAGTTAATATAATTTTTTTTAGAAAAATGCTTATGCAACCTAACAGATTAGATGCCATCAAATGCACTATTACATGACGATTTACAAAATATAAAAAAATCGTAGTTAGCTACACTACTCAAAATAATTAACGGATATTTCGCAAAAAACAATATCTCAGAAGATTTAAAGGATGGATATGAAGTAATACAGTTTGATATTAATCTTTTATTGACAAAATTTTAATTTAACGTGAAATAAACAATAAATTCATGAAAAAATGAAAACTAAACATTGAGAAACAAATTAATACTAAAAACAAATTGAATTAATGAAGATTTTTTAGAAGAAAGAAAGGCTTTAATAATTTGTATTGCCTCCCCTTACTCTATGACAGCTCTACACTGATTTGGCATACTCAAAATTAAATTCCGAACAAATTCCTGGGTTATATTCTGCCATTCCTCAACAAGTGCTTCAGAAAGCTCCTGAAGTGTCTCTGATGTGTTTTCCCTCATTCTGACTCTTCGCCCTAACATGTCCCAAATCTATCTATACAATTCAGATTCAGAGACCTCGCTGGCCAGCCGATTTGGTTGATACCAACATCTTTAGATACTCGTGTACTATTCTCGCAGTGTGGGGACGAGCATTATCCTGCACTAACTGGAATGCATCACCAATAAATGGGGCAAAAGGCACAACATACTTTATCCCTTATGTACCGATCTGCAGTTAGAGTCCCGTTAGCTAACACATACAAATAGGTACAACCATGAAAGTTAATGCCACCCCATACCATTACACCACCTCCGCCGAATGCATCCAATTGCCGGAAATTGCACTCTGCACGCGTACGTGGGATTCTCCATACTCTTGCCCTGCGATCATTAGTGCTTAGGGTAAAACGACACTCATGAGAGAACAACGCTCCGATCTTCGGGGGTCCAGGGAACGTGTTCCCTTGCGAACGCAATACGTCTTATATGATGTTCCCTGGTCAAACGAGGGCCTCTAGCAGGACACCTTGCCCTTAAGTGATGTTCATGGAGGCGATTTCTAATGGTCTGATCAGATACCATAATGATATGGACTCGCTGAAGGTCATTTTGCAATCCTCTCGTAGTAACAGTACGACACCATAGCGCTGAAATTCTAATAAAACGGTCCTGTACTGCTGTTATAATTCTTGATCGACCTTGTCCTCAACGTCTAGTAAATCGGTCTTCCTCTAGATATCGGTGGTAATATCTACTAACTGTTGATTGCTTCACACCCAGGATTTCAGCAACCTAACTTTGTGTATGGCCTTCTTCTATGAGTCGAACGACTAATCGCGCTTCAGCTTCTTCCAAATTTCGTGAAGCACGCCTGTCATTCTTTTCCATTATTAAATTCAACAAAAACAAAATTTTAACTGCTTTGAGATAAAATGAAGTTTCTTCATAACAAGGAAAAAACTACAAGAAATGGTTTTTTATCACTCGAATGAATCAAAATAAGAAGAAATAATAAAACTTGTCAAATTTAAACGTCTAATTTAGATTGATTACTCGTATCTGTGGCCGTATTCACAATATGCGTTAATTATTTTGAGTAGTGTATTTAAAAAATTGAAGTTGAATATTGTAACGCTTAGACTTAGACTTGATGACGTAAGATAAATTAAAGTAAATTTACATGAAGAGCATATCTTACCTAGCAACTTTTATTTGAAATTTACAAGCATGTTTAATTACTTTTTCCTCTCCCTATATAAAAAAACTATACTTGAAATTATAAGTGAATGTGAGTGCGCATCCTTACAGCTTTACATCAATCTTGCATGGTTTATAGCAACTACAAAATGATCTTGCAATATGATTACAATATTATTAATAGCAATAGATATTGAATTAAAAAAGAAAGATCTTTGATATTATAATGTTTATTTAACCTACTTCAAGGGAAGTTTTGCCACCTGCCCCTTAGACACGCAATCGGGTTCGTCAGCCACACTCTCATGTCATGACTGAGATTGATTTTGTAGTACAGAAAAATTCGACTTTTCCGTTACAAAATTCTGTAGGTTTCAATGTTGTTAGCTCCTAGACTATTATGGAATGTTGATGGTAACTTACCAGCAGCTAGAGTTGGGCCGTCTGCTTCTAAGACACGGTACGAAGTTGCTAAACTGTGCACGGCATAGCGATGAATTGGTAATAACAGCCTTGGAGTGTTAGCAGCCAGCCAATGAGAAACAAACTGGGTCGATAGTGACGTTTTCAAATGAAAACAACTATCAACAACAGCCTTAAGCGTCTTATTTATCATCAAACACATCTGAGGACCCTCAGAATAATGATCCATGGCAATGTGGTACGAACACATTAACAACGATCGCAAGGAATCAGGGGTCATAAAATAATTGTCCGATTCCCTGTTATAAGCGGAAAACATTTTCACTGTATTGTCTCGCACAGTCTCATCATCCAATAACTTAAAAAAAAAGAAACTAAATGAAATTGGACATTAAAGAGATTACACACTCACTGCCAGGTATTTCTCGCATTGTACTTTGAAGGCACTTGTGTGTATAAAACTGACCTTGGACTCAGATTGTTTATGGAAGTAAAAGAATAGTTTCTCAGCGAAAAGATGGTATCGGGGAAAAAGATAACGCTAAACATAAAAATATTAATTTTACTAATTTATCAGTTACTCAATTACTTACGGTAAAAACTCCCAAAGTAATTCCATTTACGCCTTCTTCTTCAATTGATTTTGTAGTTAAAATCTGCAACAAAATGATTTAAAAAATATTGTCAATTTTTGTTCTTTCAGATTTCGTATTTGCCGGCACTAGTAATGAAAACAATGAACACCTCCAAGAAAAAAAGATAATGCATGCGTCAAATTCCGCGAGATAAACGAAATAATACACAGAAAAATTCCTGAAATCAAGTTAAATCCGCGCGATAAGATAAAAAGTAGCCCTACCTGTGCGAGTTTCTCTACAGGTAGTAGGTGAGAAAGTGTTTTTTCTTGGATGTCAGCACCAGACGATGACCTCGAAATCGCTTTAGATCCTTCATTGCCGGAATCGCTCTCTGCATTCTGGAAAATTTCGCCCGTTTTCTTTAGGGTCCCGTGGGAATGGTGGTTGCCCATCACGTTGTTAATTTTATAACCGCATTTTTAACTGCCACTCATCACCGTTCGCCTACGATGACTAACTTTTTATTGATATGGTTTATGGTTATAAGGTTACTGTATATTGAAGGTAGCGCCAACTTTCTATCTCACTCTCTTCTACCTCTTTTAATTTGAAGTAAAATTCATTCATAAACTCTATAACATCAGTTAATTTGTTATGAATCTATTCTTTTTCTTCTTAGCGTTTCATCTATGGTTTCATCGCGTCCTTTTTAATTTGCGGGACGCAAGCCGCAGAAATTAATGGCGGTACCTTCTAAATACTGTAATCTGTAGGACCCTGCCGCCATCCAACGAATTGTCAACAGCGAATGCCAGATGTCGTGACATAGAAGGAGGGATCGTGATAAGTGCAAATAAGGACAGAATCACGTTTTTTTCGACACTTGGAAGTTTCTAACCTCTATTCAATGGAAAATGGGTGATTTTACGTTTTTATCTCCAACTCATTGATTCATCAATCATTATATCATCAAAATAATCATCAATGCTATTATATAGGTACTAGAGATGTGTACTTCGCGAATAAACTAGTTCGTTTGAAGTAGTCATTAAAATTCAAATTAATTTGTTTGAACTAATGACTGATGTGTGTTACATATCAGTCCTTCGTACGGATCTCGTTTAGCCTACGAACTACTGAGTGGCTGTTAATGTCCGAACGCGGTTTATGTTGGCAGCCTGCAGTTTTATCAACTTGTAGTGGCAACCATGTCGATTGTGTCAATTTTGACAGTGCATATTGGCGTATCGTTATTTGGGTGTCTCGTTGGTGTTATAAAGGTTCTTTGGTGTGGTTTTTTGATATTTATTGCTTTATTTTCAGTCAGTTCTTATTAGAGCTCATTAATTAACGTTGTGAGTTGCATGTAAGTAATAATTTAATGTGAATTTCAAATTACATTCCAATATATTCTTATTCTTTTCAGTATTCACAGTGTTTATCAAAAATGTTTACACCTGAACAGGATGCGTACATTCTTATGGCACACTTTCGAAGTGCAACTCGAAATCTCGATGGAACATGGGCATATAATTTGCGCTCTTGCTTTGAACAGTTCGTGGAAGCATTTCCTGATGAAAATGTAAACTACGAAGTTTTTAGTCATCACAAACGTGAAGTTGTGAAGAGATTTGAGAGAAAAAATTGTATTTGCAAAGGTAAATCAACTGGGTGACCTACAGTTTTAACTGAACCTGTTGTCAACGATCTTCAAGGTCGAATGGATCAAAGCCCGAATAAATCACTAAGAAAGTTATCAGCACAGTCAGGTATGTGAACCGCAGCAATGAAAATAATGCAAGTCCTTAATTATGTACTTTTTGCAGGCATTAGTAGGGCTAGTTGTTCAAAAGCTCTGCATAAGAATCTGCATATGCATCCGTACCGTGTCTCTGTTGTTCAGCAGCTGTACCCACATGATTTTCAAAATAGAGTGATGTACTGTCAATGGTTTAATGAGCAATTAAACAACGATGATTTGCTTGATTTAACTTTTTTTACTGACGAAGCATGGTTTCATTTATCTGGTTACGTAAATAGCCAGAATTACAGGACATGGGCAACAGAAAACCCTCATAATTTTGTTGAAACAAATTTACATCCAATAAAAGTTGGAATTTGAGTAGCAATATCAAGACGAAGAATAATAGGACCAATATTCTTTAACGAAACAATCAATGCAGAAAGATACCAAACTATCATTTTGACAGAATTTATTAATCAGCTGCATGATGATGAATTAGCAAGGGGCTATTTCCAGCATGACGGAGCTACTGCTCATACTGCACGTGCCACCATAAATTATTTACAACAGTTTTATGGAAATCGAATTATAAGCCAAGGTTTGTGGCCACCAAGAAGTCCAGATTTGACACCACCAGATCATTTCCTCTTTGGACGCATGAAGAATAATGTGTACAAAAACCGCTTGCATGACTTAGATGAACTTCAACAAGCAATTACGCATGAAATTCAAAATATAACACAGGAAGAACTCTGCCGTGTATTCGAAAATGTGAAACGATGAGTGAACTTGTGCTTACAGAATAATGGGGAACATTTTCAACAATTATTATAAAAATAAAAGTTATTTTTTAGTCATCAATGTTTTATTATGCCAAGTAGCAAACATTTGTTACATGTTCAATGGACATGTAACAAATGCCTTGCTACCTGGCATGTAGCCTTGCTAATTTGACAATGTTCAATACACATAACCTTGCTGTTTGTCATTTTTCATATTTTCACATCAAAACTTCATACCACGCCACTGTACCACACCAACAGTAGAAAAATAAATTTAATAGTGCCAACATAAATGGCGTTCGGACATTAACAGACACTCTGTAGATCGATTGAATTAAATGAGTGACATACGAGTCAGCATACGTTTTGTTCGCGAACGAGCGAGTCGCTAAAGCTTGAAGCGTCACCTGGCAGACACGAACTAAAAAATTCTTAACTCAACACATAGAAAAAGGATATATACTATACACAAATTACGGTTTAATGTCTCTTAGTGCCATTTGCACCGCTTTTTTAAGCAAATATTAAATTTAAGTCATGCTTAGAATATGACAACTAACATACGTCCAGTGGAAAGTCAGCCACATTCTAACTGACACTTAAATTGAAGTTTAAGTGTCAATTAGATTGTGATTGACATATGCTGTCATGTATTCACGATTGTCATATTCTAAACACGTCTTAAATTTAATCAATGATTAAAAATGCGGTGCAAACGGCCATTACTGCGAAAACTTCATCCCGTAACCGTATGAGACCGCTGCTGACACTATAAATAACTGAAGTAGATGTTAAGTCTATTTGTTTTAGTTCATTTAGCTTGCCATGTCGGTGGTTTACACTTTTAAAAGTGACTACCACCGAACACTTCAACATGAGAAGGTCGAGTCAATGGTCACATTCAGAGTACGTAACAGTTGTGAAAACGTTCTTGTATTGTACCGCTACCTTTGTAACATGTTGTAGAGCGGTCGCCATTTTTGGTAGCTGATTTCATTTCTGCTACATTTAGTGAGCAGCTGCAAGGTTGTAAATCATTTAAAAAAATTGCATTATCCATTTTTTCAAATACCCAAACTGAAATTTTGAGATAGTATTCTCTTACTTTGAACAAAATTTCACTGACACGTAAAAACCCGCAGAATATCTATTTTGTAGAAACCGCTCCTAAAAGAGCTAAATAAGAAAGGTAGCAAACGTTGAAGGAGCGTATCGGTAGCAGTAGCGCTTTCTGCTACGTTATCTGAATGTAACCAATGCTAAACACGTGTAACACTTTGCCATAGTAATTACGGTATCTATTTGAAGAGGGCGCTATTATCAATGTGCGTTTTGGCGGGAATATAATTTAAATATATAGTATTCCAATGATTTCGTTCCACAAGCTGTTGTACAGTATAATCGATAATGAAATACATTTTACTGCAATTTATATTTCATGATTATGAAACAAAACTGCTTGTAAAATGTTACTTTCTATTTATCGACAATGTACTACAACAGACTGTGAAATTTATTTGTATTTTTATTGAGATACATTATTAGCAACAATAATGATTTCTACAAGCATGTTGTTGCACATAATTTAAATATAAAATGAGACTATAAAACTAATCAGCAAACGAACACCTCTTACCTCGTTTATATTATGATTTAATTGCTGTGTTTTTTATGTTTCATTGGATTTACACATCCATATCTTTCAACTTTTTTATTAATTCTACGAATGGTTGTAGCAGAAGGAATTGGACGATTTACAAATTTTACTTTGAATAAATTAATTATTCGTTCGACTGAAAAACCCCGGTAATACAACTTTATAATTTGTACTTTCTTAGGTACAGGGTGGGCCAAATTCGACACTTTTAATAGGAAACACCTATTTTTAGAAGAGTTAGACAAAAACTGACCTCGGTCCCTGGAGCTCGATTTTTAAGACAAAGTTAATAGTGAAAACCACATTTCGATATCTTGTACCGCTTAGGAGCTACAGGGCGTTTCTCAAAATTCTACGATTTCTAAAAACCTTCATAACTTTTTTGTTTATGAAAATTCTTGATTTCTGTAAAAACTTCTTAAAGGCACTTTTTCATGCAGAATTCATTGCTCCAAATTATTGTTTTCTAAACTGCTCAATATTTGAGATATTAGCAAGAACTTTGATTTTTTTATATGGAACACCCTATATATTTTTAAGTTTTTGAAAGGAGTATAAAATTTCATTCATATAAATATGAAACACTTGATATTTTATTCAAACAGTTTGTGAAATATAGAGCTTCAAAGTTTTAATCAAAAACTTAATTGTTTTTACAGCAGTGAAGTAGGCTGTGGATGACGATAACTAAGCGATTTAAGTTTTTGTAACTTCCCGATAGGCCGCTGTCAAAATTTGACACAATCTCTTACAGTACTTGCATTTCTCTTCAATTTTACTATCTCTATAAAATAGACTTAGGGAAATAATTAAACTTGGACGAAAACTACGAGAAATACGACATGTTATAATATTTATACCTACTCAAGACTTCATGAAGTGGCTTTAACTTGTAAGTATATGTGTGTACTGAAGATGACAACGTAGCTGCTGAAATACGTATCTACGGATACAATCTATTTTCATTTATATTTAAGGATATAAACTTTTTTGATTTATATTTACTTTGTAATCTTTACCATGAGTGGTATCCTGAAAGATGACAATCCTTCAGAGATATATTCTTGAGATTTAAAAACAATTTAATCAATTTTTAGTCTTAGCAAGAACTTCTGTGAACTTCTGCAATGCGAATTTTAAAGAAACAAAGATTCTGACCTTATTGAATAAGAAAAATGCATGACTACCAGTCCTTGAATTGGTGATGTCAGCTCAAACCATAACAAAACGGAATCGTTTATGTTTAATACAAAATGGCCGACAATTTGATACTTTATGTAATTTTTGCGCAATTTCGATTACATTAGTATTTATTCGTTATAACTTCGTTATATTTATTAAAAATAAAGTAATATTTCTTATGGCTCATTGAATCTTTAAAAAATATTTAGCTATCATCATCCACAGCCTACTTGAATGCTGCAATGACCATCAAAATTTTAATTAAAATATGAAAGCTCTACAGCTCAAAAATCTTTTGAATAAAATATCAAGTGTTTTATATTTTTGTAAATAGAATTTTATGCTCTTTTCAGAAATGTAAAAATATATAGGGTGTTCCATATAAAAAATCAAAGTTCTAGTTAATATCTCAAATATTGAGCACTTAGGAAAAAAATAACTTGGAGCAATGAATTCTGCATAAAAAAATGCCTTAATGAAGTCTTTACAGAAATCAAAAATTTTCATAAACAAAAAAGTTATGAAGGTTTTTAGAAATCGTAGAATTTTGAAAAACACCCTGTAGCTCCTAAACGGTACAAGATATCAAAATGCGGTCTTCACCATTAATTTTGTCTTAAAAATCGAGCTGCAGGGACCGAGGTCAGTTTTTGTCTAACTCGTCTAAAAATAGGAGTTTCCTATAAAAAGTGTCGAATTTGGCCCACCTGTACATAAAACCGCTTTTTTCGAAAGATCTTTTCAATACAATATTGCAACAGTATATAATGCTTTATCAGAAGAATTAAAATTATTAAGTAATACAATCGCTTTTAAAAAGAAATACAGCCACGTTTTGCTCATGAAACAAACAGAAAACTTGTTCCGGTGTTAATTGTATTTGATATATTTTGTATTTTTGTTTAATTTCGCTTTATTATTTTGAATTGTTAAAATAACAGCAAACTTATTCCGTGTTCATTAAATTCGATATAACTGTCATTTTTAGTTAATTTCGCTATATCATTATAAATGTTAGTATATTTATTTATTTATTTTTATTACACAAGGTTGAGTGGAAGAACAGTGCAGGTAGTTGCACTGAACTTCGCCTTTTGGTGCAAAAAAGAAATTGTCTTATGTTTAAATTGTATTATATGTTTATTATGGACCAATAAAGACCATTTATTATTATTATTATTATTATTATTATTTTCATTCTTCGAAGAAAATAAAATCTGTTTAAGAGATGTCAATAATACTTAGTTATTCATTGCATAAGTGACTTATTACTTTATTAGGCATGTACGAAATTCCTTTCTCCGTTCTACGAACGGCAACAGTCACTCTAAACAGAAAGACTTTTATATTAATTCTTAGAGATTTGCTTCGTTTCACCCTAGTACTTAGAAAATAGACACTATAATATACTTTGTAACACCACTTTGTAAGCCAGTTCTCAACGTTGTTATCTATGCGGAAAGAGTAACCTTTTTCATTCATAAATTAATATAAAATTACAAAAATTGTATCATTTTCGAAATCTACATGTGCTAGGATAACAAACACCACATTCTGAGTAGTCGCATTTCTTTATTCGTTTTGCTTGACATCTTAAACGCAGATAGCCTTTATTGTACACTAGCTCTTATTTGGTATTTCAGACTTTTGACCAATTTTTTCATGATAATAGCTGTATGTGCGTCGCCCGAATAATTTGCGAGGCCAAAAATTTAAAGTTCCGCCACTGCGCGAGTTCTGACTAATTCCGAACCGTTCAAACTTGCACTCATCAAAGTTGTCCTTCTTCATGAAGCTGTCAAAATAATTCACTTCTTCCACGGCCAAATGATTTTTTGTTTATTACTCTTTTCTCTAGAGCTTAGGTTCTACTTTATTTATTTTTCTTTTCAATTTAATTATTTTCCTTCGGTTTTTTGTTTATTGATTTAGTTTTTTGAAGACCATTGATTTGTGCCTTCGTTTGTAAAACTAGAAATTACTCCCCCTGTTGTTTGACACAAGCCAATATCCTCGTATCTGGATATTCTTACTGTGGTAAAAATTATATTCTAGTAATAATCTTCTTCTCATAGCCCTTAATACCTTTTCAGATGTTCGGTTCTGGTGGCAAACGAACCTATCATACTACTATACTATTGTGCCACCAGCTTTATTAGTATTAATGTAGTGCAATGTTCAAATTAAAACAAACATGACTTAGAGGAAATGTAATAACAATATTTTTTTTTTTTTCTTAACATGAAACTGTATTTCAGAACAAACATTTAATTACAAAAAATCACAAAAGTATACAATTTATTTTGATCACTTAAATTATGATTCAATCAGTATAACAAAGTTAAATACATATTATCGCCTCTTTTTATTTCTACTCTTATGTTTTGTCTGCGGGGCTTCCCCTACTGTGATCGTTCCAGCGGCGATCTCTTCTCGATTGTCTGACTTTTCAATTACCTGCTGGGCATCAATGTAAAACATGAGATCCCGAAGTTGTTCTTTCAGGTCTGCGACTTCTTTGTCTTTAGATGTCTTCAATTCAGAGTATTTTTCCTCCAATTTAGCGATTTTATTCTGCCACTGCTGCTGATTGTTTCTCAAGCCTTTTCCCAGCTGCCTCTCTTCACTGAGATCCGACAGTGCAGATGATAACCTTTTTTTTTATTATTATAAGCGCTGTGTATTATCATTGCTGTTTACTTACTTTAAAGCTTGTTGAGCGCACTTTCTTTCTGCGACTTGTTTTTCTCTTGAAAAGCTAGACAGGTTGCTTTTCAGTTGTTTGTTTTCTTCAGCCAGTGATGTGAGTCTCTCGCGTAACGCTTTTGTTTCTTCTCCTGCTTGATAATCTAATCTGTGGGAAAAAAATGATAGTTTTAGTATAGGTAAAGCGATTATTGTAAACTTACTGCGCTAGTTTTTCTTCAAAGTACAAACGTTGCTCTTCTAATTGCGATGTTAACAGGTATGTAAATTCTAATTGCACCGAATCCACCTTTTCCTGGGTGCATTCTGATTCTGAAGGGGGTCCCTCAGATGGAACTAATTTGCCATCGGTCTTATTCTGTAGAAGTCTGTGCACAAAATTGTCACCTTTGTAGTCCCAAACACGATGAGAGCCCAATTGAAGAGCATAACAATGTCCAGTTTCACGATAATGGGATGCAGCATGTCCACCTTGATACCTAATAATTAGTTGGATTTATCAAAATCGCAAGTAACAAAACTTTAAACAAATTACCTTCCACAACCGACGTGTCCACAAATCAAACAAATCCACAGAGCATCTGGTGATACGCTAGATTTACCACATCTGTCACACTCTGAGTTTTCAGCTTGCTCTGGACTCTGTACACATCGGCAGACGGGGCATGTAGAGTCACCCCATTGCTCTAAGCAACTGGCATGAAATGCATGGTTACATAGGATTGTCAAAACACCGTCCACTGATTCATCCATCCGTTCTGTTGGGGATTAGAACATGGTGTAATATATTGATTCGTAACAACAAGATCAGGCCCGAATTCAAAGACGCGTTCAATTAATTTAAAACTTTCTCTAAAATGTAGTTTTAACAAAACAGGAACATACAGAGGAAAGGTTAAGCATGTGCAACATAAATGGGAAAAAAAGAAAAATTACATTTTCATGTCAACACTCACGTGGATGGTAAATAACGATTTCACGAGGATGCTATTAACAAGTGGAAGCGATTTACCTAAATTTATTTTGAAATGAAGTGCTTTATAACTTGCGATCAAAAGAAATAATACTGGTTTTTGTGAAACAGATAAAGTTATGATAAATTTGATTGGAAGCAAACTAAAAAAAGTTTTGTCTTAGTTTCTCCTTCTATAAGATGCCGCATCAACCAATTTCAACAACTTTTTTTATTTATTCCTGAAAAACTGTCAACGTACTGCCAAATTTCGACTTTTAACTAGAATTTACAACTATCCGATAAATTGTACTTTACAAATTTTATAATAAATTATTTTAAAAGGGACACTAAAATTAGCACTAACGCTCTACGTTTCGCCATCGTTTTATAGCTTCGTCAGGAGTGAAAGTAAATAAACAAAGTTGTCAAGTAAAACGGTTGTTAAGTAAAAAAAAAAACAAAAACAGTAAAACGATCATTTTTATTTATTTTATTTTTATTAAAAAAACTTTTTTCTTTAATTAATATTAAAGTTGACGAATCCAGAAAACTACTTAACATCCGGTTTACTTGACAACTTTGTTTATTTACTTTCACTCCTGACGATGCAATAAAACGATAGCGAAACGTAGAGCATTAGTGCCAATTTTAGTGTCCGTTTAAAATTATTCATTACGAAATTTCAGCGGTCAAGATTCTATTTTAATTACAAATTTTATGTTAAAAAATTAGTTTAAAATAAAAAGAAAATCGATGTTTATTTGAATTCGGGTCTTTGTACAAACCTAAACACACTGGGCAAATAGGCAGCTCCGTGTGACCAGGCGGTGGTAAGCCATCATGAGCCCATTCAACTCGAGACACCCAAACAGCTCGACAAAGAACATCCGGCTCCAGCGAGTTAAAGGGAGCGCCGTTGAATGTCTGATAAAATTCTCTAGCTGCTGCATGTTTGCGGAATCTAGATATGTACCAACAATAAAATAAACATGTATGAATAAATGTGTGGATGTATGTAGCTACAGTACCCATGCCCAGAGTTTGCCTCAAGTTAGGATGCGCACTGGTTTGAATTCAAATTTCACAAACAAGGCAATCCGCTCATACGTCGCCGGTGAACTTGGTCATAATGATTCCATTAGAAAATTAGTTTGAAAATGTCGCAATACAAATATAACCTGTCTATTAATTTATTACACTGTTTTTTCAATCTAATGTAAAGGTAGTCGTTTTATTGAACTGATCACATCAAAATAAATCAAAATTTATTAAACGCACGTGTTTACATATCGTCACCTTACTTTTAAAACCTCTTAAAACCTCCTAAGTACAAGCATGAGGTTTTAAAAACTTTGGAATGAATATACTTCTTATTTTCGCCTGTTATAAAACTGCACGTCTGAAAAAATGGTGCGTCTTATTCACTATTGAAACCTAATAATAAAGCTATTTACACTTTCTTTCTACTGTTTTATCGTTCTTTATCTCACTTCTGAACTGTTAATTACTTTATTTTGTCAGGATTTACATTAATAATTGATCATTTGTTATAACTAAAGTCTCGGGGATTTTTGACACACACTCTAAAACGCAAACTTCTCGACTGTCACTGCATACGTTTCAGGTCTGCCAACTTAGTTTTTTTTTTTTGTTTTAATATTCGCGCTGCTAACAAACAACAGTTCGAAATGAAATTTTGTTGTAGAGATACGGGGAATTTGTAAAATATTGAAATAGAAACAAATTGAACGTTTTGAATTATTTTGCTATCCCTAGCATCTAAACAAGGACCGTGAGCTAGTGGGCGTTATCTCATATAAAACTATGGAGAGAATGCTTTTTGCATATGTCGACACTATCATGGTCCTATTACGGTCAGATCTAGTGGTCGGAGTCCTTAACCTCAATTACTCGAAAACTTTACGGAGAACCTATTTGTGCCCAATAATCTAAAGAATATTTCACCGGTATGAAGTTAGCACAATAACTTTCAGCAATAAAAAAAATTCTAAAATAATACCAAAACAGTTTCCGTATTTATATGTTAGTGTAGCAATCTAATAAGTAACAATCTAATAATTGAATAATTAATTAATTTAAAATGCATATTTTTGGAAATTGATTAGGAATTGATCTGTTAAGTCATGTTGCGCAAGGCGTTCTCAACTTCTTCAAAAATAACAGCGTTGTCTTATATGTAAATCAAATATTTTTAGACGAAAATAATCTATTAATAACGGGCTTTCGCCGGTGTAAAAACAAAAAGGGATATATTTTTTGTTTGGCCACAACTAAATCTCAAACTTTAATTCCGCACGCTTCAGGACGCGCGCTTCGTTTTTCTCAAAAATGACAACGTTGTCTTATATGTAAAAAATAAAAAATGAATGATAAAATATTGAAAGAAATGCATAGTTAGGTGCCTTACACCTGAGTTTAAAATGTATTAAAAATATTTGTTGCAAATCGGTTTTGATTGCAGCGGATCCCTCGAGCATCCTTTGTACAGCTGTTTCGGTCCTATTTGGGGCCTCGTCAGCAGAAGCGTAGCTCGAGACTTTCACTGCAAACCAAACCGACCTGTCCAAGGTTATTCGCAAAAATTTTTAAACTATGCTTTGACAGCATGCTTGGCCGCCTTATATGAGATGACTTATTAAGTAGCAAACCAGCTGCAATTTGTTATTTCCTATACAAAGTTATGTCAAAAAGTGATCGCAGGATGTCGCGATTCAAACTGTTCATTTAAAAATAATTTTTGTTTGATAACTTAAAGGTTTTAGAAGATATTGCCAAAATTAGTATATTGTTTTATTAACAATAAAAGTGTCATTTTTGTCAAGCAAATTTTGCATTTGCGAAGCGTAACCGAGTGGATGCAAAATGGTGAGTAAAACTTCCTAGGATTAAAAATGCTTTTAATTCTATGAACTAAGTGTTACCTAGCAATACACACTTTTTATCAGTAACGAAAACGTCAACTTCAGTTGCAGTTTTTGGTATTAAAAGACATTACTTTTAATATGGTTGCAGAAAAACAATATTTTCCTACGACCCTTTATAAAAAGACATTTTTTCTCACCGAATACTCCAGCGAAAATTTGATTTCCGTCATAAGTAAGAAAAAAAAAAAAGATTTAACATTTAGTACGCTGACTTGTTGTAAGGAAATGTATAATGCATTTGCAGAAAGTGATTTAAATCTTGCCAATACTTCATCAGTAGTAAATTAAATTGAGAAAACTTTTGCAGACTTATTGCCATAAAAATCGAAGAAGAGGTATGAAGAAATCTGTGCAAAATTCATGGGCTAATAAATAATAGCGTAAATTCATATTAGGAAACTGTGCTGCTTGCTTACGATCTATGTTATTATCAATAAAGAATAATATTGATATCAGTAAATATCGTTTTAAAAGTAAGAAGTCTAAAACTTTTTCTGCCCAAGAAATAAACACGTTCTTAACGAATGCACCCGAGTCAAAATATTTAATGACTAAAGTAAGGGAATCACATATTGTTTTAACAAATACCTAGTGATACAAATGTTTTTTATAGCGAACGTTAAAATGTGCTTTATCCAACTCAAAACAGTCGATAAAACGGAATTTTAACAGCAAGGGTAGATAAAATACTTTAATTTTGTTATTTGAATTAATAAATATTACAACTTAATCATAGCAATAACTCACACTAGTTATTGGATCATGATCATACAACGCGATTTTGACACATGATTGCTTTTTATTTTTCTGCGAAATTGTTTACATTTTATTTTTAACGTTCGTTATAAAAAAAATAGAATGTTACACACGACGGTAAAATTTAATTATCGACTTGTCGCTCGTGAATTAAACGTTTTCACTCAAATGAACGAGGAAGAAATGTTAATGGTGGAAGACGTGCAAGACGCTGTGGATGTTCTTCCATAAATTGTGTCATAAATCTCTGTTTGGCCTTTGTAATTGGAGCAGACCGCTGCCGTTCTATTTCACTACATTTGGGCATAAGATATTCTTTGTATTGTATTAAAAGCAGTTCATTTATTTACCTCATATTATAACTAAAACCAATAATTTTTACCCCGCAGAACAATAACACGTACAAAAAAGGCACTGTAGGTAAAGCAAAATCGAAATACGAAACAAATAGTTGTGTGGTTAGATGTCACGTTTTTGTTATTGTCAAATGGCGAACGCAAGAACGAATGTGATTGGCTATTAAAGCACAATCAGTTGGCAACGTTGCATATTGAACACACGTTCAACGCATACGATATAACCCACCACAATAATTCGAGAATATAGTTTTTTTTTCCTGCTGAGAGATAGTGCTGTGATGTAACTTGTCCCATAAGAGATGGGATCGCCACTTTCTCACATTCTCGAGTATAGACGTCCAGGTGTTATGGTTTCAATAATGGACGACGGCCGCGGAAGCCTTCAAGTTAAATTGAAAAAAGTGATATTCTATTGGTTGATCTACCATTCACAAAAACCCACAAGAAGGTCTTTCACGATTTTGAGTGATGGTTTTGGTATTAATCCAATAGAGATTTACCTAAAATACCTAATAGTTGTGGGTTATCCATAATGTTAGTGACTAGTAATAAAATTATGATAATTATCAAAATTTTAAAATACCTAAGTTTGCATCCTCAGGAAACAACAACCAGCCGACTGTTTGTCAACTACCGACAAGGAAAATGTACCGTCCAACTTGTTGGAATTAATACTTTTAGAAAAATACCTTCAACAGAAAATCAAGATTGGAAAAAAATTTTGAACAATACTGACACTGCCTCTAGTACTGCTTTTTTTACGGATTCCGCTGTCGCTACCTCTTCCACTGTTTGTTCTATAGATATTAATAGAATGATGTCTCACAATGCCTCGTTATGTTAGTTTTGGAAACGAAAACCAATTTCACAATACAACCTTTAGCTTTAATGTAAATATTAATAAATAGTTAATTGTTTAAAGTTCGTTATTGTATTGCACTATGAGTGACTAAAATTAAATTTTAGTAAAATTAAATTTTAGTCACTAGTGACTGAAATTTGATTTTAGTCACTCAAAACCAATGTAAAAAGCTCCTTAAAAATGCAACTGTTGGACATATATAATTTATTTTTTACTAAAACAGTAGAAAAAAATTGTCATAAATTAAGTTACTATAAATTTCAGCAATACAACACAGAAATGGATCATCAAAAATAAATTTGATGCATTTCCGTGTTGCATTGCTGAAACTTATAAGTAATGTTAATTAAAGACATTTTTTTTTTCTATTGTTTTATTTCATTTTCCTATTGTCTTGTGTGTAGTTGCAATTAAACACAAGTTCTTTTTTTATCTTTCAACGACAGTTGCGTAATCATATAAAATTGACAATGTCGCTCAAAGCATTTAGAAACACTCAGGTAGCGGCAAATAATTTACCTCAACCAATTTAAATTTTCCCATTTGTCTATAGTAAAATATTAAAAAACTTACGTTAATAAAGCCATATATTGATTCGGCATGGAATCCCTGAGGACCCTTATGTGTGCAATTTCTTCATGACAAGGTGCCGTAAAGCTCAGCAAATCATGACATGTCATTGAATTTGGCACACCCAACAAACACAAAGTCAATGCTTCCTCGCTGCTTGTTAAAACACTACAATAAATGAAGTATTGTTTCACATCTTATCAGGTATCACTTTCACCTACTCTTCTTTATATAGATGTAAAATTCCTTTGGTTAATTCTACGAAAGGGTTTCCACTGAAGAAACCGATTTCGCACTTATCCTCTGAGTTGGTCTTTTCAATGACACACGATGGCTCTCTGGAATGTTCTGGTAACAAGCCCCAATCACTTCTTGGTGTCTCCAAGCGACTTGGGAAAGTCTCAACACTAATGTCTTGTACGATACGCTGTCCACGGTGTTTCTTTACGCCGTTTGTATTATCCATTGCTTCAGCGCCCTCGACTTCTGTAAAAACTGGTTATGCATTCGGAGATTAACGGAATTTATTCTAACCTATATTATTTACTAACCTGTATTGTCGGCAGATTCGTCGACTTCGACACGAAGAATGCATTTCTTTACTAAATTAGACATTTTATTCGGTGATTCTTTGCGTTTCTCTCATTTTACGTCAAATTTGTGTAAACAGTGTTTTCCACAGATCATCTATATACAGCATTGCCAGCCAAAATTTTATATGATCCCTAGATTTCGTACTAAAAATCCCTAGCTAGATATTCCTAGATCATAGAATACCCCTTTGATTATACCGAGTGACTTTTAATGATTGAAAATTATTTTATTAAATTGGCAACACTTTTCAATGTTTATGTTGGTGTACTGGATTTTCAAATTCAAAATTTAAATTAGTCACTAAATTGTCAAATTGTCAAGTGTCAAACAAGAAAACTAAATAAATCAGATTTTTAAATTTATTATCAAAATGGTTTTGAGCACAGAACAAAATACATTTTTAGTAATGGCTTATTTTCGAAGCGGAGTGCAAAATGACAATGGTAATTGGATTTATTCACAGCAGCAGGCCTATGACGAATTTATTGAAATATACCCTGAACAACAAATTGAGTTTCGTCTTTTTTCACAACATTGTGCAAGAATAATTGAACGTTTCTTGCAAACCTTAATGTAGGAAAAGGAAAATCCACTGGTCACCCCACTATAATAACACCCGATGTTGTACAAAATGTTAATGATATTGTACAACAGAATCCTCATGTTTCCGTACGTCGCGCGTCTCAACAAATAGGTATGGATTAGCAATAAATTTGGTTCTTTTAAGCTTTTCTATTTCAATTTCCTGTATTTAGGAGTTTCTTATGAATGTACTCGGAAGATCTTGAAAAAACACCTTCGTTTCCGACCGTACAAATTTTCGATGGTTCGACAACTTCACCCACCCGATTTTCTTCAACGCATTCAGTTTTGTCAGTGGTACAACAATAACTTGCTAAATAATATTGACCAACAGGATATTACTTTCTTCTCCGATGAAGCCTGGTTTCATCTCTCTGGGTTCATCAATTCACAAAATTACAGGACTTGGTCAGAACATAATCCTCATAATTTGATTGAAGTGCCTTTACACCCACTTAAAATTGGTGTTTGGGTGGCAATGTCTCGGAGAAGAATTGTTGGACCAATATTCTTCCGGGAAACAATTAATGCCCGCAGATATCAGAGACTTATATTGGAACCATTTATAAACCAATTAGATGATATTGAATTAGCAAATGGCTACTTTCAACAAGATTCCGCCACTGCCCACACAGCACGAACCACAATAAATTATTTAGAGGAGTTTTTCCCAGGGCGTTTAATTAGTGCTGGTTTGTGGCCTAGTAGATCACCCGATTTGACAACACTGGATTTCTTTTTATTTCCGCATTTAAAAAATGTGGCGTTCCGTAATCATCTTAACAATTTGGAAGAATTACAGCACGCAATTGAACAAGCAATTGTAAATATCAGACCTGAAACGTTGATTAATGTATTCAATAATTTATCACAAAGGATTCAGTGCTGCTTACGTGAAGGAGGCCAACATTTTGAACATTTGCTGTAATCCATTACCGAACTTCTTATTTCCTTATTTAAATAATGTGGTGTTCAGAACATGTATTAAACAATTTGGAAGAATTGCAGCAGGGAATTGCAAATATGGGACCACCTGAAACTTTAATAATGCCTTCAATAACTTATCTCAAAGGATTCAGTGCTGCTTACGCAAAGGGAGCCAATATTTTTAGTTCCTGAATAATAATAATCTGTTACAACATTCTTCGTCATTACTGTAAACATCAATTTTAACCTATAACTACACAACCACGCAAAATTAACGAACTTAACAAATACTGCCAATTCCTCAGTGTTCCCAACATACTATATTTGCCTCAATCATTAAAAGTCACTCGGTATAATCAAAGGAATACCCTCTCTCTAGAACGATAAGTCCCTGGTAAAACGCAAGTTCCTAAAAAATATTGGTGGCGCCATCCCTCGGGATCGGAATCCTTAGCGTCTGCAGCAAAAATGGTGGGAATTATGATTTCCTCAATATGAAAGGCATCCATTGAATTATTTTTAAATATATTGAATTTTGTGTAGAATATTTTCCAGTCATTTAAAATTCTACACAAATTTCAATATATTCAAAAAATCTCCAACAAATACATTAGTTATAGAATTAATAGTAATATAAGTATATTCGTATCGTCCAAATGAAATATACATATGAATTTACTATTACTTTTATTATTCCCAATTGTAGCACACGAATGTTTATAAAAAAATTTACAAAACTAATACTATTGCTGTTACAAATGGTAGAATTTAAATTCTTATTTTCAAATTATGTAATGTATAACAAATATTTCTAATTTTCTTAATAGCACCCTTAGAACCCTCAGAATTTTTGAAAGAGGGTTTTTACCTTCTGTTGTGACTGCTGAATAAGGATATGTTTCATCTTGTCTTGAAGTTGAGGGTTGAGGTTCCATAACTGCTTCATATTCTGAAAACAGAAAGTTATTTATTATGTTTCATAGTAATAAACGTACAAAATGTATAACATAAAAAAAAACCTGATAACATAGATTGCAGATAGTAATATAACTAATGCAGACAATCACAGCAAAATATAATCAGTATAATTTTTTATGAAAATTAATTAAAATTGTGTAACTGGCAGTATAGATTTTATAATTTTTTAGTAATGGCATTCTGTGTAGAATGTTTGTAGAACTTCTACAAAGTTTCTAACTTATTATAGTTATGTAAACAAAGTTTCTACTAGACAGAGAATCTGAGAACCAAAGAGCAGCCTTCAACGACAACCGTGAAAGCCTAGTCTTCAATTTTTTTTAGTAATATATGAAATTATATTTATGCAAATACAACGCAAATTACCTTTTTCACTTTGTATCTCCCATATTAGCAGAGTAATTCCGAGGTTCATTCCAGAAGACACACCTAAAAATGTAAGAATAGTTTCCTTTATTCAATTACTATTATAGTCACATTCAGGGTTGTCAGAATAGATGGGTGCAGTACAGGTGCTGACGATGTTATCACCTACAAAGATGTAATGAAGTAATGAACGAACTTATGACCAAACTTCAAACAAATTCACCTTTTGCAACTGAACTATTTTTTCTGAGACTCACTTTTCTTGGACTATCTTGGAGGCTCTCAGAAGGAAAAAACTCATTTATAGTTGTTAAGAAATTTTTTTTAATAATTTCGGTGAGCTGACCGATGTTGGTAATCAATGCTTTCATGTGGAACTTCACCTATTAACAAATTTCTTTGTGTCAGTTGAAAAATTGATAGAAAAGGCACTCACTTGTTAGCATTCTTGAGATTAATTACGATGCTAAATTGTACAATATCTTTGCCTTCAATAAATAATTTTAGATATATAACTAAGATATTCAATAGAGAACTAAGAATAACTATATTACAACTCTAATAAATGCAAAATGTTACTGAAAAAAAAGGAAAACTAAAGAATTTAGAACAAAACTTTTAAAAAATAGTCAAATTGGTATTAATGACTAACATACGGTACTTTCATTACTGATTAACTTTAATCTTCGGTTTATTTCCATGTCTACAATTGTAAAGATAATTGTTTCTACAGAAAAAAAGTTAATCAGGATGAAAGTACTGGTCCTAAAGGTACCTAATTAAAAGGTGACTTACCCAACAGATTTTGAGATGGTATTGCTGTTTTTAATAATCTTAAACTGTCATTCTCAAAATCTTCAAGTGTAAAGTGTTGTATGCAAACAAAACTACGCCGAAAAATCTCTTGATATGTTAATGTGGCATGCCTAGCATTATTAGCAGCTTCTCTCCATTTTATGAATCTGTCCATGTATCGATTCGGATTTGGAAATTGAAAAGAAGGAGACACTTTTCTACCACATATGCAACAACTGTGAGTCCCTGGTCGCAGAACAGAAGTTAGATCCATAATTACTGTAAAACAAAATTTACTTACAAAATTTTAATGTAGTAATGACCTAATTATATTTAATATAATCTGATAATTTTTAGGAAGAAAAAATTGAACACATCAAAATACTTACTTCAGAAATTTCACAGGAAATTATTTCACTTATATAATGACACTCCAAACCACTTCAAACTTCAAAAATGAATATGTTACAAACAAACAAACAAACAAAATGCAGCTTCGTTTGTTTCAAATTTATTTACTACTGCGCAAATCAGTTTTAGTGGGATCAGTAGCACGCCTATGGCAAAAGTAATTTGATTGTTTAGTTTAACATTTACTTCATTCAATAAGCACTTAGATTAAATTATTTTGTGGCTAATCTGTAGCAATGATCAACAATTACAAAGACACGAAGAAGTTTCCTAATGAACGTTTCTTTCTTAAAACTTTTTAACTATAATTATTTTCTTAACTCAAAAAAATTATTGGAAACTCCAGCTGTTCATTTCAAATTACTTAACCATCTGGAAAGGTGACTTGTCTTCCTGTGGGTCCTCAAATTGGTTCAAGCGTTCTTTTATTATTAGAAAAATCACTTTTTTTGGAGAATTTTGAAGCAGAATTCTGAGTGAACGAAGCACAAATATATGTTTTGTCTATATAAGTTAAATCGTCATATTTCCAAGTTATTTTTAGTTCTTTACAAATTCTCAGAATGCTGCTTATTTCTGAAGGTTTATGGTAAGTTTTCCGTTTTACAGTCAATAATAGTTGTAATGCATTTATATTTTATTTATCAACTGTTAACCTGTTAACTATGGCCAATGAACAAGATAAACATGCATTTAGGCCTGTAAAAATGCACAATGAATGTGTATTAGTAATATGGCATTTTTATATATATATAACAAGCATTTGGCTACTGAAGGAAAATCGAAGTCTCAAGCAGTGGCATTGACTGCAACTGACAATGGTATTTCAAAAAGCACAGTATGGCAAATTGTCAAGGAAGTAGAGAATGGGGAAACTATTTCATCACCACCCAAGAAAAAAAAAGAAAAGTTAGTTATTATTTTTCTTTCATAGATATTACTATAATTTTGTTATTATTTATTATTGATTACTTATGAGTATGTTGTTTGCAGGCAATAACTGAAAAGGAAACTATACCACCAATGTCCAGTATGGAAGAGTTAAGATTTCGATTTGAAAAACGATGGGACATGGGAGTACAGTATCAAACTGGAAGAATTTCGAGTTGAATTTTCTGATGTTATTATTAACCACAAAACATTCGTAGACAATCTGCATTGGTGTGTAGTTGTTTCATGAAACTGGAGGTCTTTTTCGAATAAAAACAACAGGTCAATCTTGAAAATGCAGTGCCAAAGTTATCCAAATTGCAAGACATAATGAAAAATGCTTCTCACATATCTATTCGCCAATTACCACAATACATTGAGTTTTCTATGGGAGTGTCACAAATTGTTACGTAAAGATGTCCAGCTCCTATCCTTTCCATGTGCAGGAATTGCTGCCTGGTGATCCCATACAAAGATTGTGATCAGTGAATCTTATAGAATAAATTATTTGATTTGTGAGTGAGTTTTAATTGTTATTTTATGATTTATGACATGCTGATAATAAATAGTTAGGTTATGGCCCGATCTTTCCACCTCCTGATAAATTTATTCGACAAATAACTTTACGAATCGCCTTGGAAACCATTCACAAAAATCAAGTTATTTGCCAAATAACGTTATCAGGAACTTTATTAGGAAGTGGAAAGATCGGGCCTATGTCTAATTTGAATATATTGCGATTCGAACTCTCAAATTAACTAATTTCTATATTCTATTCTATTTGAGTTTACGTATTGAATATTTTTATGTATAATATATTATATTTGGTTTGTTTTGTTTTCAGTTATTTACGAATAATGAATTTGGAAAGTCGTAGACATTGTCCTTAAATGTAATAAATTAATTCAAATTTACCGCCCACGATTAATTTTGTGAATGTAAATCGGTCTCTGTTCGCAGCGCTAACTACTTTTTTCTTAAAAAAACAAGACTATACACTTTTCTATTTGTATCCTAAACAACAAGAAAGTGTGGTTTAGAGTAACTTGGAACACTGGACAAACGTACGCAATTATTGCACTTGCACTATGATAAACGAATGCATTTTTCGGCACTAGTGTGCACAGTATATACTGGTGTTGACAAACAAACAAACCTATTGAGTTACTCTATATCTGTAATTTATTTTTGATTCTTTTACTCTGACAAATGAGTGAATTTAGTATTTCCTACAACAAGGTTTTAAAATAAAGTTCAAATATTGTAAGACACCTTATTGAACTCTTTTACCCAAATATTAACTGAAAATCAAATATATGATACACTTTTTATTTTCATGAATAGAAATTATTTATTCATGTATTTACTACGCACATATATATCCTAAAACTAAATGAATTAATAAATTTAATAACTATCAAAGAAATAAAATAAAATAAACCTGCTGCATCAATTCAAACTAATGATCAGGTTTTCTCATTTTGCATAAATTTTGCAGGGGCAACATTTTTATGTCATTTTTGATTTTGACTACGCCCTCGTGTAGATCGATGGAGAGAAGTTCTCCAGTCGCTTCACGTTCTTCACCAATGATGACCTGCAAGCAAAATATACGTGTTGATATATTTCTAAGCATTTCATCAAATTGCAGCACAAGTTTAATTAATAAAGTGTTTACTAGAAGATTGTTAACTTACCTTGAAAGCATCGCCACGCTGAGGACGAACTGGATCCAAATGGTCACACATGATGTTGACAACACGGTCCTCCTCAGGCAAAAACACTGAACACATAGGGCCATTGATGCTTCGTATTATACCAGTTTGGCCAGCCAAGCCTTGATCATCATGACTATCACGAATGCGAACCTGAACACAATAATAATAATAGGTTTTGATTGATAAACATAATAAATTACTCTAAAATTACCTCAATGTCAACAGTGTGCCATTCTGTCATTGGAAGTATATCGAGACCTGCACCAGGAGTTTGGGGATTGTACGGCATATTAGGACTATACCCAGAACTTGGTGTATTATAAGGATGATTACTAGATGGAGACTGTCCATATCCTGTTGCAGGACTAGGTGTTGAAACAACGCCTAGTAATAAGCAAAAGTTTTTATTCCTCAATTATTCCTAGAAAACTGTGTTCGACTTACTTTGGTATCCAGGACTGGGCTGGTATGGACTAAATCCAGTGTCATACATCGTACCAGGGGTTTGTGGAGTAAATGGACCATTAATCTGATATCCAGGAGTACCTAAAAGTTCATGACATTATACATTACTTAAATAGACATAGCATTATTTAACTTACTTGGATTATATCCGGGTGATGGGTATGTATTTGAAACAGTCGGGTCCCACTCAGAACTTGCATTTGGAGTTCTCGACCCATCATGCATGGGTGTCATCGAACCATAATGGAGAGGAGTACGAGACCCTGAGTCACACATGGGTGTTTTGTTTCCGGTATCACGGTACAGTGGAGTTTGATTACCAGCATAAGCTGGAGTACGTCCGTAACTTGATATACTTCCATCCCTACTGGGTGTACCTTGAGAACAATACAATTAATTTTTGACTCGTCAATGAACAATTGAAAACATACCAACATCAGCAATGTGCTTTTTGTCCACAGATATAGTCTGGCATGATGTGTGTAGCTCAATTCTCGCTGTAGTTGTCGTGGCATCCTTGACAATACCTATGTTACCTTTGTAAGGTCCCTTAGTAATTTTAATAGTTGTACCAATGAGGTCACGGTCTCTAGTGACACGCCCTCGTCCACCACCGGCACCAACTCGAGGTGAAGTAAAACCACCTGAATAAAAAGAAAATTGAATAGCGAAATAATTTAAGAATGAAAGATCAACCTAGAACTCCACCACTTGAGGGGTGCATTGGTGAACTTCTTCTTGGGGACATAAATTCCATTCCAGCAGAGAAATCTGCATTCGGAGCTGTTTTGTTTCCGCCAGCAAGTTGAAGGTGCTTCGTTTTACAGACGAAAATCCCTCCATTCTGAAGAAACTCAACTGAGTAGAGGAAAGCAAAGTTCCTGTAAAGATGCTTTATTTCTCCAGAGAAGCCTGAGTGGGGCCCGTCGATTACCTTCACCATGTCCCTGCGATGCAAATTATTTCTGTAGGAATCGAGAGCAGCTGTGAAGCGATTTAGTCTTCGCTTTTGTAAAGAACTGGGTCGACATTCCACTACCTTCCCTAAAAGAAAAATTATATTTAAATATATGTATTTCATTTACGTATAGTACGAGAGTAGAACACGCTGAAACATTGCTCTCTGTTAATTGTTGCTTATTTAGTATTTATTTATTTACGTGCCATGGTGTTTGTGAGTAGTGTTTAAACCGGGCCAGATTAAAAATAAAAAAATAGTGTTATCACGTTCCCAAGTCAGTGAAATTGACGATATGATTGTCAAAGCATTTAAAAAGGATAGCTTTGTTGCAAGTTTTGCGACTATTGCCAAGGTAGTGGAAACTCAAATAAAGCAAATTACATCTCAGCTTGATATAAAAATCAACAAACTTGTTAAGAAAGAGTGCCTTATAAAAACCGACCGCTTGGAGCTGTACAGCAGAAGAAATAAAATCCCTATCTTCGGCATTAAAGAAATAAATGGAGAAAACACCGAAGAGGTCACCGAATTAATAACAACTAAAATGGGCCTTAATCCTTCATATACGTGCATTGAGCATTGCCATCGAACTGGAAAAAAAAAACTCAATCATCCCATAATTGTCAAATTCTCTTCCTACAAAGACAAGAGCAAAGTTTTTTAAATGTAAAAATAAACTAAAAGATACGAGAATGTTTATTAAGAAGATTTAACATCGACTTGGCATTTTTAAAGAGAATTTGGAGAAGTATGGACAACAAATGGGGAAATCTTCACGATGGATTAGTTGAGAAACTTTTACTGTACAATAATTGAGTTTATATTTATAGTTAGAGTCACATGTTTCGGTTAGTGGAAAACCTACGTTTCTTCTACTTTTTACTTATTTGTTTATTAATTTTATTCTTATTTTTTCTTTCTTTTTTGAATTATCGACCTTAATTTAAATTTATATTTCATTAACTCACTTCTTTGCCTTTTTTATTTAATAATTAATCTCTTTATTATCAGTCAAAATGCATAGTAAACAGTTCACTTTCGCGCATTTAAATGTCCATTTACTGGCATCAAACTTTAATATTTTCCTAAATCACGTAATTTCTGCCAATTATGATATTATTGGTGTTACTGAAACTTGGTTAACTCAACAAATTCACTCAGACATTGTACATTTAAACGATTACTAGTTATTTGGGAAAGACCGAAGTGGACGTGGTGGTGGAGTCGTAATGTATGTAAAAAATAATATACGTATTAAATAGATTGACATGTCTAATAATACAGAGCAGCTGTGGCTAAAAATCTCTGTTCATAATAAGACAATTTCAGTAGGTGTTAGATATAAACCTCCCAATTTTAATTGCCAACAATATTTACATGAATTAGATAACTCATTTGCTGTCGTTGTTCCGACATCTGAAGAGTTGATTTGTATGCGCGATTTAAATATTAGATACTAATAGTTACTTTTGCGACAAATTTTTCACCTTGATAGGGTCTTATAATCTTGTGCAACTTGTTAACAAGTCAACAAAGGTAACTAATTTATTTATTTAATAGTCTCAAATAAGGACATTTTTACTACTGTTGATACAGTAAGTTTGCATGAATACTTACTTCATAAACTGGTGTTTTGTAACAGTGTATTTACTTCTAAACCTGCCCGCATAAAACAAACTTACAGAAGTTTCAAAGATTTTTTTCTATGAACAATTTAATAGTGATCTGCATTCTATTCCGTGGCGTAATATATACGATTTAAACGATATTAATGATAAAATAGATTTTTTTAACTATAATATGATTACACTCTTCAATCTACACGCGCTTTTAAAAACTCGTCAATTTACTAAACCACCTTCTCCATAGTTAACTGAGAACTTGAAATATTTGATGTTACTGTGAATTAATGCACTAAAGAAATATAAAACAATTAAATCTGGAAGCGATTGAATATGTTATAAACTGTTTAGAAACTTTGTTACTGATTCTGTAAGACGTGAGAAAAAGGCGTTGATAAATTATTTCTTTGAATCAAATAACACCTCGGAATTTTGGCATAAGCTTAAGACACTTCATTTTATCCAAAAAACTCAAAATCATAATTTACCGTACAACTGACTGATCCAGATAAAATAAATACTGTGACGAACTACGGGCAACGGTGAATCATGCACTCGCCTAGCCGGGGCCGCCCGCGGAAGTGTCGGGAGCCGATTCGCGATGATTCCGCAGACAGAATATTCTAGGAAAACCTTCCAATTTAAATAGACGTGCACGGAGCAGACTTAGTTAGTTCGACGTAGGGTTTAGTTACTATTTAATCGCTCGGCTTGTAAAAATAAATTATTCTTAGTCGGTTATAAATAAATTAGTGTTAAGTTTTGTAAATAAATTAGTTATTAGTCTCATCGAGTATTTTATTTAAAAATAAATGAAAACGAAAAACACTACAATACTTTCTTTATTTCTGCTGCTAATATGCCGAATGCTAACAAACGTGGGCTAATTCAATTTTATGAAAATAATAGAAAAAATAACTCAGATTCATTTGATTTCAGCCCAGTTAGTGAAGACTCAATTTTTAAATTATTCTTATCAATTAAAATTAACGCAATTGATTCTGATGGTGTAAGTATTCTGTTTTTAAAATGAAGTTGCCCTTTCATTCTACCTTACATAGCTCATATTGTAAATTTTTGTTTGAATTATGGTGTGTATCTGTCAGCGTGGAAGGTTGCTAACGTTATCCCGATACCTAAGATTACCTCATGTACTTAAAGATTTGCGTCCAATAAGTATTTTACCTGTAATGTCGAAAATATTAGAGAAAGTAATGTCCCAACAATTACAAACCTATTTGATAAAAAATAATTTATTGCCAACCACACAGTCAGGTTTCAGACCGCGGCACAGTTGCTCTACAGCGATTTTAAACTTACAGATGATATTTGCCAAGCTGTTGACATTGGATGTTTGACTGTATTAGTGTTGCTAGACTTTTCAAAGGCCTTCGATACAATCGATCAAGACGTGCTGATCTCTATTCTCCATCGTATTGGTGTGAATAATAGTAGCAGGGACCTTTTGGATAACTTTTTGAGAAATAGATGTCAGCGCGTCCTGGTCGGTAGTTGTGTATCAGCTGCTCGAGTGATTCTTTCAAGAGTTCCTCAGTGTTCGGTTTTGGTACCACTACTGTTTTCCATATATATGAGTAACTTTACAGAGCAACTAAAATCCAGTAGCTTTCACTACTACACTGACGATGCACAAATATATTTCTCTTTTATATCAGATCGTGTTACTGAAGCTTGTGTAAAAATTAATGAAGATCTTTGCAACTTAGTTAATTACGCGACTATGCATTCTTTAAGTATAAATACAGATAAATCTTCAGTATTACTATTTGGACGGAAAAAAATGTGTGAACGTGTATTACATAGTATCAATGTAACTATTAACAATGTTAATTTACCAATCTCTTCTGAAGCGAAAAATCTTGGTGTTGTAATGGATCACAAACTGCGTTTCAAAATTTCGAAGTACATTCAACGAGCTTTCTGCAATTTAATTTTAATTTTAATTTAAAAAATTTCTGTAATTTAAAAATTATCTTTAACAGTAGATATTCATTAACAAAAAAAAATTAAAATATGCTTATGTGAAGCTTTTCTGTTATCTTAATTCAATTACTGTGACTTAGTTTATGATCATGTATTGATTCGTCCGATTTATATAGAATTTAACAAGTTCAAAATGTATGTTTAAGACTAATATTTGGTATCAAAAGAAATCAACACGTTTCCTGGACGCCGTCAGAAGTTGTTTGGTTAAATATGACTAGCCAGCGAAAATTGATTCTATCATTAAATTATTACATATAAAGAGCCAAGTTATCTTTATAATAGGATAAGTTACAGAACAGATGTTCATAATTTTAGATTTAGAGGTCTACTTACCCCGCCAATTCAAAAACAATGTTTTATGAGCGATCCTTTTCATATACAATAGTTAATGTCTACTATAAACTCTCCAGCAAACTAAAATCAAGCTCAGTATATTCGTTTAAAGCGTTATATAAAAGTCAATTGCTTCATGGACAGAGTGTTTAGGCGCAGCTGCTATATATCAATGTATATTAATTTTGGGAACTAGAAAAATAATTTTTAGTTTGTGGGTCACTTAGTGCCTCAGTATGGTTTAAAGATGAAATAAAGAGTGTATAGGTTTAGTGTAAGAACAGAAGGCTAGATATACAGCTTGTCTGAACTTCACCTTTTTCCAATATGTACTTACTTCATTTTCTTATTGTCTTTTTAGTTATAATTTCTGTTTTCCTTTTAGTTGGAATTTCTATTCTCTGTTTAGTTATAACTTCCATTTGTAATCATTATCTCATTTTAGTTATAATTTCTATTTGTAATTATCTTTAACGTATTGGAAATAAAGCCATTATTATTGTTATTATTATTAAATGACATTGAAATTGTTTAAAAAAATTGAGAGTATGCAAAGAGCATACAATAATAATTGTTCTCTCTAGAAACTTATATTAACTATATAATCTATTCCTTATCTATTTGTTATCAGAGTAAGACGTGAAACTTTAGTGAGAATGTGGTACTCATGTTTGTAACTAAATGTTAACAATGTATATCATATTGATTTAGATTTTAAGGTTACTTCGAATTAGGCAATTTTTTTTGTTAGGAGATGTATTCCCGACCAAATTTACGTACTTGATATTTTTCATTGGAAAGATTGATTGATTAACACATCATTTTTAATTTACTGTTGAAAATAATTAATAAAACAATGAATATAACGTTTTACAACTTGAATAAACAAATATAATTATAACAATGATAATCGATTATTCTTGTACAATATACATATACACGTAGATTAACTATTTATGCATGTCTCATGTGTTATATTGAAATTCTGTTTTCATCAAATGTGCATGTCTTCAATAGTAATCGGCTTCGCTCTAAATTTACCTGAAGGCTTTGTTTTGTTGGAGTGCCATGTCGTAGAGGAGTTAGAAAACACCAGAATTGGTTTTCAGGTTGTTTACAAATCAAGCATCGCCAAAACATTTCAATCTTGAGAATAATATATTAAATAGATTTAATATGAGCGTTCTCTTGATTTGATTAGTTTGAGTGTCATCTTTTAATAAATAATGGAATTTTCTAATATGTTTTCTAATAAATTTTGATGCCAAATAAATATAACCCCTATTCCACTTCCATAACTTCACTTAAGGAATCAGAATCATTAGCGTTTTCACAATCGGAATCAGATTTCCCAAGTGAAATAATGAAGGAAGGAATATTTTCAAATGAACTAGCTCCCATTTGTCGTGTCCAGTCTGCCGAAATAAGATTTTCAGAGTGCCTACAAAAATTTTGCCTCAGGTCGGGAGTAAATTTCGATAAGCCTCAAGCCATAAATTGGCAACCCTCTCTTTTGACGAAGGTTGAGAATTTATGTGTTTGTTGTAGTAAGTCTTACAAGACCCCTTGCCATTTCAATGGGATTGTATTGACAATGGTATGGGGGTAATTTAAAATACCTCATGTCCATGCTGTTTTTATTAAATCCCATAACTGTTTTTTTCTTGTGTAATTTTGCCCTCAATTTTGACATTGTGTTTAATCAATCATTCTTACATTTAGTTCTTATTGCAAGAAAATGTGAGGGGTTTGTCTAACTGTGTCCATCGCCACCAAACATTTACCTTGCAACTTGGCTAATACTGATAACCTGATTAACCACTCAGTTTTGAAAAATTTCCCTATTGATAGTAACAAATCATACCCTTGCAAAAAGCCCAGTTTTGATTCCGTGTGCAAAATTGTATCTATTGACGAACCGCAGACCCATTTGGTAGATCCAAGTTTCGTCTAGCTACATGAATGTTATTTTCACTAGAAATTTGAAACCATAAGAATTTGTTCAAAAAAGACATTTTTGACGCAACGACGTATTTTTGTTCACATAAAATTTTGCTTAATTATTTTGTGCTTGTAACCCATAGAATTAATAATTCTGAATAAAATTATTCCCTCCTTTTAAATTCCAAAGTATTGTGAGCATATGTAAGTAATTTGTCCAAAGTGAAATATTCATTTTTCAAATTATATTGCCAAGTTAATCGTTGCAAGTCTTTCCGAAACATGTAACATATGATTTACAGTTGAGAATTGACAATATCGGTTAATCTATCTGATTTTAATTGTCACAATCTGACGTATATCAAAATGACATCAAATTAATTTGTCTAATTTAAAATGATAGCCAACCTATTAACCTAAAGTCACGGTCTACTGCGATAAAAAATAAATAAGGAATGGATTATACTTTTTAATTAAATTAAAATTACCATGCATATTGAGAACATGAAAGTTCTCCCTCTCCAATCGCACAATCACCCCAACAGTTTCCGAGTCCAAGTTGACCAAATCGCCCCATTCGAATTTCCCCAATGAATCAACCCCACTAGCCATGTCGGTACACAACTGCAAATCTTTTGGTAGAATCTCCATTTCATGCATTGTTAGATCGGATATCAAGACCACTCGATTGTTTTCCACCCTTACAATCAAACCAGTGTCACCTTCATAACGCCCTGCAACACAAACGTAACAAAACGTATGGCAACCTTCCACCATTAAATTACCTGCCAATACTTTGACGTGATCGCCCATCTTGAAGTACTTCCGTAATTCTGACGCTTGAAATACCAAAGGATCACGGAGATCTTCATGCCTCGGCATTACGGTTATCATCGAGCCATCAATGCTCATAATTTTTCCCTAGGCGTAAAATGAAACTACTAGTTTTTTTCTAAATCAAATTTAGTGCAACAGCTTACTTGCAAATTAATTAATTCACCCTCACACACTTCGACGTTATCACCAGCACTAAATGAGTGTGTGACGCTCTTGTCTTTGTCTTTTTCAGCGGGCAATTCAAGATCAATTCCCTCAGGTTGCTCTTCAAATCGTTCCAGCTCCGCCAACGTCGGTTTAACACCATCGATGATCACTGCACTCAAAGTGAAATTCTTGTAGAGGAAACCCTTACGGGAATAACGGTTGCCCTCGAAGATTAAAAAGTCACCATCTGAAGTTACTTCTCCACCGATTGCTCTGTGAAATTTGCGCTTTATAAGAAGGTTGGGCAGAATCGAGTTCTTTTAAGAATCAAATACTCGGTATTCGAGTACTTTCAACAATCGAATACTGAGTATTTGATTACTCGAGTACAAATACAAATATTGAGGAGGATGAGGATACACCTTCGATCGCGAACAACTCAAACTTATATACCGTTAATACAATTCATTTAAAGGTTGAGTTTTAGAACTTCGTTACTTGTAACATTTTATTTATTTTTATAACTTTGACAGGGTGTCTAAAAAATATTTTATAATTTTATTCTTTTTTGTCATTTACTTAGCCATAAAATTATAAATGTAAAGTGTATTAAAATTAATTTTTCACGTAAATAGTTCAGTACGTACCCTACACGTATGATTGGACATATAAACGACCAAGCAACCACGTATGCAATGACGATGTAAAACTAGTACTGAGAAGTGAGAGCGGTAGCGGGAGGCAAAATTCAAATTTGGATCAGAGTCGAGTACAAGTGAATACATTGTACGCTCTTCCTCCATCGATATGAGTACTTGAAAACATATTCGAGTGTTCGAATACAGTGAGAATCGAATACTTTTCAATCGGTTCAATTGGTATTCGAATACCCCATCACTAGTGCAAACCTTATAGCTTCAGGATCGAAAGGTTTGCTTGCGGGCCTTCGTTTCTTCTTGCGCTTCTCAGCATCCGATTCCTGCAAGTTAAATTTATACCATGGAGTGAATCGTACAAAGTCTGAGTTTTACTTACACTTTGTGTTGTCCTGAGTGCTCCCCTCAGTCTTGTGTAGTCAATGCGAGGGAGCAGTTTCAAGTGTACCTGATTTTGGGCCATGTCAAAGTAATCCACTTGAGCTATATCGTCTTTGTATAGGCCACGTTTTAAACGAACCCATTGTTTTGATTTCAAACCTGAAAATAGTATCCATTGTTCGTGTAAAATCTTGTATCAAAGTAAAGTATAAGTTTTTTGATATTTGTTTTTTTCTGAATTTTTTATTTTCCTTTTAGATTAGGGGCTGTTCACCCATCATAATCAGATAAAAGGTCTACACTCTAAATTTTAGTTAACGTGCTTCGAAGTGAACTTTTGTTATTTTGATAATGATGTCACTTTGACAAAATAATAAAAAATTTCTCAATTAAATGCAACGGAATTAGCTGTTAATATTAGGGCCTGTTTTTTTTTCTTATGTTGGATCATTACAAACATATACAGTGCATCGTTTTTTATATCAAATATAGATTTATGATGGAAGCATCAGCTTGCGTTTTTAAATTCAACAGAAATTTGATAGACTTAAGCATAAATCAATTATTTTCATCTATTTACAAGTTGGTGAATCTGCTTGGTTCCGGATGTTTTGGGTGGGGGAAGTATAATTTAAAACTTTTTTTTAATGTTATTTCATCGTTCTTATTTTGACATAATTTAATAAAAGAAAAAAAATGGAAAGAATTGCAGTCGAACTAAATGATGAGGAAAAAAATAAGTTACGTATTTGATCAACTTTTGTTTGATTTATACGATATAATTAATTCTCCATTCGATGATGAATATTATTGAGTCATCAATAATATGTTTTGTTAAAATCATTGCGCCCAGCGTTTTTTAGGTTGAATGGCGTTCAGCTCTTTCATCAAACTCTCACTAAATTCCTATACAACATAAATCCATTATAATCTAAAGGCCGTTTTACATTAACAATTAATTCATGAACTTCTTCATGAATTTCTTCCTGAATTTATTCACGAACTCATTTCGTATTACATTAGTGAAGAAATTGTTGAATTGCTTCGATCCTAATGCCCGTTTATGGGTATTACCAACATAGTGAAATAATTTGTAGGTGATTTATACTACTACACACAAACAAATACCATAACCTTAGTTTTCCACTGTTGGTACGCCTGAAATTCACGCAAATATTAACGAAAAATAGTAAAATCACAAAAGTAACATCAAACAAATATTTTAAAAATGTCACTTTTGTGATTTTACTAGAGAATGCAATCGCTTTCTTGTATAATTTGCAAAAGATTTTCATATTTTTATCATTAATTCCTGTTCTTGTGTTTTGGGATTTTAGAAATTCAAAAAAGGGGTAAGTTTTTCTAAATTTTTCAATAAACCAAATTTTTTTAAGGTACAGAGTTCTGATGAGGCCCAATAAGGCCGAAATACATGTATAAACTCTTTCCTAACACTTTCTATATTGCCAGTTACACAATTTTAATTAATTTTCGTACATTTTATAGTATAGAGATTGACCCAGGGAAATAGGTAGATGGAAATAAATTCGAAAGAAATCGTTTACAGTAGTGGGGGTTACTAGCACACGCATAGCTGACACCACCGTTCACACGTTCACTTCGAAACGTGCAGTGCATAATGTCGTTCTCACATGAATTACAGAGATTGATCTACAAAGAAAATCCTCTTTTTCTTTCGCTTTCATTTATTGTTTTCGTTTGAATTTGGTTTCAATTATTATCGTTTACTTTTATTTGTTTTTTATTCCAAGAATTAGTTTTTATTTTTATTCGTTTATTTATTCCAAGAATTCCAATGAATTCGTATACCATACCTCAGAAACTACAAATTATAAAATGGTATTACCGGGGTTTCTCAATTGAAAGAATTATTAATGGCCATTTGCACCAAGCAATTTAAGCTCAACTTAACTTAAGCGTCACTTAGAATATGATTTACATAATGCTGTGTAACCTAATAATATCACTTTATAAAAACCAATTAAATTTAAGCTCAGCTTAAGAGTTCGGTGCAAATGGCCATAATTCTTTAGAGAAACATATGAAAATCGTCCTACTCCATCTGCGATAAGGATTCGTGGAATTAATAAAAATTTTGAAAAATATGAATGTGTAACTCCAATGAAACAGAAATTAAATAAGGCAAATGAGGTACGAGATGGGTTGGTATGTGCTTAGCAGAAGCCGGGGGCCGATTTGAGCATCTGTTACATTAATCATTTATAAGCTAAATCTATACCTCACTATACTTTTTTCACTAGAATTTAGTTTAGTTTACTTTCATTTTATAAAAAATCATTCATTTATAACTGAAATTGTTTTTTTCTGTTATTCAAAGATTTATCAAACCAAAAAAAAAGTGAAACTTATTGTGAATTCTTTTTAATTTTACTACTATCTTATTTATTTATTTATTTTTATAATGAATATCGAACTGTTTTATAGGGTACATGTAATTTGGTTCACAGATTAATTAACGCGGCGTCAGGCTAATCTGACAATTCATGAATGTATTAGATTAATAATTCAGTTAACACGTTGAGCCCCGTAAGGCATCAAGGTGATGCCACGCTTTCGGGCAACTGTAGGACCGTGAGGGATTCATGCAATGCCTCATAACTTTCGTTCACTTAAACGGCGAGTACATGATCTGATGCCACGTTTTCATGCTGTTTGAATAGAAATTGATAAGATGAAGTTTGGTTCCAATCGCTTACCAATTGCCACTTTGATGTCAATTTAAAGAAGTGAATATGAGTGATTTGAAACTTGAACACTGACGCGACATAAAATTTCTATCAAAAGAAGGCAGTGGTCCGAAGAATATTCATGAGAGAATGGTGGCTGTGTATGGAAAATATCATATCCTATCTATTCAAGTCAAATATTGGTACAAGCAATTCAAATGGGGCAAGGAATCCATTCATGATGACCCAAAGTATGGAAGATCTTTGGAAGCACGAACTGAAGAAATTATCAATAAAGTTGAAGATTTCGTGTTGACTGACCGCCGAGTAAAATTTTCAGTTATTGTTAGAGAAGTAGGAATAACAAAAAAAATTTTAAAATTCTATACGAAGATTTGGGAATGAGCAAAATGTCGGCACGATGGTTTCCCACGCTGCTCAGTCCCGAACAAAAACTTTGCAGACGACAAATTTGCGAGGAGAATTTGACTGCTGTATCCCAAAATGAAGACTTTTGTAACTGGAGATGAGACCTGGGTACACCACTGGGGCCCTCCCACAAAACAAGAGTTCATTTTTTACTTTTAAAATGTCAAAACCTAATTATTATTAAAAACACTTTATACAGGATGTTCCGTATCGTTATGTTCAAATTTTGGGAGCATAAAGTAGACTCAATGCTAAAACTAAAAAACACAAAAGTGCTAGGTCGATCTGTATTTGTTCTGAAGATACAATCATTTGAAAGTATAAACAACAAATAATCAGACTTAACTTCGTGAACCAAAAAAAAACCTAATGAATGATATTGCCAAATGATATTTTTCTCCCTGCTGAATACAAACTTGTGCTCGTATGCCAATAGATAAAGCAACATTTCTTATTTCATGAATGTTTTCTCGTAACTGTTGAACAGCATGCTGAATCTTTTCTAACAATTCCTCTCTGGTGTTTGAAATGTAGGTGCATATACAAAAGCTTTCATGGTTCCCCAGAAATAAAAATCTAGAGGACTATGGTCAGTGGATCTAGATGACCATGCAACATGACGATGACGTTTGTGAAAAAACAAAAACAAACTTACTAAATGTCACTATCGTGGAAAAACATTTATCGAAAATGCCTTACCGGTTTTCTAATGAAGAATATGCGGATATGCATTTTATTTGTGGTTTGTGCAACAGGAGTGCACGTCAAGCAGTTAGAAAATACCGGTATCGGTTTCCAAATAGGCGAAAACTGCATTACAGAACATTTGTAGAAGTACACAGACAATTTAGAGAGTGCAAATTACGTGGTTATCTTTTCGACAGAGGAGTGAATTTGTCACCCGATTTAGATGAACAAGTGTTAGATGCTGTTACTCGGGATCCAACTATTAATGTATGTCGAATTAGCAGGAAATTTGGAGTACCACAAACTATTGTTTGGCGAATTCTTAAACGTGAGGGCCTTCATCCAAATCATTATCAAGAAGTGCTTGAAGCAGACCACCATCGTCGATTAGTTTATTCTACGTGGATCCTAAGACAGTCACGACTAAATTTGCATTTCTACAAAACAGTGCTTTGGACTGATGAAGCTGGACCGGATTAATCAATAATTTGGTACTTGGTCCATACATTCTTCTTGTGAGATTAAATGCAGGCAGTTACCTACAGTTCCTTATTGAGGAATTGCCAACGCTTTTAGAGGATATTCACTTAATCATAAGAAAAGATATCCCATGACCATAATCCTCTCGATTTCTATTTCTGGAGAACCATGAAAGTTTTAGTGTACACACACATTTCAAACACCAGAGAGGAATTGTTAGAAAAGATTTAGCATGCTGCTCAACAGTTACGAGAAAACATTCGTGAAATAAGAAATGTCATTTCATCCATCGGCATATGCGCACAAGCTTGTATTCAGCAGAGAGAAGGACATTTTGAAAATATAATTAGAAAATATCATTCGAAAATGTCATTCATTAAATTATTATTTGGTCTGATTATTTGTTATTTATACTTTCAAATGCCTGTAACTTCAGAACAAATAAAGATCGACCTACCACTTATGTGTTTTTTAGATTTAGAATTGAGTCTATTTTATGCTCCCAAAATTTGAACATAACGATATGGAACACTCTGTATATTTAAAGTGTTGTTTTTAATTCGGTGTTTTATACACCACGTTTGAAGTTTTCCAATCCAATTCAATGGATACATTTTTAAAAAAGCACGCAGCACCGACACTTGCGTCTGCGCAGTTTTTGCAACCTCTGGATGTTTTTGCCGCTCATATCGTACAATACAAAACGAATGCAAGTCTTATTTTTCAAGAGAGAGTACAGATCGCCAAATTTTAGCTAAAGTTTCATGCCATCAATCCCTCAATTGTAAAATACCGGCCAGAGCCATCTATATCTCACTTGCATCGCCGGTCATGCTTAAAAGCATTAGAGTATCTTAATATCCCTTATAATCATTGGCTTTATCCTTAACCAAACACAGGAATAAGTGACAGATTACTGAATAGTCATGGACAAAATACAATTTTTATTTCAAACTTACCAGATTGTTCCTTGACAACCCTCAAAACATCCGTCATTTCTTTTATAGGTACCATCTGTTGTTTCCATATTCCCATCCTCAAGTTGCCAACATTTTCAATTGCCGCTTTCACATGTGGCTGTTTGTAAGCTTCAATATAAATGTACCCCTTCACCCCCTCAGGAGCAATCACTGTTTTAATCTGCAAGGGTTCGTTAGTACTTGCATAAGCTAGAAACTTGCGCATCAATAAAAGCACAGTCGCTTTTTCCTCGCCAATCCGACACTTAACCATCCACAAGTTCGGGTCCCTAAAATCAAGTCATACATTCACAAAAACAAAAACTTTTGTAAGAACTTACTTAACACCGGGCAATAGTGTTTGTTGTGTAATTTCATCAGACATTTCTTCTCCACCATCACCAAAATGTCTTGCAGCAACGCTGTCGTCAGCATATTTCTTGCGCAAGTATTCCTCGATTTCATGTTCTTTTTGCGTGCTTAATCAAAATAAAGTAATTCACAACACTAAAGGGACACAGTAAAAAAGTGCTTACTCCCAAAGACTAGTGCCACGTCTTCGACCTTCGATTTCCCGGGCAGTTGGTCCGAGTTCGTCCACCTCATTTGGAACGATGCCAATTTCTTGTGCACCATCTTCCCATTCATCTTCATCTTCAACTTCGTCATCAACCTCAGCTTCATCGATGATGAAGCCACCAAATCTGTCTTTTTTCTTGCGCTTGCGTCCTCTTCCAGTGTCACTATCATCTTCTTCACTGTCATACTCATCCTCGGAATGCAATGAATCACCTTCTGGCTCTTGTTCATCTTCAACTTCTTCCGGTTCAGAGCCTTCACGAGCCTCAGACCTGCAATATTATGTTTACATGTAAAGCTCGCATAATGTAATATGACATGTACCCCGAACGGCTTCCAGATTTTTGTCTGGACCTGGATCTAGATCGTGATAGGGATCGTGACCTAGAGATGGAGCGCGATCTGGATCTGGATGGAGATCTCGACGGGCTTCGACTTCGCACGCTGCCTCTAGAACTACGACTTCTTATGGATCTATTGGATACTGGCGACCCTGCATCCGATTGTTCGGCGTCCGTGAAATTACTTGCTTCCGAGTCGGACATCTGGGTGGAGGTTAAGTCAACAACATATTAACTAAATAAACGTAAATACTGAAGCTTACCTTAATTATTTATAGCAAATAGAAAATGAACGTGAAAACGACAATAAAAACAATCAGGTTCGTATATTAGATAGAAAAAATTGTTGACACACATGCCAAGCCAAAAAAGTCATTGTACCAACTTCCATAGAATACCCTCTCTCTAGAACGATAAGTCCCTGGTAAAACGCAAGTTCCTAAAAAATATTGGTGGCGCCATCCCTCGAGATCGGAATTCTTAGCGCCTGCAGCAAAATTGGCGGGAATTATGATTACCTCAATATGAAAGGCATCCATTGAATTATTTTTAAATATATTGAATTTTGTGTAGAATATTTTCATTTAAAATTCTACACAAATTTCAATATATTCAAAAAATCTCCAACAAATACATTAGTTATAGAATTAATAGTAATATAAGTATATTCGTATCGTCCAAATGAAATATACATATGAATTAACTATTACATTTATTATTCCCAATTGTAGCACACGAATGTTTATAAAAAAATTTACAAAACTAATACTATTGCTGTTACAAATGGTAGAATTTAAATTCTTGTTTTCAAATTATGTAATGTATAACAAATATTTCTAATTTTCTTAATAGCACCCTTAGAACCCTCAGAATTTTTGAAAGAGGGTTTTTACCTTCTGTTGTGACTGCTGAATAAGGATATGTTTCATCTTGTCTTGAAGTTGAGGGTTGAGGTTCCATAACTGCTTCATATTCTGAAAACAGAAAGTTATTTATTATGTTTCATAGTAATAAACGTACAAAATGTATAACATAAAAAAACATGATTACATAGATTGCAGATAGTAATATAACTAATGCAGACAATCACAGCAAAATATAATCAGTATAATTTTTTAGTAATGGCATTCTGTGTAGAATGTTTGTAGAACTTCTACAAAGAGTCTAACGTATTATAGTTATGTAAACAAAGTTTCTACTCGACAGAGAATCTGAGAACCAAAGAGCAGCCTTCAACGACAACCGTGAAAGCCTAGTCTACAATTGCTGTTTTTAATAATCTTAAACTGTCATTCTCAAAATCTTCAAGTGTAAAGTGTTGTATGCAAACAAAACTACACCGAAAAATCTCTTGATATGTTAATGTGGCATGCCTAGCATTATTAGCAGCTTCTCTCCATTTTATGAATCTGTCCATGTATCGATTCGGATTTGGAAATTGAAAAGAAGGAGACACTTTTCTACCACATATGCAACAACTGTGAGTCCCTGGTCGCAGAACAAAAGTTAGATCCATAATTACTGTAAAACAAAATTTTAATGTAGTAATGATGTAATTATATTTAATATAATCTCATAATTTTTAGGAAGAAAAAATTGAACACATCAAAATACTTACTTCAGAAATTTCACAGGAAATTATTTCACATATATAATGACACTTCAAACCACTTCAAACTTAAAAAATGAATATTTACAAACAAACAAAATGCAGCTTCGTTTGCTTCAAATTTATTTACTACTGCGCAAATCAGTTTTAGTGGGATCAGTAGCGCGCCTATGGCAAAAGTAATTTGATTGTTTAGTTTAACATTTACTTCATTCAATTGAATCAAAAAAACAATATTTTTGTATAATGCAAGTTTATTATAATTATTTTCATGCATAACAATATATGAATATATTTGTTTGTTTGAAATAATATTTATCACAGGTGTCATTAAGTTTAAGAATGTTACGCTCATGTATTATTTCTGTAAAATCCAAGCGATTACAGGAACCTGTACCAATAACGATTGTAGCGCACCGATTTTCCGATCCGGAACTATATCTTCTATCTCCTTTTAGTATTGGAACCAATATTTCTATTCAAGTGCGCTAGCCCTGCCAAGTTCGTTTTAAATTAATAGCGTTTTCGATTCACCTGCACCGGTTGCACTCAGTGTATTCGCATCTTCTTTTAACCTCATGTAATAAGACGAGATGAGGATATTCTGAGTGCGCACTAATGCGGTCAATCGAAAACGCTATAAGTTAGTAGTCACCAGTATCGCCAATCTTGTGGATTGAAATAACCCACAAAATCAAAAAATTCCAAAACTCTTAACTACCTTATATGATAAAGAAAAATATATAATTAATTATAGAAACCTCAAACAAGCTATGGACTTGGGAATTAAAATAAAAAAAGTTCATCGAATACTTAAATTTAGACAATTATGCTGGATGAAAAAATATGTAAATTTAAACACTGAATGCAGGAAGAATAGTAAAAACGAATTAGAAAAGAATTTTTTAATTAATGAATAATGCTGTTTTTGGCAAAACAATGGAGATCGTTAGGAAACATAAAGATAGTGACCAAATGGTTAGGAAGGTATGGAGCGAATTATTATATATTCAAATCAAATTTTCATAGTTGTACGATCCTTGCAGAAATTAAATTTAATAAACCTATATACAGACCGATCATTATTGATTGTCCTGATCCTATACTGCTTTCCACGAGCTTGATATCGATATTTACGTCCAATTATTAAAATGAAGTTAGCAACGTAGGGAGCAACGATCATGTTTCTCGATCATCCCTCGTTAACGTTTAATTTTGAGGTTATACATAGATTCTACGTAAACAACATACGCATTATTTTTTTGTGGTTACTTGCAGTTATTTAATATAAATATGGAATTAGACAGCGCATTTTTTGCTCCTGATTTTCTAACAGAATTTATAAAAAGGTTTCGTTCGTTACCATGTCTGTGGAAAGTAAAATCCAATGACTATTTTAATAGCACACAGAGACAAAAAGGTTGGGAAGAATTGCGTGATTTCTGCATAAAAATAAATCCTAAAGCTGACATTAAATGGATAAAGAAAAAGGTGCAAAACATTAGGACTTCATTCCGAAAGGAGTTAAAGAAAGTAATTGTGTCACAAAAATCTGGGACGGGAGTAGAATACAAACCCAAATTGTGGTATTTTGAACTTCTGTTTTTCACAAAAGATGATGAGGTCCGAGAGTCAATTACTAGTATTGATTCTGATGAGACAGCCTGTGCAGCTAATGAAGAACAAGACGTAAACATGGAACGTGTAAAGGTAATGCCAAGATTGAATGATGAAGATAAACCCATAAAATCGGAAGTTCTAAATCTATATGGGATAGAGAAAAAGGTAAGCAAATTATATGTTTAGGTCATTTATCAAACCTATACTAAAATTAAAAGAAAGCTATTAAAATCCTTATTTCTAAATGAATTATCCTTCAGAAGAAAGTACCTTCTTGTCTCATGAAAATTATCACAAACTTTGTGATTATTTATAATAGTTGTCAGATGGGTTGTAACATTAGCTTAAAATCTCATGTCTTGCTGTATGTGGAAAGCAATACAACAACTTTAATCTGACTATTTTGTTATAATTAATTCTGATATAATACTGTTATGTCCGAGCCATCGATGATTCAAATTTTAAGTCTTGGCACACTTTTTTGTTTATTCCAGTGAGTTTCTACTCAAACATGATTTCATAACAATACATTGTTTTTCACTTCTTTTCTCCATTTGTCAATTGTTTCCAATTTTTTCAAATGACTCCAATCTGTTAAAAGCAGTAGACTTCTGCAAACATTTTACCTTATCTCAAAGTCAAATTATATTTCTTTTTTGTCAAATCATTTTCACTTCACTACTTCATTTGACCATGACAAAATGAGCTCCTTATACAGGGTGCCCCAACGATGCGTATTTCTTCTGTAAGGTCTATGGCAAAAAAATTAAGAAAAAAATCGATAAAGAAATTTATAGTAGAAAACACGCGGCATATTGTAAAATTATTTTGAACTATACAGAGTGACCAGAAAAATGGCTTTTAACGGAACAGCTTGTATATTTTTAGATATTTGGATGCGCCGCAGTGAGTTGATTACACGGAATAAATTTATATTGATTTCGTTGAACTACTTTCGTAAAATAATTTTTTTCCTTGAAAAATTCTTCAAAAATTCAGTCAGTTTGAATATGAATTTCTGATTGCTGAGATAACACAGCAACGAAAATTTAACGCGATATTTTTAGGACTTTGGCCTTTATGAAAATATGAACAAAATTAAGATATCTTTTTGCATTATACCGAGGGATCGCTACTTAGGAAACATTCGGTATCTATTTTTTTTTAACGTAACGGCCTACTTTTTAGTTCAGAAATGGATAGTAACTTAAATGCATTCATTTGAAAATATTTCCAGAGATAAACTACAAAAAGTTAAACGAAGAAATAAATTCGTTTAATTAGCCCAACATTCACAGCAATATGATAATAATTTTAAACTATTTTTGAATTTAAATTTAAAAACTATTGTTTCTACTTTATTCGTATTTAATCTATTTCTTTTGTCGGAAATAAGTAGACCGGATTTTGAAAAAAGCTGTTCGCATGGGACAGATGTTGCAACGGTTATTTTTTCTCGAAAAACAGCAGCTAAATTCGGAAAATTTAGTTTCCATCACTTCAGTTTAGAGGATCCTCCGTGCGGGCGATTGGTAGCTCGTATCGTTGCACTTCTATAATTACTTGAGGTTGAAAATTCTTTATCGGTTAAAAAGAAGCGACTTTTTTATCAAATTTTTTTAACAAAACTTCATTTACTAGAGCAATAATAGTATTTTTACTTTTTCTATTACTTTTTCATTTGAAAATCCTAGTTTTATAACGTGGATCAAAAAATATGCTAATAATAATGAATTGTTGCACTCCAAGTTCCCTAATATTTTATTTAAACCTTCAAGAATTAGGTAAATTACTTGTTTAAAGTTGTTACTTGTTTAAAGTTGTTACTAAACCATCAGTTACCGAGGAGGCGCTTAGATTTTTTTCTGAACTCGTAAACTTTGTAACATCTTTCATTGGTTTCAAGATTGAGAATGATCTCCCACTCGTCGCTAGTTATTATTGGCAATTTCTTTGTCTAATAGAGCCACAGTTGGCATCCTTTAGCTCTAAAACCCTTTCTAGAATATACAAGGTTTAGTTCCACCTAGTTATCACATCTTGAATTAGTTTTTTAACTGAACCGTTATCATTTAAACACTCTTGTGTTTCCATCAATTTTGCTGAAGCTAAAATATTTCTTTTAAAATAACGAATTGTACGTCTTATTTTATCTATTACTGAATAATTTTCACGGCATCTTGTAGCATGTGTTCAAGAATTATTGTAGTCCTGGGTGGCTGTGGAAGCAAACATAAATGTCGATTCTTACTTCGCATCGTTGAATCGGCGTTTCAAATATTGACTGTCAAACAACAAATAATTTCTTGTGTACATATTTAATGTTTTATTACAATTTAAAACAATAATTAGTTTTAAAAAAATTCCACAACCACCCAGGAGTACAATCATTGTTGGACACACGTTACTATTAAATTAGTATGGACATAGCATTCAAATTGTTTTAAATGAAGTTCTTCTCTTTAATGGCTTTAGTAATATTGCTGGCATTGTCAGAAATTACAATCAAAACTTTTTCTTCTAAATTCCATTCTTGAATAATATTGTTCAGCTTTAAGTTTTTACTTATATGCTTTTCATCAAAAGAACATTTCAAAAGAATGCTATCTAATACAAAATCTTCACTTATAAAATGCGCGGTAAGTTCTATATAATTTTCTGTATTTCTGGATATCCAGCAATCGGTTGTAAGCGTAACACTTTTCACTTTTTCCATGGTTAACTTAACGTCGCTGAAAGTTTCTTTATATGCCGTTGGTAAATACGACTGTGTTTTTCTACAGGGAAGTTGATAGTTTGAATTGAGAGCTAACAGAAAACTCTGAAAACCATAATCTTCTAGTATTGAGAATGAATGAAAATCTTTTATGAATAAAAGCATTAAGGATTAATTTTCCTCTTAAAAATTTACCCATACTAGATTGAACTTTACTTCGCGAAGATAAAGCTTAAAGATGTTGGTTCCGTCGAAGTTATTGCATTAGAAGTCCTATCAAGTTGATCGGAATATAACAAAACCTTAACTGACAAAATAATCTTAGCAAAAACTGAAGGTAATCTTGGTAGCATCAGTCTGACACTCTACCACTACTACTAGAGAAATTGCTGGCAGGTACATCAAACATTGTTGAAATACAAAAAAACAGAAAACAACGAGAACTGTTTCGAAGGTTCAAAAGAATTTTTGCTTATACTGATGATAACAACCCAGACAGACAATGTTCAGCACAGAATAAACACTGGCGTCTCAAATCCAATTCAACAACCAGCACGATGACTGCCGTTGGCAAAAAGAGAAGACACTGACAACTTAATTAAGAAAATGCAGGACCAAAGTGTTATAGAACCATCGCAAAGTCCATGGGCATCTCTTGTTGTATTTGTAACTAAGAAGGATGGCAGCATACGTTTTTGTGTGGATTTTAGGCGTTTAAATGATGTCACGAAAAAGGACAGTTATCTCTTGTCCAGGATCGATGACACAATAGATACCTTATCTGGTGAAAAATGGTTTTCTAGATTAGACTTGAAAAGATACTATTGCCAAGTTGGCATGCATTCCGAAGAGAAGAAAAAGACAGCCTTCACTGCAGGAAATGGTTTGTGTCAATTCAAAGTGATGCCTTTTGGTCTGTGCAACGCGCTAGCCATTTTTTAACGACTTATGGAATTGATATTGTGCGGACTTAGCTGGAAGACATCTGGTATACTTAGATGATATGATTGTTGGAAGAACTTTTAAAGAACTTGTAAATTTAACAGACGGCTTTCAGAGGATAAAAGAGGCGAAATTGGCATAAAATATAAGTAGTGATGGGTAAAGTATAGATGTGTGTGATGGCAGCATACGAGTAGACACGCTGGGAACGCGCTGCACAAATTTTAATATTTTTATGTGTTGAATCATCCAAACATTTCTTTAATCGGTTTGACTCTGAAGTTCTAGTGGTTTCACTCGCAAAAATTGCTATATAGTGTCTCTGGAGTTACTAGTTTCGTAGTTTCGTAGTTCTTTTCACGACATGGGATTAACGCGTGCAGAAACTGCCGAAATAGCGGACTTCATTCGGAACACGTTGAAGAAAACACTCTTAGAAGATAAAGGTTTGCTTGATAAGGTAATCGATGTTATCGCTCAGCGGCTTGAAGGAGTTATTAATAAATTAGGCGAAAAATATGATGAAGAAATATCCGATCTTCGTAAACGTAACACTTCTTTGGAAAATCAAGTAAATCGACTCGAACAGTACACCAGGAAATACAACATAAGAATCTTCGGCATTCCCGAAACAACAAATGAAAACACTAGCGATATAGTATTTAAATTATTCAACGAAAAGATGGGCCTCAACCTTCCTGGCTCTGCTATCGATAAATGTCATCGAGTTGGGCGAAAAAGCGCGGATAAAAACCAAGAAGATAAGCATCGTGCGATTATCGTTAAAATGAGCAATAGCACCGATAAACGAAAAATTGATGTAAATAAACATAAACTCAAAGGATCCAATTTATATATTAATGATGATTTAACCACCTTGAATCTCAATATCCTGAACAGTGCTAAGAAGAAAATTGGGCCTAGAAATGCTTGGGTTTTTGACGGCGCCATCTATGGCAAATCTCAAGGGAAGCGCATCAAAATACTTACGTTGGATGAAGTCAAAAATCTGTAGGTTATGTGCAGACCACCAGCGTAATGTAAATTATCAACCTTTAAATTTATTTCTTTTTTTTTTTTTTTCTAATTTAATTAATTAATTGTCATATTGCTTTTAATTTCTTTGGTGATAGTGTAGGTATTTAATTTAGCATTAAGCGGTTTATTAATATTTCAGAAGAGTATTAATTTTTGTTTCTTTTTTTACTCTCGTTATAAAGAATTTAATCTCAATTCACTTGGCTGTAATCTACACTTCAGTAATCTAAATAATTTTCTCACTTCACAGAATTGCATTATTTGAAATTGTCTTCTTTCTTATCTTTTATAGAATTATTCTATTTGAAATTATTTATATATATATATAAATTTTTTTTCTTTTTTATCTTTTATAGAAATATGTTTATTATAGGTGGTATGAAGTTAACATGATAAAGTTGGGCGTTCTTAATGTTCAGTCATTGTTTCCAAAATATAATGATTTCAGGCAACTGGTGATCGCATCTAATTATGACGCAATCTGTATTACCGAAACTTGGCTCCATTCGGATATATCATCAGATTTGGTAAGCATACCGGGTTATAACTTATTACGTAAGGATCGAGGTGGGAGAGGTGGCGGCGTGGGGATTTACCTGAAAGAACATGTAAATTTTACCCTAATAAACACAGTTAATGACATTGAGCAATTGTGGATATCAGTCTATATAAACAATTGTAAATTTTGTCTGGGAGTTGTTTATAAACCACCCAAGTTTAATGTTCTAAATTTTACTACTACTCTTGAATCTACGTTTTCAGAGGTCATTCCTACACATCAATATGTTATATGCTCCGGAGACATCAACATCAATTTCTTAGATATTGGCTGTGCAGCTGCTAAATTATTTCAAAGCATGTGTGATGGCGTGGGTGTAAAACAAATTGTAAAAGATCCCACTCGAATCACTTCCATATCATCTACTCTTATTGATGTTATCCTAACTACAGATTCTGTAGTGGTGAAAAGCTTAAACACTGAGGACGCCTCACATATATCTGATCACCAGCTTATCAGCTGTCGTATCGAGTTAAATCTCCCAAGACCTCCACCTATTTTCAAAACGTTACGCGAATTTAGAAATATTAATTATGAAAGTTTTCTTGCTGAGTTGCAGTCCATACCTTGGCATAACATCTTTCATTATGAAAGCATTGATGACAAAGTGGAAGTTCTTAATTCTAATCTATTGTTGTTGTTCGACAGACATGCTCCGTTGCGAACTATCCGTATTACCAAAGCGCACTGTCCATGGTTAACTGATAATGTTAAGAAAATGATGTCAATACGCGACAAGGCTTTGGCGAGATTTAAATTATCAAAAAACATTACTCACTGGCAGTACTATAAATCTTTAAGGAACGCTGTTACTACAGCCATTAGAAAAGAGAGGAAAACTTATCTTCAGTGCAAATTAGCTGAGGACGGAAGCAATTCCATGTGGAATACTTTAAAAACTTTGCAGATTTGGAATTGTAAAAAAAGCGTCAGTCTCCCGCCTGAACTTGCAAATGCGCAACATATTAATAAGTTTTTTATCAACAGTATAACGTCTGTTTCGGTGGATTCCTCAGATCTGAATTTTTATTATAAGAATAATGTCATGCTTGGTATTATGAAACCATTATGCTTTAAAACTGTCTCTCAACTCACGGTAGCCAAATATATTAGTATCATTAAATCTAAATCTGTTGGTTTAGATGGAATACACCTTCATATGATAAATTTATGTATCCCTCAACTTCTAGAATGCATCACTCATATTATGAATTACTGTATAAGTTACTCTGTGTTCCCCAGATGCTGGAAGGAAGCCTGCATTATCCCGGTACCTAAAAAAACTATTCCATCAGAGCTATCAGATTTAAGACCCATTAGTATTCTTCCGATCTTATCTAAAGTACTAGAAAAAATTATTGCAGATCAACTGCGAGATCATTTAACTTATAATAACATATTGCCTGAACATCAATCTGGCTTCAGACCTGGGCACAGTTGTAATACAGCTCTCTTGAAAGTATTAGATGACATCATTAGAGCCACGGATGCAGGAAACTTAACTATATTGGTTGCGTTAGATTATTCAAAGGCTTTCGATACTATAAACCATAAGCTACTGTTTTCAATTTTACATTATGTCGGATTAAGTGAAGAAGCTACGAAATTAATTACTGCATACTTATCTCAACGTAAACAATCTGTTAAAGTTGGCTCCGATTTATCACCGGCATTGGGCATTCCTAATGGTGTGCCGCAAGGTTCCATTCTCGGGCCTTTATTGTTTTGTATTTATACAGCTCATTTGCCTTCGTATATTCAATATTGTAATTCACATTTCTACGCCGATGACACCCAAATTTACTTCTCTTTTCCTCCTCGTGACCTTGATGAGGCATGTTTAAAAATTAATTCAGATTTAGATAAGATTTACAAAAACTCACTTTTACATTCTTTGTTTCTAAATCCCTCGAAGTCGACTGCTATAGTATTTGGTCCAAAAATTCATCGCAAAAGAGTTATTAATAAAATGAAATTGAAAATTAATAATACTGAAATCCTGTCACAAACTAGTATCAAAAGTTTAGGTGTCTACTTAGACTCAAATTTAAGATTTGATAAGCACGTGTCCCATTTACTACAAACTGCATATTTGAATCTTAAAATTATATATAATAATCGGCACGTTCTTGATAGAAATACTAAAGCGATGCTCTGCAGATCACTTGTACTAAGTAAACTAAATTATTGTGATTCGGTATATGGTCCTCACTTGACGCAATTTAATGTAAATCTAATTCAGAAAATACAGAACTCATGTCTTAGACTAATCTTTGGTATAAGAAAATATGACAAAATTAGTCACACGCTCAAAATGGTCAGGTGGGTTAACATGGAACGTACTCGGAAATTGCATGCATATTGCCTCTTTCACAAAATCATATTAAACAAATGTCCGACGTATCTCTATCAACTGATTTCTTATCGTTCAGATGTTCATAATCTTAATCTGCGATTTCAGGGACTCCTTACGCCTCCTCGACACCGTACGCAATTTTTCAAACGTTCTTTCTCGTACCAAATCGTAGATTTTTACAATTACCTCATAAAGGACCTTAAATGCTTGACCTATAAACATTTTAAATATAGAATTATGGAGCAATTCCTATCTGAATGAGATGCCGAATGCTGCTATGGCGGTAACCCTACATGTTAGATTCAACACTAATTGGTTTATAATTATTAATATTTTTATGTTCACTATATTATAACTATATTATTTCTCATTGGAAAATATGACTCATGCCTGAAATCTAAACATTCATCATCGTGCTAATTTATTTATTTATTTACTTTAACTCGTACACCGTAACAGCTGCCAATTTACATTGTTTATTTATCAAATAAATTCTAATTAACCTAGTTAGTTTAGTTTAGTTTAGGTCTAAATTTAGTTTTAGTTAACTAAGGTTAGGTGGTAGAGCAGATGGCGATATATTATCGCTAATCTGAACCTCGCCTTTGCTTCTAAATTTGTCTCGAAATCTAAAATTTACTTTGCTTATATTGAACTGATAATAAAGACGTTATTATTATTATTATTATTATTATTATGTATACAGGGTTTAGGAAGAGAGTCATTCATTTACCCCCGAATCTGACAATAAATAAGTATTAAATATTACAACATTCTGTATTCAGATCGGTGTTTAAACTTGAAGTTTCAAGTGAAGTTTCAAGTGTCTACAAGCTTTCTATTTGTTCTCTAGAAAGTTCCATTTGTTTTTTCATTTCCAATTTCATGTTTCCTTTCATTTCTTGCATTTGTTCTTTTATTTCTTTCAGGAAACCAACCTCGAAATAAAATAATTTCGGATCTTTTCCTTTTTTTCGGAGAGTTTGTTCGAGCCGTTCATGCAAAGTTTTCTTTCCAGACGTTTCCAGCCCTCTTTTGTCCAATTCATCACGCAGCAACATGCTTCATTTTCGACTTTTGAAAATATCCCACTTCTGACACCAATTTGTTACGACTTTGGAGTTCACGAATTATAATAATTTATTTTTAAATACTTTAAAATGTGTACGATCGCTTAACACAATAAAAGCACTACAATAACGAGCTGCAACACTTGTCTAACAAATTACACTTCTATAACTTAACCCTTCTGCTAATTCGCTATATTCGCACACTTCGCTTTCGAAATAAAACTGATTTAACAAGCGCGCCGTTCCTCACTTATATACAACTTCACTCTGTTGATAATAGCGTGGAAGAAGTAGCGAACGTTCCGACAAATTCCACCGCCATCTATGGCGAGTCTGGAAAGTACTAGAATGGCTGGTTTCATAGACGGCGCGATCAGTCTAAAAATAAAACCCGCATCACGGAACGCAACAGTAACAAGACTGCTAAAGATTTCTTATAAAACGTTTGTATTCTCGTAGAATTTTATGTGTTTTGCTTTCAGACGGCAACTTCCTTGAAGAGAAAAAATCATGATACAAAACCCGGTGAAGAAGACTTTAATTTTAGAAAAACTTTACTGTTAGAAAGAATTCGAATCGAACTTGAACACCAAGGCCAAGACGATGAATACGAAGCAACTGGGAAAGTTGTTGCAACAAAATTGCGTAACATAGGAAATATAGATTACAAACAATTTATCTATGTAGACAAGATTATTAATGATACACTGTATAAAGCTTTACTACGCCAATTGACTCCTGCCGATGTTATTATGTCTGAGAATAAATCTCAAATTCCTCTGGTTCCAATTTATAATGTATCAAATGGCAACATTGCTTCTTCATCGTCCAGCGATCAGAGTTCTGTCTACTCACCTCCTCGCCCACTCCTTAAAGTATTACTTCCGGAGTTCCATTAAAAATTATCTGATCGTAGAGGTTTACTTTTTACATATTTAAGTGATTCCGATTACAAGACAAGCTTTCCAGGAAAATGAGCAGTCAACTATTATAACCAGTGAACGTACAAGAGAGAACGATAACTGACCGACCATGAGCCTACTACAGTTAGAATTTTTTCACATAGAACATATGGACCCGTACTACAATAGTAAAAGTGAGTTTTTTAAAAACAAACCTAAGTTGTAAGTTGTAATATATATGTGGGCTTCGTTACTATGGATACCATTCATTCTTCTTGGTTTAGCCACAGTATTGAAGTTATTTTCTCGAAATAGATAAAAATAATAATCACTTTCTTTGGAAGTTTGAGCATGCATCCCAAAGGGACATAAAAACTGTTAATTGCATTAAACTAGACCATGATCAATACCAGTTGTGGATTTGTATCCTTTTATTCGTTGAATATATGTCAAATTCAATTATCAAATATGTTGAAGAAAAATACTGTGATGTTCAGATCTTTATTCACTAGGATGTTTGTGAAGCAGTTTAATTATTAAAACACTTGTTAGTATTATTGAGAAGATATAGTTTCTTTAGTTATATATGCTTCTTACGTTACTAACTGTTCTCGTAATGATCACATCATCATTTTACACATCTACCATAATTTAATCTTAAAGTTATTTTTATTATTAATAATCTATGTTTAATTATAACATTATAAGCTATTATTGTGGGGTGATTTCAAGGTCAATTTTCAAAATATAGAAGATTTAAGAGTTAAATGAATTCGTTTCATGTTCTAGTATTGATATTAATATGTAATACAGAGTGTCTGTTAATGTTCGAACGCCATTTATGTTGGCACTATTGAATTTATTTTTCTACTGTTGGTGTGGTACAGTGGCGTGGTATGAAGTTTTGATGTGAAAATATGAAAAATGACAAACAGCAAGGTTATGTGTATTGAACATTGTCAAATTAGCAAGGCTACATGCCAGGTAGCAAGGCATTTGTTACATGTCCATTGAACATGTAACAAATGTTTGCTACTTGGCATAATAAAACATTGATGACTAAAAAATAACTTTTATTTTTATAATAATTGTTGAAAATGTTCCCCATTATTCTGTAAGCACAAGTTCACTCGTCGTTTCATATTTTCGAATACACGGCAGAGTTCTTCCTGTGTTATATTTTGAATTTCGTGCGTAATTGCTTGTTGAAGTTCATCTAAGTCATGCAAGCGGTTTTTGTACACATTATTCTTCATGCGTCCAAAGAGGAAATAATCTGGTGGTGTCAAATCTGGACTTCTTGGTGGCCACAAACCTTGGCTTATAATTCGATTTCCATAAAACTGTTGTAAATAATTTATGGTGGCACGTGCAGTATGAGCAGTAGCTCCGTCTTGCTGGAAATAGCCCCTTGTTAATTCATCATCATGCAGCTGATTAATAAATTCTGTCAAAATGATAGTTTGGTATCTTTCTGCATTGATTGTTTCGTTAAAGAATATTGGTCCTATTATTCTTCGTCTTGATATTGCTACCCAAATTCCAACTTTTATTGGATGTAAATTTGTTTCAACAAAATTATGAGGGTTTTCTGTTGCCCATGTCCTGTAATTCTGGCTATTTACGTAACCAGATAAATGAAACCATGCTTCGTCAGTAAAAAAAGTTAAATCAAGCAAATCATCGTTGTTTAATTGCTCATTAAACCATTGACAGTACATCACTCTATTTTGAAAATCATGTGGGTACAGCTGCTGAACAACAGAGACACGGTACGGATGCATATGCAGATTCTTATGCAGAGCTTTTGAACAACTAGCCCTACTAATGCCTGCAAAAAGTACGTAATTAAGGACTTGCATTATTTTCATTGCTGCGGTTCACATACCTGACTGTGCTAATAACTTTCTTAGTGATTTATTCGGGCTTTGATCCATTCGACCTTGAAGATCGTTGACAACAGGTTCAGTTAAAGCTGTAGGTCGCCCAGTTGATTTACCTTTGCAAATACAATTTTTTCTCTCAAATCTCTTCACAACTTCACGTTTGTGATGACCAAAAACTTCGTAGTTTACATTTTCATCAGGAAATGCTTCCACGAACTGTTCAAAGCAAGAGCGCAAATTATATGCCCATGTTCCATCGAGATTTCGAGTTGCACTTCGAAAGTGTGCCATAAGAATGTACGCATCCTGTTCAGGTGTAAACATTTTTGATAAACACTGTGAATACTGAAAAGAATAAGAATATATTGGAATGTAATTTGAAATTCACATTAAATTATTACTTACATGCAACTCACAACGTTAATTAATGAGCTCTAATAAGAACTGACCGAAAATAAAGCAATAAATATCAAAAAACCACACCAAAGAACCTTTATAACACCAACGAGACACCCAAATAACGATACGCCAATGTGCACTGTCAAAATTGACACAATCGACATGGTTGCCACTACAAGTTGATAAAACTGCAGGCTGCCAACATAAACCGCGTTCGGACATTAACAGCCACTCAGTATAATTAAGCTGTTTAAGATCCAATTTTATAAGTGCAAGTTAAATCCTACTCTGTGTTATGTCCGTGACCGAATGGATACAAGAAATTCACAAGAAACACGAGTTAACTTTTAAAGTATTTTAATGCACACATTACACAAGCACGATACAATAGAAACTTAATATTAGCCATTGAACCTGACGAGCGCAATTCTTCAATTAGCGCGCGCAGCTCTTTTTCGTATTATGTGCCTACGCTGTTAAGTTCTCTAAGCAGGAGCACCAACTTAAAACTAATACATAACACTCTGCTTTAGTGATATTTGTTTTTAGAATTGTTACTAAAGTATTAAAAGTTCCCAAATAAAATTTAATTGTATAAATTATCAGTTGATTGAATATCGAAGTTTCAAAGAATAATAACAATGTATGCTTCTTTGATTTTTTTTGTAGCAAGCCTATTTCCTAATTAAGAATGTATGTATAAACGACCAGTTACAAATTATAATAAAGATTGAGATTATGTGATTTTTGAATTTACTAAAAAAACTATATAAACTACATTTACTACATCAAAAGTTACGTGTGGGTCGCCGAGTGACTCAGCGGTTAGTCTAGCCGACTATGGAAGTCGTGTCACTCGGGCGACGTGAGTTCGAATCTCACCATGGATGTTTGTGCTGTCTAATAATTTAGACCCAGCTATTAAAAATTCTTCGTGATTGTCTGTAATGGTTGTTATCGAAAGACAAAAATGCAGCATTGCTGCGCAAAGCAAACCAAAAAATAAACAAACAAAAGTTACGTGTAATATAGGTAATATTTGTAGAAAATATTTGTTTCCGAACCCTGATTGTAAGCTATACGTGGCCATTGTAAGTTGTGAGATGAAGACCGAAATAAGTTGTGTTCTTGAAAGGTTTATGTTGAGTGCCAGTTAAAATATAACATTTGTTATTGATATTAGCGAGAGTCTTGATTTTGATTAACATCTTTTCTTGTACGGTAATTCTGTGTCGAATACGGTAATTTTGAGAATTGCATAGTGTCATACGGTAATTTCGTTCAATAAAGTTAGCAACACTGCCTCTCCCATACTTTACAAATTATTAGATTGGCAACGATGGTTTTTGAACTAACACAAACTAATGCATGATGTTGAGGTTATAAGTAAATGATTACGTTATAATTAATGAACTCAGTATTTTAGTTGCAATTTTTTGTGGTGAAAAGAGTTGCATTGAAAACGTACAGACCATAGCGATGACAAACAGCGGACTGCTACTAACAAACCTTGGCTAAATATATTCTTGTAACAGGGTTCTGGGACAGACCTGTGATCACCCAGATCTCTAAAAAGATATGTCGGTGTGTGTCTCTGCAGATGAGACATTTGTAGCTTTTGCAACTGATGAAGAACAAGATATACCTGTGGAAAGTGCAAAAGTAACATCAAAATTGGATGAAGTTCCAAATCTAGGCAGGATAGAGAAACAGGTATGCAAATTTTATGTTTAGATAACTTATGTGTGGTATGTTATCGCATAACATCTTGTCAATTTACTGCAGTGATGCCATTAAAATGTGGAGTACTACAAAGTCTATTTTATTGAGCGCGGAGCATCTGAGTTTGTGATAAATATTGCAAAATGTAATAACAATAAGCTTGTTGTTCTTCGTGTGTGTATGGCCAACAGGGTTCCAAACTTAGATAATTTTTAATTAAAACTTGGCGATCAAAAACTTTTATTTGTCCATATAAAATGCATTTGTGGGCGATTTTTAATTTGGTGACTAAAAATTTTCATCTCCCCAATAAAATCTATATATTGAGCAGTGTTACCAGATGTAACCCTAAAGCGGTTTTTCTACTGTTTTCTAGTTTTTTAATAAAAATAATTTCAATCAGTTTTATCACATTTTATTTATAAATTTTAATATACTAGCGTAGATTTTCTATAATCAAAATATTACAGAGTAGTTTAAATCACATCATCCTGCGATCACTTTTTGATCTAACATTACTTTAGAAATGACAAATTGCAGCCAGTTTGTTACTTAATAATAATAAGTTATCCCATACAAGGCACCAAAGGCATGTCGTCAAAGCATATTGAAAGTTTTAAAAATTTTGTTGCAAATTGGGGCTTCGTCAGCAGATGCTGGTATAAATAACCTCAAAAACGTTACTTCAAATGTGCTACACATTTCTTAAGTTTATTTCTCGTACATTATTTAAAGATTTAATTTGAAACTCTAATGCCTGTTTGCCACACATAAATTGAGTCATGCTTAGAACATGTAATTGACTTATGCTATCATATTAAGTAATATCATATTTCTAAAAACCACTTAAAAATGTTTTGTTTAAGGTTTAAGCTATTTGTGTAAACGTGCATTGGTCTATTTAGAACCTTAAACTTCGTTTAATGTGTGTAGGAATAATTGTGTTCATAATTGTTGCTATTGGAACAAAGCAAAGCTTACAGTTAAACTCCGACTAGAAATCTGGACCTTAGGATATTAAAATGAAATAAACAGCAGTGTCCCGAGAAAGCTAAGCAAATTTATTTCTTATGTTGTATTACAGGACAACAACAATTGTAAGAAACCATTGAATTAAGTAATCAGAAATTAGGAGACATTAATGAATGATAACAGTTCTTAATATATTTTTAGACATTTGTAAAAATGAAAAGAAAAATAAAAATAACAATCAGACGTATTGTTAATTACAATTTGTATCAGTATAATCTGAATCTTCTGCTGTAACATTAATTATTATTGGTGCAGTATCTTCACAATCCAATGCCCTTTCTCTTTCATACCACTTCATAATTTCTGTCTCAGTGTGTCATATACAATTTTTCCATATTTTAGGTGTAATAGTTGCCAATGCTTCTCGCCACATATTTAAACAAGCTTCACCTGTCTTCCCATCTCTACCAATATGAGCATTATAATATTATTTTGTTATTCCCCATATCAATTCAATAGCGTTAAATATGCAATGGTAAGGAGGAAGACGCAGAACCCTATGACCAAACTGTTCAGCCATTTTATCAGGTAAAAATATTTTTGGTGGTTTATTCCTAATGAATAACATAATAAATTGTTAAAAGAATTAACAAAAGAACATTGATAATTCTTACTGAGCTACAATTTCCAATAATTCAGGTTTCAAACAATGTACAGGAAATTCAATTCTTCGGCTAGCCAACCACTCTTGATTGTCAAGTTTGTCCAAGAACTATTCGGAATTTTTGTTGTCAACGTATTTTGGTAAGGAGCATTATCCAAGAAAATCACCGACGGTTGTTGCAAATTAGACAAAAGTTGATTTCGGAACCATTTACAAAAATTTTCTTGGTTCATTTCTCCATGATAATCATTCATTTGTGTTTTAGATGCAAATAAAACTTCTGCACCAGGAATGAAACCATCCTCATTTCCAGTATTAATTACAATGTACCTTAAATGTGAACAAATTGATAATTAAATTAAGGTCTAAAAAAAAGAAACCAGTGTAAAATTGTAAACACTATTAGTTCTAAATGATATAAGTACAAATACAAAATTTGTAAAAATATACATTTTTATTATTCAAAATCATTTTCAAACAAACAGTCAGCAACATCAGAAGTTTCATTGTTTCTAACACATGTGGAATTTTTATGATCATACATAGTTTTATTGGACATTCGAATCATTTTAATAGGAGGTTGAAATTTTACACAGGTACCATTGTTTGTGATGTGTTCTTGTAGCATGGCTGATAATGTTTGAACATTTCTGACTTTGGTTTTTATTATATTAATCTTGCTGAATTTTCTTTCACATTCTGCATTGGAATGTGGCAAAGACAAAATATTTAAAGCAAAATTTGCCAAATTAAAAAACAGTGGTACCTGAGCGTCATTTCTTATGTTTAAAATTTTATTGTAAAAAACATCAATATCTAATAATATGCTTGGAAGATTGTTATATAAAGGAAGTTTCCTCAATTGATCATCAATTTTTTGATGGTTTTCAGCTGAAACAAGTCTTGGAAACATTTTAAAATATTCTGCCAGAGAAGGATAAGTTTCACGAGTTGACAGTAGTACAGTAATACAACATTTTTTTCACAGCAAAGTTTACAGAGAAAGTTTTGACAGTTAGTAAGAAATAAGTTTAACTTATCCATTTCATTCTTAACTAAAGGATTTTCCAATTTCTGAGCTAATGTGGCACCTAGATATAAAGATCTTTTATTTTTAAAATAAGAAACATTTGTTGGATTTACTTCATTTAGTTTTCTTGAGGTAATATAATCATATCTCATATAAGTCAGTAACAAATCCTGGAATTCTTCTTTCATTCTTTGATGTAGACTTAGAATAACTACTTTATCACTCTGAAAATAATGATTCGTATCTTCTTACTAACTTTCAAGCTCGTTGAAATACTTTAAGTAAATCCATCGCTAGCTCTCGGTTTATTTGTTGATCAGCAAGAGTACTTGATTTTGATAAATGTGCATCAACAATAAAGTGTAATAACTTATTAGGCAGCAAACTGATTTCTATTTGTCGTTTTTCACACAATTTTAAGTCAAAAATCGGTTGCAAGATTTAGTGACATAAATTGTTTTATTTTCAGACGGCAACTTCTATGAAGAGTAAAAAACGTAATAGAAAATCTGGTGAGGACCCTCGTTCTATATTGTTACAAAAAGCTCGATTCGAATTTGAGAAAGACGATGATGAGTACGAAGCAATTGGAAAAATTGTCGCCACAAAACTGCGTAAAATCAGAAATGTAAATTATATGCAATTTATTTATGTAGACAAGATTATTAAGGATACATTGTATAAAGCTCTACTGCAACAGTTAACTCCCAGTGATATTACTACAGAGGATAAATCTCAAATTCCGACATATAACGATGCAAATTGCAACATCGCCTCCTCATCGTCCAGCAGTCAAAGTTATCAAGGTTGGCTATGCCAATCAAGTCCAGTTTCTTCTCACGTTCGGTCACTCCATTCATCCCCACCTCCACTCCTTTACTTTCTAAGAAATGATCCCCTCGTAGAGAGTTGTACTTTTTACGGACTCACATAATTAGATTACTGCATATTATGAAAAAACCTTTCTAAGAAACGGAATAGTTAATTATTAAGATCAGGATATTAAGTATGCCTACAATTTGCATATATTATAAATATATATTTGTAAAACTTCGTCGTTGTTTATATTCATTCACCTCAACTTTTTCACCTTTTTCAGTACTTTAACCATGGCTTTACAAGTTTTTGTATAGTAATTCCAAGAGATTAAGGTATGAGTTTTGCTGAAAATTCTAAATCAAAAATTTTAAATCCACTGTTAATGGAAGTTCAAATTTACCGTTTTCTAGTCCTTCTTCGACCTCCGCAGGTAAAACTTCTATAAAGCAAGCAAATAAGAAAATTTTATTAAAAAAGGTTATTAAGTACAACGAGGTATTTTCATTAAGGAAGAGAATATTTTACTGGATCCTGAATACCTGTATTCTTTTTCCTTGACCAACAACATGGAAAACGCTTCCAGGTAGGGCATACGTGACAACACAAACAATTTTTTTATATAAACACCGGACAACGGGAGACATTTAGGTATTGTCGAAGGGCGTCACTCTCTTGTGAAAGAGTTGAGGCACATGCATGATCGGCAGTACAGAGCGTCCCCCTTTTTACAAGTATACAAGTAGGACAAGAGATCCACCGACCCTTGTGAAAGGCGAGGTGACATGACCGACTTGTGATATTTGGTGTTCGCTTAAACAGGTTTTCGGATAAACACCAACTATTACAATAAACTTTTTTCGAAAAATCAGAAATAATTTTTTTCCATTTGATGCCGACTTTTGGCGTGCACTGTATACTTAAGAATATTTAACTCTTTAATAATGTTCCTTTAGAATTTAGAAAAGAATATAATATTTACGTTTTGACTTATTTTTATTTATAGCAGAAAAATTTCCATGAGAATTACATTTAATTAACAGTACAGACTACCTACGTAATTATTGAAATGCTGACCTGGCAAGAAAAAGGAAATTATAATATCATTTTGAAAAAATGCAAAAAGAGCGAACTATTGAGAACCGCTGATAGTACTTACGGAGCCAGCGCCGATTAAAGAAGATGTTCGAAATTCATGCCGTCAGCTCGAATACATGCATCAACACGACGCTGTGAAGCTTCCCGCACACGGAAAAAGAGCGCCGGCGATATCTACGCTCTGCAGCACATGCATTGCACCTACATTCGCCATACGTCAGAATAATATCAACAAGTTCGTAATTTGTGTATGCATTCATTTTGTCCCCGACCTGCACACTCCGAAATATGTTAAGACACTGAACGTGCGTTATTTGCTTGTCATAAAATAATAAACCATCTGGGAATTTATGGCAAGGGGATCGCCCGCCCGGATGGCGTTCGGCACATGGGTGTAACAGTAGATAAGACAATCAGTGGTTTCGAAACAATTTTCATCGATTTTTGTTTGAATTTTTTCCGGGAAAACGAAAGCCGGAACACCCTCGAATGTAAAGGCTTTTTTACTGTACAGAGTGTTCTCCATACGTGGTTTGCAGGTGTCCAGTTAATTACCTAACACCCTGTATAAAGCAGATTTTCTTAACAATCTAACCTTGTTTACCACAAAATACATCAATGAATTTTCTTTCAAAATTACAAAATGTATGCGTTTTTATGATTCAAGAAATTCATTCCAATTATAAGCAGCCTATTGCTTATTTTTTTGTGAATTCACAAATGCAGGCTCCCAAATTGCAGCCTATTATTGAAGATTGCGTATTGAAGTTAGCAGCAATTGATTTTTCGGTAGATGCATTAGTAACTGACATGGGATCAAATTTTATAGAATTAGTTCGGTTGTTTTTAGTAACACCAGAAAATTCTGTCTTCAAAATAGGGAACCAGGAAATTGTTTACCTCTTTGATCCGTGTCATTTAATCAAGGCAACAAGAAATAATTTTATTATAAAGGTTTTATGTTTTGATAATAAAACAACTTCTTGGTCGTTCATTGAATTCTTCTATAACTCTGACCAGAAACATACGTACATTAGCGCCTAAACTAACAAATGCACATATATATCCCAATAATTTTCAAAAAATGAAAGTTAAACTTGCAACACAAGTCCTTAGTCATACAGTCGCTAGTAGAATTAATACTTATGTTAGTTTAGTTGCCTTGACTGCAGATTCCCAGGGAGCCATTGATTGGTTGATCGCTTTAATAAATTATTTGATATTTAAAATTCATCAGTTCGGAACAGTGCAAATAAATATAAAAATGTATTTGTGGAAGAATCGTACCAGATTAAGTTTTTAAGCGAAACGGTAGATTTTTTTAAAAGTTTTAAAAATTTTCAATACAAAAGAGGTCGACGTCACTAATAATTCTAAATTCAAAAATTGTTGGGTTATAACAGTAAATGGAGTTCTCTGTCTGTGGGATAAATTGAAAGCTAATGGTTTTGAATATTTAAAGACACGTCGCCTGAATCAGGAGTGCATTAAAAACTTTTTTGGCAGTGTACGGCACCAAGGAAGGAATTGACTAAATCCCATTCCCATTCAGTTTTCAAAAAACTTTTCACCCAAAATTACACACAAAGTAAGAAACGATATTGACGAGTTGTTAACAAATTTAAAATCATGTGATTAAACACACATCACTTCTTTATTTATAAATAATGACGATTTTCATCCAGGATTATGATTAAATGATTATGATTATGATTACAGACAGGAAAATTTACCCACCCAGAATGCCTTTACTTATGTCTGTGGCTACCTAATGAAAAAATGTTAGAAACAAACACGTGAAGCTTGTAAGAAATTTGCTAACGAACTTTAGAGACTTCACATTTCAAATCTTTTAATAACGACAAAAGTTTGTATGGTAGCTTAAAGATGCCTGGCGAACAATTTGTTAATTATATTTATCAGTAAAAAAAAGCTTTTTCAGATAACTTTACAGAATTATGTGCAGGTAAACGGATTTCTTATACTTACTTTCACTTTATGCAAGAAAAACCTTTTCCTAAAGGTCCGTTTTCACGCTCATACAATTTGCGCAAATGGACTTGTGCATACAAATTTGCACAAGGAAGTAGTTGCATGAAAACGTATTTTTTTACTTGCACAAGCCAGAAAGTTTGGCTTGAGCAAAATCTGGCTGGTCAGATAATTTGCATCCGGTTGGCGCAAATGTTTAAACGTGTAAACAACACTCCAACCTAACGCATGCGTAGTGGGTATATAATAGCACAGATAATAGAACTAGAGATCTATTATCTGTGATAATAGTGAATGAATTATTATCGCGAAACCCACCTGGCTGCTATACCTACTTGTAAATATTTATGACGATATACAAATGATAGTTATTTTGTGCGTTTTACTATCGAATAACGATACTTTTCAATCATTGATAAATAACGATATATCGATATTTATATTTATTCTGCGGTTTTCTTGGGCTTTTTTTGGTTTTTAACTTTTTAATTCAACAAACGCCAGCTAATGCTAATAATTCGTCCTCCTGGTCCATCGTTGAGTTTCTCTCACATCCAGCTCTCAACTTCATTATAATGTACGCGATGGGCTGCGCGTTCAAAGGTGTCTAAACTGCAGAATTACCAATAAAATTGTGCAAATATAACTGACCGTGAAAATGGATTATCAATTCAGTTCTTATTTGTGCAAATTTGATGCACAAATCCATTTGCGCAAATTGCATGAGCGTGAAAACGGACCTTAATATTTGTAATCGCTTTCCTCTGCAATATTTTGTAAAACTTTTTATTAGATTAAGACTTTTTTATAGTTTAAAATATTGTAGTAGGCAAATGAAGTCCTCTGCCTATAGGAGAAATAAAAATTAGCATCTTGTTTTCTTTTTCGTTTTTGTAATATAATATGAAATAAATATAAATATAGATTGAATTTATTTATTTTTATTACATCATTTTAAACTTTGTACATTTTCATATAATACATTTGCATTTCTTTTCGTTTTGTCGGCATGGAGCATTTATTTATTTCTAAAGCATCAAAAGGAGTCACTATCAACAACTAATTACAAAGCTTTAGCTTGCTGAAACTTATTATAAATGATTTCATAATACTTCCATTTTTTATTCGTTGACCAAAATAGACAATTAATAAATATATTCTTTAATGAATTAAGGCAGTCGTCATCAATTTTTACATTACATGGTTTTTAATTTTAAGATATTCTTTAATAAATGGAGATAGTTGTTATGTATCACCTAACAGTTGACAACTCTAGCTGTGAACAAGTTGACGAAGAACGGTAACCATGGATTTTTTGTTATGTGTACTGGCAATCGTTATATTTAAAATATCGTATCTTTAAAATACTTATATCACTGATCATTTATCTTTATCTGCCTGCAAATACAAAAATAGTGATATAAAAATGCGGTATTTTAAAATATTTTGTATAGCCCCACATGCATTTTATGATAAAATACGGTATTAAATTTACGGTTTAAAACACGTAGGGCTGCACAAAATATTAAAATACTGTATTTTTACATCACTAAATGGAGGTAGCCGTCAATCGTCATCGCATATTCACATCTTTGTTTTTAATTTTCGCGCCTTATGAACAACTTAAAAAATGGCCGAAGGTCACGGAATATTGTCCTACCGACATCAAAGGCATCGCTTCGAGCCTTCGGATCTGGATAATCTGTGGTATTACTTATTGTTTTTGTGAAATACGGCATTCGCCAAAATAAACAGTACCGAAATTTAAAAAAAATAATATTACGCGACCGATTACTACCCATCTATAATTCGATACTATTTATTCTGGCGAGAATACTGTACTTATTAGAAATGACTTCTGCATCTGAATATGAAAATATAATACGACTAGGTAGTAATTTTGGAATGTTTTATTTGTAACTAAAGTGAATCAGTTAGATCCGTTTACTTTGAGTTAAAGTGAACTGATCTTCGTGACAAATAAAAGACAACTAATGTTGCATTTTCCTACTACTGTAGTTTCCCTCCTGTTAATTTTTTCCTCCTTGGATTTAATTGTTATGGTCGGTAATTAGACTTTCTATGTACGAGTACATCAAAATTTAAATATTAATTAAGTTAGTCAATAGTTGTTAATTGTGCAGGCTTATATCGAATTAATTAATAATCGGTTAAGTATTAGTACAATCTGCAAGTTAGGGAATACAGATTTATTGAAGTTGAAATGAATTTTAGTTTTTTGATTTGCCTTCAGACTGCGCTTCTCATATTGTAATGATAAAATGTACTAAGAACTTTTTTAACAACAATGCCTGGTCTACTATATTAAGTAACAATTAATAAAAAGTAGTCCATTAATTAAATAATAATACCAAATTCAATTTGGTAAGTAAGGAATTGTTTTAATTGATTTGTCAAATTGCGTCATCTATTAACATTCGCTTACATATTTCATTTTAATTTTCATATACACCGCCAAAGGTCAGCAGGATCGCATTTGACGTTTCAAAATTTTAGCATATCCAAATATGGCTTTTCGTTAGGTTCTTGGATACTTCTTTGCTCCAGAAGCAGTCCGAAACTATTAAAACCCAATGTGCAGTTTCTGGATGGTTTCGTCGATGTGATTTTGTGTTCTGTTTCGTTGCTGTCGTGTTTCACCGCTTAATTAGAAGGTAATTGCAGAAAAGCACGATATCAAAACATGCGCATCTAGGTTATGTTGAGCAATTATCATTTCAATGATACAGCTACAGCAAATACGCGCGCCGGTTCACTTAACTGTCTCTACTGTTGTTGCCGTAGATGTCTTTCCGCGTGGTGAGAAGCTCCAAATTCCGGCATGTTTACGGGCAGGCCCTTAAGAGAGAACAGTGTTACGATAATATCAGAGTTAGCAAGAGTTCTTGGGACTCTACATTTTGTGCTGTGAATCCCAAATTTTTAGCTATTATCGTTGAAAGTGCTGGTGGTGGGGCATTTATTGTTTTACCTCATAACAAGGTAAGAAGCCCGTTTTTAATCAATTAAAATTGTGTTGTCTTAAACTTGACACCGCTTACAATCTTGCTACTTTTGTATTAAGATTTGCATGAATGCCAATAATGTGGTATATTATGCAAGCATTGTGTTATCTATATGCAGGTTCCTTATCTCGTTTCATTGAATTTAAGTAAGGTGTGTATTTATCTTATCACTTCCTTGTATGTATAACTCGTGGAAAAATCACTTGCTCTTTCCGTTAACACGTTATCATGCGATTTAATTTAAATAAATAATTAATTAAGTGGTATGTTGTTGTTAAAGTGTTTCGGTAGTTAGCAGAGCGAAACATATTCTGTAATAAGTTGAAAAAATGCTACAGAAAGCTGTTTATTTATTTATAAAGTTTGAGTTCTCTAATTAGAGTTTTGCATTTGATTTAAAATATAAGATAACTGTTTAAGTCAACGCTTGGTGTATCATATGTTCTCTTTTTAATTTCTAACAGTGTTAATTACATGTGCTTATTGCATTGTTGAAACAGTTCCTGTATCTTTGAATAATGCTATTTGTTTATTAATAGATTCGACGTGGATAGTTTAATTTTGTGGCTTCGTCATATTGATATTTTCTGTTTAAATTTAGAAGTACTCTGAAAGCTAAATATTTGAAAAACTGCAGTATGTTGGCAAAATTTCAACATCTAAAATAACATTCTGCACCAAAAATAGATGAGTCGTATAAGTTGTATTTTGCTTTGCATTTCTTTTTTTATATTTGGAATTGTGCAAGGTGAACTGAATTAGAATAATTTTTCTTTTCTTTTTTATAACAGTAAGTTATCAACAACTAATATAACCTCGAAGCACCTGGCAAAATGCCCAGTGTATTTCAGTGTCAATAAAATATTATGTTCATAGGTTGGACGTATTGCAGCTGATCATCCATTGGTGGGGGGTCACAAAGGGCCTGTGCTAGATATTGCATGGTGTCCGCACAATGATAATGTTATAGCCAGTGGCTCAGAAGATTGTGTTGTCAAAGTATGGCACATTCCAGATCATGGCCTTATAAAAACCCTCACTGAACCAGTTGTCGATCTGGTTTACCATCAAAGAAGAGTTGGGCTTGTACTGTGGCATCCAACAGCTTTAAATGTACTATTAACAGCTGGAAGTGATAATCAAGTTGTTATATGGAATGTCGGTTAGTGGTCTTTATTAAATTAAATAATAATTAATTGAAACTGCTAAAAAAATTTGTTAATGGTCGCGTTCATCAGAACAAATCACCTTGTGATGTATTTGCGATTGCTGCTGCATGTCTGGTGAACGATTACTCCGATATGTGATTTGTTTACGTTTGCGCAAATGTCAAGCGGAAGTAAAAACTAACCTCACTCATTTGAAACGTGAGTTGAGAGCACGAAAGTACGTAAGAGAAAATCCTTTGAGTCGCGTTTAAATAATATTAATACTTACAAAATATGGATTTACTAGAAAATATATCGAAATGTAGATGGTATTTTTCATCTTGCTTTAGATTTAGCTGTACCTGTTTATAATGAAATAGGATAGGAAAGTACGAAAGTATGAAATCTAAATTATTATGAATTAATCGTTCCAAACTATACAGACATACAATTCAAGGAACATTTTAGGATGTCTCGACAAATATTTCAGGCAACATACTTAACATACAAATTTTGTGAAATGATAATATCAAGATATTCATCATCTGTAATAAAATTAAATGAAATTTAAAAAGTTTATCTATACACAATGTGTTACCTTCTAATAATTTATGTATATCTTCCGTTTCAGTTATATTATAAATTAGATTATACAGGGTTACAACTAATTAAAGGCTCACCATGGGGATCTCGTAAACTATATGAGATACAAAGACGGTTAAATTACAAGAAAGTTACGCTATTTTGGGGTCTATAAAAATGTGCAAAGAAATCTCTTCTATCTTTATTCATTACCGAAATATCTTCAAAAAACTGAGAACTCTCAATTTCGAAAATCTTGAATATCTTGTTCATTTATCAAGATAGAGTCACAAAATTCTGTAATTTTATATTAAATTCAATGGACAATCTAATACAGTCAGAATAAATAGGTTAGGATTTACAATTTCACAGATACGACTGTCAACTGTTTTTTTTTTTTTACGGCCGCTATCTTAGATTTTCGTACCATGTGATGCAAAAATAAAATCTGTATACGACGATATGACACACTTATGCTTTTGTTTTAAAAACAAAATTTGAAATTACTAAGAAATATTTTAGAAAATTTTATCTGGTAGGTGGATGTTTACAAATATTAAGAACTAAAATTATTATTAAATCAACAAATCTTATTCAATTATAGTACGTATTACATATTTATACATACAAAATGTTAATACAAACAACAAGAAAAAAATGTAAACAAAGAGTGTGCAGAATAATAAAACGTAACTTATGTATACTAAGAAAATTAAATATGACCGCCATTTTTGGCAATGCACTGCGTTACTCTGTGTTGAGTATTTGTCACTGCTCTTTCTACCATTTCTGGAGGGATAGAATTAATTGCTTCTATTATTTTTAATTTTATTTCTTCCACATTATTATAAGTATTTTTGTATACCATACTTTTTACATGCCCCCAAAGAAAATAATCCAAAGGATTAAGATCGGGCGATCTTGGTGGCCATTGTATAGGCCCATTATTCCCTATCCAGTTCGTATCAAATTTAAAATTTAGATAATTCCGAACTATTCAAGTGATATGGGCTGGTGCACCATCATGTTGAAACCATAAATTATTGATATCTGCCAAAGGTAATTGATCAAGCATTTCCTCCAAATCCTCTTGGAGGAAATTCAGATAATTTTGTCCGTCCAAACGATTAACCAAAAAATAAGGTCCTAATATTCTATTTCCCAACATACCGCACCACACATTTACGCTGTATTTTTTTTTGAAATCTGGATTCCCGTATTATGTGAGGATTATTTATTCTCCAATGATGTGTATTTTTACTGTTAAATAATCCATTGTTAGTAAATGTGCATTCATCGGTCCATAAAATATTTTTAGAAAAATCTGCTATATTATTTAATTTATTTAAGAGCCAAGTAGAAAAATTGATCCGTCTTTGGTAGTCATCTCTATGCAACGCTTGAACGATTCGATACTTGAAGTCGTGATACTTATGTTTTCTTAGAATTTTGGAAACACCCTGTTGAGTAATGCCGCATTCTCTCGACAACTGCGTAGTTGAAATTTCGGGATTTAGATTTACGTATGCAAATATATTAATTTCATTATCAGTACCTGTTTTAGCATATTTAGTTCGTTTTTTCTTTAAACTCCCTTCTTCCATATTTTTCTCCAATCTTCTAAAATACGTTGGGTGTGGTTGAATTCGCTCTGGAAATCTTTCAACATAACATTCTGCAGTAAGAACAGAATTTTTATAATTGCGAATGTACATATCGTACATATCCTTCTTTTCAGAATTAGTGAATCTAACCATATTTGTGTTTAATGTAATTGAAAAATGAAAATGTTCTGTGTTGACATGCAAATGTCGTATACCAATTGTTGGCAATAAGCGCCCGCCTACTAAATTAAAATTTTCTAAAATATTTCTTAGTAATTTCAAATTTTGTTTTTAAAACAAAAGCATAAGTGTGTTATATCGTCGTATACAGATTTTATTTTTGCATCACATGGTACGAAAATCTAAGATAGCGGCCGTAAAAAAAAAACAGTTGACAGTCGTATCTGTGAAATTGTGAATCCTAACCTATTTATTCTGACTGTATTAGATTGTCCATTGAATTTAATATAAAATTACAGAATTTTGTGACTCTATCTTGATAAATGAACAAGATATTCAAGATTTTCGAAATTGAGAGTTCTCAGTTTTTTGAAGATATTTCGGTAATGAATAAAGATAGAAGAGATTTCTTTGCACATTTTTATAGACCCCAAAATAGCGTAACTTTCTTGTAATTTAACCGTCTTTGTATCTCATATAGTTTACGAGATCCCCATGGTGAGCCTTTAATTAGTTGTAACCCTGTATAATTAAGACCGTGTATCTTCCATGCTGACGTTTTCACATTTGACGTTTTCGTGACACTTTCAACACGTTTGCTGCTGGCAGCGCTAATTTAGCGTTAAAATTTTACGCTTAAAAAAATGGCGTCTGATAGCAATCATACACCAAACATGTTTGCAATATAAACACCCGTTCACCAGAAAAATTACCAACAGTTGGCCAACCGCTTGCAATCAATTACTTCTGGTGAACGCGACCATTGTTATTGTCCCTTTACTTGACATCTGCACTGTCAATGTCAAAATTTCAAAAAAATTAATGATTTTGAGTGTAGTTGTACATTAAGAGTGCGTTCGTAAAGCCCTGGGTAACATCACTACTCCTCTGTTCGTTCGTATAATCAGAGGAAGATGGAGTAAGTGACTTTCCGAACATGCCGGTGAATTCCCCTGGAGTACTTTTGTACCCGCAGTTAGCAGTGCGGGAAGATTGATTTCCTGAAGTTATAAAAATTTGCTTTACCTCAATGAATCTGGAGTAGCTAATAGCCACAATTTATTTAGAATTTAGTATCTCTCTCAACAGGAGTTAATGGGCTTCCAAAAGGAATATTTGTTTGTAGTAGCTTTGCAATTACAGGTATAAGTTTTTGAAATGTGTGCATAGCGCGGTTTTTAAATTCCAGTTCGCTATAGTTAGGTACTGTAGTTTACAAATAATTCTCAATTCTACATAGTTTTTCTTGATACTTTCTCCTCATAATTTTAGTCGTCGTCGTCATTGTAACAAATTAAAAAGGCATCTAGTTTTAAAAGTGAAACATGCTCCAGCCTAGTATTACTTTCTACGGGAATCGGCATATTCTCCATTTTTTAAATCAAAAACAAGTTACCTAACAAATATTGTATAATACAGTGACACACTAACAAGTAGAAGTTAGTTTCTTATTTGTTTCCCCTTATGCGTTCGTCCAAATTTTAGAAATGGAAAGAAACAGTTTACCATGTTTATTTTACCCTACCCATTCACCCAACTTCACGAACGCACTCTAAGTTACTAACATGACAGTGGATAAAAGCCAGATTAGATATGGTATGGTAATTAAAGTTAAAAAATATTAATTTTTTATAGTGAACGTTAAAGTGTGCTTTGTCCAACTCAAAACAGTCGGTAAAACGGAATTTTAACAGCACGATAGATAAAGTAACAGTTTAACAGCAAGGGTAGATAAAGTACTTTAGTTTTGTTATTTGAATTAATAAATATTACAACTTAACCATAGCAACAACCCACACTAGTTACTGGGATCCTGATCATACAACGCGATTTTGACACATAATTGCTTTTTTTATTTTTCTGCGAAATTGTTTAAATTTTGTCTTTAACGTTCCCTATAAAAAATAATAGAATGTTACACACGACGGTAAAATTTAATTATCGACTCGTGAAAATTTATTCTCTCACTCCTTCATCGCTCGTGAATTAAACGGTTTCACGTATAACAAATAACTATTGCTCTCAAAATTGACAACGCCTGTCTAAAATGTAGCATTAAATTTATTACTGTAAAATTTAACAACGAAATTTTAAAGAACAACTGATCTATAAAATACCAGAGTACCATTCATTTACATTTTAAAAACTGTCAACCCCTATGATAAATTGACCTACTCTTAAAAGCGAATCCAAATAAACCATAATATAGAGTAAATATACATAAAAAAAAACATAACACAGCTACACGAAACATCCTGTGTAATTGTAACTAATTTTGAATCATGCACACATAAATAATAGCGAAAAAAAAAGTCTGCAATAATAAAGACGCTAAAGAATGCACTATTAGCTCAGCCTATATAGTATTTTTGTCATCAGCGATACCAAAATTTCTTAAATTTGCTTACAAAATAATTATCAAATGAGTAGGCATGTTTATTTACAAAATCAAATTGTCTAAATAATTAACAAATATTATGTATCTAATGTACACATAAAACATAAACTGTCAAAGATAACATCACCGTTAGCAATTTCCTTTATATTAATTAAAATGGACAAATTTCCACATCTTATACCTACCAACATTTCTTGAACTTGTTTACAAAATAATAACATTGCGTAAAAGCATTATAATCGACGGGTTCTGTATATTATGATCATTTTCTTTAATCGTGACAGTTTCATTAACATTAATTCTAAAAAACAAACCTGGAATGTTTGTGACGATCATTTCATCCGAAACGTACCAGTAAAAACGGGACGTATGGTAATATGTATAGGGTGTCCTCTGGAAAAGTCCAAAAATGCCCTTCATATACATTTCATCTAAAAATTGTGAAGGTTTCTATTCCGTATAATTTGAAATTATTTTCAATTATACAGGGTTAGAGTTGTTCATTTAAAAGTTACACTTATTATGATTTACATGGTGATTCACGGAACACGTTCATTAGAAGTTTAGGCACTTGCCTTCATTAACCGCTATTTGCGTACCACTATGCAAAGAAATTTAATTAAATACTCAAAATAAGAGGAATCTTATAATGACATTCATTTTAAATACATTTGAAATTGGAAAATTTTTTAAAGAAAATACTTACTACTTCTGGAATAATCAAGATCATCATAGGAAACAATAAAATATTTGATATCTGTACTGATATTTTATTCAAATGGCAAAGAAGGTTCAACAGGTCTGATGGAATAAAAATTCGTATCTGAATTAAGAAAATAATTTGGAATGCCTATAAAAAAATGGCACCAGTAGTCAGTGTAACTCCTAACTGACACATTATTACCTATTTTAATGCATTCATTATTTACGAATTTGTGATATTTAAGCCACATGAATTTAAACTAACTATTTCAGTTATGGTTAAGTTACATCTAACTAGAATACTTTTACAAGGCGGCCATGCGTGCTGTCAAAGTATAATGAAAGTTTTACAAAATTTTTGTTACAAGTCGGTTTTGATTGCAGTGGATTCCTCGAGCATCTTTGTATGAGATGACTTATCAAGTAGCAAACTGGCTGGAGTTTGTTAATCCTAATACTAATATTAGGTCAAAAAGCGATCGCAGGATGTCGCGATCTAAACTTTTCATTACTATTACATCGCACTTGCGAATAATTAGGACAGGGTTTGGTTTCTAGTGGAATTCTCGAACTACGCTTCTGCTGACGAGGTCCTAAATAGGACCGAAACAGCTATACAAAGAATGCCCGAGGAATCCACTGCAATCAAAACCGACTTGTAACAATTTGTTTTTACTCTCAGAGTTAAGAAAATGAAGTTATAGCTAACTTTAACAAATAGTGAAAGTGGCATGCGCCGAGATACAAAAATGGACATCATTTTGAAATAAATATGTCAACATGTAATGTAACTCTCGACGATAATAGTTATTTCTGTACCAAGGTAGCAAAGTGACACTTTGTCGAACAAGTTTGCAAATTGTGAGCCAAGGCGAAGCTGCGCCGAGTAAGCAAGCGAGTTCGGCAATGTCATTTTGCTGCCGTGGTGCGTCCAGCATTTTTTCAACTACCACCACAGTAAAAAATAAGACAGGTATTCTCACTAGCCCGGGCAGATCGGGGCATTCGAGTGCACGCAACGCGAGAAAGAGAACGGTATAAAGGAAAAAAACTCAGTATTAATACGTATCTCACTCGCACACTGACTCCTCGAGTCTGTGTGGTCGACACCAAGGCAGTGTCACAGCACCTCTGTTTTTCTCTGTGACTACCAGTTACCTGAGTCAATCATTTGAATTTGAAGTGTTAAAACTTGCAGATTTATATCTGAATTTATAACTTCGCAAATTTTTGAAATATATACATATTTCATTTACTTTAGAATAAAAATTTTATAAACTCCACTTGCGTTTCGATTAAACCAAAATATCCAATGCGAACGCAAACATGTTATTTTTTAAATTGCTTTGAATGAGAAATTATTTGACATTTAATTGGACGATAATTCAGGCAACAGTTTGTACAAATTATAATTTGTACAAACTTTTATATATAAAAGGTATTAAAAAGAATTATTAATTGATCAAAAATATAAAAATTTCAGTTAATTGATCATCATTTCTAGATAAATAATAATATTAATGAGAATTGATTAATGTCACTTCAGAAAAGGTCCAAATAGGGTTCGTCACAGTCACGTAAACTATTTTACCTGCCTAGGCAGGTAAAGTACCGTTTTCTTCTTGATATGGTATGATAAAATTTTACTTTGGAACATGGTAGTCGAAAAATATATTTTTTTAAGAATGGTCAAGCACACGGGACCACTTGACATGGATTGACCCCATATCTAAACCTAACCGTTCTTGAGATATTTAACATTTTGTCTAAAAACTGCCATTTGTCACCACCTTTTAATTTATTCATATTTTATTTATTTTTACCTCTAAACAAAATACTTTTGGTACAGATGTAATTGATACATAAGTTTATCGTATGCCATTATTATTATTATTATTATAAACCGCTATTAAAAGTACATTTGTCGCTATAGAGCTACAGGATGGATATGGTAATAAACAAAACATCAAATTTCAAAATGACAAAACTCAACTTTCTTAAAAAGCACGCCCTATATTTTTATATCCTAAATTCTTCGTTTAATAAAGTACTTCCATTTTTATTAAATATGTCATACCTATTTTTTTTTTTTGAGATTTTTAGATCTGCTTGAATTATTTCTTGTAAAACAAATTGTCTATGGGAGCCGTGGAAAACGGCAATCAAATAAACCGGTTAACATTAATAATTAATTTTCCAAGCAACAATAACGTACAAACATTAGTTATTTTAATTAGTGTCTTCTTTAGACAATTAGACATTTTTCTTATGCTTACACCATACGTGCCCCAAGCTCTCTATGAGCTTGTCACAGAGGCTTTAGGTTAGTTATTTTGATATTTTCCGTTGCGGCTGCGACCGAAACACAAACCAACACATAAGTGCTCCATATACACTAGGAGAATTCGAACCCACACCTACCGTTTCGCGACCAAGTGTCAAATCCGTTGCCAGCGGACCCAACCAACTCAGCTATGGAACCATTTAATAAAGAAATAATTCAACAAATCTAAATATTAATATCTTAACAAGTACACAACTAAAAGTTCCCAATAATTTAACTCTTTGAAAATTAATTATTAATATCAACCGCTTCATTTGTTTGCCGCTTTCCACGACCAACATTTTGAAATTTCTGATATTTTGTTCATTACCATGACCATCCTGCAGCGAGAAACGTACATTTAATAATGGCTTGTAATCGGTAAATTGTAGCCAAGGAAGGTGCTTGTTCACTAAAAGCCGAATCTAAACTCTTTTTGTACTCATAAGCGCTTAAACCTTTTTTAAAATCATAATAAATCATGATTCGAAAATGCTCTCTGGTTAATTCCATTTTTACTTGTAACATCACTTTAAAAAATTAGTAACTTGGGTTCTAACGAACGTAACTTCAATAACTAAACTTCAAATTACAGAGAAAGAGTTGCTCTAAATAATACTGTATGTTTTGTTTTTCACGGCCTACTAGATTTTCTTATTCTCAATAAATTTAGCTTTACGCGCGTATTGGGAAACCTATAAAACAACATACGGCCGATATGCATATCGGCCTAATATTATTATATACCATTTATGAATACAAATGATATTTGTTTTACCTGATTACCCGGCTAACAAGATATTCTGTTCATTTCATTCAACCTTAAGGCTGCCACGCACACTCCTTGCATGCGTTTTGCTTGAAAGTTTTAAAATTAAATGCAAGACGGAGTCTGTACATAGTATAATCGGCCAACTTTGCCCGCGCATTCTGTCAATGTAGGGGGATTCTCAAATTTTGCTTGCCAGTTTTCCTGTAAAAATGACCAACCTAAGATTAATGTGAGACCTCACTGAGTTTATTAATTTATATCAAGAAAATGAGTGCTTATGTCTTAAAGTCCGCCGAATATTCAGATAAAAATTTTAAAAATGCTGCGTACGACATTCTAAGCTAACCTGACTAAACTCTAGAGATCGACCGATAGACAATTTTTGACCGATACCGTTAATCGGCCGATATCGATATTATATCGGTATCGGCCGATACTATATCGGTCGTAAATATTCGGATTCACTCGGCGAAAAGCGTACTCTGCGCATATGCGAAAAGTCTTCGCACATTCGCAAAATTTTTGTAACTTCATTTTGTTACTCGCTTGGTATCAAACCGTGCAGTATACAAAGTCCCTTCTTCAGCGAAACAATGTGAAAGTTTTTTTTCGCGTTTTCGGAAGTGAGTTATATGTACGTCACCTTCGAGGAGATTCCAGCCCTCGAACTAAATAATTTAGTTGAGCCACAGATAATAGATCTCTCCAGATAGCCAACGAGATAGGAACGAATGGACGCTCTAAAAATAGTTTGTTAAATGCACGATAGATGTTGTTTTATATTCTACATCAAATGACACGTTATTGTTTAATTATTTATTTACAAACAAAATACACTACACTTTCTTACTGTTAATCCCCTGTCGGTAAGTAAGTAGTCTATATCTCACTTTACAACAATACCAACTTAGGTAAGTATAAATCACTATACACAACATCTCTCCTCTTAGCCTAAACTTCTAAATATTACAAAACAAACTCTTTCAAATGAGCTGGCGTTTTAATAACTCTACCTGATCTAGTTACTAATGGTAATTTGTTACAAACATCCTTGTTTCCAGACACTTCTATTAAATTTTCATTATTTCTATGAACGTCTACATCATTATTATTTTGAATATCAAAATCAGTACACTCTGAATTAATAATAGGAGCGTTTGGAGACTTGCGTATATGTACAGAGTTTCTATTTAATACTTTGTTCTGTTCTGTTAACACTTTGTAGGATCTAGGAGTACTATTGACATCAACTATTTTAGCTGGTTGCCATATTTTTAATTTATTTTGAACTGTGACATTATCACCTGCAATGAATTTAGGTTTCAATTTAACTTGTCTATCGTGATAAGATTTTACTTTCTGTTGATTAATCTTTATATCCTTGTATGCATGAGCATAAACTAGTTTTGGCTTTAACAGTTCAACATTAATAGGTAATCTACTTCTTATCTTTCTCGCCATTAAAATTTCACTAAGACTATATTTCAATCCTGCAACTGGTGTACTCTAAAAGTGCATCTTGTAACTCATAAAAACTATTACACTTTTTCAATATACTTTTCGCGATTCCTACTCCCTTTTCAGCAAGTCCATTTGATCTTGGATAGTAAGGACTACTATGTATTATATTGAATCCGTATTTAGTACCAAATTTTCTAAATTCACAACTATTAAACGGATTATTATCACACACTATGTATCTAGGAATACCATGCACTGAAAAAACTTGTTTAAGCTTTGTGATTATTTCAACTATTGATTTTGAATTTAACTGTATTATTTCTAACCATTTTGATAAATAGTCTACAATAATTAAGTACGAAATTTTACCATATTCACCTATATCCATACAATTTTTTTCAAATGGTAGTTCTGGAATACTGTGATTAATTAAGGGTTCTTTGGAGCAACATTTTTGAAATTTCTCACAAACCTTACAAAGTTGAACAAATTCTTGTATGTCTCTCTCCATACTTGGCCAATAATAGGCTTTTCTCAGTCTTTGTTTACACTTAACTATTCCAAAATGAGCAACACCATGTCCTAAAGTTAGTAACTCATTTCTACACTTAAAAGGAACAACTATTTTATCATCCAAAAACAGTAATTCATCTTTAATAAACAAGTGATCGCGCAATTTAAAAAATCTGTTTATTTGGCTGTTATTACATGTTTTTTTATTAAAATTGTCCCAATTGTTAGAAACATTTTCTATAACATAGTTTAAAATGTTGTCATTTCTAGTTTCATTTTTAAATTTTTCTAGTTCAGTGTTTGGGATTTGTAAGTATTCAGTGAGAGAGATAGTATGCACTATATCTGTCATATCTGGATCATCTGCAATTACTTTTTCTTGAAAGCTTCTAGATAATAAATCGGCTAAATACATGTGTTTTCCGGGTACATACTTAAGATTTAAATCATAAATGCTTACTTTTAACCTTAATCTTTGGATTCTATTAGAATTTCTATGTAAATCTTTGTTAAAAATGTTTATTAATGGTTTATGATCAGTATTAATTTCTATTTGATGACCATATATAAACTGATGAAATCTTTGACATGCAAATACAATCCCCAGTAATTCCTTTTCTATTATAGGATAGTTCTTTTCTGCACTAGTCAAACTCCTTGATGCAAATGCAACAGGCTGATTACCCTGTAATAAACAACAACCAATTTCCTCTTGACTTGCATCTGTTTGCAATACTATTGGCAATTTACTGTCAAAATATTTAAGTGTTGGTGCTGTACTAACTAAATTTTTTAATTTATCAAAAGTATCTTGCTCATCTTTTCCCCAAACCCAATTTACATCATTTTGTAGTAACTTGTCGATGATCGATGGATGCCTCGTGGTTTTTTAACACAATTCTTTAATCTGCTTTTATCCGCTGATTTTTAACTCATCAGGGCACACACGCGAATTCTTTAATTACCTGACACCATGTTTTATATTCTACATCAAATGACACGTTATTGTTTAATTATTTATTTACAAACAAAATACACTACACTTTCTTACTGTTAATCCCCTGTCGGTAAGTAAGTAGTCTATATCTCACTTTACAACAATACCAACTTAGGTAAGTGTAAATCACTATACATAACAGATGTCACTTGTATGCACAAATTCAAAAATCGAACATTTGTCACAAACCATTTGCTAATTCCAAATCTCAATTGGTTCACCTATCGCTAGATGTCTCTTTGAAGTAACAGAGAAATACTTTTAAAATGGGGCCAGGACACGATAATGTGACGTACGATTATAATATGCTGTTAATTCTCCTTTTAAACTTTGCATCACACCTCTTAGTTATAGAGTTTGTTTAAATATTACTTATATTTACAGGTTTCGGTTTTCCACTATTGTAATAGTAGCGCCACCACATATTTGGTGCGCTGTCTCCAAACTAACACCGAGTTTGTCTCCAAATTGGAGCGTCAAATTTAAAGCATTTGATGAACCATCTGTCTAGTTCTATTATCTGTGGTTGAGCCTATGAAATCAGACGCGGTTCTATTGAACTTTCCGGTGCTTGAAATATTGGATCATTGTCGATGTCCTGTACGATTTGAATATCATCATGTGGGACACCGACACCTTCAGGTTCTTCGTGTACACTCCAAGATTCTGGTAGGTTTGGGATAGGTTCCTCACTATGTTCGACGGGCCATGATGCTGATGATAAATTGGGGTGCTGCACAGTATGCTTCGATTTCGGTCCGATACCCAATATGTTAGTTCCACTTCAGTTCCACTCGCATAACAACGCGAAGCAGAACGAAGAAAGCAGTCGAGAAGACCTGAAGATGGCGGATGTGATTCTGCCGAAACGTCGTCACGACAACAACGGTTCCAAATTTTTCCTACGACGATGTTACGCAATCTCAAATAATGCAATGACTTATTTTTCACATGCTTTTTGAATTTCATAGCAAGAGATAAAAAAATTAAAAAATCAAAAGATTCGAATCATCATACATTTAAAAGAAATGACAATAAGGCACTTAATAAAATGGCAACCATGGAGGGTGTCAGCATAACAAATGCTGTCATAACACTTGTATATAGATGGGTGCTGTTTTGGTATTTTATATATAGGTGCCACTTAGGTAGCATCTCTCTACAGTGTATACATTGGGTGCCAAATTTACATTCATCGTGCAGGGTGTCACTTTAATAGGAAAATATGTATATATATATATGCATGCATAGTGTATAAATATAAAAGTTCCTATGTTATGTACAAACACTTTGTACATACTACATACACACATTTCTTGATTCAAATTAAACTGTTTATACTGTTTCTAATATTTTTTATCAATTAGTTATTATTTATCATAACGGTCATATCGGCAATCGCAATGGTCCATATGAATTATCGGTTTCCTGGCCGATATACCGATAAGTTTATCGGTATCGGTCGATCCCTACTAAACTCCGTTCTCTTCAATAGCCATTGTTATGACCACTGTTTACGAAAATTAGGTTTTCTTTCAATTATTTATGAACATATTTTCTCCTTTTTTTTTACCATAAAACAAAGGGAAATTACAAAAACTTCAATATGTACTATGTAGTTGACTTCACAAATTGTTGTCTGGTTGCTATGTTTTCGACTAATAGGTTGCTCTGATTTTAAATATTAAAAAAAATTATGATGTTTCTCAGAAAACTATTCTAACATACTAAAAACAGAGTTTTCTTCAATTCTGTGCAGTCGAGTAACTCACCGCATTCGTATGTTAATAATGCCCTTATCCCATTTATAAGCAAAATAATAATTACATTATCACAAACATTAACGAAGTTATGGATTTTATCCGCTACTTAATTTCCACGCTGTATAGTGTTCCATTAAAAAATCGTAAGTTACGTCTGTAACTTTTAAATCAACAATTCTGTATAGTTGGTATTAATTTTAAATTATGCGGAATGGAAACCTACACAATTTCTATTAAGAACATTTTTTGATCAAGTGTATACAAAAGGGCATTTTTGGACTTTTCCAGAGGTTTGGGACATCCTGTACATTTTGCAGAGTGGATTAATTTTCTCAAAATTAAAACATGCAAAAAATGATTGATAATTTGGTAATAATTATTAATTTTGATAAACATGCCTAATAAATTTGTTTTAAATAGTTTTTTTTTTTCTTAAAACTACTTTGAACAACGTTTTGCAAAAATGTCAACTGTGGTCTCTTACAAACCAGATTTTTCTCATTTAGGAACTGGGGAAGCTCTAGTACAACTCGATTGTCACCCTGACATAGTTTACAGCGCCAGTTTTAATTGGGATGGATCAAAATTACTTACGACTTGCAAAGATAAGAAAATCAGAATTATCAATCCAAGAACAGGAGAAGTGGAGAGCGATGCCATCTGTCATGAAGGTATTTCAAAATTGATTTGAATTTTTTCGTATTTGTAACACATGTATTACAGGAACAAAAGCAACGCGTGCAATTTTTTTGAGACACGGCCTAGTGTTTACCACAGGATTTTCAAAAATGTCAGAGCGACAATACAGCTTGCGCACACCAGATGCCTTAGGTGAGCCTATTGTTATGGTCGAACTGGATACCTCGAATGGAGTCATGTTCCCCTTGTACGATCCGGACACCAATCTCATTTATTTATGTGGAAAAGGTGACTCGGTTATAAGGTACTTTGTTTCAGCAGTTTTTTAATTTTTTTTTATCTATTCAAAATTACAGATACTTTGAAATAACTCCCGAACCACCATTTGTACATTATATAAACACCTTCCAAACTCCAGATCCACAAAGAGGTATCGGAATGATGCCAAAGAGAGGCTGTGATGTTACATCTTGCGAAATCAGCAGATTTTACAGGCTGAATAACTCCGGCCTCTGTCAAGTAAGTGGAATCAATGAAAAGTGAAAAGTCGTAAGTTCACAATTTGTCGTTTCAGGTAATCACAATGACTGTGCCTAGAAAATCCGAGCTCTTCCAAGAAGATCTTTACCCAGACACTTTAGGTGATACTGCAGCTCTCTCTGCAGATGAATGGGTTGAAGGCAAAGACGCCGAACCCCTTCTATTATCTTTGAAAGATGGTTATAAACCACCTGAGTCAAAAGCAGCCATTACAGTGACAAAGCGGAGCAACCTGCTTGATAAAATGCCTCCGAAATCTGGGGCAAAGGGAGGCAGTCAAGGCTCACCTGTTCCGGTATTTATTTAAAAAAAAAAGTGCTCGTGTTTTTTAAGATATTTGTCATTCCAGGAGAAAACACTGCAGGAATTCGCTGATGAAATACGTAAGCTGAAAGCAATGATCGTCAAACACGAAACTAGGATCCGAAAACTAGAAGATGAGGTAGCACGAAGCAGGGCCAATGCAGATGAAGATGGACCTGGAGGAGATGGTTTGAATGTAAACCCACCCATGGCTTCTGATGAAGTCTAACAAATGTTTTTCATTTTGTTTCTGTTTGCTCAATACAAAGTAAGTTTTTGCGCAGTTATCGATGATGTATTATTATTATTATTATTAAATGTTTCAGATACGAATAATAACAAATTGTGGCAACATAGCTAAGTTCAAATCATCGCAGATCACACATATCTCATTTTTTTATTTATTATTTTTGTTTATATTTGAAGATATTTCATTTTAACATTAGGAGAAATGTTTTATATGTGCTCTATTAATAATTATACACTACTGCTAACATATACGCGGCTGCGTGTATGTAATAATATTAACCGAGAAATGTTTTATATTATCACAATTAAGTTAATCTTCACTGCTTTTTTCGTCTCTCATCTCTAATATAAGCCTGCGATTTTTTTGTCTTTTTTTGTTTAATGCGCAACGAAATTGTATATATCGTAACCAGCGGTGCTAACACAAATACCTTGATAAATGAATACAACTGAATTATATTCGCAGTATTTTTTCTTTTCAATGAAACTGTATATTAGGGGATGTTTAATTTAAATAAGTGCCTTTGATACGCACACAATAGTGTCCTGCTTTCTCGGTGTGAGTCAACTTAAATTTTTTTCTCAATATTTGTTTTATTGTTGACCTTGTACTGTGTGGTAAACCGAAAGATATGTGACTAAACAGATAAAATAATTTTTAATCGATTACTCATGAAAATGCCTTATGTATATTTTGTATTGCCATATACAAATTAGAATATTGTTTATGAATCAGGCCTATTCAATTATATGCATGTGATAATTAATTTACTGAAAAATTCTGGATTAAAAAAATGTAGTAACTGCACTAAAAAAAGAAAACTTTCCATTACTCTTACAAGACAGTTCAGTTTAATTGAATAGCTCTGTTTTAAATTTAAAAAAAGGATTCGCTATAATTTTAGGATTTATAACGGATCTTTTTCATGACACGCACTGTAGACGAAGCAATTTAAAATAATATACGACGTCGTTTATTTTCTAGAAGTTTAAGTGTAAAAAGTGCCAAAAACACTGGACTGCAATATTAAATCTGTTAAATAAAAAATTGAAGTTTTACAAATCGAGCTTACTTTTCAGCCCCCATTAAAACACGAGTGTTTAAATAAAATTAGTCATTTATTTTTGAAATTATATCTCTACATGTGCTTAACATGATGCTATTTTCAACAAAAAAAAATGATGGAGGAATATAAATACAAAAGGACTACGGAAACGGTGAATCCTACTAAATACAAACCAAAGAAATGTACAGGTCTCAGCGAATATAAAAGTATCAACAATGGAAACGAAATCTTTTCAATTTTATTCCTACAAAAGCTTAAATATATAAAGTGTTCTGTTTAGTTAACAGTAAGACAATTTTATGTGTACTGCAAGATTAAAAAAAGAGTTGTATTATATATAAAGTGAAGAAAGAATGCAGTACGTGAATTTAATTTATAAATATTCACTTATAACGTTTATTTATATAACAAAGGAAATTTCTACAAAATATAATAAATTCGAACAAGAAACGTAATTCAGATTTAATAAAAAAAAAAAAACTAAAAATTCAGCGTTATTAACTAATTATAAATACGTAAAATACTAAAGTTTAATCTAATCTATGTCACAGTTTTTCAAACGGTGTAATGTGAATGAGAATGCACCCCAATTTAACCCTCGATGATGCAGTACAACTCTCTCACACTCGCTTATATAGAAAATAAGAGGGACTTGTGGGAATCGCATTGCACACAAACGCTACACCACAGTCTAGTAGACGAGTTAACACTCGGCTTAGACAGAGTAATACTGTCAAGGGGAACGATGACTTTGCTTGTCAAGATTTAATACGCCTTCTCTTCAACTTTCTCTGCATCTGATGATAGAGCATCTTTTAATGCTTCGACGCAATTCTTCGGTATTAAAGTGCCTTAATTACAACAATCTATTAATTTGTTCTTAAGATCAAGGCTAATGTGATACTCACCCACAATTTTTACCCCGTCATCTGTTCTAAGTCTAATCACTTGCATCTTGTTGTTATGTGTACCATTTTTACTTGCTAGGACCATTTCAACTCGACTCCACACTGATAATACAGATCCAGACACAACATTGTACGTCCTTCTTCTTAAGCCTATCTCACAGTCATGGCCAAGGCTTACATTACGACAGTTCCCACGCCAGTAGGCGTGAGAACATGTTGTCACTGAGGCGTCGTACTGGGACGTCCAAGCTTCCTGAGCTGTCTCAGATTCCACCTGGAAACAACAACTTAAAAAAAATGATACCCTTAATCTTGACAAGGAAGGTATACCTTCTTATACTTCTTCTCTAGTTCTGCGAGGCTTTCCTGACGGAATTGCTGCCCTGTATTCGGTCTATACACATAATACATTTGGTCTTTCTTGGACTCAGACTTTTTCTTAATTCCGGTATCAACTGTGACCGCTAAAATTGCTGTGTGCTTGCTATTTCTGACTTGATGCGATAAATAAAAGCCCTCTTTCGCTCCAGTGAGTTCTGACCATTTGTCGAGGGCTTCTGCCCAAGACATACCTAAACAAAAGTATAATTGAAACAAATATCAAATAAAGATATTGCTTACCTCTTTCAACGTGGACAGTGTGTAATTCTGTAGGTGCAGTGCCAGTTGCATGCTTTCTTAAGAATGTCCAAGTTTTTACTCTTTTCACATTTTCACCTGAAGTTCCTAAATCTAATATACCTGTAGACATAAATGTGATTTAATTAGTAAATAAAGAGTAATAGAGTATATTATTACCTAAATCAAAACGTCCTGTCCGTTTAGCTTGTGTAATAATTGCGGCTAATGTATCTGTGAAATATCTAAAGACACCCTTTAAAATCAAAACCATTTCTTTTTCTTAAACTTACCTAAATAACCTGTTCTGGAGATCTACTGGCATACCCAGAATACGATTGAGGAACTTTGACATATTATTGTAATCTTTATCAAGGGATAAAACACCCGGCATCGACTCGCTATTAACAATGAGTCCGACACCAACTAAAGCATCTGCTACATCTTTAAAAAAGTCACCCTTATAATCTTGTGGTGGTGGCACTAATGGTGACTGCAATTTTTTTTGTTTGTAATCTATATTTGTTTAAAAAAAATGGCTTACCTCATAGCCCATTATTGTTTTCATTGTCGCTTCTAAAGCTGCCCTGCCATATTTGTTGTCAATGTTAAACTGACTCAAGTCTCGAGTTTCCGTAGCTCTCCGATCACCATGAGTTAAGGCCCCTAAACTTTCCAGTCGTTTAGCTACGATCGACGCGAATCTTCTCTCCCCGGCTAAATCGGATATGAGAAAAATATACTCAGGTGCATTCACTTGATTACTACGGTGTGTACGTCCGAACTGTTGGATAGCTCGATCGGCTGACCATGGGAGTTCCAATGTGATGTGCACCCTGCGTCTTTGATTTTTTACTCGACGGTCACTTTGTAGAGATATCCCACTTGAAGCTGCTTCAGATATGATTGCCACATCTTTTTCTCCATCCATAAATCTTTGCTTTTCTGTTAGATTTAGAGTTTCTAAGGGTACGTCAACTTCTGATCGACTTTCGTACTGAATACCATCTTCAGTTTGAACCACTCTTCCTACATTTTAAATGAAACAAATAAAACGTCTTTTCTAATGATAATGTGATCTTATAGGTGTTAAAATAGCATTCAAGTTTTGTTATTTTAACTTCACTTGGATAACGTGTCATTTAAATGCATCGACAATGTTTAGTGTTTAGTTGTTCAAATAAGTACGTATCAGATCACAACTAAATTAATTCAGCATAAAATGACACTACAAAATAACTGCAGAAGTTAGGTTACGATTAGTGATGGGAAATGAACACCAGAGATCCTATTTAAAAGAAATTTTAGAAACGAACATTTGAATCGTGTGATCTCAACTGTTCATTAGTTGTCAAATCGTAATAGGTTGATTACATTTATGAGTCATAGATATAGTAGATTGGATGGATATCATGTGGTAATACAAGGGCATATGAAACGAATGACTTCAACACTAAAAAGAGAGTTTAATATAATTGCCCATATGAGAGTAAAGAAAGGAAAATATAACGGCGCGAATTCGGGCAAAAAGTCGAATAACTTGCATGGCTGAGATAAGAAATTATTAATTTTTTTTGGTAGAATCGTCTTTGCTACTAATATTGTGTTAGTCAGTAATCCATATAAATCGCTTATTGTTTAGTATTATGATTAACGTGCACGACATCCATTTCTACTATATCTAAATAAATAATAGTTATTTATATTACAAGTGGGATAGAGATAGAGTACTTTTGGCTTATTTTGAACATTTATCCAAACGTTACAAATGTTCAAGCCTTTGGGCCTATTAATCGATGATAAGAAGAGAAGCATGATATCTATGAAAAAGAATGCTGATATTAGCAAATACGTTCAACTGCAAACTTTTCTGAAGAGAAAATCAGAAGGTTATAAATCTAAAAAGTCAATATTTTCACTAAAGACAATGTAACCAAGATTTTAGAAGAATGGCTACTAATAAATTGGTAAACGTTTTTGAATTGTCAAAACATTTAAAAACAAATAACTTTTTCAGGTAGTTTTAATTTTTGCCCTGGCTGGAGCTTACTAATTTGGATTTTGAAAATGTTAAGGATGAAGGAAAGGTTTTTCTCATTAAGATACCAAATGAAAACCAAAATTTCTCGCGAATTTTGTTTAAGTTCTGGAAATATTAGTAATGTTAATTTACTGGACACGAAAATATATAATCCTCCGAAGCATATCATGTACACGGACGATTTTTTTTGGATACACAAATGTATCGTACAGCCTGTACGGCAAAATGCCGAAGAAAATTGCTTCTTTTTTAACATTTTTTTTGACTTATTTTTTTAAAATTAGAAGAAAGTTATACTGGACATTGCTACAGAAGATCATCTGCTTCTCTTCTTGCCAACTCTGGGGCAGCCATTTTAACAATAAAATGGCATAGTGGGTGGAAGTCCAACACGGTAGCTGACGAATACCTTGAAACTTCGATTGAAAACAAAAAAAAATAGAAAAAATTCTGGGAGATGAGAATGGATAAATAAAAAGTTTAAGCAGCTACAGCAATACATATTTAAAGTTTGATACAAATTTATCGAAAGAGCCTTCATCTGGATTTAAGATTTTGAAATGTAAAAATATTACTATCAATGTTTATAAAAATGAAAAATAACTAATAAAATTTTTCATTATATAACTAGTGTTATAACAAGTCTCATTCATTATACAACCCAAATGAGTTACATAATATAACTATTATGAAACAGGCCTAGATAAAATCTAATAAAATTATTAGTAAAACATCTTATCGATTCTACATGGTCGATTCAGGATTGATTTGAAAAATCTTTTTTTTTTTTCATTTTGGTGCATCCCTAGTGCAGACCAGACAATAATTTTTTGGTGCCACATTTCGTTTACACTGTGTGTCGATACAGTTTTCAACAAAGAAACGCGTGGTGTGAATATTCGTCGCAAGTTATGATACAGGCTGTATTTTAGGAATCAACAAATAATCACCTTTTCGCCCAGTCATTTCAGCTACATTTTCAGGACCCCCAAGTTCATCTATCAATTGGTCCAGAGTATTTGGAGGTAATTTTTCACCTAACCTTTCAATTTGGCTTAGGAGCTCTTCTTTCATGTTGCATGCTCTTTCAATGGAGTCAGCAGGTGGTGCAAAATGTTTGTTTTCGACTGTCATTGTACCTCCATTACTTTTATCTAATTTAAAGTCTATTTTACAAACCTAAATAGAAATATTTTTAATTGCACTTACTCTTGTTAGTTTTTTGGGTTAATAACAACTGTATTTTGTCCTGTGTGGAAGTCTTCTTCTTTGTAACTTTTTTCTGTTTCTTGCCTTTCTTCTTCCGGCTCCAGGGATCGTTATCAGAATCACTATCAGAATTAAAAGGATTGAAATCACTACTGACATTAGAATCAGAATGTTCTTCCGATATTTCTGATTCTATGTCAGACATCTTGTATTCAGAGCCGGAACTTCGCTCTGAATCGCTCTTGTCACTATCTGACGTGGACCATTTGTTACGTTTGATGGCTTTGGCAGCCGCTTGTCTCGCTATTAAACAAAACAGGTACTAGACAAAGTACTAGGCAAGTGAATGCAATTTACTTGGTTTTCGTTTTCCTGAAGAAGTGTGTCCTTCATCGTTACCATTTGTGGCTTTCTTTGAGGGATCGATACCCAACAACCTCTGTATTCGATTTCTATCTGGTGCTGGAAAGTGTTTCTCTACCAAAGTTTGGAAAACTCCTACAAATGAAGCCGTATAAATTAGAATGTACATAAACTAATGCCTGACCTCAAAACCTTTTGCAGTAGACACGAAATCTGTCAACTCTCCATCATCTCTCTCAAGCTGTTCAAGAGTTCTTGCCTCACCAGTGCTTTGCAAACCGATCACGACGCACTTCCCTGTAATATCACAAAGATTACGAACTGTTGTAAATAAAATAAAAGACGTACCGCACTTGATGGATTCATGTGCAGTACCTACTGCATGTGGTACTTTAGCAGCAATACAAAGGTACTTGAAGAACCTTTGATGTGAAGACCAGAACTGGCCCCACATAGTTTTTCGCATTCGATTTTCAGCATCTATTAACTCGGCTGCCTCATGAAACTTCTGCATCGCTTCAACCCACAATTTAACACTTGCATCATATATTTTCACGAATTCAGGCGACAAAGGTACTTCTTCAATCTTGAATGCCACACCATGGAAACTCAGTTGTCTTGCGATGTACATGCCTACGCAAGTAAGGATTGCACGCGTGGAACACGATGTGTTGTAATTTCTCACCTCTAAGTTTCATATCCATAGCTACAATTTCCATTGCTCCAACTCCACGTTTTTCAACTGCCGAAATGAAGTCATTGAATTCGCTAAATGGAGTTCCTTCACCCCACAACCCTAAGCGAACCATATAAGCCATATTACGGGGCTCAGATGCACCCGTTGCTGATGCATAAACCACTCGTGCCTTTGAAAGTTTGTTTTGTATTTCTAATACAGTTAATCCTACAAAAGATGCAAAAAAAATTATTTTTTATTAATTTTTTTTTCAAATACACTGCACACAAAAATTATCGCATCAGCTAGTTTATATAGAAAAGGAAAAAGCGTTGTCAAATAAGCTGATTATTGCCCTACTCTGGCGCCTGTGTAAATAGTAGGGCAATGAATCATAACGCAGTATTAACTCGATTAAATGTAATTTTTCATTTCCGCCGCAGAAGAAAATTCAATCAAACATACAACTAAAAATGATAATTTCGAAGTTTCCTGACCGGCTTGAATTTTGTAATGAAAAAACGTGAACCTTGGTCCAAAATTTTTTTTTATTATTTTACATAACGTTTTCGAACCCGATCGGGTTCATCATCAGTGCAAACTACAAAATACAATGTAACAGTTACAAATAAAACGGCACGGTGGGTGGAAGTCTAACACGGTAGCTGAGGGATACCTTGAAACTTCGATATAAAATAAAAAAAGAATATCAGAAAAAATTCTGGGAGATGAGAATGGACAAAGTTCAAGCGGCTATAGCAATACAAATTTAAAGTTTGATGCAAATTTATCAAAAGGGCCTTCATCAGGATTTAAGATTTTGAAATGTAAAAATGTTACTATCAATGATTATAAAAATGAAAAATAAATAACTAATAAATTTTTTCATTATATAACTAGTGTTATAATAAGTCTCATTAACCCAAATGAGTTACATAATATAGCTATTATGAAACAGGCGTACATAAACATGTTATATCAAATTACTAGCACTACCATAAATTGGTTTCTAAATTATTCGTTTCAACTTAATTATAATAAACTCCAAGTTATGGGTAATAGTTGACAATTGTCAGTGGTTGTCTGCTTTAAAGATTTATTATGCCGGATTGCACCACCATCTCATGTTAAATGCTTTAACGTGAGTTAGTTAATACGAGATTAAAATATTAATCTTAAATTAAATTCTAGATGTTGCACGAACATAATTTTAACTTACGTTAGTAAATTTGGGATTTTTGTTATACATCACTATTGTTGATGGCGTTCTGTGTTGTGATTCGTTTAGAATCCGTCCCCGTCCGAAACACATGTTTTACTGGCTTGTCTCGTTGTCAGTGTTTAGGGTGATTAGAGTAATCGTAATTAGTATTCCAGTGAAATTGTGCATTAAGAAAATAAGTGATAAGAGAGAAAAGGGAGTTAATTTCACCGAAGTTGAAAAAGAATTATTAAAATAGTCAAAGAGCCACTTGCTTGGTCACTTACTGCAGAAAAAAACTAATTAAGTAACTTTCCCACTTGACCTGCCTCTTTACTAGCTTCGTGTAAACAAGCAGGCAGGTCAAGTAGGCAAATTACCTGTTACAAGCTACTGTAGTGTGTAAACAGTTACTTGCAGCATAAATGCTTAATCGTTTGCTGCAAAAAGAAACTAATTAAATAACTCTCCTGCTTGACCTGCCTCTCTACTACATTCGTGTAAACAAGCCTGAAGTTGTACTTTTCTGTTAAGAACGACTTTGTTGAGCATGAGCCAAGCATGAGTTTGAGTACTGACTATGCAGTACTACCCCACTCTATGCAAACACCATTTAGTTAGGTATGTTACAGTAAAGAGCGGCGCTTTTAATTTAATTTTAATTACTGAATTAAAAATTACATACACTGTATATTTAAGAAAATTGTTCTTTGCAAAATTCCATTTAAATTGTGTATTTTTAGCAGATAATTTCCTAAATGCAGGATTATTGTAGAGATAGCGGCGCTTTTAATTTAATTTTAATTACTGGAGTAAAAATTACTTGCACTCTATATTTAAGAATTTTAATTCATTGCAAAATTTTATTTAAATAATTTCCCAAACACAGAATTATTGTCGGCCGCAATTGTATAATCGATATGAACAAATTGAAGTTATCATTGCTAGAAGGGTCACGAAATTACTAAGTCATTTCATTTTAGGTGAGCACCATAGTATCGTCAGTTAAGAGTGTAAATCTGCCAAGTCCACTTATTATTTTGGATATTTTGAACCATTGTATTGTGAAGGAACTTTCCCGTCATGTGATCACATCACTTCAGATTCTTATATCGCTAAAATGTCGATAATTGATGCATACAATTTTGTTGTCATAGCGACAATAAATTTAAAGCGTGAAATGCTGCATTCCAGATTTGCCTCTAAATTGCTCAAGATCAGACAATCAGAGCGAGTAGATATGGAGCAGATATTTGATCACATGGTCAGCAAGCATAAGAGTAACCAGTGATTAAAAGAACGTATCAGAGCAATTTGAGTAAAAAGTTCAAAAGCACTTAAATGTAAAATCCCATACCTAAACTCTATTTGAAAACAATGTGTTAACGGCAAAAGTTTATCTTGAACCAACTTCTCTAGTTGTTGAATAGAATGTGACAATAATGATAAACATGAGTTGTGATTGGTCCATGTATTAATGGAGATATATGAACAGATAACTGCGAACCTAGCTTTAGTCCTATATTGCGTCAACCATTATTTTCACTTCAGAGTATCAAGGTGAGTATGACAGCTTTCGGTAGTTTCCTGTAAATTCTTCAAAATTGGACTTAGCAGTTTTCTGATCTTAACTGATATTACCTACCATTCGAGTTGCTCTCCTAACGAATACTAAATTATGTAACAAATATCAATTTTATTCATTAAGACCAGTCACGTAATAATAAGGCAATGGGACAGGGTCATCATACATTTCTTATAAAGTGTTGATAGACAGTGTCGTAATATGACTTCTTCTTAATAATTCTCAAGTAATAATTTCAATAATTTCTTTTTCTTCTTAATAACACAAATAAATTGAAATTAATTTGGAAATTCTGCTTCTCACCTGTTTTAGTTGGTTTCGATGAACCGACTGGACACAAATTTTTAGCTCGGTGACACTCATCAAAAACAATCAATCCGTCAAAATCACTACCACACCACTGAAGCAACTGCTTCAACCTGGACTTGTACTTCCCCCCAGCGGAATTTGACTCCCCTATCAGTGCAGAATATGTAGAAAAAATTACTCCTTTCTTCACATTGCCATTGATTGCAGAGGAGATCTTCGCATACTTGAATTTATTGAGTGGGTGTACGTCAATTTTTCCTGCACCGATGTCCTTGAGATCACGTTCTGCATCATATTTTAAGTCATTGGACACAGACACCCAAATTGCACGCTTTCTTCCTTTTAGATAATTTTCGAAGATAATACCGGCTATGGTTCGACCTTTTCCAACACCGGCACCATCACCTAGTACAAAGAATGTTAATTTTGCTGAAATAAACATAGGCATAAGGTAAGTACCAATTAAAAACCCTGCACGAGAGCCATCTGGCAGGATATGTTCATGAGCTTGAGATGCATAGGTTATACTTTCTAATTGAAGCGCTGATAACTGGCCAGTTTTAATTGTTTCTTCGGGAATTGATAGTTTATACCTGTAATATCAAGTTTGAATGATTGTTTTAAATTTTCTTTCAAAATCATTGCCTACCAGACATCGGCTGGAGCAACAGATGAAAGTGAGGCAGTTTCTACTACAGGATCAGGATGTTTCCGGCCCAACTTTAATTTTGAAGGCATATAATCAGCATACGTTTCTGCTACACCTAGTTCTTCATCATCAACCTCTTCTTCTTCATGTTGAGCAAGTTGTTTTGCATCGTTATTCATCCACATGGAAGCAACGGCCTTGCTGCTTAGTTGAGGTGGCCAAGGAGGAGCGTTGCCCGGATTTGGATAAAACATAGGGCTCTGAAGGTATGGGTTTTGAAATAACGGATTGTTGACACCCATGGCAGCCATTTCCACTGAGACAAGACAAAAATAAAATTATTTTGGTTTTGGATAATACTAGTCCGTCCACAACCAACTTGCACCACTTGGATATGCTGCAAAATCTAAATGCATGCCAGCCAAACTAATCAACACGAACTTTCATTTTAAGTAAGTGCAGAAATCAATAAAGAAATTCGGAATTAAATTAGACTTACACGAGCCTTTCGATTAAAAAAAAAAAAAATAAGCTTCTTATGGAAGAAAACAATGAGAAACTGTTAATCAATTAATCGTAAAAAATAAAGCACCATGCGAGTAGTACTGAAAAATGTTTAATACTTGAAGACTTACTCTGCTGCAAAAATTGCGCAGCATTAAAACCAGTGCCTGTGGAAGGGAATATATTCCCCATATTCATGGGCCCTACAAGATTACTCAGCATATTAGCCATTGCAGCAACACTGTTCATTCCATAGGGGGTACTCACTAGAAAACATCATACTTAGGAAGACAATAAACATGTACACGGGTATAATTTAATTTAACGTACTCCATGAATGACACAACACAAGAGATTCAATAAGAAAAAGTAAAATCAGGCCTTACTGTTTGGAAAAGCGTGCATATCATACATCGGCAGGCCCATATTCATTTTGTTATGGATGCTTGCAGAAAGCGGCGGCTTTGCACTATTCGGCTCTTCAGACTTAATTTTCTCTCTTGATTCTAAAATACCAGCAGAGGCTGCAAGGTCTTTTCCACCTCCAGTTTAAAAAAGAAAACAGGAAAAAGTCAATGTATCAAAAAAAAATTGAGATGAACTTACCTGGTACTTGAATCTTATCAGGATCTTCGTCTTCGTCAAAATCTGATCCGGAGGAATCGAACGTTTCTTCATCCATAGCTTTTTTAGACTATGCTCAAAAACATTTTTATATAAGTTTCACAATCTCAAGCATATTATAAGCAGCTCAAAATGAAAGATGTACTTTGTATAAAGTTGAACAGAATTTTTTTGCTTTGTAACAAATATGGCGAAACCAACGCCCCAGGAGCTTCAAATTGTTAAACAAACACGCCAAATCTACGCTCAAAATAGTTGAGCAGGCATCAAAAGCGCAAGCAAGTGAACATGATACATAGGTTTTTTTTATTTTTTTGGTTATGAATAATTGAGTACTGGTGGAAGCAAAAAAAAACCGAAAACCTCATTAAATATTGAGGAAATCAATAGCAGCATCGCCGAGGCGTCGAATTTAAAGGCGACAAAAGCGAATTATTGTGTAAATCAAGGCGATAAAGTGGAAAAAATACACGTACAAGTCAACTCGGTTAGAGCATCAGCAAAAAATGACAATTACCATTTTAAACATTCCTTTTCATGCAAAAAGTACTAAATAAGAAGCTAATTATGGTAGATATCGCAACTTCTATTTCTTCTAACCGTTCAGCCACAAAACCTAACTTACGGGACGCTTCGAACGCGGCATTTTTTACGCGTGAACGTCAAAAACAACCAAAATCACAAACACGCTAACTCCATATTAAAATTACCCACAATGCAACGCAAACTACCAACATTGATTTCTGGTGACAAAAGAATTCGGAAAGCACCAAAAACATAGGGACTTTTTCAGTATTCGTTCAACGTCTGAATCACAGATGGCACTCTAGTCATTATTTTATGGCGTTCTCGACTCATTTATAAGAGAAAAACACGTAATAGCTGCTTTCTTTCGTTTGATTCAAGCGCAATATTATGTGTTTAGATTTGAAGGTGGATGTTTTTTTGCAAATGGATTAATCTCCACTTTTCCTAATCCATTTTTCCCTTCGAATCAACCTGTTTTCACGACATCCTTGGATTTAAATGCATTCAAACTTTGGGGTGTTCTGTTGCAATAATCCAGATCCGTAGAAGGCAATTATAAAACTATTCAAATTACGATTTATACTATTTTCGAATCGTAATTCAAATTTTTCAGCAAAAATAAGTAGCTATTACGTCACGCATTCAATAACAGTGTTTTCGGTTCACCTGCCCTGGTTGTACTCATTTCAACAGAAAAGCAAACCTAGGTGGTGTACAGCTGAAATCGAAAAAAACGGGAAATGAATTTTTTTCAATTGTAAATTTGGTTCTATTTGTCAATTAATTGTCTACTTGAATCTTTCAGTTACTGTCATTAAATTAGATCAATGCCTCATTTAAGCGAAATAGATAGAGCTAGATTAGCCTCCCACCTAGAAAATGGAAGGAAAATTATAAATTTAGCGGCAGAATTTGAAATTGGAAAAAGTAGTATATGGGAAAATGAGTGTCCGATGTTCGAATTCCGATTGTACGAAACGACTGCCTATTGGTTAAAATTTTAAAAAATATTATAGCGGTAAATTATTCCGATGATTTTTAACTTTCTTCCGATATCGGATAAAGTTGAAAATATTTCAACTTTTGTCCGACGTCGTGTGTAATTTAACCTCACTTTTACATGAACAACGTGAATCCAGTAATTAATCAATATTCATTAAATAGAAACATTTATTTGCAAAATGTAAATAACGTTCTTCTTATGTCACTATATTTAAGGAAAAAGAAACGGAAAGGCATTTCAAGAAAATTTTGGATACGTGGTATTTTTAAAAGTAGAAAATTGCAAGGATTTTTTTATAATTTGTTACAAGAATTGCGCTTGGTCGATGAAGAAAAATATTTTAATTATTTAAGAATATCAAAAGAAGCTTTTGATGAATTATTGGATATTGTTGGTCCAACATTACAAAAAGTATACTGCATTCGTGAACCTATTCCACCTGGTGAAAGAGTGACATTAACACTTAGGTGAGAAACTTCTCAAGTGACTAACATTTTAACGAAACGTCCCTAGATTTGTCCCTAACAAACAGATAATTTTTTCCGAAATTCGGATATATGTGGATGATGACAATTTTCATCACCGAAACACATATAGGATTCGTATATCGGATGTCGGAAATCGCATACATGTGAACCCAGCTTAAGTCTACAACCGAACAAGAGGATGAGGAATTGATAAACTTTCTAAGATAAAGACCTCTATCTAATGCTATCGAAGCAGTTAGCGAAACCAATTTTTCAGCATCTCGAAGCACTGTACGTCGTCGAATTCGTTCTTCTGATTTGGGTTGCTATTATGCAACTAAGAAACCATTCCTTACCAATATTCATAAAGAGCAAAGAGTAGGATTTGCTCTTGAATTCCTTCTAAGAGAAAATTTCGGAAATACTGTAGTATTTTCAGATGAGAAAACCTTCCAAACCAATAAAAGCGGCAGATTAAAAGTATACAGACCCAGAAATACACGTTTTAATGAAAATTATTCTCAATCGTGTACCTCTAACCGTTTTGCAGTTAATGTTTGGGGTTGGATCAGTGAGCAAAGTCCAGGATTACTATGTATTGTGGAAGAAAGACCTGATGCAAACATTTATCTTAACATTCTTCGAGAAGTTATGCTTCCGTCAATATTAATGTTTTGCCGTGGCCCTATAGAAGCCCAGATATTAACCCCATGGAAAATTAAAGTATGGGGTTAATGGTGAATAGGATGCGCCGGGTAAATTTTCGGTCCCAAAACAAAAAAGAGCTTATAGATGCCATAAATATAGAATGGCAAAACGTAACACAAAAGTATTGCCCACAACATGTTAGAGAAGAACGGAGCTATGATTAAGTATTAAGTTGTTATATATATATATATATGCTGTGTTGTTCTTCCGGGTATTCCTCCGCGTTGGGTTCTCAAAAGAACCTTTGTTGTCTTGACGACGTTTCGGCAGAATCACATCTGCCATCTTCAGGTCTTCTCGGCTGCTTTCTTCGTTCTGCTCCTCGTTGTTATGCGAGTGGAACTGTTCCACTAACTAACATATTGGGTATCGGACCGAAGTCGAAGCATACTGTGCAGCACCCCATATTATCATCAGCATCATGGCCCGTCGAACATCGTGAGGAACTTAACCTATCCCAAACCTACCAGAATCTTGGAGTGTGCATGAAGAACCTGAAGGTGTCAGTGTTCCACATGATGATATTCAAATCGTACAGGATATCGACAATGTTCCAATATTTCAAGCACCGGAAAGTTCAAACAGAACCGCGTCTGATTTCACAGGCTCAACTAAATTATTTAGTTCGAGATTTAAAACTAGCAAAATCTCAGTCAGAACTTCTAGCGACCAGATTAAAAGGCTGCAATCTCCTCGAAGGTGACGTACATATAACCAACGATCATATCAACATATCATATAACTCACTTCCGAAAACGCGAAAAAAAACTTTCACATTGTTTCGCTCAAGAAGGAACTTTGTATTCTGCATGGTTTGATATCAAGCGAGTAACAAAATGAAGTTACAAAAATATTGCGAGTGTGCGAAGACTTTTCGCATATGCGTAGCGTACGCTTTTCGCCGAGTGAATCCGAATATTTACGACCGATATAATATCGATATCGGCCGATTAACGGTATCCGCCAAAAATTGTCTATCGGTCGATCCCTAATAATAAACATATTCAACATTCATTATTTATCGTTAGCCACATGCGCATATTAGCGGAGGTACAAATTCCTTCAAAGGGTAGTTGGGAAACTTGAAAGTTTCCTACATCTATAATCAATAATTACCTAAAACCTTCTTGACCTCGTAAGGCCCTCTAAATTTAAGCCCGTTTTAGATGGACGATAATCCTCTAGAGAATTCGCGACAGAATTCTATCTGTAAATTTTATAGACCGTGTAATACAGCTAAAGTTTTGTCGACAGATTTATCTTGATAAAATTGTGGAACAGCGCATGCGCCTGACTCGAATTATAGCTATAATTCGCATTTTTTTCTATAATTCTATGTACAATTATGGAAATAATTCTCGCTACAATTACCGGCAGAATACTGTCGCGAATTCTTTATAGAATTATGTCCCATGTAAAACAGGCTTTAGGTATCAATTTTTTATTTGCGCCAGCTATCGTATCGACATTTTTAATCACTCAACTGGATCATAGATGAAAGATGTATACTCTTTAATGTTCGCGTTCTCACAAAAACAGTCCTAGAACCGTCAGGAGCATGCGTACAACAAAAAAGGCGTTCGTGTTTTCGTTTTTCTTAGGACAGTCAGAACCGTTCGAAATAGTTCGTCCCACATTCAATGCTGGCTACTAAATATTCTTCATTAAACTACTAGAATCAAATGAATTTTATCACTATGGAGCTAAAGATCGCCAGCAGTTCAAGTTTGAGCACTCCTGATGTACAGAGTGGCCCAACGATGCATATTTCTTCTGTGAGGCCTATAACATTAAAATTAAGAAAAAAGTCGATGAAGAAATTTATACTAGACAATACGCGGCATATTGTAAAATTATTTTCAATTATACAGAGTGATCAGAAAAATGGCGGTTCGTGGAAATCAATTTTTTTTTAAATAGAACACCCTATATATTTTTAGATATTTGGATGCGCCGCAGTGAGCTGATTACAATGGCATAAATATATATAGATTTCATTGAACTACTTTCGTAAAATATTTTTTTTCTTAAAAAATTCTTCAAAAATTCAGTTAGTTTGTATATAAATTTCTGATTACTGAGATAACACAGATCAACGAAAATTTAACGCAATATTTTTAGGACTTTGGCCCCTATAAAAATGTGAAAAAAATTAAGATATCTTTCTGCATTATACCGAGCGATCGATACTTACGAAAGATTCGGTATCTCTTTTTTTTTAAATGGAACGGCCTACTTTTTATTCCAGAAATGGATAGTACTTAAATGTTGCTTTCTGCTGATATAAGGTTATATACTTTTAACAGTTTCGTCACTAGAAATTTTTTTCACAAGTATTTGAATGGTTACCTTTTTAAACTCGTCGGCACCAGTCGGAATATGTATTTTTGCTACAAATTTAAAATTTATGTCTGTTAATTAAGTCTACTGTTAAAAAAAAATTAAAAATTCCGAAAGTTCGGTAACAAATATTAAATTTCAATTAGAATTTCTTAAAATTATCGCTTTAAGTAAGGGCCAGTTTCAGCTGTTTGCCTGTTCTTCCATGATTTTGCTTCTTCTTTCTCTGTCTTCCTGTTTTGCTAAGCTCTAGCTTTTCCCGTTCTATTTGAATTTTTTCTTTATAAGACTTTTCTAAATCATTTTTCATATCAAGCAGTATGTCATTTCTTTTTCTGTATGGCATTAAATTTTGTTCCTTTTAGGTATGTTGACATGCCTTGCCGCTGCAGTTGTATTTTCTGTTCTACGGTGGCCTACATTGGTACTTGATCCTACTGTGCGAACTGTTAAGTTTGTTGCTTGCGTTACTTGTGGTAGTGTTTCTGGTATCTCATTTCTGGTAGTCTTATTAGAGGCATGATCAGTTTCTGTGTTTAGGCTACAATAATATTGATGATCTAATGTTGCTGCAATTCTAGTTGTATTACTTGATATTATCGTCGCCAGGAAAGCTGAGCCTTGCGTCATTGGTTACCGACAATATCACCGACAAATATTTGATATTCACCGTCTTCTATGTCACACATGTAAAACAAAGATAGAAATACACATTATACGTCTTCTAAGTTCAAGACCTATCCACTAGAAAATAAAAAGAGCAGAAAAGAACAGAAAGAGAGAGCTAGTCATATGTACATCTTTCTTAGGCCCAGTTTTTCAATATTAGTTTAAACCACAGTTTAGTTAAACGAAAAACTGAAGTTTAAACTGCAGTTTAAATTTGTGTGTTTTTCAATTGAAGTCTTAGTACAGTTTAACTAAACCGTACAAAGTCAATTTTTTCTTAGGGTTGGCAGTAATACAATCACGATTATGGGATTCACCATGTGATTGCCAGTGTTGTCGGATTCTTCTAATAAAATAAACTCTACTTTTGAAAGAAATTATCTTAATTTTCGTGTAGGTAGATATATAAAATCCGTAAATATTATCGATATAACGAATACGAATAATTAATAGAGTCGAAATAAAAACATTTCTGTAGTAAAATGTCGTAAGGGTTGTATATGTGGCATCTATGGAAGCGGGAGATTTTTGTATTTATGTTTCATAAAGTGCAAAGTGACTTGTTTGTATTATGGCATCAAGTAACGAAAACTTTATAAAGCAGGTAAAGGCAGTTTTTATATGTTTATATTACTTAAATACTGATTATAACATTAAATAATTCTGCTTTGTCTAGGATTCGTCCGCACAGAACAAACGGGCTCCTAATTTTACGTTCTCGGTCGGTATATATGGTTTAAGGAGTTTTCGTCATCGCTAAGTAATTCTATAATATCTGCCATTAGGGCAGACTCTGTTTATACAATTTAATTTAAAAATCTGTAATTCTGCACGTTTTTTTAGGTTAGTTTATTTGCAACTACCGCTTAAACTGTGGATGTCCTACCGTTTAAACTTAAACTTTAGTTTATGTGTTAAACGGACATTGAAAAACTCAAAGCAAACATAAACTGCAGTTTAAACTTCAGTTTGGGTTTAAACTGTGATGGAAAAACTGGGCCTTAGACAGTTTTGTTCCATTACGATGTTGTTGATTTGACTCACGGTGCACTTTGTTTACATTAGTTTTCTGTCACAAGTTTTAAATGTCACTGTGCTAATTTCTAGTTGTGTTTGGAGTTTTTATTTTTTATTTCGTATGTTTATTAATCTCTAACCGTCTTTTTAAAGACAATTATAGCAGTCCTGAACTACAGAGCGTGAAATCTGAATTACAATATTTTTATTCCATTATACGTAACGCGAACTCAACACTGTATAAATACATACATGCACTGTATACGTATCATATACATTTCGTAAACACATCAACAGTAATTGTAATATTCATCTTATTTTTTAAGCACTGCAACTTTCGTTTAATTTTTGAGATTATGTTATTGTTTACAATTCCTAAAGCATGTGCACGGTATTACTGCCATTGTGAACGTAAAATCACTTTTACGAAATACGAGTTACTTAAAGGTTTACGTATCTTATGTTTTATGTCCATTGTGAACGAGGACTTTATCTTGAGGATTTTGTACGATCAATTGTTGGGAACACTGTCTTAGTTAATTTTAAGTTTCCCGCCATTTGCATTGGCGTTGGTGTGTTGGCGTCCGGCATTTAGTGAAGTTGATGAACGTTCGTTAACGTTTGATACGTAAAAAAGACTTCATCACAACTAAAATCTTTATTCTTAATAGATTTTAATATTAGTGAATTACCATGTCTATCGGGGTGCCTATTAAAGTGTTGCACGAAGCTGAAGGTCACATCGTAACCTGCGAGACCATCACCGGCGAAGTATACAGGGGTAAATTAATTGAAGCTGAAGATAACATGAACTGCCAAATGACTCAGATTACTGTGACTTATAGAGATGGGCGGGTAGCACAGTTGGAGAATGTTTATATTCGTGGTTCTAAAATAAGGTTTTTGATATTGCCTGATATGTTGAAGAATGCACCAATGTTTAAAAAGCAAACCAAATCTGGTACAGCGGGCAGAGGAAAATCTGCAATATTAAGGGCACAAGGTACATCATACTTCAATACAGCTGTACTTTAGGTTCCTAAATTTTAATGCCATTGTTTACGTGCTCAGAACTATCGATCTTCTCTGTACCAGTGATAGCAATGTAGGGTAACTTTGCCTGTTTTCGACCACCAATTGTCTAATAGCAGTTGTCATCCACTTAGATAAACATATCTGTGAACAATGTTTTAAAATAGCTAATTAATAAGCTTTAGATTTTATTTAACACGTTCACTGCGTTATCAGTTACTTGTAACTGGTAAATAGGTTTCCGTTCTAGTGGTGCAGAAATCTGTGAACTTTGTCATTCCTACAGAAATGATAAAACTATTACTATTACAGATTACATTATAAGTACCTATGACTACGTATACACGAGAGCTAACTACAGTAGTTATAACTATGGACGTTATAACTACGACTGATGTAAGAGCGTGTATACGGGTTCTTACTACCATAGTACGTTACTACACTTCAGTCAGCCATAGTAAGTTATACCTCGGAGTTATAACTTCGCCTTTGTACTGTATATGGGTAATTTTTGACATTACCAACAAACGAAAGAAAAAGTACAGTAAAGTAAACATACGTGAAGTCAATAGGGAATCTTGTAAAAATAACATGGAATGTTGCACAATTTAGTTTCTGTCTTCACTCTGCAGTTATTGCTATGGTTGGAGAGATTTATGTTTGAAATGTGTATACGCGTTGGTTACTATCATAGTTTTCACTACTATATTTATAACTACGTTAGTTGTTTAACATGTATACGTACTCTATATAATCATTGTGTTCATACTATGATATTAGTTCAATTTCTCACTACCTCTCACTACGTCTGGTAACATATAGCAAGAAAAATTACTCTGTTATGGGATTTACCTTTACCTTGTATTTGGTAGTTACTTTGAGGTTGTGTAATTTGATCTGCATTGAGGTGAAAAAATTGTTCAAATGGCTCTTGAGCAGCGCATAGGAACTGGTATTGTGGAAAATTTAGTGTCTGTTGAACCAAATGATGACATTCTTCACGATGTATCTGTTCTGCTAATGTTCCTAGCATTTCAAGAGTTGTTACTAAAACAAAATATGACCAACAATACGATTTAATTGATAGTGAGTCTGAACCTGACTCATTTGAAAATTCTTCAGATGAGGACCCAACGTGCTCCCACTTGAACCAATGCAATCCAAAACATATTGCTTAACTATTTTAAAACACTGTTTATGTATGTGGACGACTAATTGGCAGTGGTTAGCTAACAGGCGCAATTACTCTATCAAGTAATTATCAAATACCAATTTTTGCAGATTCCATATATCTTGTCTTAATTGTTCATCATTTAAACTAATATTTTCATTTACTATTAGATTGCAACACATCTGGCACCGATGTGAAGTTAGCGATAGATTTCTAGCATTAAAAATCGTAAATTTTATCACTGGACGACACGAGTGGAAATTACATATTGAGATTATTCCATAAATTTAGTAATTATTTCTTCATATTAATACAAAAGTAGTCTTTAATGAACTTTTTCCAAAAATTACATTAAAATAAATACAGAATTTAATCAGATTCACATAAACTGTTCCTACAAAAATAATCCTGTGATCAGTTGACATGAAAATTCTTAGGAAATTTCTTCAGAATAGTAATTTTTAATGTAAAGATAAATATGGACAATTAATGAAAAATGTGAAATTTTTTTGGAAATGAAAATGTCTAAAGGGAACGTACCTAGATTTATTCATAATGTTTGACAAATTTGATAAATTAATAAATATTTGTTCGACTATATTCGTCATTATTTCTAATGATCTGGCAATGATATAAATAAAGTCCATATATGTACAGTACTGAGGAACGATTGATTGAAAGGTGAACGAAAGAAAAAGTTGCACTTAAATTGCATGTTACGTGCAAATACAACTAATTTTATTACTATGCCATTTTTTGAGTTGCTCAACCCAGAAAATTGAATATCACGCGCCAGTTTTATGTTACGAGTGATAATAATAATATTTTATATAATTTATTTAAACGCACTTATCGTTCAAACTCTTTAAGCATTTACGGAGATGTTTTCGTCGCTGTAAGGTTTAAAGACAAATTTAAGAAATTTAAGTTTTAAAGAATGCTCAGAATAGCAATTTTTCTTTAACACTTTAACTGCTTGACATTTAAGACTTAAATTTTTAAAGAGGCTTAAATTTGCTTAAATTTCAGGTCAGAATAGCACCATTAATCTGCGTACGCTCAGATTTATGATTTTTTATAGATGAAGAACTTTTCTAAGAATTTTCACATTAAATACCCAGCCATAATGTTTTTAATGCCAGACCGCTATTTAATCTGTGCACGCTCAGGTTTATGATTTTTTAAAGATAAACTACAAGGGGTTATTCTGCTTTTGTATTAATATGAATAAATGATTGCTCAAATTTATGGAATAATCTCAATATTAATTTAAACTCGTAACAGCCGGTATAAAGTTTACGATTTTTATTGCTGGAAATCTAGCGCTGACTTCATATCGATACATCTGGCAGTTGCGCAAATTTTGGAACCTAAAATGTAGTTTTACCGTTTCAAAGTAAATTTGATACTAATTTTATTTAAACAGCAAGGGGAAGAGGAAGAGGTGCAACAGCAGCAGTTCGCGGTGGCGCTGCTGGTCGAGGAGGCACCTGGCAACCTGGTGCACAACAATCTAATGCGCAAGCTGGTAGAGGGCGATAATTGTATTCAATCTGAAAAAGTGTACATATAACTTAAGCTACATAAAAAATCTCCAAATAAACGCTTTTGTAAGTTTCAACATTAGGCTATTTTATTTATAGTTTTTACATTTTAATAAATTAAAATTTAAAGCCTGAATGTATGGAAACCACACCTAAGGTGAGATTTTCGTAGGTAACTTGTCGAAATCCTGCCTCTTCTATCATTGATTTAAAAACTTCCTGTAACACAAAAATTGTAATGTAAGAATTAAAAACGTTAAAAAAATGATAAGACGTGAACTAGAAAAAACCTGACCACTAATAGACGGCTATGAAATAAAATACAAAGACAATAGTTACTTGTTATATAAGACGGTAAAATTGATTTTTCGATGATTGAAAACGTTTTAATTTTCACAAGTCGATAATAAAATTTTACAGTCGTGTGTAACATTTTATTTTTTTATAGCGAACGTTAAAGACAAAATTTAAACAATTTCGCAGAAAAATAAAAAGAGCAATCATGTGTCAAAATCGCGTTGTATGATCATGATTCCAGTAACTAGTATGGGTTGTTGCTATGGTTAAGTTGTAATATTTTTTTTTTATAGCGAACGTTAAAGTGTGCTTTGTTCAACTCAAAACAGTGGATAAAACGAAATTTTAACAGCAAGAGTAAAGTATTTTAATTTTGTTATTTGAAAAAATATTACAACTTAACCATAGCAACAACCCACACTAGTTACTGGGATCATGATTATACCACGCGATTTTGACATATGATTGCTCTTTTTATTTTTCTGCGAATTGTTTAAATTTGTCTTTAACGTTCGCTATAAAAAAATAGAATGTTACACACGACGGTAAAATTTAATTAATTAATACTTTACCCAAACGCAAGCCCCACATGTACCGATTACCAACTCTAAAACAAATAATAATGCAACCAATAAGGTGACTAAGAAATGTGGATATGTTGTTAGCGCGAATACTTCAATATCAAATACATTTTTGGTTCTTCGGCCAGTAATGTTGGTATTGCATTCGTCAAAATCGTCCGGAAACAGCCCTATTGAAGGCCTAGCCCATCAAAAAATTTACCAAATGTTGGCAATACTGACATCTGTGCTTGACATTTTTTAAATGACAAAAAGTTTGATTTCGTAGTAAATATATATATTGTGTAAGGGCTCACAAAATTTCTCTAAATGCAGTAACACCTTTATTTTTGTTCACATAAATCATACATAAACTTAAAACATGAGAGCGTACTTCACCAACGTCTAAACCCATAAACATCATAGAATACCCTCTCTCTAGAACGATAAGTCCCTGGTAAAACGCAAGTTCCTAAAAAATATTGGTGGCGCCATCCCTCGGGATCGGAATCCTTAGCGCCTGCAGAAAAATTGGCGGGAATTATGATTACCTCAATATGAAAGGCATCCATTGAATTATTTTTAAATATATTGAATTTTGTGTAGAATATTTTCCAGTCATTTAAAATTCTACACAAATTTCAATATATTCAAAAAATCTCCAACAAATACATTAGTTATAGAATTAATAGTAATATGAATGAAATATACATATGAATTAACTATTACATTTATTATTCCCAATTGTAGCACACGAATGTTTATAAAAAAATTTACAAAACTAATACTATTGCTGTTACAAATGGTAGAATTTAAATTCTTGTTTTCAAATTATGTAATGTATAACAAATATTTCTAATTTTCTTAATAGCACCCTTAGAACCCTCAGAATTTTTGAAAGAGGGTTTTTACCTTCTGTTGTGACTGCTGATTAAGGATATGTTTCATCTTGTCTTGAAGTTGAGGGTTGAGGTTCCATAACTGCTTCATATTCTGAAAACAGAAAGTTATTTATTATGTTTCATAGCAATAAACGTACAAAATGTATAACATAAAAAAAACATGATTACATAGATTGCAGATAGTAATATAACTAATGCAGACAATCACAGCAAAATATAATCAGTATAATTTTTTAGTAATGGCATTCTGTGTAGAATGTTTGTAGAACTTCTACAAAGAGTCTAACTTATTATAGTTATGTAAACAAAGTTTCTACTCGACAGAGAATCTGAGAACCAAAGAGCAGCCTTCAACGACAACCGTGAAAGCCTAGTCTACAATTTTTTTTAGTAATATATGAAATTATATTTATGCAAATACAACGCAAATTACCTTTTTCACTTTATATCTCCCATATTAACAGAGTAATTCCGAGGTTCATTCCAGAAGACACACCTAAAAATGTAAGAGTAGTTTCCTTTATTCAATTACTATTATACTCACATTCAGGGTTGTCAGAATAGATGGGTGCAGTACAGGTGCTGACGATGTTATCACCTACAAAGATGTAATGAAATAATGAACGAACTTATGACCAAACTTCAAACAAATTCACCTTTTGCAACTGAACTATTTTTTCTGGGACTCACTTTTCTTGGACTATCTTGGAGGCTCTCAGAAGGAAAAAACTCATTTATAGTTGTTAAGAAATTTTTTTTTAATAATTTCGGTGAGCTGACCGATGTTGGTAAATCAATGCTTTCATGTGGAACTTCACCTATTAACAAATTTCTTTGTGTCAGTTGAAAAATTTATAGAAAAGGCACTCACTTGTTAGCATTCTTGAGATTAATTACGATGCTAAATTGTACAATATCTTTGCCTTCAATAAATAATTTTAGGTATATAACTAAGAATAACTATATTACAACTCTAATAAATGCAAAATGTTACTGAAAAAAAAGGAAAACTAAAGAATTTAGAACAAAACTTTTAAAAAATAGTCAAATTGGTAATAATGACTAACACTGTAAGGGCCGGTACTTTCATTACTGATTAACTATAATCTTCGGTTTATTTCCATGTCTACAATTGCAAAGATAATTGTTTCTATAGAAAAAACCAAAGATTAAAGTTAATCAGTGATGAAAGTACTGGTACCTAATGTAAAAGGTTTTGAGATGGTATTGCTGTTTTTAATAATCTTAAACTGTCATTCTCAAAATCTTCAAGTGTAAAGTGTTGTATGCAAACAAAACTACGCCGAAAAATCTCTTGATATGTTAATGTGGCATGCCTAGCATTATTAGCAGCGTCTCTCCATTTTATGAATCTGTCCATGTATCGATTCGGATTTGGAAATTGAAAAGAGAAGGAGACACTTTTCTACCACATATGCAACAACTGTGAGTCCCTGGTCGCAGAACAGAAGTTAGATCCATAATTACTGTAAAACAAAATTTTAATGTAGTAATGATGTAATTATATTTAATATAATCTCATAATTTTTAGGAAGAAAAAATTGAACACATCAAAATACTTACTTCAGAAATTTCACAGGAAATTATTTCACTTATATAATGACACTTCAAACCACTTCAAACTTAAAAAATGAATATTTACAAACAAACAAAATGCAGCTTCGTTTGCTTCAAATTTATTTACTACTGCGCAAATCAGTTTTAGTGGGATCAGTAGCGCGCCTATGGCAAAAGTAATTTGATTGTTTAGTTTAACATTTACTTCATTCAATTGAATCAAAAAAAACAATATTTTTGTATAATGCAAGTTTATTATAATTATTTTCATGCATAACAATATATGAATATATTTGTTTGTTTGAAATAATATTTATCACAGGTGTCATTAAGTTTAAGAATGTTACGCTCATGTATTATTTCTGTAAAATCCAAGCGATTACAGGAACCTGTACCAATAACGATTGTAGCGCACCGATTTTCCGATCCGGAACTATATCTTCTATCTCCTTTTAGTATTGGAACCAATATTTCTATTCAAGTGCGCTAGCCCTGATAAACATAAAACGAAAGACTGCGCGTCCGCTAACGCGTTCCACTTTCTCACTGCTGCCAACCTTGTATTCCTAACACATTGTTGCCAACTTAAAATAATCTCTTACAATTGAATAATTTTTTTAAATTTGAAGTTTAGCTGAAAACTTACATATATAATACGTTGCAGCTAGTAAAACGTGTTCATTGTAGTTGCTTGCCATCAAATTCTCACTACACCATTTCACAAATAATTCATATTCCTTGCAATATCTGCTGGAAGACTCAGGTAGCAAAGCATTGCACGTATGGTAGCCTGAGTAATGTTTGCTGGAGTATCCATTGCACTTGTAAACAATAACAAAATGGACTTGAACAATATTAAATTTTTATTAAATGTCAAAAAATTGTAGGTAACCTGATTTTTAATTTCAAATATGAAATCTGGTGTTGGATATTGTGTTGCCAACCTGAATACATGTAACTTCTCTAGCGCAAACTATTTATTTTTTTTAACTTTTGAGACAATTTAAAATAGGTCGAACCAAAAAATAGTGTGTATTACACGGCCAGAAACTGCTTTGCAAGTGCTCGCACTTGCAAAATGACGGTTTCTGGCCTAATGATACAAATAACTATTTTCTTAACTCCTGTGCAAGATATACTTGATATAATAACTTCTTTAAAAAATAGTACCTCGTGTGGATTTACTGGTTTACCTGTAAATTTACTTATAGATTTCTTGCCGTATCTAGTAGAAATGATTACATTTCTAATAAATCTTTAATTTTCTAAAGGTATATTTTCAGACAAACTTAAAGAAGCTAAAGTTCTTCGAGTTCACAAAAAGGATGCCAGAGATACGATAGGAAATTACAGACCTATATCTATTCTGCCTTCTCTTTCTAAGGTATTTGAAAAAGCATTTTTGATTAAACTTCAAACATTTCTAAACACAAAACAAATAATGACGGATTGCCAGCATGGTTTCGTAAAAGGTAAATCGACTGAAACAGCACTTTTAAATCTTGTGAAAAGCATACTTGATTCCCGCAAAAAACTATATTTTGCAATTTAAGTAAAGCTTTCGACCTTATACCGCACCAAAGATTATTGGACAAATTATTTGGATATGGAGTACGTGGAGTAACTTGCAACTGGCTTAAGATCTACTTGCAAAACAGATCGCAAAAAGTAGAAATTTCGAAATTAGGATCAAAATACGTATCAGAAAGTCGCTTCCTTTCCAAAGAAGTACCTCAAGGTTCAATTTTGTTTAGTCTTTATGTTAATGATATGCCATCAGAATTATTAGCTGACACTTGTATTATGTATGCAGATGATACGACACTTATGTCTACTGGTAAAGACATGTATGAATTGCAACATGTAGCAAATCTAGCTGTAAATAAAATGCAAACTTGGTGCCTTGACGACGAACTGATTCTAAATAAAGCCAAAACGGAATATATGTTCTTTCATCCTAAGCCCGACGAAAATATCATGCTGCAAATTGATATAAATATTCTGAAAAGAAATTCGTTGATCAAGTGTCTCGGCATCTCTATAAATGAAAAATTGGACTGGACAGATCATATTAGTTCACTCTCCAAACAAATGAGCAATAGTATTTTTGCCTTACGTCATGTGTCAAAACTTTCCAATTTAGAGTAAGGAGAACTTTCTACTACTCCTTGATGCGCTACGGAATTCTGATTTGGGGAATGAGTGCACAAGTAGGGTCTATATTTATTTCACAAAAATCCTGCCTCCGCTTGATATATAATTTAGGTTATCATGAAACTTGCAAACCAACATTCATTAATGAGCAATACCTAACCCTACCTAGTATATACATTTATTTCGCAGCAATACAGACAAGACACAATCTAAACAAATTTTCATTAAGTGCTGCTTCCGATAATTATGAAATACGCAAGCCTCTAATATTCATTTCCAAAATGTAGACTAGAAACGCGCAGGAAAGGACCCGTAAACTCAGCTTTTAGGATTTATAATAAACTCCCTACTCAACTTAAGACACCTTGTATTTTTTTAAAAAACGACTACACAATCACCTTGTATCTAAATGCTATTATTCCCTAAGCGAATACCTCCAAGAATGACACCATTTTTCTAGCATCTGGATGCTCATGGCAATTTAAAACTCTAAAATTTAAATGCTGTTGCAAAACATTGTTGACGAGAGTACCAATACTGTTCAGTCCTAACTGAGTAGTATTGTGGAATCCAATAGAATAGTGCTGATAATGCCCGGCAATCAATAAAATATAAATAGCTGCCAGACCGCTGTAATATTTCTTCTTTACATTCACGTGTTTCAATAATGTCTAATGATATGTTACCGTCGGAATATGTTAATAATGAATATCAACTACAACACTGCTTGGTTTTCTTCATAATCCGTTTAGTGACAAATCCAGTAAAATATACAATTGTAGATTTTGCAACTCTTGTTCTTTGCAGAGTAAAAACACTATCTGGAAGAATATCTATATGTTCCTGTGAAGGGCATAAATCAGACATTTCTTCGCCATTAATAAAAGATGATAGATTATCCAAAGCCCCGATGTAAAATTTTCTTCTAAATAATTCTCCTGGTGAGTGTGAAGATATGAAGTTACTAACAACGAGACGCTCAAGATACTCCTCACAACAGCAAAAAAATTTTCCAGGTAATCCTGATTTAATTCCCAATATAAGAAATACTTCATTGTAATTGTTTTTTTTTTTAAATAGATAAACCCATGTAAAGTCTTAACCAAATTAATAGTTGATGGAACTTTTACGTATTTTTGTTTTTGAGCTTTCCAATTACGGCACTTGCTGTATGCCAAAAACCTTCATGATGAAGTTGTTACTCCATCTTCAATGGCTTAGTAATAAGAGTATATACTACCACATTGCCATTTAAGCTGTCAAATAACCGATCCATTAACAATCATGAATCAATCAATCAATGATTCAGCTTCTGTCCTGCTTCTAGTAGCAATCTGTGCTCGCCTTATATGTCTACAAGAAAAGAAATATGTAACTTGATGAAATAAATCACAATGGACATATATAGTAAATTGGCTTGAAAAACTTCGATTAACGAAAAAATGTAATTATTAAATTGCATGATAAAACAGTGGTTGTAAATCAGATGGACTTGCAACAATGCTTCAAGGAAATACTTAAAAATGTGTAACATTTCATGGATGAATGTGTTGCGTTTGCCTGACCATAGGCATCAATACTAATGGAGATTACCATGCAATACAAATAAATCATTGTACTCAACAATAACATCACATTTGAAAACAGCATGTTACAGAATTATTTTCAATGCAAGCCAACAATTGTGAAATAAATCTTTAAAATATATACAGTCAAAGCTCCGTAACTCGAAGTCCTATAACTCGAATTTTTCTATAATTCGAAGTTGCTTGCTGTCCCCTGCGCTTGCCTAGCGTTTCGCATTGATTTTTCGCTCTTTATTTCGAATTTCTATGACTCGAAATAAATTTGACGAATAACGGTCTCACAAAGATCTGTAACTCCAGCGAAGCTGCTTCTGGGAATACCCTACTTCGTATTTGAGACAATAATGCTACGTACTTCAGTTGCGTTTAGTGTTTCAATTAATTTGATCGTATTGTCTTTACATACATATAAATTTCCATAATTTAATGCCTAAACGTCAACTCAAAAGTCTTACAGTTCAACAAAAGCTTGAAATTAAAAAAAAGAGTGGAGAGTGGTGTCAAAAAGAAAAATATTGCTGAAGAATACAAAATACCAGCAAGTACATTATCCATGATTATTAAAACAAAGCATCGACAATACTGTTTTCTTAGAATACAATTATAAATCCTTGTGTTCTTAAACGCAATAAACCCAAGAAAAATGTTAATGCAGCATCGGTTAGAAATCAAAACTTGCCAATATCTGGTCCAATCTTAAAACAAAAAGCTCTGCAATTCACAAAGAGTTTAGGAGATGAGACTTTTAAAGCTAGCGATGGGTGGCTTGGCAAATTTAAAAAAAAAGTAAGCTAGTAACTTTTTCTATACTTCACATTTTTAAAAACCTATTGGAAATTACAGGCACGATATATCACAGAAAAAAGCTTGTGGTGAAAGTGCAAATGAAGAACAATGTGAAACATGGATTAAAAATAATGGTGATTAAATTTTGATGTGTGTATTTACTAATGTTTACAAAGGTTTTTTACTTCTTAATAAAATATGTAAATAAATACATATGTATGTACACATGTATGTATTCATGTCCTTTAACACGAATATTTTATAATTCGAATTTAATCTCGGGTCCCTTGGCAGTTCGAGTTATGTAACTTCAATCGTACTGTGTTAATGCAAAAAATGAAAGCAAAATTGATAATTATTCAAAAATAACATGTATCTGGAATAATTGACAAAGTTGGAATAGCATCTGTAAGCAGTCCTCGTCAAAGTAGCTGCGAGAGATTGTTGCAGGAGAAAGTCCTTTTAGTTTCGGTTCCTTTACATTATCAATCCATTTTTGGATAAACACTGGATCTTTTGGAAAGCACTGTCGCCTGCTTGTTTGATCAGTACAACTCAGGACAACATATTTATTTTTATACTTTACTACCTTCATTTTGAAACTGTGGTGGTCAGGTAGTTTCATATTATTATTTTGTTACTTTTATTAATTATCTATACTTACTTTTCCCTGAAAATCGTCAGCACTTAATAGAAAACACGCAACACCAGTATAAATACTCTTAACACAACTTTCTATTTGCTATAATGCTAAAACACAAATTAGCACAAACGTACTAGAAGCGTTCACCTAACACATGCCGAGCATTGACGCAGTTGAAAAAGTTGCGGTTCTCAGTTGATTGTCAGTAAACCAATGTACTGCACTAAATATTTGTAAGCACTGGCCCTCTAATGAATGTAAGGTGCAAAACACAAATATTTGATCCCAGTTGCTTCATTATAAGTTAATTATCTAAAGTACTTTGTCTATGGAAAGATAAAGCAAGTAAATAAATTCTCGGTCCGTTTCGCTTTTAATTGAAATCTCGCCACGCTTTGTGTTTTCTCCCTCACACATTGACTCTTATGTTCGCCTGCAATATTTGAATGCAGTGTCAGACCACCTCTATATTTTTCACCATGTATGTAAATATTGTTTTGGCCTGATTTAGCTACCTGTCACTGCAGCAAAACAGCAAAACGGAACAGTGTTAATATTGTGCCAAAAAAAGCAATGCATCAAATTGAAAAGAAAATGAACTTTCTGGGACAAAATTTTCAAAAAAAAAAAAAAACAAACCAGTCTCTAATGCTGTAGGACAAAGTGAAGTAAAAAAAATTGGCGTTAAATTTAGAATCTATATCAAGTGAATAGTTTAGGTTGTGACATCTTGCGATCAATTCATGATTTAACATTGACAAGTAGCAATCAGTTTGCTGCCTAATAATCCCACACAAAACTGTCAAACATTTGGCAAGGCCCCAAATAGGGCTAAAACAACAGTCCAGAGGATGCTTGAAAAATCCACTGCAATCAAAACTATCATGCAACAAAAATTTCTAAAATCTACTTGTTAATTTTTATAGAAAATAAATTCTTCGATTCCATTTGTCATTTAGTTTACTTATAGAAAAATGTTTATTCTTTGCTAAAATAAATAATTAATTTAAAATGAAAATGGCTGAATTCTTTTGAGAATCTTTTAGTGGTCAAATTTTTCCCGGGACACTACTTACTTACTTGATTAGGAAATTGTCTTATGCTTTCTACCAAGTACTGATAATGCTGCCATTGTCCAGTTATTAAGTGACCCATGACAGGTATCACTTGAAAACTGTACAAGTCATACAACCTATAAAAATAAAACAATGGAATGAACAAAATATTCGATTTATACAGTTACCATTGAGTGGTCCAATTTTCTAACTGGCTGAATTCCAAGCATAAAAATCGACCACCTGGTTGTAACACTCTGTAAGCTTCTTGGAGGACCTTATCGATATGTGTGACATTTCTAATTCCAAAAGCGATTGTGTAGGCATTAAATGAATTGCTCTCAAATGGTAATTTCTCTGCATCTCCTTCTTGCCAGGAAATCAAATTTGAATTATAATCTAACTTTTGGCACCTCAGTTTACCTACATCTAACATTGCATTGTTAATATCACATACAGTGACATGACAATGTTCATCGACGTTCACACTTTTAACAAAATCCAAAAAACGAAATGCTATATCGCCTGCAAAACTGCTATTATTGACATGTTATTTAGTACTAAGAACTGATTGATTGCACCTGTACCACCTGCTACATCTATTAATTTAGTGTGCCTCATCGGGCTTAATCGATGCATAAAAATGTCCTTCCACACGCGGTGAATCCCTACAGACATGACATCATTCATTAAGTCGTACCTGCCAGCTACATCTTCAAAAACTTTCTCGACTGGAAGAATGTATGTGAAAGAATATTTAATTTTGTATTATTTTTAAGTACCTTTTTCTGCTTTTTCGTTTTCTTTGATAGTTTGAAATCCGAAATGGGTATAACCTTCAGCATTTTGTGTACTTAAATTTTTAATATATTTATTCACATTTCTTTGCAAGAGTCTTCTTACTGACATTTTTAACAGAGTAATCAGTATTAGCAGCGATCACATCAACAAGAGATGGTTATGTCAATGCTATTATTTGTGTATACTTTCCCCACCACAAAAAAGCAGCTTTGTGTATCAGATCATAGGTGTCACCACCAATATTAAATGTAGAAAATATAACGACACAAAAGCAAAATTAAGACACTAGATGGCGCTCTAAAAATTATAATTATGGGCGGGATATTTGAATTCCTGTATTTAATTTTTAGTTTTGGGAAATACACTAATAATTCAGCAAACGTATTTTTATTTAGAAACACAAAGTGACATTTAAATTACGAACTATTTAGCTCATAATTTGCCAGAATGTGAATCTAAATACAAGTACATTTGCTGAATTATTAATGTCTGGTTTATAGGTACTTACCAAAATAAATAATAAGGATACAGTTTAATAACTTTACTTCATAAAATGCAAATACAATAAATTAAAATTGATTGTTATAATAGCGCAATATATCAAGGGGGATATTCTGTAAAATATTAACAAGCTTGTAACATTTTAAAATATAGTTATGTGATTGGTTCCTATATCAACAGAAATTAACAGCATTTTAATTTCACGTTTTTGAAAAATAATAAGTACTTAACACAGTTCTCATTGAAAATAAACATGAAAATTAGTCTACAAGAGTTCTTGCACATTTAAAGGTGAAAAGATTTCTACTGCTGATACAAATTTTTTAATTTTGGTGTACATTATTGTACTATAGTGCCAATTTAAATGCTACTTCCAAAGAGCGTAGCTATTCAGCTATCGAAGTAAATAATATAAAGTATCTATATGTGATACATACTGAAAAACAACAGTAATATTAAATGTACAGTAAGAATTTCAGTGATTAAGTGATTCTACCGCATTCAGTCAGCAATGCAACTATGTATAAACTTTTCATTATAAATGATTGAAGTTTATAGTACACTTGACGGAACGACCACTGTCTGGTGCAGGACAAATATGATACCGAAGTGTTAAAAAGAAATAATAATAAGTGAATGTGTAAAGAAATAGTCACATTTTCATGCAGCATAGTTACAAATGAAATGTAAAAAATCATTCAAAAAGAAAACGAAATCCTGACTATAAGTAAAACTAAAATCTAAAAGTTAACAAAACTAAAATTTAAAAAGAATTTCTATAAATAAAATCAAATTCTAAAGGCAAAACAAATTAAACAATACAAAAATAAATAAAAATATCCTAATGCTAAAGAACTCCATTTTACAAATAAATAGAACAGAAACACCAATTATGCATGTTGGAGAATCGCCACTTTACGAGATGCCCTGGATGACGACTTAAACGTACGATTAATGCGCGTACAGTACCAGGGAATACATATACGGCACAGTGACTTAACAATTCCTTCCTTTAGAAAAGAACTGTGCTCAGTACAATGAATCCAACTAAAGTCAGCATTTAGAAAAATTTGCTCGGTGAGTTGCTTCCCAACCTCAGCAGTATGACAAATATTTGGCAACATATTTTCAATAATATTTACTGATAATGTCACTGTATTAACCATATTCTGTGAAGGATACGTTAAATGACTGACATTATCAGAATATTCTTTGAAAGTAATAAAATCAGTTGTCCACTGATCAGGATGAGAAGTTAATGCAGCCTTGCACAATTCACAAGGAAACTTTTTCAATATGCGCCTTGCAATGAAACCGCTTACATATACGTCAGCTGCAGCACCACTAAAAATGTTGACATCAAATGATGAACCAACATCGTCAATTATGCTGTCAACTACGTGTTTGTTAGTGTCCTCATCACCTTTACTTGCCTTCATAGAAGTACGAGTAGTTCCTTCCTGAATAAAAGTTCGTAAATTGCTTAATAACTCATTAGAATCACCCTCACAATTAGTGCCCCTCACACCAAAATTTGTGAGTTCATTGATAATATGAGTTTTTAAACAACTTACAAACTGAAGGCTTGTAGGATTGTTATTGTCACCACAGTACGATCTAAGCCCGCCAAACATATTCTCCAATGCATCCTGATTTACACTCCGTGTCCGTAGATGGTTCAGCCCCATAGCTTCACACTTCTTCCAGATTCCAGGCATTGCCGTGCAATTTGCCAACCAGCCTTTTTGTGAGGGTGGCATAGTTCTACTGGTGTAGCCAACAAAACGCCACTGATCTGTGAAAAAAGAAGTTTATTTATTATTTGAGAATAACATATGCACTACAAATTTTTTCTTAAAAATGGTTCAGCTAAAAAGGAAGATGGCCTATTAAAGATGATGTTAATTAGCTATTATAAAGATACCATATTAATTTCAAAAGACTCTACAACTTTCTAAAAAAAATTAATTTAATATGAATGATATTAATTTTTTAAACTGGCATTAATTGAAGCAATAATAGCTATTGGAAATTAATAATTATAACTTACTAATTTTATGTTTCAAGGTTTCCCAAAACTGCAAATGACTAGAAGAAGTGGACACAGCAGTACGTAAGTGTTTGCCCTCGGTCGGATACAACGAACTGCCATTAAAACTGTCGAAGAGCATGTCAATATCTTGCACAAATGTTGCAGTACTAAGAGCATTGTTACCCAATGTACCTGTGGCAAATAATAAAATATTGTTAGGATAATTTATAACATATAGTTCATTCTGAGACACATCAACTAGTTACATTTTATGCATTGAATCAGTCAACTCAACTCTAAGTATCAGCCAGAAGAACAGATCAATTTATTTTAATTTGTGGGTATGAAATAGTAAAGTAAGATTGTATGTAGATTTTGAACTTACCTCGAGATATATTGTAGAAGATTAGACATGCGACAGAATGGCTAAAGAGCTGTGCTGCCAATGACACTCTCATCTTTGCGAATGAGTCGGGAGCTAAGTGTTGTGACGTTAACTTTGGCACACATCAAAATGTTGTTTCGCTCTTATCTATCTCAAAGGCGTCCTTAATTACCTGAACATCAGCTCTGCCAACAATCTCTTCACCAGCAAACTGCATAGGAAAATCAATAGGATATTTCAGGAATAGATTTCTTGTGCATTTAAGGAGATGAGGAGGATCATATACAGTAAAGATTTGTTGGGATTTGTGTTGGAAAGAAGGATTTTCAAAAGAGGCTCCTAATAACTGCAAAGCTTTGACATTGTTAGTGCCCATATCACAGACAGTTGCAATCACAACCAATCCTGTAGAGCACACAACGTCAAGAACTTGAGTTATACAGTCTGCTAATTTTAATGAATTTATTTTACTATTGACAAAGTAGAAAGCAATAGGTTGCTTCCAACTTTGCCTCAAACCTTGAAGCATGAAAACTAAAGCTGTATTAGCATAGCTATTACATCTTTTGTTTCCATAATCTTCATAACCAGATATGCAATCAGATGCTGGATCATACTGAACATGTTGCCTAATTGACATTTCATCAAACATTAGCACACATGTACGGTCCTGTTCAGGCATCTGTTTAACATAATCTAGCAGGTGTTGTAAAACATTTTCATTAATACCAGCAGAAAGAGGCACTTTTGCTAAAAGGGACAATAAAGTGGATCGTGAAGGAAGAGCTGCAAGGTAACTTAACAGGAAATAAGCTTTCGGGCTACGTTTATATAAGGACAATGCTAGGATTTTTTCTTCTAATGTCCATCGTCGAGCCTTGGGTTTACGATTTGCTTGGCGAATCTGACTCAATAAAAACACTGTTGCACTAGGCGTCCTGTATCCTTTAAAGATATTATGCACTAAGGGACTTGTATCCATATTGCATAATTCTTTAATATACTTTTGCTTAGCCTTCAGTGTAGCTTTTAATCGTTTCAGATGTCGATGCTTTATCTTTAGAGCATTGTACAGCACTGCCTTCTTTGGTGATAAAGGCACCTCAGCAAACTGCTGACTCTGCTCCTTAGATAATAATCGTAAACTTCTTGGTTTCGAGACAGAAGAGCAGGATGATAATGAGTTGAGAGGTATGGTGGCTTCTGAGGTGCAAGGATCTGTATTTGTGGAAAATTGTGAATAAGGAGTGCAGGATGCAGTCGGAGGGCATTCACTTTGAAGAACTGGTTGTTCTAAAAGTGACATGCTTTCCATAACACTCTCTTTATCCACAAGTGACGGAACAGCATTACTGTTGAGTGAATTGCAGAGGCTGTTTCGAAATGATGTACGAGTGAAATGTTTGGCACATACTCTCTTCTTTCGCTGTACAGATTCAGGTGGCATATTCAAACCCAGAGCAGCAAGCCATTCTTGACACCTTAACATAAAATAAAGTAAAATTAACAACTGATACTTACTAATGTTGCTCAATATGTATAAAACTGAGACTTTTATATCATTCTAAACAATTAATCATTATTTTGCCTAATTAAAAAAAAAAAAACTTGAAAATAAACTCAGAATACAAAATTGGAGATTTCTCAAAAAAACTGTTAAAATGCATCAAAATCAAACTTTTCAGCAAAACAAAGCAAACAATAATATCCTGAAAAAATGTAAAGTAGGAGATACGTATCAGTATGTTTATAGTTTATACCCTCTAAAGGTTTTTTTAAACAACAATCACGTTTAGAAATTTATTCATTTAGTTTCTTGACAGGTCTACAAAGTAAATCAGTAAGAATTTTAAAAGCGTAATTTATTTCTTTCAATTTAGTAGCTCAAAAACGTGCATATATAATACACCATTTTTTTATTGCACGCCGGCGGCCATACCTCTTGCGGCGGACCGGATTCTATACTTGATTACGCTCAATTTGGTTTTAACTTACCTGGCGATTGATTTTGGAAACCAAAAGGATTGTATGTTTTCCTCAGCACTTTTACACAACACACAAAACCGACGATTCATGATAAAAACACTTATTGAACAATAAAATAATAAGTAGGTTCACGAAAACACAAGTATTCAAACGCGTACTCCGACTTGGTTTTGTGAATTACCCATAGACGTAGACTTTCAGAGAAAGACGCCATCTGTACATAAGAACAAGGTCTAAAAATATAAAACAACATGAAAACGCAATCTGTAAAATAACTAACTATTTAGCGGCCTCTATGATCTGATACACAAAACATGCCTACCCCTTGCCTTTAACCCCCTTGGCCTATATTTCTAAGTGATACATATTTTTCCTATTGAGTTGGACCCCCGTGGTATTAGCGAACGCTTGGAGAAATTCAGGACTACTAACTGCAAAAAACTAAATTCACTAAATTGTTTCTTGAACGGTTGAAATCGAATTTGCTTACTCACTTTGAGCAGAATACGTTTGTTTTATCGACAAATGCCATTCCAAACAATTTGCTATCTATTTGTAGCTGGGTCTCAATCTATAGGCGGCACAAACTCACTTGAGCCCTGGTAGGTTTCTAACCTACACCACCGAGCAACACAACTTTCCAAGTCAGTTAGGCTAACTGCTAAGCTACTCGACGGTCCAAAATCGAAGTTAAGTTTCAAATTTTTACTTTCACATAAACACGTGCTTTTACACGAACGTTTCAAGTAGATTTTTAATGTAACTAACGTTTCCTGCAACCGATGTAAGTGGTCGTGTAAAGCTTCATTTACATAGGATTAGTGCAGCTGAAAGGGTAATGTAGAAAAGCTACCAACTACATTCTTATGCGAACGTGTTCAAATAGCTAGTGGTATGGCAATATAGTATTGGTAGTGTAGAAGTTACTAAGGTTTTGCACTAAAAGTTTTACCACAACCAATCATTTGCGTCTTTGCTTTTGACGTCATCTTAACTTATGGGGCTATGAGCAGTGTTGCCAGATGCTATGAAATTTCATGATGTTTCAAGAAATTTTTATTTCAAATATGAATTTTGTGAATGTTATTTAATTTATTATAAAAGTTAATCCCAAACGTCAAAAGTTATATAGCGTTTTTAATTCACCTGCACCGGTTAAACTCAGTGTATTTGCATCTTCAACTGGACTTAATACATTCAGAAGAAGCATGTCATTAGAATACTGACAAAACATTGAAAACAAAATTCAAAGTCGGAAATTTGATTTATGCGAAACGTTATGATAGAGGTGGAGAAAATTGGGAACATGTAGAACAATGTCTTGGAAAAACGATGTATGAAATTAACTGTGCAGGACAAATGAAGATTTGTCATCAGAATCAACTTCGTGCTCGTCATCTTCCAGTTACACTTGAAAACCATATTAATGATGAATTAACATTCTTAGGTGGTTCTTCTGTTGCTGAACCTACATCCACTCTCCAAACTAATTGTACAGAAGACGAATCAAGTTCTTCATATATTTTTCAGGATACATCAATGGAATCTGCCCTTAATGAACCTATATGAATGAAAGAAAATCCTCATCTGAGATACAAATTGATTCGCAAAATGAAGATACTGCGAGTGGCGCGACATCACTAAATAACATTGTTGCCAACCAGAGCAAACATTTTATCGGTAGATCGCTCCGGAACTTTTCGGTAGATGGCGATAAAATCCGGTAGATTAAATTTTTAAATTTCATATTCAAATTTCTATGGAAACTGCGACACGTATTTAACACCCTTTATTTTTCTCATAGGGAAGCAAATATGAACAACATAATATATTGAAAAAATATTTTATTACACAAATAACAAGACAAAAACAAACTGAAAAACAAAAAAAAAATCAAATAAAAACAAAATTAAAAACTGTCTATAAATATTATGAACGAAAAGTAAATAAATATAGTTAGTAGTTACCTATGACCCTATGACATACCTATTTAAATAATAAGGTTAAATTAATAAATTACATGAACAATTCAGCAACGCATCTTTGCCACTAAATAGATATATTGATGTGTTTATCGCACACTTTACGCTTTGCAAAAATTTGCCCTTTTCGACTTTTTTCTAATCACCCTTTAAATTTAGCCAATGTTTTCCAGGATTCTTCTTTTTAATAGGCACTACACTAGCATTATTGCCGGCACCACCACTGCTTTCTTCACTAGAATTACTCATTCTCTTAAAGACTTTTATCGGAATAAATCAGAATAATCAGATGCATAATGGAGAAATGACGTCCTCCTTTTATAAAATCGGTACATGAATTTTGTTCGATGCTTCACCGAGTTCGTAATTAAAAAACAAGCTGTAAAAGAATTTCAAAAAATTAAAGCTTTTAGCGACTTTTCGGTAGAATGTCTAGTTCAATCGGTAGATCGGTAGAAATTTTTTGAAATCGGTAGATCTACCGAAAAATCGGTAGAGTTGGCAACACTGCTAAATAATAGGTTTACATCACAACGTTTACGTATGCCCTTACAACGATCAATAAGAGAACGTCATATACCAGATTTATACCCGGTTAGGTATAAAAATTAAAGAGGAAGGAAATGTTAAGGCTGTAGATCAAGACTGCAGGCGTTTAGTAACCAGGGAGTTATAAAAAAAAAACAAAGTTAATAAGTTGATATACCCAAGAAATATAACATAGAGCTTACTTCTGTGTAATTAATTTACTTATTGAACTAAGTGCCCTTCGTAAACGGCACAATAAACTGAATATCCGCAGAAATATCCGTAAATGTGAAATTAGTAGTAAACAGGGTATGTTCATGAACGAACTCGATACATAGCGTTATCGATCGTAATTATTCATTTTGAATTGGTTGTTTTTCTACATGCATTAGGGAATACCAAACTAGGATAAAATAGATATTTCATTTCTATTTTGTGCGATTTCAATTTGGTTAGAGAATAGGCATGTATATATGCTTATGTAACGTATGTTTTAAATTATCTTTTGAGACAGAAGTGCAAATAATTGTACCACAAAATAAAATCCCCAAATGCATGCGCACTTCTCATTAGTGATTGTATAACCTCACTTTTGCCGAATTTGATTGCTCCGTGTTTCTAAACTTTCGCTTCGAATTCGTATCGGTTTCTGGTTAGATTCGTGTTTGCAATAGCATTGTTCGAAAAACATGACGGATACGATTTACACCAGCTGCGTTCGCTGAACGTAGCCACTAGTATAGGGCTACTGATCTAATAGGCATGGTCACATTGGTAATTATATACTTGATATTTGATTTGACAAGCTATATTATTACTGATATAAATTTTTTTTAACATTCTCTTCACTTAAAAATTATTATGTTAATGCTATAATGTTATTCACTTTGAAAAAGCACACAAATTGTTTCCGAAACGTCGGTGGTAATTCAACATAATATTTACTTGATATTAATCTGTTTCTTTTTTATATAAGAATAGTACTTGAACAACAAACCCAAAGCTTAAGATTTAATTATTTAAAAACACTGTTTTGCTTGCTAACACACTTATTGTTAACTTTTAATTATTGATTATTTAAATACCTAATAAATGCAATTTGGATAATCAAGAGCGTAAAACATGAACGTATCCAACCTGTCAAGGCCGCCATCTTGTTCTTTTGTACCGATTGGGAGTTGCACTTTGGTAAGTGTAAAGCGTAGAATTACCGATTGATATTTGAAATTTGAAAAATCTTCATAATTATAATTTTGCATTTCATTAGTTTTCAATTGAAATCTAATGTTTCGTGGACACACGAAATTTTCAGTGACGTGAACACTTAACCGCAGTGAGTGTGGAAAATGGAAAGTGATAAATTTGAATACGTCTTTGAGAACAGCAACTTCTTGGTGACTGACGCAGATCAAGAACACATAAGTACTGATGACAACCAGTACGGCGAGGTGAGAAACAAATTTTATCCAACGCATAAGGTATTATTTATTTGATTTTAAAGATAGTATACGCAAGCGATTCTGGCTCACAAACGATTTTATTGCACAATGGTGAATACTATATACAAACAGATGGAGAGACTTTATTATTGGGAAATGGGCCGGAAGATATAGATCAGCTAGTGATAAACGAAAGTAAGGTCTGTAATTTTTTTTTTAAATGGTGTTGACAATATTAATTTTATAGATTCTGAATCTGAACAGTCATTTCACGTGCAATCGGAAGACGACAATGTAATTCGATATCTCAAAGGAGGTGAGAGTTGCGAATCCATCATTTATAAATTCATACAAAATGAAAAAGCTTTTAATCCATGTGAAGAGGTCAATACTGAACAACCCTTACAAAAGAAAATAAAAGTAGAGAATTACTTAGTTGAATTAGATGAGACAGAAAGTGTAAATTTCGATGTTGAGAAGCATTTGCGAGTTCTCGAAGAACAGGAAGGTTTAACCAGGTATAAAGATAAAGATCCACGTTCATCAAAGATATAGATGTGTCTTAGTTCTAGGTTTCAATATGCAGTTATAAAAGATGGGAAATTACATCTTCAGTTGTATGACACCGATTCAATGGAGGTTTTAAAAGGTATTGTTGAAAATGAGAATTCCTCACAGGCTTCACTTGAGCTACAAGATCTCTGCACCCCCATATTAGAAGCAGCCACAAACATTGTGGATGTATCAAAGGTGACTGGAAGAAATTTAATTACGGGGCAGACGGTCACACTAGATGACTACCTGGAGAGAATTCATAATAAAATCACATCCAATCTTGAAGTTAGTAATGTTTCTACGCGGAAGACTTTTTTAAACAAGAAATTCACCATTGGAAGAACAATGGCAGGCAAGAAATTGGTGGGCAAAATTTTGCAAATCAAAACTGGATCTCAAAGTGGTGCTGAGGATAAAAAAGAAAAGGATGATCTTGAGTTTAAAGAACATGAATCAAGTACAACAGAAAATTCTAGCAAACTAAAAGACAATGGATCTGAATTAATCGAGGGTGTAAGTGTAAACCCCGAAAGTGAAGATATTAGTAAGTTTTGTTGTTAATATTTAAAAATCGATTTGTATTTGGATTCTGTTTCAGGTTTGCAAGAGAGTAACGAAACAGAACATACAACTCCAGCGGAGGTTAACATGCAGGAATTAATTTTCGATAGCACAGGGAAGATATTAAAGGTGAGCGATGCCCATGAGATGAAATTCAACGAGGGAGTGACGACGGATCACTTACAGTTCCTATCGAAGACTCTCTCAGGTTTAGCTGACATGGACAGCATACGAAAAAAGATCCTAGATAGGGAACTGCGCATAAAATTTTTTGAGAAGCAGTTTGAAAATAAAACACAGAACTTTCGTAAAACAGTAATGCACTTGAAAGGATGTTTGGTGTTACAAGAGCAAGAAAATTCAGCAACACAACCTAAGTAGGTTTTCCTAGTCATAAAATACGTTTTTATTACAAAATAATTTTTTAATCTACTAAATTCTTAAATGTATTTTTAGAAGTGAATATGTTTTCGTTTTGAATAATGACAAGTCTGGCGAAGAAAATGTAGAAGCAACCAAATTACATCAGAAAAAAAGGTAATCAAATTATACAAAAAAAAAAAAAAAACAATAGTCACTTTAAAATGTAAAGATTTCTGATTCCTTAAAGTTTAAGTTTTTTAATCATTTTAAAATCATTTATAATAAGAGATAGGAAAATTAATTTGATTAGATTAAACAGTACAGGGTGGGCCAAATTCGACACTTTTAATAGGAAACTCCTATTTTTAGAGGAGTTAGACAAAAACTGACCTCGGTCCCTGGAGCTCGATTTTTAAGACAAAATTAATGGTGAAAACCGCGTTTCCGTATCTTGTACCGTTTAGGAGCTATAGGGCATTTTTCAAAATTCTACGATTTTTAAAAACCTTCATAACTTTTTTGTTTATGAAAATTTTTGAAACATTTGATTTTATTTTTAGGTCAGATGATTGGACTTCTCTAAGTGTGGTCATAACACAAGATCGAACTGGGCACAAAACGACACGTGTAAATTTCTATGAAAAAACGGACAGTTCCACAACTTGCAAACTCTGTAACAGAGAGTTTAAATCTATGGGGCATTTAAACAGGCATCTATCAACCTCGCATTCTGACAAAATGCTTACCTGTCACATCTGCCAAATAAAATTTGGAGACCAAACTCTGCTTAACAAGCACAAGAAACACCATGAGCACTATTTTGTGTGTGCAACTTGTGGCAAGAGTTTCACCACTCAGAGTAGTCTTCGCAGGCACTTGTCTGTGCATGATCCTAGCTTGCGTCCCTTAGAATGCACGATTTGCAATGCTCGGTTCACAGATGAATCCAGCCTGTGCAAGCACTTGATCATCCACACAGGCATCAAAGCATATCACTGTAATGTCTGTCAAAAAGCGTTTACTACAGTTGGTGATCTAAACTTTCATAAGCGAGTACATGATCCAGTCAAGTTATTTTATTGCGAGGTTTGTGGACGTGAGTTTTCACGTCACTCCAACTTGCTGCGGCATATAGAAATACACAAGGGTTCTGGTGAACTATATAAATGTGGAGTTTGCGGTTGTAGCTATAAATTTATCAGTTCTTTGACAAGACATGTCGTACAAAACCATATGTCCACAACATAAACAACAAATATAATTTAATTGTGTGTATTACAATAAATATTGTTTACACTTAAAAGTCTTTGACATATACCAGAGGAAATCTATCTAAGTTGTTATAACTAAAACATTTAATGATAAATATTTTTCTTAAATACAATTTGAGTAGTATACGCAGATCAGATTAGCTGCTGTTGAAAAATTTAAATCTCTAAAAAATACTGTAATAGTTCATATTATGGATTTTAAAGCAGGGAACATGTTGGGCAACGCTTAGCAACATGTTCGTCAACATATCTTCAGCAGCCCACTCACTCTAGGAAACATGTTGGGCAACATACTCGGCAACGTGTTCGCGCAGGCTTTTCAATATTTCTGCATTAGCCTGGACCTTCCAAACATGTTGACCAACACACTAGTGAATTTATTGCCATGAGCCAAGTTACCGATCATGTTGCCTAGTGAGTGGTGTGCTTTAAATAACTTCCACCAGAACAAGTAAAAAATAATTTCACAACCGAAAAGTGCTATTAACACATTTCTTTTTTTTCATTTCACTCTCGTCTTGCTTATTATAAGGTCACCAGCAATTAAAGTATTTAAATTTATTACATCAATCTAAATCTAAATCGTGGCATTGAAAAATATCATTTAGCTGCTGCATGGTTTTGCTGATACATTCACAACTATCAAGGTTCAAGGTTTTAATATGGCTGCTAATGAGATAAATATATTACTTTTTTCCCTCACTTTTCCCTTCCTTTTCACTCTTATTGCCATCACCCTTTACATATTGAACCATTTTCAAAGACAACATGGCCAGAATTGCATCCAAAGGATCCATAAAGCCTCTCTGCATCCACTTTGGAATGGTGGTCCTGGCGTGTGAGAATCCCAATTTCTGCAAGATGTAGTCGATTCCATAGGGCTCTATGTATTTTCCGGCCACGCTTAATAGCCGGACCGTGGGCTCTAAATGCCAGGTTTTGCAGTTGTAATTGCGCCAGTCTTTTGCGAATATGTCTCCGTCTAAGTTCTTCTTTGTTTGCACTGCGTCGGTGTTAGTTGATTTTTCGTTGCTTAGATTTCTAGGATTGCTTGAAGAACCAAGCTAAAACAAAATCGAATTCATTAGTTGAGAGTCTCTAGTTCGCGGTTTCTTCCTGTAAATTATATGCGTGTAAATAGAAGCAAAAATAAAAAACGGAAAATAACTGCGACGTTCTAGGTAAAAAAAAACTGATCACATTTTATCAAAATTTTCAATCCCAAGTGTGTAAAATGAAAAATATGTAACATAAATTTTCCTATAATGTGCCACCTTAAGGTTCAAGAAACTCATCAAATAAGTTTGCAATGTTATCGTAAAAGTGGGTGCGTTTCGACTTGTCGCTAACCTTTTAAGTTTGTTACCTTAGCCGTTCCAAAATGCGGAGTGTTATCATATTTAATTTAACATACAAGGAGATCGAAATCGATTCTCCTGATCCTACACTACTTTCCGTGAGCGTAATATCAATATTTACATCTATCACATGGAGGTTAAAATGCAGTGGCACATATGGAACATTCAAGTCTCATCCAGAGACTTTAAAGTAGGGTAGATTGGAAAGCTGGTATACCAGGAGCCATATTACTTATAACCGAAGCATAACAAACAAATCAGTAACAATTTATTACATTTTGTCTCATTTTGACATTTCTTTGCATTTCATTTATTAATTTCCTTTCAAGTATAAGTCTTAAATACAGAGTTGTTGCAAGTACCGCAACAAAGTACTGGCAATACCCAGTACCCAGTGTCCAGAATTTCTTATTTGGAATCCAGTATCAGTACCAGTACTTGTTTGATGTGCTTAAAGTATTAAGTATTTTACTGAAAATAGAGAAATTTCAGTACCAGTATCACAATATTCATTCTTTCAGTACTTTGTGCTGCTTGAATTACTTTTATGTATATAACAATATTTTTTCTACAACCGTGTCTAAAGTAGATACTTTAAAGGCTACTTTACACACTAATTGCATAAATAACTGTTATGGTACTGGCAACTATCAGTTTTATTAATATGATGCTTGTTAATTATTATTAAAATCATAATTATTATATTTAAATCGCAGTTTGCTTGCTTATTTCATACATTTGTGAATTGTGGTGGGTTGGCGACAATGAACTAATATAATATGAACCTACTTTTTTGATACCTGGTCGAATAGGCAAATATTATTTTTTTTAGAAATAAGCTCCACGCTTTTGCAGTGTTAGATTTAAGGAAAAATAAGAAAGTTAGTCAACATCTGCAATTTTTTCTTTTTTTTTGCAAAGGTTGACCAATTTTCCTGTTTTTCCTTGATAAATATTAAATTGAAATGTGTAAAATTAAAATGTCATCCAATTTTGTTAATTAATATATGGATTTTGAAAATTTAAATGAGATTTCTTGTAACTTTTTAGACTCTTTAAATATAAACATATAATGTTAGAAGCATATTTCGTGAAATTTAAATTATTTGAATCGTTAATTTCATTAAAAAACAAAAAAATATATAAAATAAATAAATAAACGAAACAAAATGTTCATTAATAGTTTTATATAAGACGGTAAAATTTATTTTTATCGATGAGTGAAAACGTTTAATTCCTGACAGTAAAACTTGATACTCAGTACCCCAGCTCTGATTAAATACATATATTATTATGAATATTTTAATAAGTGTATTGAAACTTGAATCATTTATATCTCTGCTAAATTTATCACTACTAAACATATTTTGCTGAGAAATAATTTCAATTGTTAAAATAGATATTTTGAGAATTAATATTATTTTATAGGCAGAAGATTTTTAATTACTTTTTATATCATTATAAATTATGATCTCTGATCATAATTGAGAATACTTTGTTTTTGAGAATATTCAGCTTAATTAATAGCCAAACTGTTCAATAGTTTAGGATTCTTCAGCGTAAATCTAAAAAAAAATACCCAGTAAGAAAGAATTAAATAAAATGTTTGGCTGCTCTTCGGTTCTCGTGTTCTTTGCCTCTAGAAAGTTTGTAGAATTTGGTTTCGATCATCTTGTCGTGATGTTCTTCAGAAGTGAAGTTCACTTCAGAAGGGACTTGACTTCTGAACAACAAGATGATCGAAACGTCAAATTCCTTTCTGAAAAAGTGAACTTCACGTCTGAAGATCACGACAAGATTGAAACGTCAAGTTCTACAAACTTTCTCCACGAGAGAACCTGAGAACCGAAGAGTAACCATCAATGAGGACTGTGAAAGCCTGAATATTAGATTAAATAAAATGTCGACTAATTGACGGAACGATAAATTGTCTTAATTTTTGTTTCCACTATAGTATGTAAAACCTCTAGCAGCACACTTTGCTGGCATTGTAATAAATTGAATAAACGTCAACAAACCTCAAAATTCCACTGCACATTTAAACCTAATTAAAATCTACTTTTAGTATATTACAAATTTAAAACTGTATAGAAACTACACTAAATTAATTGAAATACTGGCAATAAAAACAAATTCATACAAAATAATAATTATAAAGGGGATAATATAATAGGCGGCAAGAACATAATTATTGTTTAATCACATTGCTTTTACAATGAAATAAACCATTTCTCATAAATGAACGGCAATGAATTGTCAGCAAAATCTTGGGATATCTGTTGATTTCCCTAGATCTCCCTATGTTGCTGATTTCATTTTAATAATTGGATGTAAATGTCGTTATCAAGCTCGTGGAAAGCACTGCAGTTTAGGATCAGGACAATCAATTTCGATCTCCCTGTATTTGAATATATGAGCAACCACCGAATGTACAGGTGGGTCAAATTTGATACTTTTAATAGGAAACACCTGTTTTTAGAAGAATTAGACAAAAACTGAGTTCGATTTTTAAGACCGCATTTTGTACCGCTTATGAGCTACAGGACTGCATTGTTAATTTTTTTCTCTCTGATTCTTCTGTATATCGGCATACAATATCGCCAATCATCAGAAAACATAGGCCCTATCCTATGCAAGTAATCCATTCTTAATATTAATCTAGCAAGCAATTTTTTTTTTACACAAGGTTCCTTAATAAGTACCAATGCTCTTAATCCATCTTCCTTTACGTGGATTCTCATGGTTTGTAATTAAATCCTGATGTTTCGAGCTTCCTGGAGTTGGTTTTGAAGCATTCTTAATTTTATAAAACGTTCATTAAAGCCAACATTACTCTCTTTTGACCTTTTCTAAACGTGTAGTTTATCAATTGGTTTCCTTAAATATTTGAGTCTTTCTTGGTATTGTAGGTATTTGTACATTTAACACATATTGTTGTCTTCGGCCTTTTCACCTAACATAACAGCTTCATTAGGACTCATGTCGAGAAATGTGATTGCGAATATCCATGTAACTATCGTAATGTGTCTAAGAATATTTATAAAAAAATTTACAAAACTATGAAAAATTCACATAAACCGTTTACAAATTTATATTTTGTTGTCATTTTTATTAATTGGCTCATTCAATATATATTTTTTTTAATTCCTTGAAAAATATGTATGTGCACTATTGATCAAAAGTAGAGCAACACTTTTCAAGAAAGGTTGAATTCCTGAGTTTATTACTTTAAGTACGACTTACTAGATTTTAAGAATCGGCGCGTTTTTATCCGGCCTGCGCAATTCATTAGTTCAAGTGTCTCTCCACTGGCGTCACTTAGCTAAAAAATCGGAAGCGAATTATATCCGGAACGCATTTCACCGCGTAATTTTCAATTAATGTCACGCAGTTTATGGCAAGTATAGTTGTATTTTATTGCTCAAATATAGTTTCCTTGTGATTTTTTCTTTCGTCATTTATGGTGTTTCTTATTTAGGTAACTAGTGCCAAAGCAATGAAAATATGCAAAATTGATATTAAAAAAGTTTTTCTTATGAAGTCGATCTGTGGACACATTTTATACTGGGTTTTTAATGAAACGGCTTGTATATTTGTACAAATTTCGAATCCTATACTCACTTAATATATAAATATCGTGCAATTGGTTTGCTAGTTTTTGTGTTATTCGTTAATTTATTGAAAACTTGAAAGTATTTCTATGTAGTGTAATTAATAAGTATTACATTTTGATAAATTTAATATCAGTTTTAATTTCAAAATGAAATTAGTGTCGATAATTTTCACAAAAAATTTGGAAGTTTAAAACCATTATGATTATTTGATAAACGAACAAGAAAGTGTTTTAATTATGAATATTTTTAATTATTTTACTGCTGGTATATTTCCCAATTTATACTTCGGGCACAAGTATCAGAATTTGTATGAGAGACTTGTATATTTGACAAATTTTGATACAAATTCTCATATATTTATCATTTATCACGTCAAAATATATGGAGAAATGTATCAGGAGTTGAGTTGTATCAAATCTTGTCAAATATACAAGTCTCTAATACAAATGCTGCCCAGTGGAAACGAACTGTAAGAATGCTTTTAATTCTCCGGTTATACTTTTCAATTTTGCGCGCATATAATCAGCAAACTTTGCTTGATTTATTTAATATAAGAATATACGTTTAATATTACCACGTGTTAGTTTTATTATGTTAGATACGATGCATATGTATGAACTTATACAAGACAAGTGTAGATAATTTCTTGAATTTGTTTACAAAATAATAACACAGTGCAAAAATGTTATAGTCGTCAGGTTCTATGTATTATGATAATTTTCTTTAATGGAGATGGATAATAAAATAATAAGCGATTTCATTAACGCGTTTCCAAAAAAAGGGGTACTCTAAAAGCTCGCTTGAATATCAATGTCTATTTGTCCTAGATTGTTGAGCTATTTAGAAGAGCTACTGAGTCTTTGTTGTGAATGAGAAATGTGTGGCACATGATGATTTTGTCAACCTAAAAAAATACTGCCATGACGTTAAAAATATATAATGTACTAAATTTCTCAGTGATACAAAAAAATAAAATAAATCTCCACTCCTCCTTATATTGAGAAAAAAATGAGAATATTTATACTTACAACTTTTTCTTTTTCCTTCAAGTATGATGATATTAAGTCGTGAAGAAAGAAGAATGCTTCTGCGTCAACAGTTACAAAAATGTGATCTTCAAATTCTGTTATGAAGCTGCATTCGACATCCGGTTTTTCTTCTGAAAGAATATATTTTATAAACTTTGCAGACTAATACAGTTATGTTATGACCAAGGACGAAACAAATGTCGGTCGTCAAACACCACCAAAAATGCCCCGTTAAGTACGAATTCATTGACGCCCCCTCCTCTGTCATTCTGTGCAGCCTAGGAAACTTTCGTCTCTAATTATGACTTACCTGATAAGTCAGGGGTTGTTGCTGTTTGTAGGTGTTCGGTTTTTAAGTGTAATTGCAAGCTTGGCAAAGCAAATATAACTTCTCGATTGTGATTTTGATCTACCAGTTTTTGGGCGTTTGCTGTACTCCCCCTTCCTCTTTCCATTGAGTTGTTTCCATCACGTTCTCTCTCAAGCGATGGAAATTTATCCACTTCTAAAAGTTTATTTTATTTATTTGATTAAAAAATTCTGACTCCTGCTCATTTAATTTGTACTTAAATCCAGGAATCAAATTTTTTTCTTTATTTAGTAATTAATTGATATGGTTAACATACCATCGATTTGACTGTTTGCAAAAGCATAATGAAACCATTCCTGCAAGGTCTTAAACTGTGGAGGAAAAATGACGCTCCTCGACACCTTACAAACAGTTGCCATTGACTGATGTGTTTTGTAAGTACTCAATCCTAAGCTACATGTTAGCGTTTGAACTACGTGTACATCCTGCGCTGGGGTCGGTTCTAAAAACAACTAAATGTAGTCTTCCTATTGAATAGTATATAATTTTCACTGGTCATTTTCATGGTTTTACATTCCGTCCAGATTTTATGGCAAGAGTTGATTAAAAAAAAATTGAAAAATCCCTAGTAGATACTTCTAGTATGGATTTGCGTTTGCAACAGAAAAATGTCTTTGACCTTAAGGCCATTATTTTTTAGCTACTTTTCTAAGAATGTGATTAGCTGGATAAGGGGTCCTTTATTAATCTAAGAAGCCTTGAGTCAACATGATATTGTTATTACTCTGCTAATAAATGTTATTCAAAGAAATAGGCAGAGTTATACCTATGGTTGATGGAATTTCTTGAGCTTCTGTATTGAAAGTAATAGATGGCTCTCGTAAGCTGAAAAGTGCCCATGACTTGCTCTTGAAATTTATACCGTGAAAGCAGGCCAGTGAAATGTTATTTCCATGCAACTCCATGGTTCCTCCCAGAACAGTTCCAAATTGTGGTAATGGCACATGCATCGTGGTTAACTGTAACCCAGCAACTTGCGCCAAATCTTTCTGCCAGTGTCTGTGATGTCTTGCATCTTGCAAACTGCTAGCTTGCAATTCGATTTTCGAGTCTTTATCTAAAACAAAATAAACATCCAGTTTTACTGGTCTAAAGCAAAACCCCAATGGCGTACTTTTCTGTGGGGTGACCCTTGGAGGACGGTGCCCCTGCGAAAACCCACTAAAAGCTCGCTTGCTGTTGTTGAATTGTTGCGAGAAAAATTCCTCGAGCTTGTTAAACATTTTCAGTAAATCAGCTGTCGATGACTTTGACATCATTACCTGCAATTGATTCCAGGTAAGATCGCCGTGTATGAAGATACTGGCAGGTCTGTAATGCAGAATTTAATTTTATATGTATTTAACTTGAAATTGTATCACCTCCGAGTGACTGATGCGTTTGTGGTGGTCCTATTTAAACGCCATTCATCTCGCAGGTTGACATTGAGATCACTCACTCTACACATTAACACCGAGGTAGCCATGTAATCCAAGCGTAGCTCCAAAGCATATAAACGCAAACCGACTGTGTGATCGGGTTCGATGTTGGGTTCTTCTCTTATATGAACTGAAATGTAGGTGACACTTTCTGAATGTTTTACTAAGATAACTTACCACTCACTGTAAGTGTCGATGTTTGCAATTTCTATATTTCCACCAACGATACCTCCTTTTGCATCCAAACCTGAACCGCCTAGACCTACACCAATATATAAGTTTTTGTGGCCGGTAGAACCAATGCTGAGCCGACCTTCACTGTGAAAGTCCTTCGTTAACCATCTGCAAATAAATTTTTAATTTTTTCTTGATTACTGAGTGTGTACTTACGAAACGTTCCCCATGACATTTCCCATGTTCATGTGCACGTTCAGTTTCTTAAAATTAACAGCAAACAACACTAATGTTTCCCAGGCTGTCATGTTTTTGTGATCTGAAGGACTCGGGCTGATAGTATTCCCTGATTCACTGCTGACCGTTCTCCCAGTGTCTTTAAATTTTGGCTGACGAGTTGCTTCCGAATCCAATGAAAGTTTTAGCCTTTCTTTGTTCAATTGCGGTGACTTTTCAGATTTAGTTTGCCTGTAATTTGAATCTCGTAACTAGTAAACTATATGTAACTGTTACTGAGCGGTTATTTTATATTTTTCAAGGTTGTAGGTGAGCGAAATGCTTGCAAACTATTGAGTAATTTTTAAAATTTTTTATTAACTCTTGCCATGGAATTTGGATGGCATGTCTTAGCTTTACTGTAAAACAGCAACTTGGAGTGCAATGACGTATTTTTCACTCAAGCTAAGACTGCCGTTCAGATTTCATGGCAAGAGTTGATAAAAAAATTTAAAAACCACTCAGTAAAAATATATTGAGTCGGTCAGCAGCGTCCAAAAAATTTAGACGTGAGCATATGAGTAAAAAGCAAACAACTATTTGTAGGTAATGGAAATGGTATGCGCTTCTCTCACCGTGCGCAATTCAGTGCGCCTCTGACCGACAACCTTGAAAGATATAAAATTACCGCTCAGTAGTAGTAGAGTACACTACACCTTCCATCAAAGTTTTTGCTTGAACTCGCGGTAAGGTCTCTATTGGCGAAGTCATCGTCTTCATTGTTTGGTGCTGACATGCTGAGGTCTCCTAAGAACATTCTGCGAACAATCGATCTTCGGTACCAGGCTTTCGGGAAAGCCAAAATCTCGGTTAGTCTTCGCATGTCATACTTAAATGAGGCAGAACCAATGTCGGTTATTGCTAAAATCGTTTTCTTTTTTTAGCGAGCGAAATACAAAATGATTTTGTTGTGTACTTGAAAATCGGATGACGTTCCTGCTCTGATCTGGTTTTCCCTTTGAAATTGCCTCTTGTTTAAAGTTCAACATTCTGGAGCGAGAAAGGTGGAATTTGACGAACTCGACGTTAATTGAAAGTGAATCCTTTCGCTCGCTGTCTGAAAGAGGCGACCACTGTGCCTCTTTTAAAGCTGATTTTTTACCTCCGTATGGATGGAAAATATAAACGGAGAAGTCGGACAGGCAGCCAGTGACACTTAGGCCGCCAACAGCTGTCGCTGCTGTGTTTGGGGCACCATCACCAAATTCACTAAAATACAAAAAAAATATAAAAATACGTATTTCAAATTAAATAAACGCCTTGGCTGTAAACAACTTGCTTGTACTTTAAAGTTCAACTTTTCGTTCTATATAAATTAATACCTGCTAACATTTTTTAAAAATTATTTTGTCCAACAGTTGCATTTTTTAGGTGTTTTTTACGTTGGTTTTGAGTGATTACAATAAAATTTCAATCACTAGTGATTAAAATAAAATTTCAATCACTAGTGACTAAAATTAAATTTTAGTCACTCATAGTGCAACTATCCATGACGACCGACCATGACTGCTTGACTATATTTTAAATAATGTCGCTTCAAAAATATCTTTTCAAGATTCTTTGTTGTTAAAAAAATGCAATTGTTGAACAAAACGTCGTATATCACACTTAGCGAAATGCACTTATACACGCGTGAAAATTGTCTCACGCATGTATAATTTTGCATTTCTCTCACTTATAATATAATGTACTATTAATGCATAAGTAAGTCGTTAGCGCAAAGTATTTATTTTAATTCACGTTTCTTTTTTTAAATAATTCCACCCCATTACAAACTTATATATGTGAAATTTATTATACACTTTTTCTAACAATTCGAATAACCACCAGTATAATAGATAGGAGAACTAAAAAAAATCTACAGCTTTTTCAATGAGACTCAAAAATATTAAATCTAACAACTAGTTAAATAAATACCTGTAAAGTAGTTCATCTTCAGCTCGTTTGGAACTAAAAACTATATCTAGAGAGGGCAGTTGAAGCATGCATTCAACTCGTGATACTGGTAAACAACTAAATCTGAAAGTGCTCGGCTGCATGTGGAAATAAACGATGACATCTACCGGAAAACTGGCATACACGTAATTCCCGTAATTGATGGCATCTTGATCAGATGACACAAGCGAAGCTCCTGTGAAACCAAAAGGATAATCAAAATTTTACTTTGCCTCCCTACATTCTTGCAAACCTGTTGTATTGAAATTAGTTTTCGGAGGTATAAGTTCCAAAGTCTGCTCTAAGAACTCCAAAATATGAGGGCTTATAATCGTTTCTTCCGGCACGCTCTGTAAAGTCATCCACGCAAACAACGAAGCCTTCTTAATGCCGGGCTTTCGATAATTCACACTCGTGTACTTGTGGGGTTCATGAGGTGGAGTCACATTCATCTGAAACGGGATGTTATCCAAGCTGGTCTTGCTTGATGTCGGAGTGCTCCCATAATTGGGATTCGTTATGCCATGTAACGATGTGGAGTTCTTGATTTCCATCGAGATGAAATCGTTGGTAAAATCACCAGCTTGTGTGACATTGGTTAATAAAGTCTCGGGTTTGCTGTCCTGTCTTTTAAAGGCCTTATCAATGCGCGATTCTTCTGATTTCTCGAATGATCTACTGTAGAAGCTTTCGTCAAGGGTCGGGTTGTATAGCAAGGGAAATTCAGTTGATTCGTTGAAATTTCCTGGCGATTCCTGCCCTGATTGGAGAGGGCTATCATCGTTTATTACCTTAAATGATTTTTACAATTTTTAATTATATATCTACCTTGAAATATTACTGCTGCGCTAAACGAAAAATATGTGACTGCAGTTTTGGTCGATTTTGAGATTTCTTATATTTCAAACTCAACAGATATAAACTATCGGAAAAATCTATAATCAAAATTTTTATTTCACTGCAGAAACGGAATAAATTGCTCTTTCTACAGTGCTATAGTTTCTATTTTTCTTTCAAGTATTACTAAAAATTAAAAATATATACTGAGTGGCTGTTAATGTCCGAACGCGGTTTATGTTGGCAGCCTGCAGTTTTATGAACTTGTAGTGGCAACCATGTCGATTGTGTCAATTTTGACAGTGCACATTGGCGTATCGTTATTTATCGTTTATTATTTGGGTGTCTCGTTGGTGTTATAAAGGTTCTTTGGTGTGGTTTTTTGATATTTATTGCTTTATTTTCAGTCAGTTCTTATTAGAGCTCATTAATTAACGTTGTGAGTTGCATGTAAGTAATAATTTAATGTGAATTTCAAATTACATTCCAATATATTCTTATTCTTTTCAGTATTCACAGTGTTTATCAAAAATGTTTACACCTGAACAGGATGCGTACATTCTTATGGCACACTTTCGAAGTGCAACTCGAAATCTCGATGGAACATGGGCATATAATTTGTGCTCTTGCTTTGAACAGTTCGTGGAAGCATTTCCTGATGAAAATGTAAACTACGAAGTTTTTAGTCATCACAAACGTGAAGTTGTGAAGAGATTTGAGAGAAAAAATTGTATTTGCAAAGGTAAATCAACTGGGCGACCTACAGTTTTAACTGAACCTGTTGTCAACGATCTTCAAGGTCGAATGGATCAAAGCCCGAATAAATCACTAAGAAAGTTATCAGCACAGTCAGGTATGTGAACCGCAGTAATGAAAATAATGCAAGTCCTTAATTACGTACTCTTTGCAGGCATTAGTAGCGCTAGTTATTCAAAAGCTCTGCATAAGAATCTGCATATGCATCCGTACCGTGTCTCTGTTGTTCAGCAGCTGTACCCACATGATTTTCAAAATAGAGTGATGTACTGTCAATGGTTTAATGAGCAATTAAACAACGATGATTTGCTTGATTTAACTTTTTTTTACTGACGAAGCATGGTTTCATTTATCTGGTTACGTAAATAGCCAGAATTACAGGACATGGGCAACAGAAAACCCTCATAATTTTGTTGAAACAAATTTACATCCAATAAAAGTTGGAATTTGGGTAGCAATATCAAGACGAAGAATAATAGGACCAATATTCTTTAACGAAACAATCAATGCAGAAAGATACCAAACTATCATTTTGACAGAATTTATTAATCAGCTGCATGGTGATGAATTAACAAGGGGCTATTTCCAGCAAGACGGAGCTACTGCTCATACTGCACGTGCCACCATAAATTATTTACAACAGTTTTATGGAAATCGAATTATAAGCCAAGGTTTGTGGCCACCAAGAAGTCCAGATTTGACACCACCAGATTATTTCCTCTTTGGACGCATGAAGAATAATGTGTACAAAAACCGCTTGCAAGACTTAGATGAACTTCAACAAGCAATTACGCATGAAATTCAAAATATAACACAGGAAGAACTCTGCCGTGTATTCGAAAATATGAAACGACGAGTGAACTTGTGCTTACAGAATAATGGGGAACATTTTCAACAATTATTATAAAAATAAAAGTTATTTTTTAGTCATCAATGTTTTATTATGCCAAGTAGCAAACATTTGTTACATGTTCAATGGACATGTAACAAATGCCTTGCTACCTGGCATGTAGCCTTGCTAATTTGACAATGTTCAATACACATAATCCTGCTGTTTGTCATTTTTCATGTTTTCACATCAAAACTTCATACCACGCCACTGTACCACACCAACAGTAGAAAAATAAATTCAATAGTGCCAACATAAATGGCGTTCGGACATTAACAGACACTCTGTACAAGCTGTCCACCAAGTGCTGCGGTCTTCTCTATCGTCTATAGTATATAAGAAAAATTCAAACGAGCTAAGATGTAACTCAGTCAGCTCTATTATTTTAGATACGTCTTGGAGGGGCGGGAGCTTGTCGCTATCGTATTGTCGAAGAAACTGAGAAAGACGACGGGGGCGTCAGTTTCGCGCTCAGATGTTGGGGGGGGGAAGATAACGAATGTGAGTTTCTGAAAATTAACGTTTTTCATCCTTCGAGAAATTCCCGACGTCTTATTTAGAGGCGGACCAATAAAAGCATTTTTTTCTTCACGTCGCAATAAGTCGTATCACAGCTGAGCGAAAGAATTTGCTTAATTTTTTTATGACTATGACACACAATTTATTGCTCCGTATCCTTTGGGATCAACAATTTAGTTTGTGAAAAGTGGTTGAACGAGTTAAAGCTAAAATGCCGCAATTCACGATCGGCGAGAGAACAGATATGCTACTCATCTACGGCGAAGCACGAGGAAATGCTGAAGAAGCACGGTGGCTTTATGCAAACAAATTATCGAACCGAGATCTTCCCACTGGAAGCACATTTACAGCTAATGTGCAGCATTTCGACCGCAATGTGTAAACCGAGGACGTAACCGTGATGCAGCTATTCTGGAACTGGAACCACAAATTTTGACGTTGTTGCGGAAAATCCGGGAATAAGTGTACGTCGCTTGGCAGCCAGAATGGGTGTTTCAATTAAGGTTGTCTGGAGGACGTTATATGAACAGGGTTTGCATCCCTACCATTTTCAAGGGGTACAAAAATTACACCTGGGAAATTCCGAACGTCGGCGTACCTTTTGCGAGTGGTTACTGGAACAACATGCAGAATATCCAAATTCTTTTCAAAATCTGATGACCACAGATGAGGCCACTTTTACTCGTGATGGTATTTTTAATACACATAATACACATATGGTCAGATGAAAATCGTCATGCTGTACATAGTGTCAGCGTTCCAACGTCAATGTGTGGGCAGGAATTTTGGGTGATCAACTTGTAGGGCCTTTTATATTACCACCTTGTTAAACAGGTGCTGCCTATTTACATTTTTTGCAGAACACCATTGAAGATTTTTTGGATGTATTACCGTTGAATGTGTTACGAAACACCTGGTTTATGGCGCTCCACCACACGATATTGTTCCAGTTAGGACCAGGCTTAATGCACATTTTCCAGGAAAATGGATTGGTCGGAACAGACTCATGTGGTGGCCTGCCCGATCTTCTGATCAAAAGCCGTGTGATTACTTTTTGTAGTGGGTCACCTTAAGCAAATAGTGTATGCCGCCCCTATTTTTTTTTGTTGTTTTTGTCGTGTTTGTGCTGTCAGGGTACTGTGGTTAAAATTTCTACACTTTGGAACCTGTATAACAGCTGCCTATGGCGTTTGTTTGCAGTTTTGAAAGATTGAAAGAATAAAATACCTTTGATTGATAATGTAGTTTAACGTCCATTCCTGGGATGTGAAAAATTGTTTGATCGAGTAGAGTGGCATGAGGTGTGTTACGCAATCGAGTGCTACTGTTTTGTCCAGTGAACTTTTCCTTGTTCTTCCTCACTGTGTCAGGACTACCTGAGTTCGACGGAAATTCCAAAAGTCCAGCTGAACAACTTCTGTCTTTTCGCATTCGATTCCTAATAAAAATCAAATTAATCTTTAAACAAGTACTGGGTGTCCACCGAATATATCTATACAGGGTGTTCCATAATGCATTGGAAGTCTGCAGAGAGTATACACGGAGATTTTCGAATACAAGACATCAATACATGGGCTCTTTTCTCGGTTACATCAGAGGCCCCGAAAGTAGTAGATTATGTTATGGATAAACTAGCTAGTATCCTAGTAATTAGTAAATTGACGATTTTAAAATTAATATTACTTTGATTTGTGAGTAATTTTTTCTCCAAGGTTAACCTTATTAGAACTAAATAAATTATTGCAGTTTTTTATTTTCAAACTCAGATAACTCCGAAACTAAGCAAAATTTGAATTTTTTTATTCTGGCATTTTAACTTAGAATGAGTTTTACTTGTTATGAAACACCTGTACAGTTTTCTTTTGTAATGCCAAAAACATTTAATAAAGGTAAAAAAATTTAAACACTTACTTACATCTATTGACTCATATGAGAAAATTAATTTCCAATTTACAGAGTGTTCAGTTTCTTGATACCAGAACTATCTTATAGTTTTCGACAAATAACAGAGAATTGCCACAATAATGGCTGCAGTATTATTTTTTGAAAAGTTAGGTTTTTTAGGTTTTTGAATTAACAGTCTAATTATACAGAAACAAATCTTTCTTTGTTTTGTATAATTTGTATAATTTGCACGATAATATCAACAACTTAGAAAAAGGTACTTTATAATAAAATGTTGTTTTCGCCTAAAAATCTCGTCTTTAGTGATTATGAACTAATTAAAGCTCTAAAAGCATCTTATATTTATGTACTTCCAGGTGAATCCTAATTCATTTCTTTATGATAATAAAACAAGAAAATGCCTGTGATGTTTTCTTAGTTAATCAAAAACGCAGATATTCATCTGCGTAATAAAAGCAAAAATCCGCAATAAAAGACAAAAGAAAACTTACAGTTTGTTCTCTTCTTCACGCATGCTATCCTTTGTATGCAATGCACATTTTCCGCTGTTAATAAAGACCTTAACATCGAGTTCTAAATCGATGTTTGGCTCTTGGGGTTTTTGCGAAACTCCCGATTGTGACACATTGCTACTAGTTGTCTGCAAAGGACTTGAGACAAGGTGGTCATTTGGATACGAATCCAACATGTTTGGGCTAGAAATAGAAAAAAATCTTAAATAATTTAAAGGATTAAGGTCAAAATATGTTACCCATTGTTAAATTCAAAAGACACAGGAACTTTCTTTCTCAGCTCAACCTTCTCGCCATCTATGTTTACGTGCTCACCCCAATCCAGATTTGTTTCTGGTAAACTCAAATCGGAGCTCGCACTTGGAAGAGATGATTGCCTTTCAATGTTCTGTACATCGCAGAATGTAACACGAGGGCCTTCAGTACCTCGCACTCGCAGAGACGCTGATCGTGAAGGCCCTGACCTTGGAGAACTTTCATAACTTGCAGAAGTGGTTCCCTCGTGTCCATCTTCTGGGCTGTAAATACTACAGATTTTCAATGTGATCATTGAGATGAGAGAGTTGAGACTAACCTTCCTTGATTTTCTAGCATCGGGCTGGGAACTATGAAGGAACGAGAGCGATATGTGCTAGGTTTAGATCCAAGTCCGAGCTTGCTCTTAATTGATGATGCTCTCACACTCTGCCTTCGCAGTTTCTGTATCATATCCCTATAAAAGGTCAAAGATACAAAAGTGAACATAGTAAAAAAAAATTTACCTTCGAAAGTCCTTGTACACGAGTGCCTCAAGCTCATGTAGCTTCTTGAGTTCAAGCTCGATTGTTCCATGTGATGCACCCAATGACCGCAGGTCGTTTATAACTTTAGCTTGCTCGTTCATTTCTCTTTCGATTAACTTCGAGCGCATTTTATGGTTCAAGTTTGGGTCAAACATATATGCAGGTAAAATACTTTCTTGAGAAGCACGAGTGCCATCGATTTGTTCGTTGTCATCACTGTCATAGTCTACATTGAATGGGGTATCTTCTGCTCCTGTCAATTGCGTTAGTGTGTGACCCAACGCGGATAGTTGTTTCCCAACATTGACATCCAAGTGAATGTCGACGCCTTCCATTTGCCACTGCACATTCAAAAACCACTTAGCGTTTTCTGTAAAATGAAAATGAAACAAAAAAGTAAATATTAAACAAATAAATGTTTACCATTAGGTTGCTTTCCTGTAATAGTTCGGCTGCAAACCTCATAAGTGCCATCGCTCACAATGCAAAGGTTCATTGGGTTTGTTGTGTCATCCCTTGCAGGCTTCCAATCATCAAGCGAAGTTTCAAAATCATCAGCGAACCGCAAGCATAAATTCGAGAACTTGCCTTTGCTTACAAGGGAACCTGAGCTGCATGCTGCGATGCTGGTGTTCTCCAAAGTAACGACGACAGCACCTCTGCTTTCTTCGTACATATTCCTCTGTCTCCATGAACCCAACGGAAGTGGATGCAATGGCAGGCAAATTCCCATATCTTCGACTGTTAATTGCAGAAACAACTTTCCAGTGTGTGGTGAGCCCAGTTGGCTTGTGATTTGCCCAAATTGGAATTTTTCATAAACTTGTTGGGTTGCAGTTAGGACCTCTTTGTTTAAATTGGCACGTTTTTCGTTCCAATAATCGTAAGCATTTTTATAGTTCAACCAGACCAGAATGGCTTTGTCAACAGCGAGAGGTTGGATGTAAATCAATGGTCTCTTCAAAGTTATCAGAACGACGTCTTTGTCTTCGCCTTCCACAATTTCATCCTAAATATAATAATTACAGTAATTATTCTAGAAATTTTGTAGAACGATACTCAGTGAATTAAAATTAATTGGTAGTGAATGTTATTCACTTAACAACGGTTTTTCTTGTCACCCTATTTCCCCAAGTTTTATGAGCTTGTCAGGGAGGTGTGTTGGTTATTCATTCATGTATTGCCCATAACGGCTACGACAGACTTCATTTCTTGTTCGGCATTCGCCTTACACACGCATCAGGAGGGGATTCGAATCCACTCCTAATAGTTGCCCCGACAAGACCCGTTGCCAGTCAGTAAGGTTTTCTCATGAGAACATTCAGAAACAAGGATAACAAATGCAATTGTCGCAAGTGCAACGAGGAAGACATCAGTTTTAGGGAATTCTGTTTGCCACAGTGGCAAACGTTAAACGTCACTTCAAATAATAACAAACTTTTGGCTGTGACACGATAAGAATAATATGCGACAAGGATTGACATAAAAAATTACTAATAGGCCTGAATGAGAAGTATGTTGATCTAGTGCCTTAGTTGCCAGTGGACTCAACCAGCTTGGCTATCTATGCAACTACTACAAAATATTTAAATACATAATTCAATACCACAGAGCCAAACTGTATTAACTCAGATTTTTTTTATTTTATAGGAGAGGGTTTCAAAGCTGCATACTTGTTACAAATCTGGAACCACTTAAGATAAAGAGGTAGTTTTTTCAATTCAGTCAAAATATATAAAATTATTTTTTTAAGGTAAAATGGCGTGTTTCATAATTGTGTGCTCTGTGTTCCATCATTTTTGAACCATCTTGTACGCAGGGTGAGTTACTAAGAATGCCTTTTTCCATAGCTCATTTACAGAACGAGATAGAATTTTTTTCTTTTACAAAGAAATTCTGCCTATTGAGCAGTATAACCTAAAATTATTTTGACACGTACAAAAAAACGGCAGTATGCGGCAGGATTTTTTTTGAATATAACACCCTGATTATTTTCTTATAGAAAGGCATTAAACTTGATATAAACTTCGCCGCAAAATTAGAGGATATTTAATGTTGTAGTAAATAAATTGAATATTTCAAAATAAATCAACTTATATTACAATTAAAATATGATTTTACATATATTCTCGATATTCCAACGCAAAAATATTTAAAGAATAAAAAATTTAATCAAAAAGTCATAAATACAAAAATTATTTTTTAAACAAAAAACGTCAAAAAGCTTGAAAAAGTCATTAGATGTGGTTGTCATCACGTTGTCATGAACAGAAATAGACAAAAACGCCACTTATCTGAAACCGAGGTCGTCAAATTGGTGACCCTGATGGAAGAAGGCTACACTCAGCAAGAAGTTGGCCGACGATTAGGGGTGGGTCAATCTGTGGTCTGCAGAGCTTTGCATAGGTACCGCGAAACTGGTAGCTATCAAAGGTGACGAGGCCAAGGCAGAAAAAAGAAAACCACAATTGCAGAAGATCGCTTAATCAGAATAAGTGCAAAAAGGCGACGGTTTTCTACTGCTAGAGCGCTAAAAAACGACCTCCTGCTTGCCACTGGTACAGCAGTCAGTACGGATACCATTCGAAGGAGGCTTAAAGATGCTGCATTGAAGCCGTAACGACCAGCTACTGGACCAGTTTTAACAGCAGCCCACAGGAGAAACCGCTTAGTATTTGCTCGTAGGCATGCTGAGTGGCAGATTGAAGACTGGAGGCACGTTTTGTTCACCGATGAATCCAGATTCTGCCTTTCGACAAATGATCGACGTGCTAGAGTCTGGAGAGCCCCAGGTGAACGATTTACGCAGTGTGCCATACGAGAAGTCGAGCCATATGGTGGTGGATCCGTTATCGTGTGGGGTGGAATAAGCCTTGCTGATCGCACCATCTTTTAAAAATAAATGGTTCACTGACTGGTGTACGATACAGGGATGAAATCATAATCCCTGTTGTAGAACCGTTTGGTGCTCTACATGGACCAGAATTTATTTTTATTGCAGACAACGCTCGGCCGCACATTGCCAATGTTGTACGGCAGGAACTCGTTGCCGCCAATATCAATGTTCTTGAATGGCCACCACGTAGCCCTGATCTTAATCCCATAGAGCATCTTTGGGACAATATCGGGAGAAAGATTAGGGGTCTTGAAAATCCTCCGCAAACATTAGATGCGCTCTCCAATAATTTGCAAGAGGTTTGGGCAGTAATCGGCAAAGAGGAGATTGCCGCCTTAATAGAGAGCATGCCAAGAAGAATTGCAGCTTGCATAGCAGCAAGGGGTGGACACACCCGCTATTAATCGTTGTTTTGATTTTAAGTTTAATTTTTCGTTTTTACTATTTCTTGTTTATGATGAAATGTTAGAGTTGGTATAAAAGTTATTGAATTCAATTTTGTTTTGTTTGCATTACAAAGTCTGAAATAACTTATTTTAAGATTTTAAAAGCTATAATGCCATGTTGACCAAACATTTTTAGTATTTTACTAATTATCCTCTAATTTTGCGGCGAAGTGTATTTATTTAACCAATTAAGAGTAAATTAAATTTTGTTGAAAACGGTCTGATTATCTACTTTTTTTTAATATTTACTATAAACATAATTTTGTCGTCCAACAATTATAATTGGTAGTGTTATAAATTAAAGTATAAGGAATAATCTAGATATAAATTCTGTTCATTTTATTAGTTTTTCCAAATGCTTACGCAATTATCAGATTGCCGCTAGTTAAGTTTTTGTTTGTTCATGTTCCTCTTCAATTCTGTTATAGGTTTTCTGTATCTAATCCTTACAGCTTTTTAGGTATTATAAACTTTTTACATTTTTACTCGAAAATCAATATTAAAAAGATATTTATTGCGCCATATTTTAATTTCTTTAACACGGTGCCCGTTATTTCATAAAGATAGATGGATAATGCCTTACATTTACATTTGATTACAGATTTTTAATTACATTATAATCATGTATTTTTGTTGTAATACAGTTTTTTTCTTTGTTGTAATTAATAAAGTTTTAATATCGATGTAGTTCCTAAGCTTAAGTTGTCTTTATTAACATTTGATTTAATAAAATATGAACACTGAAATAAGAGAAATCATCAGTGTTAATAAATAATTACCATAATGTAATCTTACTTAAAAAAATTATATAAATAACAAATTAATAACCTAAGAAATAAATGTAAATCGGTGAATTTCTTTTGTTTCAGTATTCAAGTTTTCTTAAATAACTGCTAATTAAAGCTTAGAAACTACATCGAATCAATACTAAAACATTGACCATTATAAAAAAGTAAAAAAAATATGATAATACCAGGTGATATTTAAAATTTTTTATCAATTCTTGCCATGAAATTTTGACGGCATGTCTTAGTTTTAGTGTAAAACAACATCAAGGAATGCAAGGACGCACTTTTCACATGCCGTCCATATTTTATGGCAAGAGTTAATAAAAAAATTAAAAATCGTTCGGTATAATGTAAGAAAAGTCTGTAATCAAATATGAACATTAATATTATTCATCTGTTTTCTAAAATAGAGGCGCTGTGTTAAAAAATATTAATGTTATTAATTAAGATTGTAGTTATTATAATATATATTGTATTTATATAAATTATGTCACAGATCTCTCCAGGTAGGTAATTATACTCCTGGTGTGGACAAAATTTATATGTTTATTCAACTATTGAGTGACAACAAAATATGACTTAGGCCAGATTTTACAATCGTCGGATAAATTCAGAATAACACTATTCTTTGAATAACGTGATATTATAACAACGGAGTAAATAAACAAATACTAAAAATATCGCTATCATTGCAGCGCTAGGATTAGTTGAACGTGATGAATGAAATCAGCATTGGCACTGTGAGCAATAAAATGTAAAATGGTTGGGGTACATTGAAAGCCATTATAATTCTTTAGTGAAACTTATTTTTTTTTATTCACAAACCTGGAAAGCATTTCGGAGTCCGATTCTTGTATCAAAGAAAGCAAACTGTTGAAACTCAGCTTCAGCTTCCTCAAACAAAGCATTTCGTATTAATTGCCCCAAAGACAGATTCAGGTCGACTTGTGCTTTACCAAACAAACGAGACGCTGTGTTGCTTTTTGAAAGACCTGATACATTCTGCACTCGATTTGATAATTCTAATACAACTGGATCTGAGACAAATTAAAAATATTTTACACAAATATAATTCACTTCTTTCTTATGTTACTTTTTCCAGTTTCTAATCGCACAGCTGAACTTCCGGCTGTTGTAGCAGTCAACTGAATTCTCTGAATACGTATCACAAGCGAAAATAAAATTCTGTTCAGAGTCGATGGTTCCTCACTGTCTTCAAGCCATAGTGGAACAGGTCTTTCGCCACCATATACTTTCTGTACAACCTCGTTCACTTCCTAGAGCAAAACAAAATGTAACAAAATATTTTGTTTTGGATTGAATATTACAACCTTCATGAACACTTTCTGCACGAAAACGAGATGATTCAATAAATCAGTGGTGAGGCTGTGCTCAAACACGCCAATGTCAGCGTTGGCACTTAAATAACCGCCCTGCATAAAAACAACCCCTTCTGGACCTCCATGCAAATCATTTCTCAAAGCACTAGAAGTGCCTTCAGGGATGTATTCGGCAGAAACGTGAATGGCTGGTAAAGCAATACTGGCCTCTGATGGTAAATTTGCTTCAGTCACCTGCAATAATTATTTTAATCAAAAAAGCTCGTCTAATCTCGTTCTATAAATCATACTTGCAACTTGGTGGTGAAACTTAACGTGTGATGGGGTAAATCCACCGTAAACTTGGCTTTACTTCCTGTGGTACCTGTGCTGTTCACTTGATCCATTTTATACTGGGCCTGTAGTGAGGGTAACAAAGCTGCTGTAATACTTAGACTCTGCAGTATTACAGAAAATTGCATAACCAGCGGTTGTAGTAGGCCTTTACCTCCAATGTTGTTCCGAACAAAAGCTGGAGACATGTGTGGTAAATTCTTTGTATGGTGGTTCGGTGAATATGTCTGTGCTTGTTCATCTTCATTTTGTAAACGTGACAATCTACTGGACGTCCTCGTAACTCGTAGTTCCTAAAATCGCAACAAACTTGTTGAAACTGAAATATAATTTGTTCCTCACATATAAGATTTTCCAGATAATTGATAATTGATGATTGATTGATAATTTCCAGATAAAAATATCTTAAAAATCAATTTCACTCTTTACCTGACTGCTTCTACTTTGTTTTTTTTTTCTACAGTTTTCAACTTTCTGCTTTTAATAATTTTTCAATATTTATGAGAATGGAGAATTTATTTTAGAAATAAAATTACTAGTCCCTGAATTCGGCGTCAGAACACCGTGATTCTAACGAAGGTAAGAAAAATTGCAATACATATTTGATATTTCCCTTCAAAATGTAAATTGAATTAAAAACTATCTGGAAAAATGATCACTACATCCAAATCGTATCTGCGGACCAAAAATTTCTTGTTTTAGATTTTTATTGTAGAAATTGAACCAAGTCTTGTACAAGAAATCCCTTAAGGCATAAGTTTACATATTTCGTGGCCCACTCTCGTCCGTTTCCAATTAATCGTATAGTAATAAATTGAACCCAGTTGTTAATAAAAAGCTCTTTTTTCTTTGTTTTTTTTTGCGAACTTCTTGCAGTTATTTTGAAGAAATAATTGAAAATTGCGCGTTATTTGACAAGTACAAATGACAAAGAGAAAATAAAATACTACCATGTAAGGCAATTGAAACTAAATCCTAGAAAATGTTTAAAAAAACAAAATATAGTCGCATAAAAACGGACATTAATCAAAAGTTAAGTCCGGAATAAATGCAAAATGTTAATCTACAATTTCAATTTTTTCGTGAAATCTAAGGTGAGTTATTAAGTGCCCCTTCTTCCATAACTCATTTAGAGTTTCATGAGGAGATTCTACCTACTGAGCACTACAACCTAAAATTATTTTGACATATACAGAGTGTTCCGTAAAATATTAGCAGTATGCAGCATTCTGTACTTTCTCATAGAAAGACATAACACTTGATCATCTAAACAGTAGCACATAAAATAGTTATATTTTTTTATAGCGAACGTTAAAGTATGCTTTGTCTAGCTTAAAACAGTGGATAAAACGGAATTTTAACAGCAAGGGTAGATAAAGTAACACTTTAACAGCAAGGGTAGATAAAGTACTATAATTTTGTTATTTGAATTAATGAATATTACAACTTAACCATAGCAACAACCCACATTAGTTACTGGGATTATGATCATACAACGCGATTTTGACACATGATTGCTCTTTTTATTTTTCTGCAAAATTGTTTCAATTGTTCGATATAAAAAAAATAGGATGTTACATACGACGCACAGTGGTCTACATTTAATTTTTACGGGGCCATCACTTCCATCAAATTAAAATGAGCGCAAATTTTGTATTTGTAGTAAAAACTGTTGTGCTAAGGGAGTATTGTAAATGTGAAACATCATAAATATGTTTGTTTCTGGAATATTAAAATATATTTTATGCTACATGGCGTCCAAAATTGCAAAAGTACATATCAATAAATAAATGTGCTATAAGTATTTTATGACGTTCACAAATTCGGAGGTTTTTAGTGTTCTCACTTTATTCATCAAAGAGAAAAGTCACAGTTCTTAGGTATTGCGAGTAAAAATTTAATGAGGAAAGCAAAATGACATAGAATCTTCCAACAAAGGATAATGAAACGAATTCTAGGAAAACTGTAAAATGTATCTTAAAATATTAAACTACAAACTATTATATGTACTCTTCGTTCTCAGAAGACTGTAACTCTTCTTCACTGCAGGCAGTCCTCTAAATCAGTCACATACGTTAGGCAATTTCTGGAACCTCAAGTAATTGTATCACTTCTTTCGGTAATTTATTAACCTTCCTCTTAGGTAGAAGTCTGAAGCTCGATATCAGCGGATCTGATGATATCAGGAGCGCATGTAAAAGATCTTCAATATTTTCTTTCCTACCGATTTTTCGAGTGTTATGTTCTCGAAAATATCGACATTCTTTATGCCTCGCTTCTAAGGCCTCCTCACTCAATTGACCTATTGGAAGCAGTAAAGTGTCCAACACATCAGCTCCGTGAATTAAAATCTTGTGAACACTAGCTGGTATTTTATACCATGAATAGAGTTTCACAAATAATTTAGCAGTGTCAAAGGCATACTTTCGGAATGAGTTTGCGTTTAACTTATAACCACAAGATATTACTTGTAAAATTATTGAAAATCGTGATATCAGGTTTTCATCCACTCCAGTTATTTCTGACGCTTCTCTAGAATTAAAAAAAAATCGCCGGGCTGTATTACCGTCGTTCGTGCTTCCACTGCCGTGTTTTACAACATCCACAAGAAGTCCTGTTTTTTCTCGAAATTTAGAAATTATCTGACGATCACCACGAATTTGCCAAATTTTCAAAGGTAATCGATAAGAAATATGTAGTACACATTCAAAAAATCGAATATGTGCATGCAGAGTCGATAAGCCATATTGAAATGTGTTTATATTGCAAGGTCTTTTCATAACAGCTGTCAAGTTATTCATCTCTTTTGGAGTCGCTTTACAAATATAGCAACTTTGTGTAGATGGATTCTCTGATAGCGTGTTCACTATTTTTCCATCAAGCATAGTTTTTAAAAGCGTATGTTGAATTTGAATACATATATCATCAATTTCTAAAAATGTCGGTGTTAGCTTTAAAATTTGGTTTTCAATATATTCATTTTCCTGTTGGATGATGTCGATCATAACTGAAAATATGGTCACAATCACGGTTGCAATCGATCATAACTATACACATATCGACTCTCGATATACAGCTGTGGCCTTTCTATTAGCCACCTTAATTTTTTTTTAATTTTAAAATATTCAGACTGTTTGATTATAAAGATCCCAAGCTGGAACTCATTTATTTTTGTTCAAACATCCAATAAAGTAAATATATTCTTAAAAGGGACATTCTTGAGAATGAAGTATAAAGATATTTTTTTTGTCTGCACTGTGTAGGAGTGATGACGTCATCGACATTTTTTTAAATGGCACGATAATATTGTTTTACGAAATATGATATGAAATTCTTATCTCTTTTCAACCATATAAAATTTGCATATCCTTAGTTAAAAAAAAATTCGAGAAAACTTAAAAACAAAATAACACCAAAATGATTTTACTAAAATTTGTTACATTTTAACTAGTTTGTAAATAATTGTATCTATAATGCTGGTAATGTCAAACTGTCTTCATAAAAAATGAAAATGTTAATGAAGCAGCCGAAATGATAGAGGTTTACTAAAAAAGCAGAAAAAATAGTACCTTCAGCAGCTTTACAGTTATTTGTTATAAATTTATAATTTTCTGCAATTTTTTCATTAGTCTTTGGTTGCTTGATTTATACATGTTTTTATGAACACATTAATAATAAATAAATGTAAAGCTACTGCACTATTTTTACTACCTGCGTAGCAAATCTCTGTCATATCGGTTTATTCATTACCATTATTCATTTCTTACGGACAGATTGACATTAGCGGTATTTTAGATACAAAGTAATTAAAATATAATAAATTTCATTAAAATTATTTTGATGTTATTTTGATGTTATTTTGTTCTACTTATGGCCTACAAGAAATATTAGCATAGTACATTAAAGTTAAACCAGTGAAGTTGTGTTTTTAAGTTTTCTCGAAAATTTTCTTAACTAAGGATGTACAAATTTTATGTGGTTGAAAAGAGAAAAAAATTTTATATCATATATCGTAAAAAATATTATCGCGCTATTTAAAAAAAATGTCGATGTCGTCATCACTCTTATACAGTGTATTTGTATACTTCATTCTCAAGAGAACAACATCCCATTTAAGAATACATATACTTTATTGGGTATTTGAAAAAAAAATAAAGAGTTACAACTTGGGGCCTTTATAATCAAACAGTCTGTGTACTTCAAAATTTAAAAAAATCAAGGTGGCTAATTCAAATGGCCACAGCTGTATATCTGGAGTCTATATGTTTATTAATAAATTTTGTACAATTAATTACAAACACAATCAACAGACTGTATTGTGTAACCACCTTGCACTTTTATTAATTTATTAAAGCTCTCTTCGAAGAATACTCTCCACTAAGTGGTCTCACAGCACATGTATAATTTTATTCCACTCCTCGCAGATCTTTTTTAAACCTTCTTTGCTAGCACACACGTGTTTAGGTACCTATTTCTTTAAAATCTGCTAATCTGGCGATTGTAAGAGCTATGTCGGAACTTGCATGTTAATTTTTTTCAAGCCATTGCATCACCACGCGAGACTTATGACAGGATGTCTTGTAGAAAATAACAACTATCGATCCCACTTCCTAGTAATGTCGTATTTAACTAAAGTCATGATTAAAATAAACAATAAACTGAAAAGCATAACTATGGTCCCGCTCCCAATTTTATTTATTTTTGTCTAATTGTGAAAATCAGAAACCAATTCAGAAGTATTAAGAAACAATTCATACAATTTTATTAAGAATAATATTGAAACAGTGCATAATTATAGCCCCTAGGTAAATTTCAAACAAAAATTAACTATTTAATAATGGGTTGGTCTTTCATTTTTTATGATTAACACAAAAATTCTTGAAGACGTGGTTTCCACCAAATTATTCAATATTTCGGGCTCTAAATTAATCCAAACTTCTTCTAATGCAATGTTGAGTTCATTACCAATGGTATATTGTTTATTCCCCAAAGGTTTTCTGTTGGGTTAATGTCTGGGAAACAGGAAGGCCAGTCAAATAATTCTATATTTCTTCTTTCGAACCAAGATATCGATTCCCTATGCATTCTCTTTGATGAATTGAATTCGGATGGGACTACAAAATCGTGTGGATGAAGAACGAGGATTCAGCCAAATAATTTCTTCAGACAAGTCAGTTTTTGCTATCATTTTCAATGGGACTATTGACGTCAGCAACAAATCAGAATCTGTCATATCTGAGCTCTCCGAAACTTGTTTGTAGGTTGAATGCCCAGAACTCCCATCAAAACCCCATTTATAAATAATTTGGAATACAGTTACATTACAATCGTTTACTACGCGTGTGATGATTTCTTTTTGAACTATTGTCAGACGATTCAAAATGTGGTCGAGAAGATTTTGTAATTTTACTTCGCCTGTCGTGTTAGTGATATTTATATTCTTGGGATAGCACGCATTTTTTGCTGTCAATATTTTATCATAGGATGGGTATATATCACAGTTCCTATCTTTTGCTCCTCTTCTCAATTGCAAGTACTGAAATTTTGTCAATTTTGAATCAATTATCAATGCCAAGGCCTCTTCGGGAGTATATGTTCGAAAATTCTTCTTTGTATCTGTAATTTTCTTTAGTGTGGTTAAAGATTGGGGACTTGCCTCTGTTACTTTTTAATAAAATGAGCAACATTTCTCTTTCCGCTTTTTGTAAAATTTGTTTGGGCAGCATAAGCAAGTTCCTCGGGACTGTGAGTTGCTACCAAACTCTTAGTACGTCTTCTTTTTGTTCGGATACTGGTTGCAGAGAATTCTTTAACGGTTCGCTGATGACGAGTGGGTGTTCAAACACACATTGTCTAGTTTGAAATTTACAAATACTTTCCGTAAGCCAATATTTATTTTTATTTAAAAAGCTTTTCTTGTTTCTTCCACTTGCTTTCCAACAAAGTCGAATTTGATGCGAAAACACGGATATTGTATTTACAATTTGTTCTTTTGAAATATCAGGTACTCTTGACATAATAAAAGAAACCATCTGTTTCCTTACTTTGGTAGTATTTGCCCGAGAAAGAAGCTTTTCATTGAAAAGAAATTCAAATGCATCTACTGCACCTTACAACAAGAAAGTTACGATTAATAAACTATAACTTCCGCACATCCACGCACATTGAGGGTCACATTTTTAAATTTGTGGATAAATGTGTATCAAAAAGAGGCCACATTTAGTCCGATTTAAAGTGTACTTTTTTTCCACTCTAATAAAATGTTCAACAATTAATGATTCATTTATAGGTTATAGTGCTCAATAGTGAGAATCTCCTTGTGAAAGGAAAAAATTCTATCTCGTTCTCTAAGTGAGCTATGGAAGAAAGGGCGCTTAATAACTCACCTTGTATATTATCACCTTACTTTCAAATCCTCCCAAGTACATTTTACAAACATGAAATTTTAAAAACTTGCCTGTTATAAAACCGCACATGTCTGAGAAAAATTGTGCGTCTTGTTCACTATTAAAACCTAACAATAGGCTTTAATAACTTATTTGTTAGGCTTTATTTTATCCAAAGTTTGTAAAGAACTTCATTTTTTTAAATGTACTTAGAATGTTTTGAAAGTAAGGGACGATATGCTACTTTATTAAATTCAGTGATTCTAATTACTAACTAAATTAAAAGTAATTAATTTTTCATTCGAAATTTTAAAACTTTACTATGTGCACACATAGGCTTTATATAACTGTAATTTCTATATGGTGTACTGATGAAATACAAAACAAAAAAGAGAAAAATCCTAAATTTAAATTTACCTGCAATGTTGAGCTTAGTTGTTTGCTCCCTCTAGTTACCATGCCGTGCAATGCAACTGGATGCTGAGGAATATCGATGTTAACAGCTCCGACTGTTAATAACCCAGAGTTTTTATCCTTTGATTTCTTACTCACGCTCGAGTATAAAACCTGTGATTTACCAACCGTTATCTTTACGATAGTTCTAAAAACAAGGCTCATAAATTCTAGAATTTCATGAGGAGATAATTGTTTACTGTTGGTTGGGTGCAACGCCCTCTAGCAGGACGATCATCGTTCGGCCCACTTGTCCTGTGAGTGAGCACTCTAGCGACATGGGCGAGGATTTCTTGCGGCAGGTCAAACTCGAATGCAAACTGGTTATCTCTGCTTCTAACTTTAGCCCTGACAGGGTTGCCAATAATCTTGTTCTATGAATGCGTGCAACGCCGAACACCACAAGTTTTGCTTGATCTTTAGAGTGAGTGCCTAAAATGTACTTTTTAAAGTAAAAAAAAAACACACACACACACACAAGTGCTCACTGTAATCACGACGAGGCAATGGTGTCGAATTCTCAACTTTTTCGATATTTTCAGATGACCGTACCTCAGTTAGTATATCATATTTTCTGTTGCCTTTGTAATGCTCTGAAATGTCAACAGCTCCAACTGAAAATCTAAAAAATGTCTAATTTATTAAATTTCTTAATTTTAAGGTGAAGATCTCACCTGTGCTTAATAGTTTTTGTATCTGGCATGTTTGCGTAGAGTTCCAATAAATGGTAAATAGTCTTCCAACAACGTCCTGTGCTTTTGTCAGATAAAACAGTGCCATGTTCTAGTGCAGATCCGGATGGACTGCTCATTGTGAGAGGCGTGCCACCTCCTTCACTTAAATTAACATAACCTGAAACAATTGCATTTTCATTACCAAGTGATTTTTTTATCAACTCTTGTCATGAAATCTGGACGGCATGTCTTAGCTTAAATGAAAAGTACGCCATTGCACTCCTTAATACTGTTTTACAGTAAAGCTAAGATATGCCTTTCAAATTCCATGGCAAGAGTTGATAAAAATGTTTAAAAATCACCTGTTATATTAGACGCCTAATATATAATAACAAAAATAACATGTATGCAAAGATCTCAATTATAGACAAAGTTAATAATATCTTGTCAATAAAATTAATTTGCATATTATCCAAATTAACTTTTAATAATAATAATAATTTAATAATATACCAATGAGGTCATTATCTACGAGGATGATTCATTAATTATTGTCTTCAATACACTTAAGTTCTTTTCTCGAAATAGATAAAAATAATAGTCATTTTTCTGGATGTTTGACAACGTATCCCACACGGTCATAAAAACAGTTAATTGCCTTACTTGCTCGATACTAATTGTAGATTTGTATCCTTTCATTCGTTGGTCTTGCCAGCATTACCTATGCGCTTACCGTGAGTAAATGAAGGACAAGCTGAATGAAACTGGTGTGGAAGTGAAATACAGATATTAGCTGCGTTCATTAATTTAACTCCGCTCACTCTTGGAGTATATAATTGCTCTTTCTCACTCACGATTTTTAACCTATTTTGATTTATATTATTTCCATGACAACAAATCATCTTTTCATGATCCATATTTAAGTAGGGTCAGTGAGTACATAATAGTAAGAGGTCTAATCCTGTGTTAAAAATGCGTACACCTGATCTGAGTCCGTTCATAGCTGCAATGACTGACTTCATTCGTAGATGGCGACAAGGCAGATAACTAAGAAAATGCGGGAAGGTCAAATTAAAGATCTTACAAAGAAGCGCCAGTTTTGAGACATTCCCGTTCTTGTTATTTTCCCTCAATTATTCCCATCGGGCTCCCTTATTACCAAAACATAAACAAACGATCCCTGTTGTAAGCATAGGCTAAGTGATTTTCAAATTAGCTGATTATACCATGTTACAAAATTAAACTGTATATTCTATCATTAATCTTCCCAACTGTCACTTGACGTCTTTAAACTACAGAAGACGCCACAGTTATATTTAAAATGGTTTATAATAAATGCGATTATTATAACTGTACTAATAATAGAAGAAAAATTTACATTTCTTTAAATTTCCAAAACATAATGCAATATGTAAACAGTGGATTATAAATTGCGGAAATGTGATATTATTTGATTTACCAGAAAATACTATTCATGACAGAGTAATTTGCGAAAATCATTTTTCGGAGGCTAGCTTCATGAATGGTTTGCACAAAAGATTAATCAAAACAGCTGTCCCCGAACATTCAGAATTATCTGCAGTGGTAAGTATTATTTATTTATTTATGTAAAATATTATACCTCTAACTAGCGGCCACCAAAATTGGTTTAAAATATGACCGTTATATGGGGATGGTCATTATTAAGAGTGTTTAGAATACGTAAATGAAAAAAAAGTCTTATATATTTATATGCTTTTTTATTAAAACATAAATTCAGACTAAAACCAACTACGTAGGTAAACACCCCGTAATCGGAAATTTATGAAAGATAATGATGAGGGGTAAATTTGCAGGCATCTTTCCTTTTATATCGTTGTCTTTCTAAAATTGTTCGCACTCGAATCCTTTGAACTCAGCGCATGATCCGGGAATCGAGTGTATACCTATCTTATCTTCTACGGTGTTTCAAAGTAAAATATAATCGTAAATTATTTTCTTTGTTTTTAAGGATGTCCCCCCCCCATACTGAATATCAAGCTGAACCATCAACTTTTTCAAAACGTAATGTTCAAAAACAAAATTTTTTGAAATGGTCGCCTGACTTCTCTGAACTTGGAAAAACCCTAATTAAATTACAATTTCATCTAAAAAGAAAAATAACATATACTGAACAGGAAATCAAACTCGCTTTATCTTTAGATTATAAGTCGCCTTCTGTGTACAAATTTCTTCGTACGAATATAAAGTTGAAATTACATCTGTTGAAACTATTAGATGCTGGATGAAAAAATGTTTCATAATTGAAACGGGATTCAAGACAAGACTATTAGAAAATTTAAAAATAAAAGTGAATACCATGACACCGCAAAAAAAGAATGTGTTATCGTTTTTGATGAAATGTCTATTAAAAAATGTTTGATGTATTCTCCAACATTAGATAAAATTGAAGGGTTCGAAGAGTTGAATGTTCTTGGTACGTCGAATGAATATGGTACACCAGCTTTAGTATTTATGGCTCGAGGATTAATTAATCAATGGAAAATTCCAATTGGCTATTTCATATCAGCAGGATCTGTTGTTAAGGGCACCGACTTAAGACGAATACTTTTCAAGGGGTAGTATTTTATTTTCTTTACTTCAAGAGGTGTATTCGCGTCCAAATTTACATACATACATTGTAAAACATTTCCCTTCAATTTTAATTTTGGCTGAGTTACTTTTCAAATTTATTTTGTTGATCTCTCTGATTTGAATTGTCACAATTTGGCATATGTTAAAATGACATGAAATTAAATCTGTCTAATTTTACCATGATGGCCAATCTACTAGCTCAAAATAAAGGCATACGATGGTAAATAGATAAAAAATGGATTATAAATATTAGTTATTTTTGCGAAGCGATTTTTTTGCATTTGAGAATGAAATTAGTAAAAATTATATCGCGTAAAAGAAACATAACTCGTATTTCCGTTCCCAGCTGTTAAACGTGTAATAAAATGAAATTGAGGCGCTTTCCAATTACCAACTCTAAGCACCTGAACTGATCTGATCCGAGCTACACTTTAGAAATCGTAATGGGAACGCTAGCAAGCGTCAATTGTGACGTATATGTCAAACTGACCATGTGCGCGCCACATGTATTCCCTTTCCCCACCCTTTTGGTGCTCGAAACGCAAACGATATGACAGGTGCTCGAGGGGAAGAGGGAAATCAAAACTGATCAGTTCAGGTGCTTCACGCTCTTACAATTGGAACGCTTCGGATCATCTCCGGACTAGTCCCGAGTAGCACAAACGTGTAATTGGAAAGCGCCAATTGTGTACAGGCAAGAAGTCAGTAAAATAATAATCACAAAATTTTATAATCCTAATATAATACGCAGTGCTGCAGCTTGGCTTTTATGGTAATGTTTTAATTAATTATAATTATAAACTGTTCCGAATAATTTTTTATTTTTTTTTCGTAATCTGTGACATCCATTCTCTTACGCATCCTTTTTTCGCGGAACAATAGTCAGTTAAAGTTAAAATAAAAGGCAAAGAATCTATGGTTTCAAAGAATGATACAGAAAATGTGCCATCCAACTTACAATTAAACAACATACCTTTAACACTTTTCCCTGTGGAGCGTAGTTTCTGCGCAAAACTTTGGGGTCGAGACCTCACACTCGGAGATGGAGAAATTATAGGCTTTGACTGTGACAGAATGGAACTTGGATCGGATATTTTCAGCGTGAGCTGCTTGCCATCACCTGTTGCATTAGCATCTTGCAGATCAGTCGCTAAAAAACCATTAATATGTTCTTGCTCATAGATAATAATAAAAGAATCTTACTCGATGTTGAATGATGTTTTACATCAACATGATCACTGTTACTTGTTTTCGGTCGTCGAATTTCAACTGGCTGTTGTTCACGCAATTCATTCTGTGTGTCTTTCACATTCTGATACATGTTGCTTATTTGATGTAAGAGCCGAAGCAAAGGCATATTAACTCGTTGAGATATATATCGGACACCTATGATGTATTCAATTTGAACTCAGGTGAAAAATAAGAAAATACTTGAAAGCTTACCGACATTAAAATGTAACACTGTACTGGTGTGGTTCTTAAGCTGTCCTCTAGATATATAAAGGACATTCTTAGTTTTTATCATGTCATTCACAGCCATGTCTGTCATTCTGTCTAATTCTAATTCAACAGAGATTTTTTCGCATACGAAAGCAGGACATTCATCTACAAACAAAACAAAAAAATTATGTTAAGAGTACTATTTTTCATTTGAATTCACACTGAAGCTCACCTGCATTAATATCAAGAAACAATCTTGCTTTACTTTTGTTTTTCCCACGTTTCTTGTCTACCTTCCCATGTTCAGATACGACTATATCTATTTTCATTGTATCCATATTCCCAATGAGTGATAAGTTTGAGCCAAGGGCATCCAATGAAGTCACATCATTCCCAGAATCTAAACCAAGAGAATGAAAGCTTAAACTGTATATGAATTAACAGAGATTATTACTCTCAGCCATTGCTGTCAGCTTCAACTGCTGAGGCATGACCCCCAAACTAGAAAGCAGGGGTTGAAAAATTAAGTTTGCATCGAGAAGTCTCCACGAGTCATTCAAGTGATATAGGGGCATCGAAATTGCTTGATTTTCTCTGACATAAGGCCCTTCACCCGATGATTCGGTTTGCAAAGTATCGATCTTCGACTCCATGCATCCTGAAAATAAAAAATGGAAATGACTGTGAAGGGTTAAGAGTAATGAAAATTATTGCCTTCTAAAGTCCCGATGGTATCTTGCTTTGCCATCCAACTATAAAGGTCTTCTGATGAGTGCATCCGCCCCACAGTTTTGTGGGAAGGACTTGATGGTAAATCTGGACTTGAGTGACTGCAAATGCTCGGATCTGATCCTAAATTTACAGCAACACGGTCTTCACGTAAAGTCCCATAGCCTTAAGTAATAGCCATTCAGCAATCTCCATTTTATAAACCAAAAATACTTACCGTTATTATCGTCGTGGATTTTTTTCTGTGCAAAAGGATTAGTGCTGTTCAGCAGTGGTAATACGATGCTTGCCCTACTGCTTGAAGGTACTTGGCTATGTTGTAAGCTCTTTTTTCTTTTCTTCTGCGAAACTGCAAAATCTATGTTAAACATATTAAAACACGCACTTTAAAACTGAACTTACTGGGAGGGCTGGGAGATGTTAAAAGGCTTTCGATGCCTGGCCCAACTATAGCAACTTGAGGTGAGAGTACCGAGTTTTCCATGTAGTTGCTTATCCTGGGGGAATGTAAATCTAAAGCTGTTTCTTTCGTTGATAGGCCTAATACATAGAAGGAGGACAGATTAAAGTAAAATTCCATCAAGAAATGTCTACCATCGGATTAAAACATTTTATTTCGGTATCAGTGAAGCATTTCCATCTCACATAAGAAAAGAATCTAGTGATACTAAAAATCTTCTTTAAAAAGTTAATAAGCAAATAATAATGTAACAAATATTTGTAAAAATTTAAGGTCTCAATCAGCTATGGAAAATTTAAGTCTAAGATTCAATATCCGTGGTGTTTTTCTTGTTCATAGAATCATATACACCGTTAAATTTCGCTTGACTTTTTCATTTGGCGTTGGTCAACATTCAAATTGTTTGAAAGTTAACAGTTTTCACTCTTGTAAATGTACACTCGTAGCTAAATAAATCGTCACGATCTGAAAGATTCGTAACCCTTAACGGCAGACTGAGTGTGGAAACGATAGTCGTTCCTCCCATTGCAATCAATAAGCGAGAGGTTAGCATGCAGGAGTGACGATTTTAATGGCCACCACTGTGCACTTAAGGCCAAATTCTGAAATCGGTAATACGTGCGGGCGTCAATTTATAAATTGGTCTTTACAGACATTACATTATTTACCGTAAAACTCTACCATTTATTGTCCAACCACTATTTATTACATAATTCCACACTGGTAATTAATTTTCATATTTTTCTAATGTTTTCAAAAATAAGTGTTCATTGCAGTACATCATTGAACACAGAAAAAGTTCTTTCAAAATTTTAAAATCTTAGATTCAAAGGGTTAACTACACCTCCCTCTCACTTCTCTGAAATAGTTTGAATAGTTTCGTTCATTCTTATTTGCTTTTGTTTAAAGTTTCAAATTTATTGTTAAAATAAAATAAAATGGTATTTTTTAACTGTAATGTTTATTTTTTTCTGACAACTTGTTATATATATCTGTCTTACGAAAAACGTACCACGGGAAAGGGGATTACCGATCATGTTACAACTTTTGAATAAGTACGATGAATCACAGTTCAAAAGAACATGATTTGCTTAAAACTTACAGATTTGATTCGATTAATTTGAGCAAAAGAAAAGCCCTTATGTTGCCAAATACGAATGATCACCTAGCTACGACCCACAATTTTTTTTTTATACTAAGCACCTGTACATTAGAGTCAAGTTGGCAACAATGTGTACTAAAATCATAATTATGAAATTAAAAATAAACTTAACCGTTTCATTTGACGTCTATATTTCATTGTGATACCAACAAAAATGGCACCTCGTCTACTCTGGTGAAGACACCGAGTGAATGGAAATTACATTTGATTACAGACTTTTATTACATTATACAGTGTACTCTCTCTTAACGAGCACTCCTCATACGCGGACACCTCTATTAAGCGGAAATTATTTTCTTGGGAACAGCAAAAATTTTTATGGCAAAACGCTCTCTCTTAACCAGACTCCCTATTAAGCCGACAAATTTTGAGGGACCAGAGGTGTCTGCTTGTGAGAGAATACACTGCAATCATCATATTTTTCTTGTAATACAGTTCTTTTACTTTGTTGTAATTAACAATGTTGATTGATGTAAGTAGTTCCTAAGCTTATAATTGTCTTTATTAACATTATTTAATAAAATCGAAATACTAAGGGTCAAGATATCATCTCCTATTAAAGTTATTCGACCAATAACTTGATTTTTCAAAATTGTCGATTGATTTTTTATGAATTGTTTCCATGGTCGTTATTCATCTAATAACTATTAGTCACTTTATTAAGAGATGATATCTCCGCCCTAAATCAAAAGAAATCTTCAGTGTTAGTAAATAATTACCTTAATGCAGCAATTTCCAAACTGGGAGGCGCGTCTCTCTGAGGAGGCCCGGACTGGTGCAAAGGGAGGCGCGAAAAGTTTATTTATAATGTAATCCACTTATCATTTTAAAAATGTGTTAATTATTTTGCAAAATAAGATTTTTTTAAAAGGGGCCGTAACATAAAATCTAGAAACCAGTGCCTTAATGTAATATTCTTTTACTTAAAAAGATTATACAAATAATAAATTAGTAGCTTAACAAATAAATGGAAATCGGTGAATTTCTTTTGTTTCAGTATTCATGTTTTATTAAATAACTGTTAATTAAGATAATTTATATATATATGTTCGTATTTCGGCAGCTAAGCTGCCACCTTCAAGTTAAAAGTACCAAGTTAAAAGTACTTCATAAAATCTAACAACCAACTAATCATATTCATAATTTATAAAAATAATAATAATTAAAACTAAATGAATAAAAATAATAACAGAAAGAAAATAATATGTAATTATGTGAAATTAGATCATCAAAAACAGCCTACAAGTAAGAGCAAGTCAAATAACACAGAAAAAGTTCATTCTCCTGAAGAGAGTTCTTATTCTTTCGTAAGCATTTGATTCCTTATTATTTGAGACTGCCTGAAATATTTAAAAAAACTCCATTGAGTTTTTTAACTCTCTTTCGAAATGGTTGAATAATGAGCTCAGTGCACTTCTCAATCCTCAAGGTCATTTTTCGACAAAAAAATTCTATGGAGTTTATAAATAAGATTAAAAAAAATTTCTTTACAAGAAGGAGAAATTTTGGTCTCTCTTGATGTTCAATCGTTATTTCCCAGTCTGCCCATACCTGAAACACTAACTTATTTGCGGGAACTACTAACACTTAATAATGTAGATAACAGAGAAATTGTTAATGAACAAATTGAGCAGTGGGTTAGGGAAGGCATTGTACAACCATCATTTTCAGAGAACGCTAGTCCAATTGTGTTAGTTAGAAAGAAGGATGATTCCTACCGATTGTGCGTAGATTACCGTTCAATAAATAGAAAGATTGTCTAAGACCGCTACCCCCTCCCATTAATTGAAGATCAGCTTGATTTGTTACAGGATGCTAAACTTTTTTACGACTTTAGACCTAAAGAATGGGTTCTTCCATGTTGCAGTAGACGAGCACAGCCGAAAATATACCGCATTCATAGTACCTGACGGTCATTATGATTTTTTGAAAGTTCCGTTTGGTTTGTGTAATTCCCCTGCGATTTTCTAAAGATTTATAAATCTTGTATTTAAAGATCTAATTCGAGACCGAGTAATACTGACGTACATGGATGACCTTATAATACCAATATCAATAAACTGGCCCAAATGTCGATTTCTAATAGATGAAAAGAATTTTTGGGGCACGTGATCAAAGGTGGATGCATACGACCATCAGAGAGAAAGATAAAAGCTGTTATATCTTTTCCAGAACCCGAAAATGTCCGTCAGCTGCAAAGTTTTCTTGGTTTGGCGGAATATTTTAGAAAATTCATTTGTAACTTTTCCAAAATAGCTAGACCATTGACTGATCTACTAAGATCTGATTCGTGTTTCGCAGCATCAGCGAAGAACAAAAACGCCAACTGATTCCAAGGGAAAAGTCGTGCAAGTGTCTAAAACTATATGGACTGCCGAAAATACACACAGAAGGTGTTCTACTCAGGCCAATCGTCTGTTCCATCAGATCACCGTTGCAACAGCTAGCTAAGTTCCTGGCAAAACAGCTACAACCACGCCGAAGAAGCGGACTCTTTCGTGAAGAACGCAAGCCACTTCATCGAACGTGTAAGGAACATCACCGTTGAACCAGTGCATCTGTTAGTAAGTTTCGACGTTGTATCACTTTTTACTAACGTACCTACAGAAGAGGCAGTCGATATCATACAACGCAAGTATCAGGTCACAGAAGATACAATACATCTGACTAAGTATTGTCTGAAGATTACGCACTTCATCTTCAAGGAACAACGTTACAAACAAGTGGAAGGAGCACCTATGGGTTCACCATTATCGCCGATAATAGCCAATCATGGTAAACTTGGAAGTTAGAACTGAACAGTGTGTCACAGATTGAGGGGGCTACCATGGATAACTTTCTTATTAATGAAGATAGATATTAAATAGTTAAAGTTTCTCATTTTAAATGGACGCCATATTGGATTTTTATGCGATTAAATAGCATTTTTTTTTCTCGTTTCAACCGTGTATCACAACCCATATCTAAGAAATTATTTAAAAAACTTAATATTTTTATTTTAAATCAAGTAAGCGGGTTGCCTTTACTTATTACATACAAACTATAAAACATTACAAAACAATAATTAAAAAATTAATCTCCGCCCACAATCAGTTTTATATCCGTAGATACGTATTTCGGCAGATAAGCTGCCATCTTCAGTACACACACTACCAAATTAAAAAGCTCTTCATAAAATGTAACAAGCAAGTACTTATTCCAATTCAATAATTTTTTTTATTGCTCATTTCAATTTTATACATTTACTTACTTTATTATGTTATTATGTTTCATTTGAAATTAATAAAATAGCCCTTTAGAACAGACGGAACAACAAAACGATACGCCACTGATGTAATTTTGAAGGAGCATGACTACGAAGTTCTTAGATTGTGCCCTTACCATTGTCAATACAACTGAGATGGCTTGGGGGCAATATAAAGGGTTTTACAATAAGTACATAAATTCGCAACCATTATCGAAAGACAGGGTTGCAAATTATGGCGTGAGGCTATTTCAAAATGTATCCCCGACATGTGGTAAAATTTTTGTAATCATTGTGAAAAATTAATTTCGGAAGACTGGACGAAACATATGGAAAATTTTTCGTTTCAAAATATTCCTCCTTTCATTAAGAGAATCTGATTCAGAATCAGAAATTGATGATGAATCAGATTCTTCTATGGAATCAATGGAAGGGGAATAGAAAACATTTAATTTGGCATCAAAATTTTATAGTGTAGAATATACCATGTATATCTGTAAAATTTATATGCAAACTCCGGCGATCCTTTTAGCAATCCAAAGTAATACCAAGTATATGCACTGCCAATATAAGCAGGTTTTAGCAGAAGAGTATAAAGGTGTGCGTATTGGAGGGGTTAGTAGACAGAATTCTAAATGAGGTTCAGTGCATGGTTTGGTCGGGACAAATTATAAGACAGCAAGAAGATTCTGTTATTTAAACACCTGGAGTGCGTTCATAAATCACGCTCTAACGGGCGAGAGTTATACCGGGGCGTCTTAAAAGTGTTCATAAATGAAATTTGAAACACCCTGCACCTCGCCCTTGAAGCATTCAAAAAACAGAAAAGTGCAGCGTTCAGTGTACACTCTATGCACCCCGGTCAGGATGATCAGGAGCGCAGTAAATTTCGTCCGACATGCGCAGTATGTAATGTAATCTGTCATATGAGCAACCCCACTAAACACACACATATGTGATACATATATTTCTAAGATAATTGAGAGAACCAGGTTACATAACAAATTAATATGTCTGGTATCTAAATAATATGTATGAAATTTTTATATAAAATTCCTTACATAAAATAATTATGTTCGTATTCATAGTGCTTCCTTGAGGTTTCCTTCAATGTGGGAACCCTTAGAATGAGATTGTAGCAAGGCAGATGCATCATGACAGTACCCATTCAAAGGGGTACCTTATTGAAGCAAGCCTCAAGGAAGCATTATGAATACGGACGTTATTGTTGATGATATTTATATATAACATGTACCTAGGAAATGTTACATTAGTAACAAATTAATCTACATAATTTATACTTATTTTCACGATTATTACAATATGTAAAATAAAAATTGTGTATGGTACGAAACTTTAGTACATATCTTGTTTGTAGTACAAAAATCGTACTTTATCGGATGTTTACCGTTTACATAGGTAATAGGTACGTATTTCCCCGCCTTTTTAGTTTAGCAGTTAACGTAGCGGTCTGTGCTTTGTGTCAGTAGTGTTTGGATAGTTAACATTTTCCAGAAACAGAGTAAGCAATTGAATACATTTTATATTTATTTTTTGAAATTACTTTGTGTTTATTCTTCTTTGCAGGTAGTCGTAATAAGAAATAAGTGTCTATAACCCTAATTCTACTCTTTCGTTGTTTCTCAGTAAATGAAAAATGTAAGTATGCATATGATTAACATGAATGTAGGAAAACATAAACGTTTAACTAAACTTTTTTGTGATTTATCTCACCGGCAAAACGAACGAGGAGGTATACTTATAAATGGAGATTAATTAATTTAAAATTAAAATCTGTAATCTGTGATGCTCCTGCACAAGCATTCATAATAGGGGTAAAAAATCACACAGGATATTTCAGATGCTCCAAATACACTGTAGAGGGAGATTACATACATAATAGAGTAATATGTTTGGATATGGATAGACCATTACGTACTGACAATTCTTTTATAAGTCGATTACAGCCTGAACATCACATTCTATATTAGAAACTTAAATACTGGCATGGTTTCTCAAGTACCTTTAGATTACATGCATTTAGTATGTCTCGGCGTAATGAAAAAAATAATTCAATTTTGGGTGAAAGGCAGTTTAGATGTAAGATTAACATCTGAGTCACTAGAACAACTTTCAAATAAACTTCTTGCTTTACGTCAGTGCATAAGTAGTGAATTTGCTCGTCGTCCTCGTTTATGAGCAGACGTGGAAGGCAACAGAATTTCGTCAATTCCTATTTTACACAGGAATTCTACTATTAAAAAATACACTACAAAAGCAAAAATATCAACATTCTCTTTGCCTTAATGTAGCATCAAGGATTTTGGCGGACAATACATTTTGTTTCACATTGAACGAATATGCTAACAGTTTATTTAAATATTTTGTTAAAAAATATGCACTTATTTATAGGAAACATCATGTTTGCCATAATGTGCACAATTTAATTCATATTAGCAATGATGTGATGTTACATGGACCTCTAGACACATTTAGTGCTTTCAAGTATGAAAACTATATGCAAAAGATAAAATCAAAACTTAGAACATCCAGTAAACCACTGGAACAACTTAATAACAGATATATGGAAAGTTTAAATAATTGAAATACTACTCCAAAAACACAAACTTATCCACTTCTTATTCAAAAAAATGGTGTGCTCTGTGCAATAAAATTTTCGTCTTTTACGTTATCGCTAAAAGAAAATAATTGCATCTTAAAAGATGGACAAATTACGAGTATTACTGAAATGAAATTTGTAAATAATAAAGTATTACTCAAAGGTTTCAAATATTTAAATACTTATTCATTTTTTGAAAAACCCTGGCCTTCTATAGCTTTGGGAATAGTAGTTATAAATGATGCATTAACTGAAGCAATAGAATTTACTGCGGATGATATGGATAAAAATGTTTAAAGTTGGATATCTCTAGTCATGAATTTTTAATTGTTTCATTATTACATAATAATTAAATATGTATGTGTAAGTACAGGGTGTTCACGGTTCTGTATTTAAAAAGAAGACTTACTTATTTTAAGACATAGAACATAAGGTCTTTAGAAAAATTGCATTGGATGTTAAAGCCAACAATCCTGACTACTTCTAAGACTTAAGGCCATAGCGTTTTCAGTTTTTTGAAATAGCATGGCACTTTTATGTCGGATTTTAACAGACATTTCAAATCTATGTTTACTTTTGTATAAAGTTTACCACTACAAATGACAAAAATTACGAAAAAAAAAGTGAAAAATTGTTACAATTTCACAGGTTTTCTAATAATGATTGTGTTAACTTTTTGAACTCTTTTGAAAGTCTATCAGATGGCAATTTTAGTGTCTTTACTTTGTTATTGTTTCTGCCTAATATCTAATCAAGTAAACTAATAATAATTAAACTTGATGTTAGTTATCTGTAGTATGAAGGTTCACAATTCTCCTATAATATTTAATGTTAAGTAATATAATAATTCACAGATAATTTTTGAAAATTTTACAATTACTTTTATTATGATTTTTAAAACGAGTCTTTTAGTAAACTGCTTGCTTTGACATTATTAAACACAATAATAATACAAAACTGCCGCGGCCAATGGTATATCGATAAAACAACTAAATCAATGTAAATACAAAATATTAAACAGTTCAATATTTCTCGACATACCGCCCGCCTTGAAATATAAAATTTCAAACCTTAATTTAATACATTTGACACTTCTTATGATCGTCCAAAGGTAATGCACAAACACTTTCAAGTTTTAACGTTAGCAACAATTCCGTCAGAACCTGGAAATACTTCAATGACTCTACCTAATAACCATTGTAATGGAGGTTAATTATCTTTAATTAATAATACCAATGTGTCCTTTTTTATATTCTCAACATCATGATTCCATTTTGAACGTGTTTGTAACTGATGTGAATATTCACGTTGCCATCTTTTCCAAAAGTCCTGTTTTATTTTTTGAATGTGTTGCCATCTAGATAATTGGTTATCAGCAACTTCAACAAAATTTTCAGAAACTGGTTATAACAAAGGAGAACCTATTAAAAATGTGCTGGTGTTAAAACAGAATCATCATTGGAGTCAGATGATAATGACATAAGTGGTCGCGAATTTAAAACTGATTCAATCTCAGTCATTAACGTATAATACTCTTCGAAAGTATAGATGACTCCCTTTGTTACTGTATACAAATGCTTCTTCATGAGCCTTACGGCTGACTCCCAAAGACCACCAAAATTAGGAGATTGTGGAGGAATAAATTTCCATGTAATTTTTTGTTTTGCTGTTTTGTTTTGTTTTTGAGCAATTGTTGACAATATTTTCCTCTTTGTTACTTCGGCAGAATTTAATTTCAAAACTTCATACTGAAGAAGATCTTTCTCGTTGTTCCATAACAAACTCAATGTTTTGCAAAACTTCTGATCATTAATGATCAAGGCATCAATACACTTCTGGAAATAGAGCACAGGTTGTACCGTATGTCACAGTATTCAATGTATAAACTTGTATAAGATGTTCTGCTTCTGGTCTCCAAAGAATACGCTGTAAATTCCGATCTTTTTTTTAACAAAAATTTGCCGAAACATTTGACTTATATCAGCTGTGAAAACATATTCATGAGTTCTAAATCTTAATAATATATCAAATATTTCATTCTGCAAATTTGGTCCGGTTAACAATTTATCATTCAAAGAAGTACCCAATGATGTCTTCATTAACGCATCGAAAACAACTCGCAATTTCGGTGTTAAACTTGCTTCTCGAATAACGTGACGATAAGGTAGATAATAGTGTTCAATATTTTGATCACGTACATTTTCTAGTTGAGACATGTGTGCTGATGTTTCATGGTCTTGAAGAAATTTGATGTAACCGCGTTTTAATTCTGGTTGCTTTTCTAATCTTCGCTCCAAATAAGTAAATCGCTTTAATGCATTTTCAAAAGACTCTCCCAAAACAACTTCCGGTTTCTGAGGAAGCTCAACTACAAATCTACCATCTTTGTTTCGAGAATAAGTCGTTTTGAAGTGTTGCTCGCATAATTCGTCTTGCTTGTCCTTTATTGACTCTACTTGCAATTCTTCCGTTTTCCAGAAAGCTTCAATTTTGTCTTCCAGGGACATCCGTTTGATTAAATTACACGATGGTGTAAAGGTTTGACTATTTTGATAAGAGTATTCTCCACCGATGATCCATCCGAACTGCGTATTTTGTAGAATTGGATGATGTTTTCTGGTTATGATTTCTCCAGGACGAAGGATTGTCCAAAATATGCCTGCTCCCAAAAATAAATCAATCGTTTTAGGTCAAAATGTGGATCTGCTAATTCTAAACCTTCTGGTATTCTTAGTTTTGTTTTGTTTATTTGAATCTGAGATATTTTCTCAGTAATGACTGGTATTATAAGACATTCCTGTGGTGTCGAGTACCCGGAGATTGTTGAAGTTAAATTGACTTGAGAAGATTTAGTTATTGTTATTGTAGTTTGACTTATGCCACTTACTGGTAATTTTACACGATTAATTGGAATATTTAATCGTGAAACTAAGTTTCTGTTATCATGTTAAGTTGAGAACCTGAATCTAGAAACGCATGGCATTTATGTAAGTTTCCATCTACGTCACTTACATATACATGAACTGTTGATAAGATGATATGCATATTTTCTTTCGGTAAACAATGTGTTACAACAGAATGATTAAAATCTTTTGTCATTATTAACAAATTCTTGCTTAGCATGCAATATTCTTTTTTCTCTCTTCAGCCTCACCACGGTTAGTTTCACGATGAATAAGGTATTATGTTTTTCATTGCATTTACGACACGTCGATAAACGACATTCTTTAGCTATATGTCCAGGTTTGAAGCAGTTGATACATAGCTTCATTTTTCTTAATACTTAAAATTTGTCATAATGTGACAGATTTAAAAATTTCTTACAATAAAATAATTGATGTTGCTGACCATAATAACCACATAATGACGAAGTAGTTGCTAAAATTATCCTTTTGTCGTTTTTCTTTTGAAATGAGAATTGTGTTGTATGTTTCTCTTGATTTGTCATTTGTTTATTAATCATTTCTAAAGTCATGCATCTTTTCTCTAAAAAGTCCAGTAAATTCTCCAAAGTAGGTAATTCTCTATAATCTTGTGAGATCACCTCCTTTTCCCATTCTTCTCTAGTTGCTGCATCTAATTTGTTAAAAATAAGGTAATATTATCATCATGTCCCTTTGACTCACAGGTTGTTCGAGTGATCCCAATGAACACGTATGACTACGCACTTCATCCACCATATTTCTTAAACTCATAATGATCAGCCCTTTTAATCGGCTGAAGCTCAAACAAATTCTTCATGTGCATGTGCATATTGATAATCAATTTCTTGTTTTCATATCTTCTGGTAAGCAAATTCCAAGCTACAGTGTAATTATCATCTGAAGCATCTCATGCTGCGATCACTTTCAATGCGTTGTCCTTAAGCAGGCCTTGTAATAATTGAAATTTCTGAATCGGGGGTAAACTTTGATTATGCACACCTTGTGTAAAAGCATCCTTGAAAGTAAGCCATTTATTAAAATCTCCATTAAAAGGTTGAATTGTTAATGTCGGTAGTTTGATTTTCAATGTAGTTCCTATCTGATGCACTATTTGTCTCTATTCTCGTTGCTTGCAATTGGGCCTCAACTTGACTTGATCCGTCTTGAATTTGAGAAATTTTGTTTAATTTCTGTTTCGCTTCTGCTTTTGCCTTGAAATATATATTTTCATATTTTTCAAAATTGCTAATAAGATCATCCAGCTCTGATTGATTTCCATTTTCTCGTAATAAACACTCGATGTCTACGTTGACGTTTTCAAATTTCTTCCAAACGTTTGCCGCTTCGTTGTATCTCTCTTGTAATTGTAATAAGTCCTCACTGGATTCTTCTGTAAATTTCTTGCTAATTGTCTTTTAAACACACCTCTTTGAATGTTTAATTTCTTGATATCTGTCATTGTTAATAGAACTCAAAATGTGTGATTTACAGTGCTTATCTGTCAACTTCCCAAATTGTCAGAAAATGTCGAATCATCGAATGTACTTTGAATGTATTATTTTAACACACCTTTATCCGGCTCGATTGAACCAATTAATTATGTTGTAGTTTGAATTACAATAGTTCTTCCTTTTGATTCGAATTAATAACTTTTCTTTATAGCGAACGTTAAAGTATGCTTTGTCCAACTCAAAACAGTCGATAAAATGGAATTTTAACAGCAAGGGTAGATAAAGTAACACTTTAGCAGCAAGGGTAGATAAAGTACTTTAATTTTATTTGAATTAATAAATATTACAACTTAACCATAGCAACAACCCACACTAGTTACTGGGATCATAATCATACAACGCGATTTTGACATAAGATTGTTCTTTTTATTTTTCTGCGAAATTATTAAAATTTTGTCATTAACGTTCGCTATAAAAAAAATAGAATGTTACACACGATGGTAAAATTTAATTATCGACTCGCGAAAATTAATTCACGAGCGACGAATTAAACGTCGCTCGTGAATTAAACGTTTTCACTCATCGATAAAAATCAATTTTACCGTCTTGTAATTGTATTTGTATGTTTATTTTTTTTAGATCGTATAGAAGAAATATGTATATCTACAAATTTAATAGTTAGAAGTATGGAGAGTAGGCTTTAAAAATAGAACAAAGAGAGCAAATATCTAATGTCATGGATTCTTTTGGAGTTTTGCCATTAAAAACCATAGATGACTTGAAATCGTTTGAAAATTCTTTAGATGACCTTGAAACTCGAAATAATTTTGTAAGTTAATTTTCAGAAGTATTAAAATTATAAAATCAAGTTTTCTTGCCAGATGAAAAATTATGAAAATTAATTAAAATTGTGTAACTGGCATTATAGAAAGTGTTAGGAAAGAGTTTATACATGTATTTCGGCCTTATTTTCATCTGGCAAGAAAACTTGATTTTATAATTGTCAATTTGTTGTTAGTAACATCAAACAAATATTTTAAAAATGTCACTTTTGTGGTTTTACTAGAGAATGCAATCGCTTCCTTGTATAATTTGCAAAAGAATTTCATATTTTTATCATTAATTGCTGTTTATGTGTTTTGGGATTTTAGAAATTCAAAAAAGGGGTAAGTTTTTCTAAATTTTTCAATAAACCAAATTTTTTTAAGGTACAGAGTTCTGATGAAGCCCAATAAGGCCGAAGGGGTAAGTTTTTCTAAATTTTTCAATAAACCAAATTTTTTTAAGGTACAGAGTTCTGATGAAGCCCAATAAGGCCGAAATACATGTATAAACTCTTTCCTAACACTTTCTATAATGCCAGTTACACAATTTTAATTAATTTTTATTAAAATTATGTTCATAAAAAAGGCGTAATGTGACTGTTATAGTATGCATTTAATTTTCGTTTCGGAAAAAGCTGTTCCTTAATTGTGTAATTTATCAGAATCAATTTAAATGTTGAGTGGAAAGCACTTTTGGTCAAAAATTTCGTTCAGAGTGATCATATCATAAGGTATATGGACTTTGAGATTAAATCGTTTTAATACGATAAAATGTTTACAAGAAATATCCTTTTATTGCATTTAATTAATAAAAAGCAGGGAGCAAAAAATTCCTAAATTCACCGATGAATGCAAAGAATTTACAATGAAACTCATCATTTTAACAATCCAAATAAATTGTAAAATAATAAATGTAATAGAAATGTCCAATTAAATAACATTTGCTCTATAATATTAGTTGTAACAAAATTCTGGTGTAAGAATATATTTGTCTTCTGCTTAAGAATCGTCCAAAGTCTTCGCTTGTTGTTATTTTTAGTTGAATATGCTTTCTGATTTTTTAAGAAAGGACTTGCAGTATGCCCTCCAGACATTTGACTAAAGGTTAATATTTCTAAATTTTTCAATAAACCAAACTTTTTTAAGGTACAGAGTTCTGATGAGGCCTAATAAGGCCGAAATACATGTATAAACTTTTCTTAACACTTTCTATATTGCCAGTTACAGTTTAGTTATTTTTCTTAATATTTCAAATGCCGTCCAGGATGTATTGCAATTACCTTATAAAAAAAGTTACTTTAGTTATACTCTCGGTCAGCAAAAAGAGAACGCTAACTTTGCTGTTTTAATAATAACAGAAATAAGGTTGAATTTAGTTTTCAATTTTTTAACTTTTTGTTCTTTTGCTGTGCATCAGTATCAGACATATCTAATTATGATATTATATGTGAATTTTAGATTATTTACATATCAAGTATAGGTGGTCGAAACGCAAAAGACTACATATCGAGTTGTTTACGAGCTGTATACACAAATCAAATGACCATTGACTTAATTATAAGCTCTTTATGCTGCAAGTATGATATCAGACTCAAACGATCCTATTACGAATATAGCAATACTGCGAAGGCACTCTACCTCTACACGTCTACATGGCTCCGCGCCCCTGCCACATGGAGAAGTAGTGGAAGGTGATAAATATTTTCCGCATCTCTATGATTATCAGGCATAAAAAGCATAACTCCACCCTTTTCTTATTTACCGTTGACAAGGAAATAACACTGAAATATATGTCGGCTTTAACTTCGGTAATTGATGACACTTTCCTCTCTTATAATTTCGATTATATCGAAAAAACTCGATACATACAGTGTGAAAAACAGGTAAGGAACAAATTAGATAAAAAATTAACTATGTATTGCTTTAAATGATACACTTTTTGATATTCAACTTTAATATATCATGCATCTGTCAAAATTGCCTCTCGGATAAGAAAATTTATATTGAAATCCAAAAAATTAACTTCATTTTTAACAGAAATATTGAAAAATATCGGTTAAATGTAGAAAAATATGTAATACCTAATTCAAAACAACGTTGTTGAATCAAAATTATAACTGCTTAAATTGCAAAAATAAAATAATAAATGTTATCTGTGGAGAAGTGTTCTTATATTGTTTTGCTTGCCTTGGCTGTCAAATACAGTCAAATGAACACCAATATCTTAATTTGTAATTAATATTACCAATAAATATGCATTAAATTTTTAAATAGCCATCCTCTAGCTCTCAGTTCAAATTAAGCGCGAACGACCTCCCATTACACGAAGTCATGTACAGATTTTAGCCGCTCGTCATACTTGTGGTTTCATTTTATGTATTTTTCATACAATAGTTATTTGTATCATTAGGCCAGACACTGTCATTTTGCAAGTGCGAGCACAGTTTGCGAAGGCGAAGTGCTAGCCGAGACTTCGCCTGCACTCGCAAAGCAGTTTCGGGCCGTATGATACACACTATTTTTTGGTCCAACCAATTTTAAATTATCTCAAAAGTTCAAAAACATTCAAATTGTTTGCGCTAGGGAAGTTACCTGTATTCAGATTGGCAACACAACGCGATGATTTCGGATTTGAAATTAAAATCAAGTTACTTACAGTTTTTACTTTTTTAACTTTTAATAAAGAAGTCATACTCACGTTTGATAAAAAAAGCTGTAAGCGTATTATATATATAAATTTGCAGCTAAACTTAACTCCAATTTGAAAAAATTATTCAATACATCAAATATTTACTACGAAATCAAACCTCTTGTCATTTAAGAAATGTCAGCCCCAGATGTTGCCAACATTTAGTAAATTTTTTGATGGCCTAGGCCTTCAATAGGGCTGTTTCCGGACGATTTTGACGAATGTAATACCAACATTTCTGGCCGGAGGACCAAAAAGTAATTTATGGTTCTTATCTAGCATGTCGATTTTGTGTACATCGTTAGAGGGACCCATCAGCTTACCGGCAAAGTGATGGCAAGACGCAATGGGCTATGGAATAGGTACGGTCACGAATTTTTGTATCGGGTTAGGTATCTTATCTCTTATAATTATAATTGGTTATATACTTGTATATAGACATTCAATGAAGGAGTTTATTTGGTCGTAAACCTCTGTGCTTAAATACTATAAAAAAAAGGATCCGATATTTCTTAGTTGAGAATCTATTATTAGGTGTATTCTTTTGATATGAATGAAGTGATTACAATCAACAAAAGTGAAAGTATTCAATTTGATTGTATTTTCTCGTTGGGGTTCAGTTCCCCCACTCTTGTGAAATAAGTGACTACATTTACTTTTTACTGCACAAATAATTTTACCAATCAGTTCATACTGAAAGTGAACTTTCAGTTTGTTCAATTGAACGCATTCACTTCTTCAGATCGAAAAAGTACACCTATTATTCGACATGTTCCTTTCCTTCCAATAATGACCTCAGATATTCTTTCCAACATTTTGACGTTGACCTAAATTAGAAATAAATGTAAAGCGAAATCGTCTAATTTCCACTTAGTACGTTTGTATCAACGTACGTAAGTAGATAGCAGCACTAGAAAGACTACCGAGGCTAGACAGAGGGACCCGTCTTTCCCCACTGTCAAATTTTGACCCTTGGAAATGGGAACGCAATATTGCATAAAAACAAAATTCAGAACATTTTAATCCGAATCAGACGGTTTCAGTTTGATTAATTAATGAAACACATTGAATCTACTGTATACTAAAGCTTAAGCATGCACTGGTTAATTCTACATGAGAATGTAAGTTGGGTGAGATTGTGATGATTTAACGGAAGAAGAACATACCAATGTTTTTATGAGGTTTGAGAATGATGCCTGAGTGAAGAAGCTGTGCGTGCTCATCGGTAATATCTGGGTCTTCGTTACCACTCTGCTCGCCATCTGTTAAACACGTATCCTGCCACCGAAACGCACAAGTTAGTTACAGGGTGAACACGAAAATCTTTTTCTCTACAAGAATATAATATAAGTATATACAAAGCCGCTAAGATCTACCAACGACAATAAACACAACTGTTCTATAATTTTGAACTAGTCGGATAAAGTTTCAAAAACTAAAAGTTGTTGTTAGGTACACACACATCCCTTTTTCTTTTTTTTTTTTGTAATAAGTGACGTACAGAAAGCCAACAAATAAAGAAAACCTTAAACCCAAACCATTGATAATAAATCTTACTATCAATAGTATAAACAGTTTGATTTTCCTCAACAACTTCGCTTTGACCTGCCTTCTAAAAAGAGAATCGAATAAACTAAAGTATTTATCTCTCGATAAATCTTAGAGGTCACTGGTCAAAAAAAATCTTACCTCTTGAATCTCTGGCACTGCTATGGTAACATTCAAGGGTTTCACTCTTGGTTTTACGTTATGTTGAGGCAGCAATGGCGTGTAGAGTATTGGCTTCCACTGCCGGCTCAATACTATTACACCCTGAGAAAAACAATGTTATCAACTGTCGATTCTTCTTTAACTTACACTTACTTGTCTCAGAGTAAAGAGTTGTGGTAAATCAGATTCACGCAAGTTTGCTTCAATTACAGCCGAATCAGACTGCAAGAAATATTTTTGCAAAACAGCACACAGCTGGCAACTAGGGTCTTCTTGTAAAGTCTTAGCTAGCGGTGTAAGTTTTCCATAACGACTCTTTAAATAGAAAGTGAAAATTATTTTTTTTTAATAAATAAAAAAATGTGTCGAACCTTTACGGGCATGTACAAACTGTGCACATCTAGTGCATCTGTCATCAAACAAGCAACTGTGGCAGTTGAGCGTCGATACATACTACGCATCATATGAACCACTCTTATAGCCAAGCGATTACTCGGGTTCATCCATGCATTTATTGCAGGGGATGCGGTGCTTAACAAATTCCAATCCAGTCTTGTGTAATCAATTTTTCTTGTAATTGGTGTCCTCGGAGGTGCAGCAAAATTAAACCAAACCATTTTAAATTCTATAATACAAGAAATGACATTCTCCGAGTCTTTTTTACTAAGTTTCGCAGTCGTCTCATCTGCGTTTTCCTTGCTAGCAGCTGTTTTTTCATTTATTTTCTTTCTTGTACCTGCAGTTTTCTTGATGGCAGGCTTCGGTGTCCTATGACCTTCAGTAACATCTGTGTCATCTTTTGTCTTTGTGACTTCTACAGAAGGAAGAGGATCCGGCTCTGAGAGCACGACATCATCCAAATTCTCATCAGGCTGTTCCTGTTGAAATTTCTTCACAATCTATGAAAAAGACCCTTGAAAATAAGTTCTTTGCACAACTTGAATTTCTTACCTTGAGGGAAACACCTTCCAAGCCGCTTTCAAACATAATAAAACCTAATTTGTCTTCGGTGTTTAATTCTTCTGACTGATTATGAGTTGACTGTAAATTACAAATTAAGCAATTTAGCAACAAATTACAAATTAAGCAGTTTATTGAATGACAAACAATAATTATTATTGATTGTCATCCGTATGTATCAGTTCATAATTACAATCACCCAGCAATAGCTTGAGTATTACAGGGATCATGCACATCTTTGCGTTCAGCGCCGTCTGGCGCGGTAATATGTGAATTAGTGCTAGGAAAACATTTCTTGAGGCTCATTGTATGGGAATAATATCACTCTTATGACAATTTACGATTGTAGTACATAATATTTGACCTTTCTGGTATTGAAATTAATTTCAACATTCAAGTTAAAATGTACACTAATCATTTGAAACAACTCGTATTTTCATAACACTAATGCATAATATGGCTATTGGTGGCGCTGTCTTCGCATGTGTGTAGTAAAATTGACGTTTAAAAAATGTCCACTTTCTTCTGGCTGCGACTGTACAAACTCACCATATTTTCCGTGATGTTTGGCTGAAGATAATAATCAACGCCCCTGTAGTTTGGGCTTATTTTAGCGCAAGTGAAAAGAACTTTTGAGTAGTAATTGGGAATTGCTGTTATGATGGCGTCATCTAGAATGGAACTCTCATTGCGTAATCTGCGTAGCTGAGCATGTATCTTTCCGATATTGAGGCAAACTACCAACTGCTTCTGCTGTTGTTCACAGCTTTCTATGTAGACTGGTTCACCTCGTATGATGTCTGCGTTAGTGTTGGAGTGCAAGCCAAGGAAAATCTTGGCTTTATTCATACCTTTCTTGCTTCCAGATTGAACCACAGACGGACGATAGTATTTTTGCAAAACTTCCCTAGTCTAAAACGCCATATTAGTTTTTTCAGATTAATTCAAGTGCTTCGAAGTCACCTGATTATCTGAATGGAATTTTGCTGAGATGTTATCAAAACAAACAGAGAAGACTGAAACACATGTCAAGTCCCGGATGTTATCCAAAGCACTGAACGAGATAATTTCTTCTATGATTGATACTTGCAGCATCGTTACATTAACCTTAAATCAAATTAATTCAATTTAGGCCATTTTAGATTTGCTTTTTGTGCAAGAAGTTCTTGTTTCGAATATTATAAAAAGTGTATCAAATCTTACACAAAAAGTGTAAGGTTTAAAATGAATTAGATTTCAAATCTTGCATAAAAAGCAGAATGTCTGAAATGTTTTAGACCTGCCGCTTTTTGTACAAAATTTGGTACAATTTTTATAATAATATTTGAAACAAGAACAAGATTTGGCATAATTTGTCTAATAATATTTGAAACAAGAACTTTGTGGCTGTTTAGGTCTATTTTTTCAGACAATTTTTCTGCTGTGTTAAAGTTTAGAGTCCGACCAATTAATCCAAACTAGGTCGAATGTTTTGCCGAAGGTTCATTTAAATAAACAGACGTTGTCAACAACTGGCGGGTGTAACTTTATACTGTGTAGCTTCAATTTCTCAAAAAAAATAAAAATAAAAAAACCTTTATATATTTTTAATACAAGATAACTGTGTTGAAAGATTAAATTAAAAAATGTTGATATATTAGGATTATTTTGAATTACAACTCTCGAACTTAATTTGACTGGTGACATATCAAAGTGAACTGGAAATTTAAAATATTAATTCTCTATTCAATTTGATATGCCAATAACAATCTTCACTTTATAATGCAAACTAAACATAAGTTAAAAGTGGGAAAGCAAAGAATTGTCTATTTCATCTGTTTCGGCCGAAGGTTACAAGAAAGCCGAAGTTCGACTGCTGAAAAAGCTACCTTCGGTCAGACTCTAATTATTTTACACTACATTATTTCTTGCTCAAAATTTAGTTCTATTTTTTAAACAATTTAATTTACATAAAAAAATCTTTTTAATTTTTTATCGCACAATAAAAAATTACACAATTGCTTAACGTTCCATTACCGGTTAAAAGTTTCGTCAGGAGTGGAAAATAAAAGGAAATAAATAAAAAGTGTATGTAGTAAATTGTATCAAAATTTAAATTGAGTCAAAAACTATCTGGAAAAATAGGGTTTGTTCTACCTCCAAATCTGAAACCCAAAAATTTCTTGTTCTAAATATGTATAATCAAGTCTCGTACATAAGACAGGGTAATCTAAAACGATAAGGATGGTCTAAAACGAAAGATAATTTAAATTGTTTAACTAAATCTTGTACAATATAGGCTAGTCTTAAATGGCATCAAACTATAAATGAAGGTTTACATACCTTCGGGAGTACAATAGCAGCTTGCAGTTGCGTTTTAATGGTTTCCTCATAAATTCCATTATCTACAGAGTCAACGTTACCTTCATTTTGAGTCTGAGACAACTTGGCAATGTTTTTCGTTCTTTTTAGAATGTTTGTGGATTCGACTTGACCAACACAGGATGAATGCAGATGATTTAATACCGTCAGCGGATGAAAATTGGCAACAGTTGGAGTCAAGGTGTCCACAAACCTATTAGAAAAATCTGTGTAAAATAAAACACATGTGAAAATTTGTGGCTTACCTCTGAAATGACTCCAATAGTAAAGGACTAACCATAATGTCCAAGTCACCTTTGAGCTTCACAATGATAGAAGTGCGCGAACCTGCATCAGTCTGCGAACTTAAGAGTTCTTCTTCGTGCATACACCCTTGAGGAATAAAAATATAATCAATTTCAACTTTAAATGTAAAATGAAATAATCAGAAATCGTTAGCCTTCAAAAAAACTGAAATAAAAAACTCGGGACAGTGTGGATTCACAGGCAACGAAAAAGGAAAAGGGAGAGATGACCTTATCACACCATAGATAATAAGGTGATGTATTATCTGTGATCAGACTAAAATTTACAAAATGATCATAAATTTAAATTAAACAATGTAAAATCTGTTTATTAATCGGTCATCACAATAACAAAGGTTATTAATCGGATAATAACAATACACGGCACCTATTACTTCTTTCGCAGTAAAAAGTAATATAATAATTAATTAATTAAATAATATTTATACTGTGCGATCAAGAATTATTTAGATAAGGTGAAGGCTAGGAAAAATGAAATCAGAGTCTTAATTTAATTGATACAATTAACTTAATAATCTGTCAAGACTGAAATGTCAAGATACATTAATCTTCTAATTGAGTACAAAAGGGTTTGTTAAAGCTATTTGATATGATAACGACCAATTTAAAATGCCTCGGGAGTGCAACGTTATTTGTGTAGAATTGGCGGAAATATTTGACGGATCGCATTCCTAATTACGTAAAATGTATTGGCGGTTGGTATTATTCGTATCATAACCACCAATTACATATTTTGCTAGAAACGTTAAGGTTATTGTATATTGAAGTGCCACTCTCTTCTATCTCTTTTAACTTGGGGTTAAATTCATTCATAAACTCCGTAGCAACAATAACTTGCTACACATCTCTCCTTTTTCTTCTTAGCGTCTCATCTAGTATTTCATCGCGTCCTTTTTAATTTGGGAAACGTAAATGACTGGCGGTACCTTCTAAATACAGTAACCTTAAGAAAAGCGAGTCAGGGGACATCTATGTTTCAGTTTGAGAATGAAGATAAATGAATATCATACTTTGCGAATGATTCGTTTACATGAAATATTTTATAGTTTTTCTTTTAGGAAAAATGTAAATTTATTGTAAAGGGATTTTATGACACGGGGCGATGTTCTTTTTTATAAAAGACAAATTTATTTAGAAAAAAAAAGTTGAATTCCTGTCAAACTTTGTTGCAAATATACGTTTTAGAATTAAAATGATTAGTTTTCAAATTATTATTTTCAATATTTCAGCTGCAGCCCCGTGTATAATATGTTTACTATACGTAAAAAAAATCTGAAGTAATATAATAAATATTCATTCTGTTATATTGATTCTTTATTCGGTATGTTTCAGGCGTATATCGGAAAGTAAGTCGTGAGCCTTAAGTGATGTGATGTAAAGTTTAAAAGGAGAATTAACAGCATATTACAATCATACGTCACATTATCCTGCCCTGGTCCCATATCTCTGCTACTTAAAAGAGACATCTGCCATTAAATGAGCCAATTGAGTTTTGTAATTAGCAAATGGTTTATGACAAATGTTTTCGAATTTGTACAGGCAAGTGACATCTATTGAGTATTTAACAAACTATTTTTAGAGCGACCAATCTCCTTGGCTATTTGGTTACAGTGAATTTAGGCAAACATTAAATTCAAGAACTTCTACTATATTAAAGTATCTAATTTTATAAAAAAAATTTAATTATTTTCACTTCACGTTTTTACAGAAGTTGTTCTACATATTTAATAATAAAATTGTAACAATAGTAACTAAAGCCTATATAAGAACTCACCAATATCAGAATCATTCTGTCCTTCATCATGATCCCAACTATAAGCATATGGAGTCGTAGGTGTCTTATTCGAACCCGAATGATCCGTACGTGACACCATTTTCAAAGAACTAATCCCCTCCGACACCACATCCATGTTAGGAACAAACCTACCACCTAAATATAACAAATTATAAAAAAAATTACTTTCTGATCAACACCAAACTAACCGATGTAAACGAGTTTACCATCCTGGTTTTTTTGAAAGAGTGGCACAGAAAAGTTGTCACAAACGTTAGACGAGGATGAGTGGCACCAGTTTTGACAGCAAACCTTAAAATGCAAACGCGTTCAATGAAAAGTAACAAAAAAAAAATTATTAAACCTGGTTTAAATGACTGACGTAGCTGGACATTAGTAAAGTTGAATCTACGATTTGTCTGTTAACTTGCATGTGGAGATCTACTAAAGTAAAATCCTCCTGACTACCAACTGCTGATATGTATGATGTGCTACTGTAACTATCAGATGAATCAGCATTGAAGGAATCTTGCACACCTACATTGTGAGAGGGGCCTACGGTGGCCAAGCGAGGGCTTACGGTTCTATTACTGGTGGGGTAACGATGTGGTGTAACAAGACCTTGGACAGTATGATGAGTTTCTTCATCCTTTTAAAACAAACATTAACTATAATAAAAGTAAAGTGTTATTTGGGATGGGATATCAACTGGTTAGCCTAATGCTAGACTCCAAAGAAACTTGAGACAATTAATTGATCCAAGTAATTTGAAATTTCATCTCAAAATTTATGTATTATAATAAATGTAAAATATTATTATTACTTGATGGGTAGATGTGAAACTCCTGTGTTCTGGAGTGTGTATTTCATGGTCACTTCGATGACTTGATAATCGAAGTTTAGATGTTTCCGGGACTGAGTTAGGGGCCGTTCCTGCAGTTTTGTTACGGTCAGCGATACTTAGTTCACTTGAAAATTTCTTCCGTCTAAATTAAAAAATGAAATAAAATTATTTCACTCATTAGTGATTAACCTATCACAAGCCTTGATAATGGAATTAAGTATTCTTCAATTTAACAGCATTTTATATATACAACCAGGGCTTAATAAACTTAGCAAATTAACCTTTTACTCTAAACAAGTAAAATAATTCAGGAAATTAAAAAATAGTAAAGGAGACTTAATTAATCTCCGCCCACAATAATAACCACCTACCTAATCATGCTAATAATTATTTCACCGGACAAGAATCTACTTTAATTATTAAAAAAATATAATTAAATGAATAAAAATAACAACAAAAAGAAAATAATATGTAAATATCTAAAATGGGACCGTCAAAAACAACATAAGAGCAAATCAAATAATAAAGTAAAGAACGTTCGTAAGCATTTAAGTCCCTGTTATTTGATACTGCCTTAAATATTTTTAAATTATTCATAAAAAATAATACAATATATATACAGAGCGTCCTAACTGTGCGTTCTCGGGCAATTTCTCGATAACTACTTAAAATACAACAAAATTTTCAACGCATTTCTTTTTTCAACTTTAGAGGTCTATAACATAAAATTTTCATCTATACAGAGTGAATCAAAACAGTGATACCAGATACAACTTCTTTATTTCAAATGTCTAAGGTGGTCGTGAAAAACGGCAAATGATCCGGTTTACATTAATATTTAATTTTTCAAGAGACAATAATGTATAAAACATTACTTATTTTAAATAAGTGTCTTCTTTAAACAATTATACATTTCTCTATACTTACACCATGCATGCCCCAAACTCTCTATGAGCTTGCCAGGCAGGTATTATGCTAGTTATTCTGTTATTGCCCGCTGAAGCTGCGACCGACTTACTAGATGTTTTACTTCAGCATTTGTCTTACAAATTAGGAAAACGCTGAAAACCTAGTTCAAAGGAGCTGATATGAATCTGAAACACAATCCGACACATAAGTGCTCCATCTCTCACATTTGAACCCACACACACCAGGAGGGATTCGAATCCACACTTGTAGTTGCCCAGACCAAGCGACAAGCCTGTTTTCGACGAACCCAGCCAACTCGGCTATGCAACCATTTAATAAAAATATAATTCATTAAATCTAAAAATGTCTTAGCAAGTTCACAACTAAAAGTTCAGAACAGTCTAACACTTTGAAAAGTAAGTATTAATGTCAACGGGATCATTTGTTTGACGATTTTTGATGGCTAGCTTAGACATAATTCATTTTAAAAGAAATAATTCAAATAGACATACTTAACAAAAATGAAAGTAATTTATTAAACGAAGAATATATGATAGAGAAATATAGGGCTTTTGTCATTTTGAAATTTCTGATATTTTGTTTATTTCCATGACAACCCTGTAGTGATAGAAATTAACATGTATTTTTTTGCTCAGTTATAAGTTCCTTGCAATTTTTTCTTTCGTTATTTGTGCTGCTTCTTTATGTAGTTGAATATTGTTTAATTTAATTTTTAGACATTCGTTATTTAATTTTCTGTTATTAATAATAATAATAATAAATAATAATGCCATACACCAGCAAAAAATGTATAAATGCAAATTTATTTATTATTAAATAAGAAATGTTACCGTCCACCTTCATCTTAGAATAATATTATTCTTTTCTGCAAAACTTTCTTTAGTATGTTTGTTATCCTGGCTCTGCTTTGCTTAACATCGTTTATTTCATATATAGTTCGTAATAGGGGAAAATATGTAGTTTTTAAAGACCAAAAATTATTACTCCTACGAGCCCTGTTTAGGATGGCAACGATATATCAATATAATAAAAATATCGATATATTCATTGAATATATCGATTTATTCATTGAATATATACAGCTTGAGTGAAGCAAGTAGGTTGACGACGCGTGTCTCGGATGTATTCGAGGCGACCTGCCTTGTCTCGCATTGGGAAGCGAAACGATGAGCGCGTATTTAATAATTTTATTTTAACTAGGATTTCAATAATTATTGCTACAATATTGTTATAATTGCCGCAATACATTTGCATAACGCAATTATTATTGTTTGTAATTAAACATTAAAGAAATTAATAAATGAAAAATCTTCTCTGATAATGGTTAAATTAAAAAGAATTCACAGAGATAATATAAAAACATAATAAAAGATTCTCTTGTAACAGAAAAACGATTTCTCAAATTGAATGATAGATTTTATAGAATGAAGATAAAAATAAAATAAACTTAAGGTAATTCTGGGCAAGAAATAATAAATATATTAAATATCTTTCAAATTTTTTTATTGATTCTGCGAATGGTTGTAGCAGGAGGAATTGGACGATTTACAAATTTTTCTCTGAATAAATTAATTCGTTAATACCACTTTATAATTTATTCTTTCTCAGGTACTCTATAATTCATATTGAATTTTTGTACTGAAGAAAAATGAAGAACAATTAAAATAAATATTATATTATAATAAAAAATATATATTTGTAGCTCAAAAACAACTCTAAAACCTGCACGCTTCGAACTGGAGGCGTGAACTGATACACGCTAGCGCAAGAACCTCCTCTACTTCTACACGACTTCGTCCGAATTTACTTTCTACCTAGTTGTGAAATTCAACCTGTAGATATATATTATATTGATATTTTAATTCAACATGTCGGTAAAAATATCGATATATTTTTAAATAACCTTTCCATATGTGTTTTTAGTTTGTCCAAAGTTACAGAGTTTTCCAATAGCTGTACTAATGCATACTATCATTACCTATTGTTTTATTAAATTAATTAAATTCGATACTTAACAGTACTTAGATATTTTATGTATGTACAGGATGGGCCAAATTCGACACCTTTAGTAGGAAACACCTATTTTTAGAAGAGTTAGACAAAAACTGACCTCGGCTCCTGGAGCTCGATTTTTAAGACAAAATTAATAGTGGAGACTTTAATATAACTTGAAGGCTTCCGCGGCCGGTTGGAACCGCTGTTTCAAAATCCTTTGTTTATATTTCAAAATCAAGTTTTACCTTTATTATTCTACCCGTGAGCGTTTTTTTAGTCTTTCTTCTAATTAAAATTACTTTATTTGCGTCCAGGTAAACACCTTCAATCTCTTAATTTGAAAAGGTAAACACCTTCAATCTCTTAATTTGAAAATTAAACAACTTCAACGACTTAACATAATATAATTAATTAAAATCATTTTTTTCTAAATAAATTAACTAAAAACTTATCCTCCCCAAACAAAATTAATTAATATTTTGAATTTTAAACGTAATCAACTCAGCATTCTCCGAAATTAAACATTAAAACTGTTTTTTTTAGGTTCTCGTCCAACAGCATCTGGATTTTAGCAATCTTGGCCGAATTCAGACGTACTCTACGCCCGTTCTCTAGGTACACTACCCTCCTTTTTCGGCTGGATTGGGATGGTTGCGCTTTGACAGGCCAATGCCCAGCAGTTAATGGGATATAAAGCATTTTATAAAACCTTTGCATTGTTTCGCAAAATTTGATCCATGCTGGTTTATGGTAATATTACTTCGATACCTTCGGTATTGTTCATGTATCTATTTTTCACTAGCACTACGTACTGTCTTTTTTGAATTTACTTTACTTACTAGTTATTTATAATATTATTATTTATAATAAAAAAAAATTTAACAAATTTGTTTTGTGCAATATTATTTTAATTGTGACTTAAATATCACTGCACTATTTTGTAGGTAAAAATTTGCAAGAAACATGGAATATTTACGAACTGTGAAGCTCAACCAATATTTTGTTAATTCTGATAATAAAAGAATCATTTGCCTACTACGAAATAGGATAAGCGATTACACATGTACACTCAGGTAATAAAAAGACATCGCCCCAATAAGCGTACATTGGAATATAATACTCTATTGTCCGTCTGCTCAGAATAGTAAATAACAATACTATCACATTTTATTGGGGTTATGTCTTTTATTACCTAACAGTACATATACATGTGTACAGGATGCCCAATTTAAACTGTACTCCGTGAATAGTTTGCAATAGGCAACCTTTTAATCAAATCAGAAATAACTTCTTATACTAAATGAACGGAAACAGAATATTTTCAACTTTTAAAGCACTATTTAAAATGATTACAGTGTGTGCATAACTGTATCAATGTATTGATATATTGAGACATCAATATATTTGTACCTATATATCGAATGTATCGATATACAGGGTGCCCGTTTTTCGAGCCTAACCATGCGGATCTCAGTTATTTGAAGAGATACGAAGTCGGTTAAATTGGGGCAAAGAATTTTATTTTCATGTTGACAGATCAACTACAATTATCTAAAAGCCCTCAAATTAACAAACAAGCCTTACTACTCCTAACTTCAATTGTGTCTTAAGACTTCTTTGTTCATAGCGACCTCAAGAGCAATTTATTAATATAATTCTTCAAAAATTACTAAAACCTTATTTAACAAACATCGCTAAAACTTCAACCAATAATATTCATACCAAACTTTCTTTATTTAAACTTAAAATTGCAAATTTTTCCTTAATTGCGTTATTCTTTTCAATAAAAATCATCGTTATGGGGAGAATTTGCTTTAAAATAAATATATAAATATAAATAATAATAATAAATTTAAATATAAAGATTGTCCAGGGACTCCATCTCGTGAAATGGATGACAATTATTTACATAACGAATATATATTAAGTTAATTCCAGTTGCTATATTTTCTTTTAATTTTCAATGTTATTGAAAAGATACAATCAATTGAATTTGAAACTAAAGACTTACGTTGTGGGTGCACTGCCACTATCCTGCCTTATCAGTGTACCATTAGAGCACAGCATAGAGTTACGAAGGCTGGAACACCGTGAATATATATTAACATCTTCGTCAGCTGAGAAGAATGCTTCTGATTGGTTCTCGCTTGACATGGACACTGTTCTTTGAACTTGAAGCTGCAACGATCATGACAAATAAAACAAAAAAAAATCATTATGCGAGCTCTACATACTTGTTTCTGTACTTGGTCATCAGAGTTGACACTTGCACCAAGAGAATGATGTGATTCAGACACATTAACACTTTTTGCAGGGGTGTGCGGAGAAGTCGATGCATCACTACTGGGAAGCTAAAAAAAGAAATACCTAAGACATTACTTAACGTGTTATCACATATAGGGCAGGAACTTACACTTGATTGCATTTGTTCAGCTTCCGGTGGGGCATTAAAGTAATCAACGGCGAGTTTAGAGTCAGACACGCTGTTTTTCGGCAATAATTCCGAGTCAGGAATGCTTACAGACAGTTTTCCCTTGTCTGTAGTATGTAGTTTAGAGTCACTATCTAATTTTGCAGGCAAAATACTGACGCAATTGTCAACCAGACGGGAATAGGGGACGTCTTTTAAGATGTTACTTCTAAAAAATATTCAACAATATGTAAGTACAGTTAGAAAGTAGATGGAAAAGTTGTGAGAAACTACCTACGAATAAATTCTGATTAAAAGTGTATTTATAAGAGATATATGAATACTTAGAATCGGAGGATGAACATTCTCCAGTGCTGGTCAACATTTAATTGAATGAAAATAGAGTTATGTATTCAATTAAAAATTAATCTTAGGGCTGGTCTTTCCATGTGTTAATAAACAGACTAATAGTTATTCGGCGAATAATTATCATTGTGGAACAATTCATAAAATATAACAACCATTCAGAAAAATCAAGTTTTATTTCGCCGAACTTTAGTGGGTAGACGGAAAGACTGGACAGTAATCTAATTATTGGAGAAAATGACTGACCTATGGTGGCCGTCCTTAGTAAAACGAACCTTATCTTCCATTTTTCGGGAAGCTACTGAATACGGTGGTGTTTTTAGATTTTCGATTTAGAAAGTTGGAAATTCCGAAAAATCAGTTTTGAGAAAAACGCTGTCAAAATTTGGTTCATTCTTTTGCGTTTTATTTATTTTTTGTCCTTAGTCCTGTTGATAGAGATTATTCAGAGCAATTTTCAGGCCACAAAATTTTTTGACATTTTATCGGTTTTTGGTTCTCCTGTAAAATTTGCTCCGGAAAGATAAAATACGTTTTCCCATGGATGGTCACATATAAATTTGTCAGAATATAGAGTATGTTGCATTGATGAACGCAACATAAGATATCCCATGTTAATTTAAAGGTATTTAAATATTGGCTTCCCTAATTATTTTATTGCAAATTCTATTTAGGTTTTTTAAAGTACTCTTCAAGGAGAATCTATCTGTGCAGTTTGAGAATTTTTCACTTGCTCAGTTTCAATAGTATATTTAACAACAAGTTTAGAAAAGTGAAGTTTTGCTAAACAAGAGTGGCTTGTTTGAATACGAGCGAGCGTAGCAAGCGAGTAATTTAGAAGGCCATACAAATTTAGAGAACACTTTTCTAACGAGATTGCGAATACTGTTTTTTCGCATTTTATGCGAAATATGATTTTATTAATATTTTATAGAAGTGATATTAATTACCATCATATTAATAACTGTCGCAATTGATGTTTGTTGAAAATAAAAAAATAGCTTCACATAATAATCATAAACAAATTATTGTTTCAAATGTTCTGTATAAATTTTACAAAAATATTTATATTCAAGTTATCTATTTTCTTTGTGTTATTTTTGAGTTTTTCAAACAAAATTAAAAGCTCAGAAATTGCAAGTATTTAAAAGGAAGCTAAAAAGAAAAATTTTAATTGCTGTGGAGAATAAGGGCAAATTATTTCTGTTTTTTTGGGAATTGTCATGCACCCACTGATATAGGAGAAAATCGGCAACCGCCAGGTGGCGCTTCTTTTTGTGTTGAGAACTAATAAAAAACGTCAACGAAAATTGGCACTATCGCTCTACGTATCTCTATCAATTGAAAGCTTTGTCAGTAGAAACCGATAGTGAAAGTTAGTGCCAATTTTAGTTGTCCGTTAAAATAATTTATTATACAGTTTTCACCGGACAAAAATCTACTTTAATTAAAAAAAAGATTGTATAAAATTATATTTAAACAATTCTTTTCAATTAAAAGATAATTTAATTTTTTCATGGTCACGTGACAATAAGAAGATTAATTTAACAAACAATGCTTTTGTGGTTAAATTAAAATTAATAGAATATGAAGAGAAAGAAGAAAGAGAGAGAAAGAGAAGAAATTTTGTATATGCTAATGAGTTAAAAATTGAAGATCCTTGTATCAAAGCTTGGGTTATAACTTTTATTTTTGAGTGAAATTATTGCCATAATACAAATCAAAAAATATTATTATATGTTACGTACTAGGTGTTCCAAAAACAGGCAAATTGCAAAAGAATAATATTAAGAATAAAAAGAAAAAAACGTTCAAATAAGCACACTTCAAAATTCCTCTCTAAAGGAGGGAGAGCCCTAGATGATAATAATAAAGAAATTAAATTCTTTTGTTTTGACGACTTCAACATTTCAGTAATTCGCCTTCATAAACTTTGTTCAGTTAATTGTTATCAAAAAAAAATAAAATCAAAGACTAATTTTTTAACCACAGTCTCCTTTACTATATTTAGAAAATCAAAGATATTAAAAGCGCGTTAAAAATCCCAAAAAAATGTGGTCTTGTGTTTCTTTTTCTCTGAGTCATCGTCTTTGAGAGCTTTTCGCAACATGCAATATATAACAAACACGAATAATGTAAAATTTGAGATTTATTGAGGTATTTTAAAAGTTTAAATGGAGCAGCTTTACAGGACATCTCCTTGATGAGGAATTTGCTAATTTGAATATTTTTTATCTTTTTTTATACAATATGCTTCTATAATTTGGCCAAGTCCAAGTGGAACACGCACTATTTGATTTTTTTTTTAATTTTGTGAATAATTTACTAACTATATCGACAGTTTTAGATTTATTTATTTTAGAAATTATTATATTTCTGAAATAAGGAGAAAAACCAGAAAAAACTCAAAACACTTAAAAGTACATACAAGCTGTGCATATAAAAAAATGCAGTCTTTTATTTAAAATCTTAGCTAAAATGAAACAAAAAGTGCAGCGAAGTTTCTAAATTAAAGCAACAATTTTTAATCTCCAGAGGTAAAGGTTCAAAATTTCAAAATATGAAAGAAAGATCAGCAATATCGTAAAGTAAAAATCCCTTGAAAGAATGCAGATCATTATAATATAAAATGATGCTAAACATTTAACAATTTAACAAAGGACAAGAGGAAGTGAAAGAGAGAAGAGAAAAGAAATAAATATCATAGCTGACAACATACTATCAAATCTATGTCTTCGTTCTACCAAGTTATTTTTCAAATTTTTATCAACTCTTGCTATGAAATTTAGACATGTCTTAGCTTTGTACGATTCTTGAAGTTTATTACTCTGACAGCTATTGAAATCTAACCCATAAAAAAGCTTTATAATGTTTATCGGACGCAGTCACGTTCACTAAAACAAATTGTTACAACAAATTGAGTGTGATTCCTTGTTTACAAAGGGCCTGTTTTTAAGCAGTCAGAAAAGGTATGTAAAGAGCCATTTTTAAGTGGTCAGAAAATCCAAAATATGTAATTAGAGAAGTTGCTGAAAATGGCTGCCTTCAACTTGCAAGCATAAGTTTACACAGCATTTCATATTGTGAAAATGTTTTGCAATGTTTCTGGAGCTATAGCAGTGCATAACTCTGAAAAACGCTGCTGTAGTGGTTGAATGTTATGAACAGGAGTTTTAAAAACTGTATTTTTCAAAATAAGGAAAAATTAAAAAAATCCAAGGGTGTTAAATCAGGAGAACGTGGTGGATATTCGATATCAGAACCTAAGCTTATAATATGATTATCATAAAACTCGCGTAAGTAATTCAGAGTTTCTCATGTTGTGTGAGCTTATGGTCCCATCGTGTTGGAAATGTCCATGCTGTAAGTCGTCGTCCAATAATTGGTTTATGAAAACAGTTAAGATGTTGTCCCTGTATCATTCAGTAGTTACAGTTCTCACAAAAAATTAATCGTCTTCGAGAAACAGCAATCCATACTCCAATCTTTAATGGATGTAAAGGTGCTTCATAAAAATGTGAGGGTTATCTATACTCCACAACTTAAAATTCTGTGAATTGACATAACCAGAAGGATGAAACCAAGCTTTGTCTGAATAGAATGTCCAATCCAGTAAATCATTGTTATCCATTAGATGCTGAATAAATCAAGGCAGTATAAAGTTTGTCTCTGGTAATCTGCTGGCAAAAGTTCGTGGAAGACTTGCATTTTATATGAATGCATATGCAGGTCTTTCTTCAGAACTCTTTGACAAGTACCGTATTATAAGCCTATTTCTTGGGATAATTGACATGGATTTTCTAGGTTCATCATCCACATGCTGTCTTACATTTTCAACAGTATCTATCTGCAGTTCTAACAGAAGGTCTTTCACTTCCTTTTTTGTGTTCAACACTACCTTTATTTCTAAATCCTACAACAGTATTTGTAATGGTTACATGTAAATTTTGAATATCAATAGCCACAGGAAATTTTTCACATAATTCATCGTAACAAACTTGGAGACTGTAATCCATTCACCATTTCCTCGAATATCATTACGAAAGAAAGATTCAATTATGAAAATCTTCTGCATTTTGTTTGTAAAGGTTTAAGACACTGTTTAATTCTTACTCGTCTTAACAACTGTCAGTGTCAAGAGCAATAATTTATTTTTCAGTGAAGCTAAGACATACATTTTGAATTTTATAGCAAGAGTTGATAAAACAATTTTAAAATCGCTCAGTATTAAGAACTACAAAGATACTGCTAGCTCTTTATTACATGGTATGAAATAATTTTAATATTAAAAGCAGGTCTTACTTGATAGAAGTAGAAGAAAATCTGCGATTGACTTTCTTCTCAAGACTATTTAAATTTTGAGGAGCTGATACGTGTTCTCCATTATCTCTTGCTTCCTTCTCAGTGATGCATACAATTGGGCTCTCAGCGTGTTTTGTATTGGTTCGCCATTTAGGGGGCCAGCTAATATCCTGCAGAACAATTTCATTAACAATGTAGGGGGGAGTGCGAAAAATTAGCTGTCCCTCATGCAGTATGCTTTGCCCATAACCTGGATCTTTATTGGATTCATTTACTCTAAAAAAAAGCCAGTAAGCACAGAATTCCATAATCACAATAAAGATCATACCTAAAAACTGCTATATTTACTCCCTCCTCTAAGTCTTTCTTGCTTGGTTTAAAAAACCTGATACCATTTTTGTTACTACCAAAAAACAGACATCCCCCGACACACCCACACTTTCCCATTGCTTTGTTTAATTCTGGCCATAAAAACCAGAGTTTCTTCAGCTTGTTGTCGTGCATCTTCAAAAATTTTTGCTGCATTAGATGCATGTTATGCTCTTTTACGTCTGATGATATTGCGGATTCAACTATAAGCGGGCCAAAATCAACAGCTCCGACCTCCAGCCACATATCACAACTGTCCACTCTAAAAAAGCGAAGTTATTTATTTAAAAAAAATTACGCAAATAAATCGGCTTACTTTAGGTGATTGTATTTATGAGGCTGCCACACGAATTGGCGGAGTGAGAGACTGTAGATAACGCAGCTTAAACCTGACCCGACTTGCTTACCATGGAGATTGCACGTTGCCAATCTGATGGGCGATATCTGATTAAATTGAGAAATTAAATTTCGTTGTTGAAATAAAATGAGACTCACCCAAAGTTGAAGAGCAACTCCAGATTCCACCAACCAAAAATCAATGGCATCGACGGCTAACCTAGACACTTTGTACTTGACTTTATGACAATCAATATCACTTAAATCATCACTATTACTCTGATTGATTTTCTTATCTTTCCCACTACATTCACTGGTCTTTCGTTCGTTCTTGATAGTTTTCTCATTGGTTTTCTGTGCACTGACACTTCCAAATGCATTTGGCATGGAGTTTTTAACAGTATTGTTTGTGTTGCTTGTTTTTTGCTGTAAAAACTGTTGCAGTGGAAAGAAATTTTGGTGTGGGCTTGCAATGTTCTGAGCAGTCTGTGATTCACGCAAGAGGATATCATCTGCAGGAGAGCTGAGTTCGTTTTCGCTGTCAGCTAATAAGAGAGCAAGGGTTTCCAGGCAGGCTAAAATAGAGTGCAGTTGTGGACTCGTTAGTTTTCCACTTAATTTTCCAAGCTGAACGTCTACCAACCAAGCATACTCAATTGTATCTTGATCTAAACTTCTGCCGACATCAGAGAACATTGCATGTCCTCGAATCTGAATAAAATAACAATGCAAAATTTTGGCTGAAGTCGGCTGGATTGCAATGGGGTCCTAAACATCCTCTGTATAGTTATTTCGACCCTAATCAGGGCCTCTTCAACTGAAGAGTAGATCGAGAACTCCATCGCAATCCCGACGACCAACAAGACTTACGCACAGATAGTGCGTAATTGCAAACATTGACACATGGTCGCGACACCACGCGACAATTTTCTGACCTGTAATTGTGTTGTGAATAGCAAAATCGCTGCCTCTTAAGCTATCACACACGAGATGGACAGTGCGGACAATAAGCGTGTCATCGCAAAATTTTGGCTGCAACTCGGCTGGATTGCAATGGGGCCCCTGAGCATCCTCTGTATAGCTATTTCGGCCCTAATTCATAACACAATTACAGATCAGAAAATTATCGCGCGGTGTCGCGAACGTGTGGCATAAAATAACAATGCTTGTTTTTATTACGTTAACATAAATTTCTCCCTAGCTTATGTGACTCTACTAAAATATTTCAGTATATCAAGAAAGGACAACAGCATAGCTCTTGTTGATCCTGATTGTTTATAGGAAAGAACTGAATAAGAATACCGAGAAAGAAATACCTGAAGTGATGATAAAGTCAGCCTGCCTTGATTGAGATGTTTCTCTTTACTTGGTCGATTAATATTGTCCGACACAAGCAGAACTGTAGGACTTAACAATAACTGCAGTTCAGTTTGATCATATCGCTTTTTCATTTCAAATCCAAACCGTTCTACTAAAATAACTGGACAAGGTGCATCTTTCTCTGTACAATTCTACAAATAAAAACACTTCACTATTTACGAAACTCAAACGACCTCTACTGTTTTCAGTACTTTAAGCAGGTGTGCTTGAATGTCATGCATTATAACAGAAACGTCGACCTCGAGAGGTCTGTAATTACGATGGTCAAAGTCTTCCTGGAGTTCTAATGGTATCAGGGAAGTATTTTCGTCTGAGCTCGGCTCAGAACTGTCTGACGATAGGTTCTGCTGCATTTCAGTGAACATTTGGTCATCGCCAAAAATATTTTCCTAAAAAGCACAGAGATCTTTAAGTGCCTACATATAAGTTATTGCACTTACCTTTAAGTTCAAGAAGTTTCTTAGGGCTGTACCATAAAGTAGAAGCACTGAGGGCCCTATTTCTAGCTCGACTGAAACCACGTCAGGTTTCAAACTTGTTGGATCAAATTTTTGCACACCGTCCTATTAAATATCAAGATAATTAAGTATGTAATTTTAAATAACTCCAATGACTCACTGGTGACCTATGAGGTTTTCTTTGTCTGGGAAATCGCATGGGAGAAAGCAGAATCTCTTCTTTAACAGGGGTGGAAATATCTGCTTGAGGAGTAGGCCCTAACGGAGGGCATGGATGATACACGTACAAGATGTTTATAGCACCAATGGGCACCCACCAAAAATCGACCCAACCATTACTGTACAGATTGTATAAAAAGAAATTATGAAACAACAAATAAGTGAAATACCTTTCAGAACAGATACTTCTCCATTTTGGAATAATCTCTGTTTTCTTCATTGTAGAACCGTCTTTAGATCTAACCTTTGCGAATTTTTGTAAGGCCAAGACGATGTTTTTGCTTGTATGAAACTCAGGTATGAATAAAGACAAGTCTATACTTTCTCCCTAAAAAAAATACGATTTTAATTAATTATTAATGATTTGCTGAAGTCAACACATACTTGAATGCTAAAATTAAGTGGTATAGTATCTGGTAGAAATTCATCGAAGGGTAAATCAAAAGATAAATGCAAGAAATGCGCACACAGAGCAATCTGCGTATTTTCTAATCTCTGCCTCTGCCCGGAACTGCTGCAGTCAACCCAATTATACTGATTCGCAAGTGTGAGCAATTCACAATGTTTCAGTGTTAAACCAAACCGCCAGGTGTAAGGAACAAAGTGTAACAAATCAGGACGTTGTTTGGAAGACCAATCATTAATTAAATCTGCAAATAATAGATAAGCATAATAGAAATTGTTACGAAAGTACGATGAGAAACAAATACCTGTAAAAAACCACTTGTGGCAAAAAATTATACTAACTGATGCTTTGCAACCAGTTAAATTCAGCTCCCACAATTGGTGCTCATTCCAAGCTATTGGATAGTGACATAGCACAGAAAATTCTAAGGTTTCACTTATGAGCAAGTCACGAAACTGCAAGCTGGTGGTGGCTTCGAGATGCAGAAGCTGACCATTTATCTTAGACATGTATCCACTTTCTGAGGTAACCCATGGCACAGAAATTTCCAAATAACTCCCAGCCCCTACATTAACGTGCACGGCATTCGTTTCCTTGTTTTTCGTAAACAAAATATCTATCGTCGCTTTACTTTGCATTAATAATCGAATATCAAACGATTGCATCTGTCGTTTTTCACCGGGCTTTGCCATCTTCGTCACTTGCATGGGCAGGTAATCTTGCGGATAGAAAAATTTAAAGAGGTGCTCTCGCTGACGGTCTGCCCAAGGGCCGTAACTAAAGTCGGTACCTATAATGAATACTCATGTAAGTGCTTGAGTATGTAATAAATGGATGTGGATTTCACCTTTTCCGCATTTAATATCGATGCCCCATTGCGGAGGGCTTGGTTCAACTGTGTCGCCGTTTGGTAACACAATGGACACAGGACCTTCACGTACCACACCGGCTTCGTCCATGTAAAAATACAATTCTAAATCATTGGTGGACATCAGCACAAAGCCCTCACCCATGTAACGAGGTGGATCATCTAGCATTCCTAAATTTTAACAGAACATTAGTTTTGATAATAATATCCATCGCTTTAGAATTAAAAGGCAACTTCTAATAAAAAAAAAAAACAATTTGGTTTTGGTAATGTTATTATAATTTACTATAATATTTTAGAAGACATTAAGAATATACTGCCAACTTACCAGTATATTTTGGACTGGGTACAAGCATAACTCTAGCGTTCTCCGCCTTACATTTGATAAAGTGCATAAACCTATCTAATTCACAAACAGCTGGTTTCGTTGAATATACAAAATGCGATTCCTCCACAGTAATGCTGAGTGTCGTTGGAACCAAACGACTACCGAAAACCACCCGGCTCTACCAAGGCAGGAACAAAATTGCAAATTCAAATACAACAATGCCGGATTGCTGAAAAAGCACTCACCGATGAAACATCGACTTTTATAACAGGAATCAAGTCACGCCAAGTGCGTGCCATAGCTGCTTCAGATCTCTGCTTTCTTCCTAAATTGTTTCCGTTCACTGTCTGGACTCTGAAATATTTGAAATATTCAAACTCGTAAATCTTTGGTTCCTTCTACAGTATTTTTTAATTAATGTGCAACAATTCTTTAGAATTGATTTTTATTACATTTTATTGATGCAGAATGCTTCTGCGTGCCTTTAAATTAGAAATACAGTGGATATCCGGTGACTATCCGGCTACATTTTTGCTGTCTGGCCGGATACCGGATATTAGCTATTAACGTGGGGTATAATGGAAAAATTAAGGTATTCAATCATTTATAAAATATTAAATAAAATTTCTGGTTTAAGTTAACAGGGCTTCAATCCAAAAATTAGTAGGTACACCTTCTTTAGTTTGCTGAGCCTTCACTAATATTTAATAGCTTTATAACAAAGTAAATTTGTTTGTAAATATGTAAATGTGTAAATATGTATATATGTATATATGTAATTTAGGTAGGAAATTTAGTTTAGTTCTTTACGCAGACAAGTTTTAGTTGGGAGAGGGGACAGTTTAAGTGGGGATCTCCCTCCATATTTTGACCGTATATAAGGATGCGTGAACGAAGTCTTGGCGACTCGTGTGCCGTGTGGTTCTACGAGTACCGCAATTCTCGCTAATACCGTCTCCGATTCTTTCCGCCCTCGTACAAGCGACTTGTACAAAACCTACCCCGAACAAGCGACTTGTTCTTTCCGCCCTCGTACAAGCGACTTGTTCATTAACCCTAGTACAAGCGACTTGTACAAATCCTGCTCCCGAACAAGCGACTTGTTCTTTCCGCCCTCGTACAAGCGACTTGTACAAATCCTGCCCCGGACAAGTGACTTGTTCATTCACCCTCGTGTAAGTGACTTGCACAAATCCAGCGACTTGTTTTCCCTCACCGTACATTATACCCTCCGGAACAAGCACTTCATGCGCTCCGTATCACGACCATCATTTCCGTTTTATAAAGGCCCGACCGTTTAAATTAAGCATTTATTTAACTGTAAATATATCTCTTTTTTAAATAAATTTCCGTTGAGGAATTCTGTTTTTCTTTTAATGAACCCGGACTCCGACGGGCAGACCCGCACCTGACCATTTAAGAATCAACAGTAACAGCAGGAAAATAAATAAGCCCGTTACAGCTTCATCAGAGTACTAGCAAAATATTGGTTACAATTTTAAATTACAATTAAAGGATAAAAAAATTACTCTAATAGTACATATACAGTGTGTACCAAAAAGTTTTATACAAATGGAGAAAAGGTTTATCTTACATTTCACAAAAAAAAATATTCTTGATAAAAAGCTCTGCATGAATTGGAGATCCATAATCAGGTACAAAATTTTTAAAAAATTGGCTGGAATGCAGGGAAAATAAAAAACAATGATTTGGACGGAGAGCAAAATACGTTCAAACTGTAGTGGAGAGCAAAATTTTCAATGAAATTGTGATTAAATAGCAAAATATTATGAATACTTGTAGATTATTGATATTCCCAGATAAAAATGACAATAAGAACAATTTCAAGGCGCTTATTAGAACGGGATCTTACGAAGTTTCGTACTCCGCATTAATCTAACAATTGCTGAAGTGTTTATTGTCTTTTAACTTTTATCTGGGAATATCCATAATAGATTATTAAGTGTGCATAATTTTTTGCTATTTAATCACAATTTCAATGAATGTTTTGCACTACAGTTTGAACGTATTTTGCTCTCCGTCCAAATAATTATTTTTTATTTTTCCTGCATTCCAGCCAATTTTTAAAAAATTTTGTACCTGATCATGGATCTCCAAGTCATGCAGAGCTTTTTATCAAGAATATTTTTTGCGAAATGTAAGATAAACATTTTCTCCATTTGTATAAAACTTTTTGGGACACACTGTATAATAAATTATTTTAACGAACACTTAAAATTGGCACTATCCCTCTACATTTCACTATCGATTGAAAGCTTCGTCAGGAGTGAAAATAAAATAGGCAGCTATGTTTATTTATTTTCACACCCGATGAAGTTATCAATCGATAGTGAAACGTAGAGATATAGTGCCAATTTTAAGTGTCCGTTAAAATAATTTATTATACAATTTTCACAAGATAAGAATCTACTTTAATTCTAATAGTATACAAAATAGTTTTAAATAAGTTAAACTTAACATTTTCTTATCTCTCTAACTTCAAAGAAATTTTTCTGTTATTTTGTGATGACATAATTGATTTCTTTATAATTTGACGGTTTACTAAATGAATATACCATAGATGTATTGTAACAGATTTATTGAATTCAATTAACAAATGTTTACCTTGCAAGAGACACTCATTTTATTGAAGCTTATTTCCGATCTGGACGTATAGTAAACGGAGAACGACAACATTCCATTCTTGAATGCAATGCACAATTTCGACTTAAGTTTCCGAAAAAAAATGTTTAAGAAGCTGACTTGTATCAACAACTTTCGCTAAATTGTCGAGAGATTCCACAGAACGAGAAGCGTAATGAAGAGGAAATTCATTGGATTGGCTGCAAAGTGACCAAAATGTTTTCGAACAAGTGTAAGAGCTCCTTACAGAAAATCCGTATTCCTCAAGATGCCGTATTTTTGCTCAAACGAATGTGCCCCACGCCACCGTTAGAATTCTGAAGCGTCGCTTACACATGCATCCATGTAGCACTAACTATAGCACAAGAAATCTTGCAGAGAGATCACAACAATCGAATGCAGTAACTTTTTCCAAGAAAACTTAAACGACGACATTCTCTATCAAAGTTTTTTCACGGATTAAACTTGGTTTCATTTAAGTGATTAATACATAATCACAAACAAAATTACTAAACATGGCCTTTTGTTAACCTTAGGATGACCAGATGGGGTTTTTGTGACCCCATAACTTATTGTTATATTTTTCTAGCTTTTTAATCTTAAAACTTCATATTTTTTTTAGCTGAATTTCTTGACATTACTCAAAGTATAGTAAATTTATTTATTTTTTAAATCAATGTACTAATTTGAAAAAAAAATTTTTGGACGTTGGCCATTAATTTTGTTCTTCCACGTCATATATTTGGCAACCATCATTGCATTTATTCTCTTCACGAGCAAATACCATGATTACGATAAGAGTAAAATATTCAAAAGGCGATTATTCCTTGAAGATTTGGGAATGGTATTAGTAAAACCTCTAATGCTCAAGGTCTCAAGAATGTTTACCTAAATACATAAAAAACGCCATGACAGTGATTTGGGGCACTAAAGTTTTTGAAAATGAACAAGAATTGAACAGGCCAAATGAACAAGAATTGAACAGGCCAAATGAAAAAATGGAATATGTTACAACACGAGGTTGTTATGCCATATGCTCCAGAAATTTAGATAAGAAAACAATGAATAAATGTGATAAATGTCGTAAGTTTATTTACAAGGACAACATTATAGTAGTGAAATCAAAGATATACTGGATGTTTCTTACACAAAATGAAACCAGTGAAAATTTACATTAAAAGTGATAGAATGAAGCAGTTTTTGTATAACAATTGATTAATAAATATTAAAGATAATAAATGTTTTTGGCGAACGATGAAACACTTTGATAGTTCCTGGTTTATTTTATTTTATTTTGTAATTACGTTACGTTGATGTCAGCATCGGCTGTTAAGTGGGTCAGTTGTCAGGTGTACTTTGTCGCGTTGAAGACATGGCCGAATTTTCCAATACTGTTCTTGTGGACATGATTTTAATTTACGGCGAATGTGGTCAAAATGCGTTGACTGCAAAACGTTTGTGTGCACAGCGTTACGACGATTCAGTGTTTACAAGGGATGTAATGTGGGCAGAAGAAACCCTCATGCAATGCGGCGCCGTAGTTTTCAACAACGCTTCTGTGTACAGGTATGTAAACGGCAATTTAATTGGTCTATTTGTTTTACCCAATCGCTTGGACGAAATGGTGTGTTTACGTTTCTTGCAAACTAATTTGGCGGAACTCCTAGAGGATGTAAATTTAAATATTAGAAAATATTAGACCTTAATCTTAATCTAGTGTACGCCGAAGAAGTAAATACAATAGACGAACTCAACGCACGCAGTGGAAAATATCCAAAAACAGAACCAATTCCGTAACGCATGTGAATCCCTGCTTCGTCGAGCCGACGTATGTTTATGTCTCGCGCAGGGGGGGAACTTCGAACACTTATTGTGAGTGAAGGTCATCGTCCGTTGCGTCCAGCGGTTCTAAACATTTCACAGAAAATTGCCGGATGTCGGTATGATTTTTTTTTCCTTTTAATTTTGATGCACTCGTGAGAATATCTCGTACCACATACGCCATTAATTTTTTGCATCAAGTTGAAGAACGCCCTGTACAGTATGAGCATAAATGATTGAGGACAAGTTGAATTTCCCGCGTCTCTATCTAGTGATTTTTACTCCTTGTGTTTGGCCGCCCTGAAAATAAATTAATTTTTGTTCAGTGTCGGATCTTTTCAGAGCCAACGTTTGCATCCATATTGCAATTAGGTATTTGAAATGACCAAATTAATTCATAATTAATTACCAGACTATTTTATTGAGTAATAATCTCGTTATCCACATTGCATCTCAGTGCACGCCTATACATTTGACCAACTTAAGAAAAATATTGAAGGGCGGGAAATTCAACTTGTCCTCAATCATTTATGCTCATAGTGTATACATCATGCAAAGAAAAAAATAACTAATTTTATCTATGTGAACATTTAATTTTTATTTGCAATTTATTATTATATGTTGGAATTTCTAAAAAAGATATTTACATGGTCTAATTTAACACTATTTAAAAAATTTTGTTGCAAATCGGTTTTGATTGCAGTGAATCCCTCGAGCATCCTCTGTACAGCTGCTTTGGCCCCATTTGGGGCCTCGTCAGCAGAAACATAGCTCGAGATTTCCACTGCAAACCAAACCGTCCTGTCCCAGGTTATTCGCATTTGCGTTGTAATTGCTTAAATCGCGACATCCTGCGATCACTTTTTTACAGTGGAAATCTCGAGTTACGCTTCTGCTGATGAGGCCCTAAATAGGGCCGAAACAGCTGTACAGAAGATGCTTGAGGTCTCCACTGCAATCAAAACCGATTTGCGATAAAATTTTTAAAACTTTCAATATACTTTGACAGCACGCTTGGCCCCCTTGCATGGGAAGACTTATTAAGTAGCAAACTGGCTGCAATTTGTCATTCCCAGTGCAAAGTTGGGTCAAAAAGTAATCGCAGGATGTCGCGATTCAAGCTATTCATTTATTATTGTCATTATTATAATTTATTTTATTTAAAAACGTTTGCGACACAATTTCATATTATTCCAAACCGCCTACATATGACGCCACCAAATAGTATCGTTTTAAAACTATAAAAAGGGAACAATGAATCAGCTAGATATTGGACCTACTCTCGCTTTATGAAAGCATAATCTCAGTTGATCGATTTAGGTCCAGTTTCTCAGTCACAGTTTAACTTTAATCTGACTTCTCAGAAAGATTAAAGTTAAACTGTGACCGGGCTATGTTATGTACTATGTTATTTACAGTGTTAGCTAAGAAAGCTAGATTAAGATAAAATACGGTATAACATTGCAATAATTTAAAATATTGTTGTATTATACAAATTTTAAACCATATTGTTTCTCACAGAAATTAAAAAGAACTTTTACTAATTCATCGTAAGAATGAACTTCTCCATGTTTTATATCCATATTCTCTGAATAAAGCTACAAAATGATTTAAAACATTCGCAAAAGTTCGATAAACCATTTTGTCAAAGTATAAATAAAAATTAGTTCAATTAAACTGGTGGTTTAATATTGAGTTAAGAAAGGTTCGGTGCAAAATTGATAAATAAAACTATGAAAAATATCTTAAAAACTCTGACTTTCATAATTATAGCACTCGTTCTAAAGATATGCTTTCTGTAAAAAAACATCGTACTAAACAGTATGAGAATTCACCTTCTTACATAGGTATCAAATTTTACAATAAACTGTCCCCGTCCCTAAAACAGTGTACCTTTAACGTCTTTAAGAGCAACTTAAAGAAATTACTTATAAATAAGTGCTATTACTCGGTAGCAGAATTTTTATCGGACAATTTATGACCATATATATTGGATAGGGTTTCCATTTTGGGGATGTGTATAGTACTACACCTTATATGTATGTATAAAACTGTTCTGTTTGTCTAAAAGTCCGGTGTCTGTCATATACACTCGTGTACGTTTATGTATTATATTTGACCATTTTGACATGTCATATCCACTATTAGTGGCACAAATGATGAATAAAGATATTATTATTATTATTATAATGTCAAGTCTACAGATCTGTTTTAAGCTAAGACATGAAATTTTATTCCATAGCTAGCTGACCTGAAATTTATTGAACCATACGTTATCAACGCGTGTATCGTAGAACTTTGAATGAGTAGAGATGAAAATAATTTTAATTTAAAGAAAAATAAATAATTCGACAGATAAACAATTGACAGTGGCACCTATTTCCTTTAGGCTTTAGCTAGTCAGCCTAGTTGGCCCCTGTCAAAACAAATACAATGTCTTATTCGAATATAACAAATCCAAATAGGTAGGTAATCAGATTTGAAGATTCTAAATAATATAGATAATTTTCGAACTATCTGATTCCGACTTCATGACATAAAATGTTCGGATTAATCTAAACATTTGAATATTCGGTTTTATGGAATATTTTAAGTAGAATTCTTACACTAGTTACAATGCAATCTACAATTTTTACTTACACTCCATTATTCTCCAAGTCTGGTGGTTTTTCCTGATCGTCATCCTTGCTGTTGGGAAACAACCTTGGGTCTAAACCAAATATCTTCCAAAGGCGTGAATACATTTGTGAACGATTGTACACATGCAGTTCAAACCCATTTAAAACAACAGAAAGCCTCGTATCAGAATGAGACAAGTCTGAAATTGATTTAAAAAAAAATATTAAACAAGTCAATAGTTGTAGTTCTCACCATAGATATAAATAGAAATGAATGTCATGTGCATACACCATTTCTAGATAGGGAGGTTGCCTGATAACCATTAGCAGAAAGCATGCAACGAGTCTCAAACGTAATGAAAGTGAGAATCCTGCATCATTTGGATGAAACAAATTATCTAATTAGCAATTTGTAACGTGATCTGGTGTTTTGTGATCACTTGTATGCTCCTAGGATGGTTTATATCGTATAATAATAATCAATAATACCAAGGAATAATTTTAATGTTCGTCCCTGTGACGTATTCCCGCATTTACTGCTCACTCATTGGAAAAAACTTTCCAGGGAACCTCCCCTTCTAGAAACCTTGGTGTACACTAGCTGTAATCTACATTGTTGTGAAGACAGTTCTAGTAAATTAATTCAAAAGTAATTATTTCTTATTTCAGCCATGCAAGTTATTAGACTTCTTGCCCAAAGTAACGCGGTAATACTTTCTTTTCTCTACTCTCCTGCGGGTAATGTAATAAGCTAGCACTTTTTAATGTTGGAGTCATTTGTTTCCTATACATTTGCATTGCCACACGATATCTATTCTACTATATCTATGGTTCTCACAAATTCAGAATACACCAAGCGACCTGAAAAGAATGACATCAAAATGTATAGACCATAAATTTTTCTTTCTATAGTTTTTGGAATAAATAATGTGCGCTCAATAAAAAGAATGGTCAAGTAGGTTGTAATGTGCTTTTGTTGCTATGAACGTATGTCATTTTTATTTCAACTTTGACAAGTTGATGGCAGTTAATCTTGTGTCAACAAAACTCGAAAGCTGTTCCAAAGTTTTGTGGAATATTTTGGTAAATATTTTGTGAACTTTTATGAAAAAATTGTTAATTGCAGAATTCCTATAGCAGGTGTCACATTGTTTTGTTCACTGATTGAAATTGTTTTGTACAAACGATTTATATTAAAAAATACGTTAGAACAAAAAACGTTTATCAATTCCTATTTTCACAATGAAATAAAAATTGATGAAAATTGGATGTATTCTGTGAAAAGTTTGAAGAATTATTCCTAGGCCTCCGAGATCCTGTGATTTAACCATTTGTCTTGCTTGTGGTCGTACATAAAAAAAAACTATATATTTACCATGTCAGTTGCTGATGTAAATGATCTGAATCAGCAGATTGATAATAAAATTCAAGAACAGAATGAATCTCCTCATATCTTAAAGAACCTGATGAACGCAATTAAGCACAGAATCTTGAAATGCTTTCAGGAAGGATGTGAACACTTCCAGTACTAATAATTTCTGTAAGTTTTATATGTTATACTAATATACGTCTATTTTTAAAGCGTTTCCTGCGAGTTAAAGTGAGGTTAGAAATGCAGGTGACATTAGTCATTAGAAGAATTCTATGCCATACATTCAGAACAAATTCATGGCTATCTAGACCTTTTTTAATTGAACACTCATTATGTCTTTTGTATGTATTATGAATTTTTACTTCAACACCTCAGTATGTCTTTCTTTTTTAATTTGAAGAAAGGTTCTTACGCTGGTGCCTTCCATAATTACACTTACTATACCTTCGCTAACGTCCTTTGGAACGTATGAACGCCACCACCTGAATATTAAGTAACCATCCTGAACCCTAATGCTGTAATCATGTGTGACATATATGACATCCCGAAACATAATTTTCCCTGAGAGTGCGTTTAGAGTAAATGAACCTGAAAGCAAGAGTCACTTACATGGAAAGTTAAAGAGATTAAGTGTGCAGATACCTATTTTGAAATAGCCGTTTTTAATCAGTAATCTATTTGCTATCTTTGTGATGATATACCCGACGAGCCTTGAATTATAGTAAGTGATGTATATGACCCAAGACATGGCAAAAATGAGGCTACACAACAGCATCGCAAAATTCGAATCCATTTTTAGATCTTCCAAGTTGACGTGACTAGAAATATTGCCGCCCCAGGCTTGGAACTCGTAGGAATTTGTTGAATCCATGGTTCACTCGAATTTAGATTTGTACCTCGAATAGCGATTTTTACGTATTGACAATTTGATTTGATGGACTGAAGCTTGAAATTAACACTGCCATCGCTTTTTTAACGTTTAAGATGGCAACGTTTAAGTTTTACAGAAAACATTCGTGAAAAAAGTGGAATTTGACACTTCATATCGCGAACAACGATAAAATTGGGGATCAATAGCAAACGACAGGCTAGTCTAATTATCACACTGAGCATGCGCTCAGGGGCGCTAGATATTTGAAATTCAAAATTGATTTAATATACCGTTCCCGTACATTATAGGGATTGTACGGTTTTATAAAATCTGTATTTTACTTTATACAAAATAAGAGATTTGAAAATCACGTAGTTTTTTTTTAGAAGTACGTTCAATAGACACATTTAATTATTAATTTATATTTTGAAATCCAGAATTGTAAATTGCAAATATTTAATATACTAAAAAAATTATTGATTTTAAAATTACAATCTAAATGGAGAAATAAGATCTAATACAGTATTTATTTACATATTGCTGTAAAAGGTAATGATTACAAATTATATAGAAATTGTTTTTGCTCACATGTAGGCAGGTATTGTTAATAATAAAAATTGTCATAATAAATTACTTTATAACATACGTAGTTACACAATTAAATTTACAAGTTAAAATAATATTCTATTTTTTCTTTGATAGGAAATAGTTCTGTATCTCCATTTTCCATTTCCTAGCCTGTTGTGTGTAGTTAAGAGATAGCCAGTAGTTCTCGGTCGTACGTACTATAACGTCTTTCAGTTGGTGAAAGAGTTTTCGAGAAGAAAGCTATCGGTTTCTGCATTCTATCAACTAGTTGTTGCAGCACACCTCCTATAGCTGTGTCAGAAGCGTCCGTGGCGACACTTAATTGATGGCTCATACTTGGATATGTTAGCCTAGCTGCATTACACAGGTCCGCTTTACATTTATTGAAAGCCGTGATTGCTTCCTCGGTAGGTTGAATGACTACATCTTTTCTGGTGTGATTCTTTAAAAGCTCGTTCAGTGGTGCTTGTGTTTTTGCAGCTTGAGGTAACCATCTTCGATAATAGTTCACCATGCCTAAGAAGCGCTGTAGTTGTTTGGAAGTCTTCGGAAACTGTAAGTTGTTGATTACACTGACTTTCTCTGACAAAGGCTCAATACCATCCGCAGAAACTCTCACTCCCAAGAAGTCTACTTTGTCTACGCCAAATAAACATTTTTTGAGGTTTATCACTACACCATGTTCATTAAGCCTACGAAACATTATATCTAAATGCCTCCAATGTTCCTCTGGTGACGATGATGCAATTAATATGTCATCGATGTAGGCATAAGTAAACTCCAACCCTTGTATGACTTGATCTACAAACCTTTGGAAGGTTTGTGCTGCATTGCGGAGACCAAATGGTGTTCTCACAAATTCATAAAGTCCAAAAGGTGTTGTGATTGCTGTTTTAGGTTGATCATCAGGATGCACAGGAATTTGATAGTATGCCTTCACTAAATCAATAGTTGAAAAAATTGTTTTGCCATGCAGTTGATGACTAAAATCTTGAATATGTGGAATTGGGTACCTGTCTGAAATTGTTCTGCTATTGAGACTTCGGAAGTCTCCACATGCTCTCCAGGTGTTATCCCTTTTTTGAACCATATGCAGGGGACTCGCCCAAGGTGAGGATGAAGGTTTTATGATACCTGCTGCTTGAAGTTCTTGAAATTCTTTCTTGGCTACTTTGAATTTGTCGGGTGCTAGTCTGCGGGGCTTATAGTGAACAGGAGGACCTTTAGTTTCTATATGATGTACCACATTGTGTTTCGGATCTTGTAGCTTGTTTGATGGTCTCAAAACATTTGGGTATTTCCGCAACAGCTCTTGTATTCGATTGTCGGTATCTTCAAACACTGCTTGAATACCAACTTCTTTTGCAATTTTCGCAGGACACTTCACAGTAATTGATGTCAAAGGGTCTAAAACTTGTTGTCCATGAATATCTACGATTAGCTTATAACTGTGCAAAAAGTCTGCTCCCAAAATCGCGTCTGTAACACTTGCTACTAAAAATGTCCACTGAAAGTCACGTCTTAAACCTAAATTTACAGTCAATGTTCGTTCTCCAAACACTTTTATTGTTGACCCACTGGCAGACTGCAAGCTAAATCGTGGTTTGTAATATTGTGAATTGTCTTTGAACTTTGCTGGAAGTACACTTAGGTCTGCACCAGTGTCAATTAAGAAATGAATTTTTGATCTCTTATCTACTACGTACAGTCTGCGATTCAGCATGTGTTGGGCAGAAGTTGCATTCACTCCTGCCCTTGGAGTTCGTTTTTTGAATATTCACAGGGCATACTACATTTCTTGGCTTGATGGCCAAAGGTTCTGTGATACCAACAGGCACCTCCGTTACTGGTTTCTTGACGGTTTTGGCTGTGACTGCGACTATGACTCTGACTGCGCCTTCTTGAAAATCCTTTTGTGTTGCTGCGAACCTGAGAACGACTTCTTTGACTCAATTTCTTTATCTCCAGTTCCATGTTTTCTAATCTTCGCATGATTATACTTATTGGTGTAATTTCTGTAGGACCGGTCTCTACACGTTCTATGGATTTTGTCGAAAAACTTGCAATAGAAGCTGCGGGAGAGGATTCCATAATTTTGTCTGCAACTTCTGCCATCTTCTCTAATCCTACGTTTGTTAGTGACAGAAGAATTGGTTGGATAGGGGAAGGCATCTGTTGAAGAAACAATTCTTGAAGAACTTGTTCATTGACATATTGAGTTGTGCCAACTAGACCTCGCATATGCCTTAACAACTGTGATGGCTTTCGTGAACCTAATTCTTGTCCGGAAAGTAGTTGTTTCAGTCTCTGTGTTTCTGTCAGGCTTGTTCGCTTTATAATTTCATTTTTTAATTTCGTGTAAGGAACTGACGGATCAGGCCTAATAATGACATCCGACACCTCACTTGCAATCTCCGATGGTAAAACTGACAGAATATGACTAAATTTTGTTTCTTCGCGAGTAATTCTTGGGGTTACTAAATTAAATTTGGCTTCCACCATAGCGAACCAAAGTTCTATTTTATTTGTCCAGCACGGTGGTAAAGTGAAGTGTGCTGCTACGACTTGTGGACGTTCTGTGGTCTCTTGCAAATTCATCGAGTCTACTGAAGTTTGGTTATTTGTAGTAGTAGGGGTTGACATTTTCGTATCCAAAAGAGTGCTTCAATTGCAAAAATTGTCTTGTGGTGTCAGGGAAAATATTTCGCTCAAAGGGATGTTTCAAAAGGAAAATACTTCAGCTGGGGTTGATCACGTCGGAGTCACCAATTGTAGTTATATAGGATTTTATTTGCTATATAATACAAATTATATTGAAGAGTGTAATTGCTCACCAGGAAGTGGAAAAATTACTACTATTGATAGTTTTGTTTTTTTTATTTTTTGTAGTTAAGAGAAATATATTATAAATTGTAACTATGGTTTTTAATGCAAAGTTCCACTACATGTGTAACTTCTTTCATCTTTAAGGGTAGTCTTGCGCCTAAAAATTATATGTATTATTCGTTTTGTGAGTTAATCTTGCGAATTAATAACCAGAATTTATTCAAAATTTTTATGCATATGCTAGATACCCTAGATATCATAATAAGAAACTTTTATTAACATAGGATATAAAGTGGCATTAGCTATTATAAATTTTTGTTTCCCTGATTACATAAACATGAAACTTTCAGAAGTTTATAACTCAGTTAATATACATTCAGAGAGTATGATCTGACTCTAATAACAAGACAAGGTACAAAAGTATTATTTGCAATTAAAATAACTTCAATCATTTATATATTTTTAAAATTAAATCCCCAAAATTATTCGTTGTATTTAAACGCATATAAAAAACAGTAAAACGAAAGCTCCAAAGATGTCGCTAAGATTTCGGTTCGTTATTAGATACGTGAAAACACTCAAACCACGTTGAAACTAAGGGAGACGTATTTTGACGTCTGTTTCTTTTCACACTAGTAATGGGAAATTTTCGCACTTCAGTCCTGTACGGTCGTATTAGTGGCGAACAAGTGTTACACAAAAATTAACATTTGAGCGTTTACGGTAAGGATTTATAGAATATTAGAAGTAAATAAATTTGATTATTACCTTTTAGACATGAAAATTAAAACGGAAAGAGGAATCATAAATAAATCTTACAGTCAGAGACCTAAACGATCATGTCGCTCTGTTCTGGCCAGAAAAACATGGAATTGTTTGAAAAAAAAGTAGTACAGAATCGTTTCTCCAAATAATTTCATACGTATTTATTCAACCAATTGGCAAATATGAACATTTTGGATCATGTAAAATGTTTAATTTGTGAATAGATTTGTAACATACAGTGACAGACAGAAAGTTGTACACATATGGAAAATTTCTTTATTGTTGATTTCTTCGAAAAAATTATTCTTTATGATACCACTGCATCTTCCCAAACTTCCCAAATAAAGGTTCTTTACTCTTATGTCCATCTCAAAAATATTGATTTCCTGGATGGACACTTTTTTATTACTGATTTCTCATAAAAATTTATTCTTTGTGAAAGTTCACGTATCTTCCGAAACTTAAAATGTACATCTCACAATTTGAATACCTCTTGTTATATGCCGAGGATATCAAAATATTTAAAATCAACATAAGAGTAAAGTACCATTATTTTTCAAAATACGCGAAAATAATTCTTGTAAAAGTATTGCGAAGAAGTATTCAAATTTAGATATTTACATTTTGAGTTTGGGAAGAAGCTGAGGCAAAGGAGACAATTGGCCAATTTGGAAATATATTGTACGAAAGAGAAAGATGCGATAGGCAAGCCAATTCGGAAAAGTTGGAAAGCGACAAAATAATACTGCATGTCATAATTTAGTTAAAAATATATTATACAAAAATAATTTTTATTCCAAAGCGACAGAATACGGACAAATGAATGAATCTGTAGCAATAGATTTATTTCAGCGAGACACCAGCTTAAAAGTGGAACGGAGTGGTCTATTTATTGATATAGATAATGGATTTTTAGGAGCAAGTCGAGATGGTGAAGTTTTAGATATTACTTTCCTAATATTTTTTTCAATTAATTTTATTATTGAATACAGGTTTGATCGGCAATGATGCTTTGGTGGAGGTAAAATGTTTATTTTCATTGTCTAACGAAAATATAACCCTGGAAGAAGCTTGTAGGACAAAAAAAATTTTTGTCTTCAGTTTAAGGACAATAAAATATCTTTAAAAAGAAATCATGATTATTATTATCAGATATATTGAAACGCGTTTGTTGTAAACTTTGAGCTATGAATTTTATTGCAGATACAGGGCCAACTGAATATTACAAAAAGAAAAATTTGTTATTTTATAATTTTTATTAATAAAGACGTAAATATTTTCTATGAAAAGATTGAAGTGGATGTGCCATTTTGGAACAAATTATTACCCAAATTAATATCGTTTTATAAAGAGTGTGTACTACCAGAAATTATTTTACGAAGGGTTACGAAAGGAAAATTATGTAAGGATCCACACAGACCAAATTAATAAGGTAAAATTGAAATAATTTAGTATACCTATTAATGGGCATTTTCATTACTAATCAGTGTAACACATACCGTCTGCCCATTTTTCATAGGGATTTCATATGGGAAAATAGAAATTATTTTATATTAAGTAAATTGAGTAAATTCGTATGAATTTATGGGCTTCAATCGGAAAAATTTTGATATTAAACTTATGATATTTTAAGCATTAATTATATTTATAAATCAAACAAAAAATTGTTAATTTTTTTATTTATGCTTAACAGAACATTTTGGTAGCCACAATAAATAATTCTTGTGGTCTAGGTGTTTGCTCGAATTTCATAATCGTAGGCTTGCAATATCAAACCCGGCTCATTATAATTTCTTTGTACTAATGTACTTCTAAATTAATGTTTTAAATTAAACCTAAAGAAATATCAAGAAATAAAAAAGTACCCTCGCTCGGATTTGATCTCATGACCCTACAGTTAAGAAATACGAGTCACAAGAACCTCAAAAACTGTTTATTGTTTGTGTCAATTAGATTCAACATGTATGTTATAGCGATTGAACGGGATACGTACTCGGATTGTATGTATAACAAAATTACGTCTAACTTTTTAATAACGTAAATGTTATACTGTTGAACGGAATACATACTTTGGTCGATTGCCAATTGGACAGACGGTGCGTACAAATTTTGAGATAGATGCAGATTGATAATTTTAAACTTAAACTTTTTTTTTTCGAAAAAAGCTATGACATTCTACTAATTTACGTACCTATGTACTTTTTAACTTACAGTTGCGTTATAAAAATATAAAAATTAAATCTTTTAATCTATTTAGTGTAGCCACAGTATTTATGTAGTTAATAGTATTAATAATGCTTTTAAACAATATTGAAAATGTGCCATAATGTTTCTGAAACATATCTTCTAAAGTTGTAAATATAAATGGTTTGTATATGGTATGTAAAATAAATGTATTTGTTACTTTTTCATTGATATGTAATAAATTATATTTCCTGATTCTTTATTGCTTTTACTATTGTCGTTAATAATTTGAATATTTAGAGCAACTTAAAAGAATACCTATAACGACTGAATCGGACAGAAAATATTACTCTTGATTTATGTGTCATGTACGTAATGTAATCCAGATGCCGTACCGAAACATCAGGCTTAAAATTTTTGTCCCTAACAGCACTGTCCACGAGGTAATCCGGTTTCTATAAATACGAGGCGGCTACCATGTAAATATAAATTATGTGCCGCCTCTTCGATACTGCGAGCAAAGACCTACTGCGCCATCTCTTATTTGCGAATTAAAAATAATATTACGAGACACCCCTTAAATATTATGAACTGTGCTATTAAATGTTTTAAAATCCAAGTCATTAAGAAAATTGATGTTCTTTAATTTTAGAATACCTTGCATCTTGATCACATTTGCTAAAACAGAATTACATCGTCCTCCTCGCTCATACAAACAAATTAAATGTATATGTTTACGAATTGTTGTCTTCACAGTATATTGTAGATAGTCACATTTATATCTACGAATACAAATTTTACAAACCATACAATATAAAGTTTTACACTCCTTTTCACAAAGTTCCTTGTAACTTACAGAATAAATGTCACTAGTAGATTATACCTGAAATTGTCCAAACCTTGTCTGTCAGTTTCTGTTCATTTTTTCTGCTTGCTTGTGTGCTTTTATTGTTATTTTATGTTATGTTGGTAATTGTTTGAATTTGGGGTCTTTTGATGTCTAAAATTCTTTGCCACATTTTTACATCCACCAAGTCATGTAGTTTATCTAAACTTTTTCTACTGTCATCTTAGTTTTCCTCTTGATTTGATTTGTCTTCAGTAAATTATTAAGATTTTTCAATGCCATGTTAGTATTTATTCCTGCATATGTCCTAAAGCAGCGTGCCCACATGTGGATTCTTTCTTCACTTTGAAAGTAATAACTTTAAAAAAAATATACCTACATATTTTTATACCATACACACTTTTTCAAACAGCTCAAGAATTTATATTGTTCTTTAAATGTAAAAATCTTTCCACTTTAGTCTCATTTCAAATCCTTCTCAGATCTGTCTTCATTAGTTTTTTAACTTCTTTATTTTTTATTTTACTCCTTCCTTTCCAGTTTTTTATTACACGCCAAGTACACAAAAGCCGTCTTGGTTTATTATTCATAATCTTGATCCAAGTATTGTAATACTTAGGATTATCATCCGTCATAAAGTATAATGTCGTTTTTCAACATTATATTTTGTAAATAAATAATTAATATCTTTTTTACTTAATACATTCTACCTGCTTAATTTGTCACATTCTAATTTTCGTGCATCTTTTATTTATCCAAAACAGAAAAAGATAATATTATCTTTTTCTGTTTTGGATAAATGTTGGCTTCTCATGTTCTTTTCATTGCCTACATGACTTTTCACATATTTAACCATTACCTGACCTATAATAACAGAGTCTCATGTTTTATAATCTACATGCGTATGTAGGTGGATTTGTTGGAACATAAATGTTTGTACTTTACCATTATCAAAAGAATTAATAATTAAACGTAAAGGGCAAACATCTCGTATTTTAATAGATCCTCCAGCTTTCTCTGTCCTAATGTTACATTTGCTTGTGTACACTAAAATTAGTAACGCTTTCATTGATATGTAACTTAAAAAAATGCTATATAATTACCAACTGTATTACTTCGGCTACATATATAATAAGTTTGTTTGACCTTACTTTCTTTTGTGCGACAAAGTACATAATTAACTTCCAATTTTTCCACATTTCTCCATGTATTATACTCCCTTGTGTTAGAAAATGTAAAAGTTACTTCAATTATACTTACACTATGAATTTCAAATTTGCTCAAATTATCATAAGTTCCCCATATTTCTTCTTCGCACAATGGACAATATATATAACTTTTATTTTTATTTTCCAAAGACCGCTGATGAATTGTTTTGATGTTTTTTTTTGAACTGCTTTTAAAAAACGATATATTGCAGTATTCACACTTATTGTTGAATTCTATATTTCAATTTTTACTAGATTTGAATGAAAAGCTGTATTATTATTATTATTATTTTATTATTATTATTTTTAAAGGGGCATCGACTGCAATGGTCATTTGCCCAGGGTATCATGGGATTAATATGTTCCACAGAATATTGTGATGAACTAAGTGCATTAAGGTGCGTATAAATACGCGAGCCGAACCGTTCGCGAACTGTTCGTTGAAATTATTTTTACAACGAACTTTCAGCGATCCAAAGGAAAGCAACGAACCAACCGCGAACTATTTAGTGTATTGACAGCGATCTGTACGTGTACTTGCTGCAATGTCTTCACGCGAGGAAAATTACGCTATTTTGGTGATGAGTGGTGCGGCTTTATTATTAGTGGTCGCTAGTTTGTGCAAAAAGAAGAGGAAACAACGACGTTGGTGGCATACTGATCTGTATAAAAAACGCACTGGTTCGGAGCTTATGATGGACTTGAAGTCACAAAAATTAAGTGGCCAATATAAGAATTTCACGCGAATGTCGCCTTCTGATTTTGAGAACCTGCTGCAGAAGATTGGACCATACATTTCCAAGAAGGAAACGTATTTCCGCACTCCAATCTCCGCTCAAGACAGGTAAGTAGCTATAGTCTTTGTAGTACATACTATACTTTTGTAGATCGAGTTTACAAATTGTGTTTCTATATTTATGTTACGAATTTTATTCACATACGTAATTAATTGTTCCAGGTTAGCAGTAACACTTCGATTTCTTGCAACGGGAGATTCATATACTAGTCTTCAGTACATGTTCAGGATTTCCAAGCAGTCTATTGGACGGATAATACCACAAGTCTGCGCAGCACTTATCAAGGAATTACAGGGATGTATCAAGGTAATATATTTATTTAATAACTCATTTTGTATATTTTCTAAAGATCAGTTTTAATGCTATAAATTAAACATAGATTGAAATGAAACATAAAATAAAACATGTAAACCAAACATCATTTAAGAAATTTTAGAATTTAGCATTTAAATACATTTAAGTAAAGATACTTATACATAATCTTCAAAATTATCTGAACTGGTTGATGGAGCAGGTGATTGTTGAGCGGAGATGCTTGATAAAGATGGCTCAGATGGTGAGTGGATTGCAAGTGGAGGCACTGCTTGCTGTGGTTGCGAAAAATACGTTTGAGAGTACATAGGGGGAGTAAGTCTACTTTCAGCCGGATTTTGCCAGTTGGAGGAGTACTGATAATTTGGAGAAGGCCAATCAAACGATCCTCTATCAGCTTTCATAAGTATCTCAAACACGGCATGTTGAACTGCTGTCTGTGCTTGAGGGGAGTATTTATGTACTTTTGCAGCGACATAAGTAAAAAATGAATCAATCTCATCATTGGGTTGAGAAGTCTCTTTGTCCAACTTCTTTGCAGCAGTTTCTATGATGTCAAACGCATTTTTCATCATTGATGAACAAATATCATCTCCTTTTCCCTTCGTTCGCTTAGAAGGTTTGGGAGCAGAAGATGACGCTGTTGTCTCTTGTTCTCTTTGTTCGGAAGCTATGACCTCTGCCTCAATGTCTTCTTCACTTCCATGTATCCTATCCGCTTCCTGCAAATGTATATATCATTTCATGAAATACTATCTATGAGATACTATTTATTTTTTAATTATATTTTAGTAAAGTGTTTTCGTCTTCTATCATGAAAGAACTTTAAGTTGAAATAAAACCCAGACAATTTGACCAAATGAATTGCATTTTTCTTTTACCGTTTAAATATGATTTTTGTTTCAGCTACCCACGACTCCTGAGGCTTGGAAGGAAATCAGCAAGACATTTGAAACACGTTGGAACCTGCCTCATTGTGTTGGTGCCCTCGACGGCAAACACGTTATTTTGCAGGCACCAGTTAATTCGGGTACTGAGTTCTTCAATTACAAATTCACCTTCAGCATTGTGCTTTTTGCATTAGTAGATGGAAATTATAACTTTATATTCGCTGATGTAGGAAGCCAAGGAAGAATTTCGGATGGGGGAGTTTTTAAAGGGAGCAAGTTACATACCATGCTCATAGGAAAGAAATTGGCATTTCCATTACCAGAAAAATTGCCGGGTCGTTCTATGGAAATACCTTATTTTTTCGCAGGCGATAATGCGTTTGCTTTAAGTGAAACCTCATGAAACCATATCCTGGGGACTTTGCCAAAGGAACTCCTCAGAGAATTTTTAATTATCGTTTAAGTAGGGCTCGTCGAATAGTCGAAAACGTTTTCGGCATATCAAGTGCAGTATTTCGGGTTTTAAGAAAACCAATGCTATTGGAGCCCGAAATAGCCGAAGTGATAGTGATGACAGTCATTTTGTTACATAATTATCTAAGAACTCATTCGCCTAATCTTTACATACCTGCTGGCACATTAGACCATGAAGTGAATGGAGTTTTAATCGAAGGGTCATGGAGGAATGAAGGAGATATGACGTCCATGTTACCACTAAAATATGCCCCTCGAAGATCCACAAATTATTGTCAAAATATTAGGGATGAAATAGCTGATTATTGCATGAATGAGGGATTTCTAGATTGGCAAAATAAATATGCTTGAGGGCGTTAATAATATTTACTCATCGTAGTAAGTCCACTTCTTGGCACATCTCTGTCCTCCAGGAACTTGAAGGCTTCATAGGCAAACCACTTACTCACATAAATTTCGTCTCTTCCTGAAAAAGAAGTAAAAACAAATTTTAATAACAATTGCAATTGAAATGACTATTGTAAGTAGTTCGTATATTCAATTATGAAGCAGACGAAAGTGAGTGTTATAGAATAAAAATTACAAAAACTCTGTATCATTTCAATATACCTACCAATAAAACATTTTTCATATTATTTATATTTACGTACCTGTTCCTGTGCCCTTGCTGCTTTTTATTTTGTTTTTCTCGCGCCGGTTAGAAGCGAGCAAACATATCATTTTCTTCCTGCATTGGTCTGTAGATATATTCATCTCAGCACCTATTTCCCTCCATGCATCTTGTTTTAAATTTTTTCTGAAATGGTCCTTATGTTTAGGATCCCATAGTAAAGATTTTGTTTTATAAATATCTATCATTTTGAGAGAATTCTCATCTGACCACTCCATAATATTAACTAAAGATAACCTAAAATAAAAATAAACCTAAGGGAAAGAAATATAATTTGTTACAAATAATATCCGAAGGCAGAGTCACTGCGGAAACAGCTGCAGATTTGATCTAGAATGTCAACGCTCGGTGTTTGTTGAAAGGCCCGAAATATCAGAAAATCGGCAGAGATGATGTGTGTAACGCAAATTAATATATTTAGGAAATTTATTTATGAATTTAATGCAATCTCTGAGTAATAATGTGTTTGCAAATAATTAAAAAAGGATAACCTACAACTATAAAATAAACCAGGGAAACTGGAGGTTCGCGAGCTGATAAGAAACTGACGAACTAGACACGAACACGTCCCAATCTGAGCAGCGAATTCCTTTGTGTTCGTCAGAAAAACCAACAGGAGATGGATCGCCACGAACGGTTCGCGAACCGTTCGTTCGGCGCTTCAAACCCCGTCCCAATCTTGCGAATTATTGGTTCGCGAACGGTTCGGCTCGCGTATGTATACGTAGCTATAAGTTCTGTCGTCGCGATATTTTATAAATGAAGCTGTTGGAAAAGCCGCTCTGATATAAATATACGCGTACGGGAACCAGAGATCAGACTTCAGTGAGTTCAAGTAGAGTTTAGTTACTGTTTAATCGCTCGGCTTGTAAAAATAAATTATTCATAGTCTGTTCTAAATAAATTAGTGTTAAGTTTTGTTAATAAATTAGTTATTAGTCTCATCGAGTATTTTATTTAAAAATAAATCAAAAACGAAACCTAAATTCACTACAGTGGTGTCAGGTGTGGGATTCGTGAAAATAAATAAACAATTAAATCAAATTAAATTTAAATAAATCAATACATAAAGTGTAGTGTTCAGAAAAACGATGGCTGCAAAGAAAGTGCTGTTGAAAGACTTAAAAGTGGCCGAATTGAGAACACAATTGGAAGAACGAGAACTAGAAATTTCCGGTTTGAAAGCTGCACTTCAACAGCGTCTTTGAAAAGCTCTGCGGACAGCTGGGGATGATCCAGAAGCATTCTTGTTCAAAATTACGTGTGGTTCCGCCGATATATCTAGAATTTTAGACGAGAAGTTCCGAGAACAATCTGGAAAATTAGACCAGAAACTTCGAGAACAATCTGGAAATTTCAAGGACGAACTTCGGGAACAATCCAGAAATTTGGACGAGAAACTTCTAGAACAATCTGCCAATTTAAAGAAATTACAAAATGAATTAATGGAACAATCTAGAAAGTTAGACGAGAAGCTTCAAGAACAATTCGGAAATTTGGACCAGAAGCTTCGAGAACAATCTGGAAACTTCAGAGATGAACTTTAGGGACAATCCAGAAATTTAGATGAGAAGCTTTTAGAACAATCCAGAAATTTAGACGAGAAGCTTCGAGAACAATCTGGAAGTTTCAACGAATTGCAGAAGAAATTGATGGAAGAATCCAGAAATATAGATAGTCTGAAAATTTGAAGGATGAATTTCTAGAGCAGTCTTAAGGACTCGAAGAAAAACTAGTGATAAGAATATCAGAAGAGACAAGGAACCTGCAAGAAAATATGGAAGAAATAATATTCCAGCAGGATATCAAAATTAAGAGTCTAGAACAGATCATGGCAGGGATGCGAATATTCGGGGATCAGTTGCCAGCAGAAGTGTTAGAAATAATGATGCCCGAACTGTGGAAGGACCAGCGGAAACTTCAAAATTGAAAATAAAACCACCGACGTTCGATGGGAAGTCTTCCTGGCCCAATTACTTCAAACAATTTGAAGCAGCAGCAAAGGCGAATGGATGGACAACCAGTGAAAAAGCCACTTCGTTAATTGTGGCCTTGGGGGGAGAGGCTATCGATGTGCTACAAACGATGTCGCCAGAGGGACAAGAAGATTTCAACAAGCTGGTGAACAGGCTGGAGATGCGTTATGGTCAGGCGCATCTGGCAGAGATATACCATGCGCAGCTGAGGAATCGTTGTCAGAAATCCGGAGAGAGTCTTCAGGAATTCGAGGCTGACGTAGCGCGCCTAGCCCAGTTGGCGTATCCTGCAGTTCCTGTAGAATTCCTGCAATGTTTGACGGTGCAGACTTTTATAGATGGAATTCGTGACCCGGACAACCAGCAGGCATTGAGAATGCCTCACCCAGACATCCAAGAACGCATTGGCCTACGCCTTGGAATACGAGGCGGCGAAACGAGTCTCAAGAGGGCATGTCAAGGTGCGAGCTGCTATGGACTTCCAAGAAGAAGTGCGATTTGCCGCAGAGGAACGGACCAAGGAGTGTGCCACCGTCAAGGATATTCGCCGCATTGTGGAGCAGGTCTTAAGGCAGAAGAATCCGTTGGTGTGTTGGAATTGCCAGGAGGAGGGACATATTCGCAGGCGGTGTTCCAAGCCCAGGCAGGATCCTCCACGGAGGAAGCCACAGGGAAACTAAATCGGGTCGGTGCAGGGGGCAAACATCGACCCGTATTCAAAAGCCCCTAAAGATGAAAGCCAGGCAAGTGATATCCCTGCGACAATTAACCAGTAATGTCTTCGTGGATGCAACCATTGATGACATCCCTCACACCATGTTGTTGGATACGGGTGCGACGAAGACTATCTTGAGGCCCGACGTAATCAATTCATCAAAACGCACCAAGCCGACTAAGTGGAGACTGAGGACAGCAACTGACCATGGTGAAGTAGAGGTGATTATTATTCCCATCAAACACCGTGCGCTGATAGCAGAAATAGAGGACGACGCGATTCTGGGAATGGACGTCATGTCTGCCCACGGGTTTCAATTGGATCTGAAGCGTGGCGTGATTACTGTCAATAACGAGGAGTTGACTCTACATCAACGAGAAGACGTGGCCGCTCGAGTTATCCTCGCCGAAGACGTTGTACTACCCAGCAGAACTGAGATCATCGTCGACGCAAACCTGAACGGCGTCTTCCAAGATGGGCAAGTTATTATGGTTGAATCTAATACTGACGATCTGAAGATTGGAAGAGGAGTTCTCGTTGGGAAAGCATTGTTAATGGCGAGAAAGGAAGTACCAATCCGCCTGATGAACGTCAACTGTTTCCCCGTCAACTTCAAGAAAGGGACAATCTTGGGAAGCTGCGCCATCGTGTCCTCCATCTCCCGCCAACTTGAAATAAAGGTGCGAGAGACGAAGGTCCCCAAGATTCACCATTAATTTTGTCTTAACAATCGAGCTCCAGGGACCGAGGTCAGTTTTTCCTATTAAAAGTGTCGAATTTGGCCCACCTGTACACTATTAAGCTTGTCGCTCACTTGGCCGGCACGACACGGCGCGGTGACGTCCGTCCCATGCAGGCGACATATTGTAGCGACGCCCACTGTTCTGGCGGTGACCGGTAGATTGCGTGGTAGAAGTTGGTGTGTACGAACATAAAATTCAGTTTACATCAAGTAGTGAGAAGTTCGACATTAAAACTTTTACCTGGTCTGTGCATTTCCCCTGCAATTTCCTCCTATATGTTGTCCTTTCGCTATAGATTATGATAGTTGGAATCACTTAAATCATATAATTCACTGTACTTTTGCACCAACCATATTAATTTTTCGTCGCTCATTTTGAGCTGTTCTCATGTACATTGCACAATAGAAACCGGCACCGTTCGCGCTGGTCCATCCCCTGCTGGTCCAGTGAGCGGTCGTCCGTTCATTTATATGTGTTTCATTCAGTCCGTATTTTAACGGGACGGAGCGGGCCGTGACATACCGGCCAAGTGAGCGACAAGCTTTAGATTCGAAATTTTTATTATTCAATTGTAATTTAAAATTATAACTAATATTTTTTAATGGGGTCGCGAAAATTAAATTCAAGCACTTGAATTATGCGTTTGTGAAATAATATATAAATATTATTTCACAAATGCATAATTAATGTGCTGCACTACGCAAGCGATGCGACAATAAAACGCGAATTTTATTTCATATTTTTTAATATACACGGTGATTCAAAATTGTCTCCCGATATTTTCATGATGAATAGAACATCAAAAAATAAGGTCGCCTTTTTATAAATTTTTTTTCCACAAGTGAATAATAAGGGAGTTATAAGCTCTGAAAGAGGGGTGAAAAATATAGTTTTTTGGCAATATCTTCTGGTTCCTTTAAGTTATCAAACTAATATTTTAAACTCAAGTATAAGGCACTTAACTGCGCATTTGCAACATATTTGCCAGATCCTCCCTCCTTTTTAAGGGGTAGTTTGAGGGGGTAAGTTTCAGTATTTTATCCCTAATTTTTTATTTTGTACATTTTTCATGAAAAATTTGTATAGGAAATATTCTTTAGATTATTTGGCATAAAAAGGTTCTCTTGTTGCATTTCGATAAACCGTCTGGTTTTCGAGTAATTGAGGTTTAAATGTAAGAATGCATCTGTTGCGTTTTGTCACCACTGTGTCCTTTAAAACATCAAGTCATCATTGATTTAAAAAAAAATGAATTTTAATCAAACGTCACTCACTTAACGTAACGTTACAAAGCGTATTTACGTATTTAGCTTGAATTGTTAATAAGTAAACATGGTTAATTACACAAACGCAGAATTAACGGATATTATTTTAACTTTGGGAGAATGTTTTGGTAATGCAGCCGCTTCTGCAAGACGCTATCGAGAAAAGTTTCCGAATAGAAGAATTCCTGATCCCAAAACATTTTTAAGTACCGAACGCCGCTTACGCGAAAATGGTTCTTTTGCTGTAAAAAATAGGGATGGTGGTCGACCGAGAATAGCACGAACTGCAGAAACTGAAGAACAAATTTTAGATGTTTTAATGGAGGAGCCGTAAATAAGTACGAGAAAATTAGCTTTAAGAACAAACGTTTCTCAGCCTACTACTTGGAGGTTACTACGTGAACAGCTATTACATCCGTTTCATTATCGGAGAGTGCAAGAACTGTTACCAGAAGATCGGGCAAATAGGGTGGACTTTTGTGAAGTATTGCTTGAGAAAAAACGGAACGATCCTAATTTTTTGCGCAATATTTTATTCACTGATGAAGCCACATTTACTCGACAAGGGATGTTTAATAGTCGAAATATGCATGTTTGGGCGGAAGAAAATCCTTATGCTACGAGAGAAACTCATTTTCAGCATACTTTTAAAATAAATCTTTGGGCAGCTACGTTAGACAACCAACTTGCTGGGTTTCACATATTTCCAGGAAATTTAAACGGAGACACACTGCAGATTTTTGGAAAACACTTTGCCTGAAATACTGGAAAATATTTCGTTGCATCAAAGAAGACGTATTTTTTTTATGCATGACGGCGCGCCTCCTCATTACGCCCAAGCATGTAGAAGATGGTTACACAACCACTATCCTAATAGGTGGATTGGTCGTGGAGCAGACGCACCCATTAAATGGCCTGCTCGTTCTCCGGATCTTAATCCCCTTGATTTTTCCATCTGGAGTATGGCTAAATCTCAAGTTTATGCTACACCAGTTAATACTGTAGAAGTACTTAGAGAAAGAATTGTTGAAGTATTTACAGAGTTAATAAATAATGAAGGTTTAATCGGCATTAATTGGTCACTGAGTAACCGAATAAACCTCTGCATAAGACAAAATGGAAATCATTTTGAACAATTTTTGTAAAATTATTTATTAATATTACATTTCTTGATCTCTGCAGGAACTGCACGAATGAACTGTATGATGTTATTATGATAATAAAGCAGTCTTTCTTGTTTTTAAATGTAAAAGAAATGTGATAAGAAAATACTTCTTTATTTATTTATGTTTGCTAGTTGTCATTTGTTAACGCCCTGTATGCTGTAATAATAAAATTAATGTTGTAAAATAAATACGTGCGTTTATCTGCGTTATTACTAATAAAGTAATCCCAATGGTGATTTTTCCACAACATCTGTAGAAGTAGGCTAATTCTTAAATTTGAATTATTAAATTAAATAAGTGTTGTTTGATTAAAATTAGTTTTTTTTAAATTTTTTAAATGTTTGAAAAGACAGTATCAAAACGCAACAGATGCATGCTAACTTTTAAACCTCAATTACTTGAAAACGATGCGGTTTATCGAAATGCAACAAGAGAATCTTTTTATGACGAATAATCTAAAGAATACTTCTTTCACAATTTTTTCATGACATATGTAAAAAATAAAATTAAAATTCATTTTTTTTAAATCAATGATGACTTGATGTTTTAAAGGACACAGTAGTGACAAAACGCAACAGATGCATTCTTACATTTAAACCTCAATTACTCGAAAACCAGACGGTTTATCGAAATGCAACAAGAGAACCTTTTTATGCCAAATAATCTAAAGAATATTTCCTATACAAATTTTTCATGAAAAATGTACAAAATAAAAAATTAGGGATAAAATACTGAAACTTACCACCTCAAACTACCCCTTAAAAAGGAGGGAGGATCTGGCAAATATGTTGCAAATGCGCAGTTAAGTGCCCTATACTTGAGTTTAAAATATTAATTTGATAGCTTAAAGGAACCAGAAGATATTGCCAAAAAACTATATTTTTCACCCCTCTTTCAGAGCTTATAACTCCCTTATTATTCACTTGTGGAAAAAAAATTTATAAAAAGGCGACCTTATTTTTTGATGTTCTATTCATCATGAAAATATCGGGAGACAATTTTGAATCACCGTGTATAGGTCGCGAAAAATCTCGTGATGAAAAATACGATCATGAAGGAAAAATGTTTAAGAAGACTTAAACTATAAATTTTATTTAATAATAAAAGATCAAATCAAACTTAATTTTTCCATTTTCATACCACGCGCTAAATATCTGGCTTGATCGGATAATTGTAGTCAATGTCCGGTATTCGGTAATAGCAAAAATGTGGCCGGATACCGGATTTCCGCTGCATCTCTACTGATTTGAAATATTTCAGTAGAGTTATAAAATGTTAACACCTTTTATTTATTCATTAAAAAAGGAAAAGAACTGAGTTACGTTCTAATATAGGTGGAGCATTATTTAAATAGTTATATTTGTTTTATAATCAATAAATAGATGAGGTCAAAGTTTTATAATGCTACTGAAATATTTATCAGTGATTTTCCATAATTCTATTTTTCTTTCAAGGATGTAGCAATATCTTACTAAAACTTTTTCGTAAATTTAAAGAGAAAGACCACTTTGCAATTTTCTATTCAACCATAACTACGATCTTTCAGTCATTTTATTTTGTAGTCATATTTTCTTTAAGGCTTAAAATTTAGAACCAAGACTTACAAAGCTACTACTTATTTTAAAAAATACCCCTTGTACAAAAATTAATTTAAGTTTAATCGAATTAGTAATTAAAAACAAACAAAAATTACTACTTTTATTTTTTGAGTAATGTTTCTTTTGTTGTAAGGATTCAACTTTTACATATCGATTTTAACATTAAAAAAATGTCCTTTTCTTAATTTAAAATCTTTATGGTAAATAATTGTTGAATTTTTACACATATTTTAATTTCAAATCTATTTTATAAATAATTGTTGAATCTTTACACCAAAAGAGACTACTCAAAAAGTAAAAGTAGTCATTTGTGTTTGTTTTAAATACCAATTTGATTCAACGTAAATTATTTTTTTAAACAAGTAATAGCTTTGTAAGTCCTATATTCATAATCATAGTACTTCCTTGAGAGTTCTTTATGAGGGACCCATTAGAATGGGATTGTAGTAAGGCAGCTGCATTATATAATACCCATTCTAAGGGGTCCCTTATAAAAGGAAATCTGGAGGAAGTTTTAAGAATACAGGCATTAGTTACAAATTTCAAGCCTTAAAGATAATACACCCACAGTAAAAATATTTTGAGCAGTGTATTAACAAAAATAAAATCAAATTATGACAATTTTTAACATTTTTATTACTGTAGTAAAATATAAAATTTGAGAATTTCATAAATCTATTAATGACTATCCATGAATTGCAGTTCAGATAATAACAACAAATTATTTGGTAAAGGCTTTGGTTGTGGAGACAATAGCGTTAAAGACTGCCTCTCAGTGTCAACATTTGTTCTAAAAGGGATATGTTTTCAGTGTACTTATCAAACAAAACGTAAAACCAAGCTTACACACACACTAATCCAGCGACATGTGATAATATGATGTCCTCATCTTCTTTATCGGCAAAACTAACAGCAAATAAATGATGTAACAATCCAGGATTTGGTGTTAGGGTCACTAATTTTGTTAGATGATCTTCTGCTTTCATACCTAATGGTAAACATGAATCAGGCAAAGCTGGTGCTCCAATTTTATATATCTTGACTTCCGACCATTTTATATCGAATGAATGAGGATACAAAGAATTTTTGGGGCTTCCATAAAAATATTCCCTGATCCTTTGATCTCTTGATTCTGATCTTGCACTTTTAGACCGTTCTACAACCTATTTAACATTTAATTGAGTAAATTAGATTGAGTGTAATAAAAGCATACTCCTCCACTTTTTGGTAACAAAACTACTTTGACAAAATTCGGTATATCACGGACCAACTCATTGTACAGTCTTTCTTGATCCAAAACTAATATCACATCTACTTCAAACACTGTAGCTATATGTAGCAACTGTTTGTAGCCTTCTCCTTTAATCCAACCACAAGTGTTTATTATGAGTCCAGATATTTTTGCTGAAATATTAACATTTTAAACAATAAAACTTATCATTAATTAGATTCAAGAAAACTGTCACCAACACAGCAAAATGTTGAGAAGTGTACAATTTTAAAAACTTTTCAGAGAAATAATAATTAATTTTGTTAATTAAATAAAAGTAATAGGAATTATCTTAGATACTTTTCTTGTTTACATCTATTCGTTCTTTTATGACTGATGATAACTGCGTTACAATCATTTTGAAAAGTGCAGGGTTTGCTTGTGGACTTTTATGTCCCACGTGGTACACTAGTGGAGCTTCTTGTGAAAATCCTTCATCAATGGTAGCTGGCCTTTCAATTAAAATGGCACCTAAAACTTGCTGGCATTAAGAGTGAAGATTTAAAAAAAATTAATTATAGGTATGCGTACTTACCCACACAACCCGGCACTGATATTTGTCCCTGTCCTAAATCTAAATCAACAAATATTGGCCTTCGTCCCATACGTACTGCATAATTCAACAGTATCCTACACAGTGTGGACTTTCCGACATCATTAGGTCCCACTATCATTGTAGTAGGTCCTTTTTTGCCTTCCTTTTCCGCTGAAGTTCTCAATAATTCTAGCGCAGCGTGACAGTTTGCATACATGACCATTGGCGTTTCCCTTGCTACGTAATGCACATCTGTCTTTCCCCTTAATTCCAGTGTGCATCCTTGCCACGTGAATACCGCTACTTTAGCGCCGGACGTAAACTCGTAAAGCTTGCCTTTCACTATCTCAGTACCAAAAACCTCAGCCAAGCCAGATTTTAAGGTTAGGTATGCTTTTTCGTTTTTACCTTCGATTTCAAAACGCAATTCATTGTCGGGTTCCAATTTGAATTCTTGTGATTGTAGTTTCTTATCATCCGATGTCATTTTATTCGTTTATAATATACTAAACAGGTTACAAGTACAAGCTTAACCGATTGCAAGAATTAGAATAACTCTGAATCAGTGTTGCCGGACCTAAGAACTTTTCATCACCTGTCTGACAGTTCAAAAATCACCAGATCAAGGATAAGAATCACCAGAATAGGCTTCATCATTATGATTTTAATATTAACAAATTCAAAGCAACATTTAGCTGTTTTACTTAAAAATACAAAACAAAAATACTTTTTTATTTCAGTATATGTACAAGGTGGCCAAATTCGATACTTTTTAATAGGAAACACCTATTTTTAGAAGAGTTAGATAAAAACCGACCCCCGGTCCCTGGAGCTCGATTTTGAAGACAAAATTAATGGTGAAGACCACATTTCAATATCTTGTACCGCTCAGGAGCTACAGGGAGTTTTTCAAAATTCTACGATTTCTAAAAGCCTTCATAATTTTTTTGTTTATGAACATTCTTGATTTCTGTAAAAAACTTCTTTAAGACAATTTTTCATGCAGAATTCATTACTCCAAATTATTTTTTTTCTAAAGTGCTCAATATTTGAGATAGATTTTTTATATGGAACACCCTATATATTTTTAAGTTTTTGAAAAGAACATAAAATTCCATTTATATAAATATGTATAAAACACTTGATATTTTATTATTATTATTATTTGAGATATAGAGCTTCGCTTGAAGTTGGCTATGGATGACGATAACTATACAATTTAAAATCAAGTTTTTTTTTGCCAGATGAAAATTATGAAAATTGATTAAAATTGTGTAACTGGCAATCTAGAAAGTGTTAGGAAAGAGTTTATACATATATTTCGGCCTTATTGGGCCTCATCAGAACTCTGTACCTTAAAAAAGTTTGGTTTATTGAAAAATTTAGAAAAACTTACCCCTTTTTTAAATTTCTAAAATTCCAAAAAACAAGAACCAGAATTAATGATAAAAATATGAAATTCTTTTGCAAAATATACAAGGAAAGCGATTGCAATCTCTAGCAAAATCACAAAAGTGCCTTAGTAACATCAAACAATGTTAAAAATGTCACTTTTATGATTTCTAGAGAAGGCAATAAGATATATTCTTGAGATTTAAAAACAATTTAATAAATTTGTAGTCATTTAAATTTTTAAAACCTAAAAATTATGAATCTCAAAACAGAAATAAAGTGTTAGAGGAAGTCATAGTTTTGGAAGCAAATATCTGCCTTAGTAAGAACTTCTACAATACGAATTTTAAAGAAACAAAAATTCAGCTACCTTACAATTCCAATTTTATGAAAAAATAGATTTTTTCTTGTTATTATGAATAATGAATTATCTCAAATGGACACTGAAGATGGCACTAACGCTCAATGTTTCACTATCGCTTGATAGCTTCGTCAGGAGCGAAAATAAATAAACACAGTTGTCAAGTAAATAAAATTGTTAAGGGAAACTAAAACTGTAAAACGATCATTTTTTCTTTTAATATAATATTAAAATTGACAGATCTGTATCCTACTTAACGAATCTAGAAAACTACAAAATATGTCATTTAAATTAACAAAATCCGTACGTTTATTAACAAGTTCGATGACTTTAATTTTACACATTTCTATAAAACGTCTTTTGAAAATATTAGACCCAAAATATAAAATATTAGTGTTTTCAAAATCAAAATTATGGTTGAATGATTTTGATTATTTTTTTGTATATGATATTTATATTGGTCTAATTGTTTTGTTAAATTTTGGCTTGTTTCTCCTATATAACATGAATTACAATTTCAACATTAATTTCATAAACAACGTTAGGTTGTTTTAATTTTGGTGTTTTGATTTTTAAATTTGAGAATATATAACTTAAATTATTTACAGATTTGCTAGCTAAAATTAAGTTATGTTTTTTGAAAGCGGTTCAATAAAAGGTATTGATGTTTTTTTTGCTGGATGTTTGTTTTATATTATTGTAGATACTTGAATTTTGTAGATATTTAACACGATTTTTAATTACCAATTCAATGAGATTAATTGGATAAGAATTTTGAATTTTAATTAAATTTAAATTGTCATAAATAAAAAGTTTATCTGAAAGTAAAATAGCTCGATCTGTTAAGGAAATAATTGTTGCAATTTATAATTTTTGGATGTGCACAAGTGAAAATTAATGTATCTACCTGACCATATAGGTTTATGAAACCAATTAGTTATTAATTTGTCATTGTGTCTAATATTTACATCTAGGAAACTTAGTGAATTGTTAATTTCTTTTTCTACAGAAAATTGCAATCTATTATGGAAAGAGTTAAATTTACTTAAAACAATCTACTTTATCTGAAGGTAACATCAATAAAATATCATCTATGTAACGAAAATATAAAGTCAGATTGAAAGGTAATGAGTTAATAACAGTTTTTTCTAGTTCCTGCATAACAATTTCAACTAAATCTATGTTGTGCTAGTAGTACTTGTTTTTGTAGGTTAAATAACTCTAATGGAGCTTTTTTTGTTTCATGCAGAGTTGTTGCTTCACTCTGCTTCTTTACAAGTTCTAATTGCAGTTATGTTAATTCCAATTTGTCAGCACTGATTAATGTTATTGGTGTTGGCAAACTATCTAGAAGTGCTGCAATGTCTGCATTATTTACCAATTCAACTATTTCCTTATCAGGTTCCTACAAATAAATGTGTTGAAAATAAATCATGAAGTAAAATAGAATGAAATACTCACAATAAAGACGTGATTGGCATCACCATCCAATCTACTCAGTAATCTGTAAACCGTTTTCTTATTCATTATGGAGATTGCCAATTCTGTTAGAGATTCATCACTCTCATCATTTCTATCATCTTGAGTATCTCTTATGCCACACCTGTTTTCTTTATTTCCTTTCTTTTATTGACGGAATATTTTCTGCCAATTCTCTTTTGATTGTCATAGAAATGTTTTAAGTTCTCGCACGAATATTTCCGCCTGGACATTGTGCATCAAAACTATTTGTAATTAATGCCTCTTTGAAGCACTATCAGTTTTTTTTATTTTCAACTTGGTTCTTATATAAACGGATTAATTCCAAAATAGTACGTTTTTCATCGGGTGTAAAATTTGATGTACGAGCTCTTTTACTTTTCTCCTCATTATTCGTTATTTCTTAATTCATTTTAGAAACTAACGACAAGTAAGCTAACTATTAAGTTTGAACACCACAGCAGTTCATTGTTCCGATTTGTGTTGGTGCAAAACTTTATAGTAAATTTAATCATAATTAAAATTTAACCGTGATTAACTAATCGCTCAGTAACCGAACCAATGGTGCAAGCGACGGTTAAAATTCGCACTATCGCTCAACGTTTCACAATAGTGTGAATTTTAAAAGCGGTATTCAGAGTTGTGACTTAAGCAAGTGCTTAAGGACAGTCTTTTGTAATTTCGTCTTATACATTTAAGATTGTCTTAAGTTGCTATGTATGTTAATACTTTCGATATCAGTGTCGTCAATATCTTGTATGTTCTGCAATAAAAATTAAAATTGTTCATTGTTGCAAATAATTCTTCTTTATTCCATTCCTTCAAGAACAGTGTGAACACATTCGAGACAATTGTGAAATGTTTTTAAATAAGATAAATAAATATGAGCCTAAGTGTCTGTTAAAATAATTTTATATAATTTGTTTGATAATTGTTCAACGTAAGAAACTGCACACAAATCTTAAAATATTTATCACAATCACAGTATTGAAACATTAATTATAAAAGTGCCATATAAATACAATTCAGAAAAAAGGTACTATCTATATGAAACAGAAAAACATTCATAAGTAGAATCATATAGTTATGTAGAACATTAATTATTAATTGCGTAATGATTTTTTTATAGCACCTTTATTACTATCATCACTATCATTCATATGTTCTTGCTTGTTTTGTATTCTTTTTGATCGTCTGGGTTCCTGTTCAGTTTCCTGCTTCTTTTCTAGTTCTCTTACATCAGATTTCTGTTCACCTTGTAGACTCTCTTCATCTTTATATGTTAATACTCTTATAATTGGAAGTTGTTTCAATGGTGTCTTTCCAACTCCTTCTTTCTTCAGCTTCTCTGTTAATAATTTTGTATTTTTTATCGAATTTTTGTTTGGTGAAATCCGCGTGTAAGATTTCTGCGGCTGTTTATTTTCATCTGCTGATAACAATGGAGTTGGCAAGCCATTCAAGTTCAGTTTGGTTTTTGCCGAGGAGGCCTTGCGAACATTTACTACATCATATAATGATGCCGCTGGATTTTTCGGAGTTTTCTTCGTCGTTTTTAAAATACTTTTCGGTTCACCTTTGTTACTTACTTCATCATCAGATAAAACAAACTTAATTTTTTTTATTACAGGAACTTTACAAGGTGTTGCTTGAGGACTAGTCATTACAGGCAACTTTACTATTGAATACTTGCTATCTGGGGTTAGAAACAAAGAAATATTTTCTGGTTGCTCCTTTAACATAGGACTATGACCAGTTACTTTCGATGGTTTGCTCAGCTGATGGTGATACATATTATTCATAATATTCTGCAGGCAAGCTTCGTTGTAAACGTGAATATTTATTGGCTTTATTTTCTGCAGTATAGAAAATATCTTTTTGTTTATTTCATCATATTCAGAAGTTCCTATTATGTTGTATCCAGTGTTTAATAGTATTGAAGTACATGTTTCTATTAAAACAGTCTCTATGTTTGGAAACACATCATGCTCAATTAAACAAAATATTTTTTCTCTAAATTTGCTCTCGTTTGTTACTAGGTGATTATAAATATTCAATGCATTGTTATAATGCTCTTGTGAAGTTGAAAAATTTGACTGATATGCGTTTAATTGGCCACTTAAATTCAGGATTATCAGCACAAATTCTTGAAAGTCGATGCTCATACAGTGAAAGCAGTTGCAGTCACTGGAGTGACTAGTGAACGAAGGAAGCTTAAGTTGGGCTGTTTCATAGATAGGGGATCCATATTTCACAGCTTGTTGCTCCTGGAAAGCCGATGGAATATTCAGCATGACCTCTTGCATTTGATTTGCGAGTAACTCCACAGATTTTGCCATATATTCTACTTTAGTATAGGCTAAATCCATATGTGAGCGTTTTGAGATGCATAAAACTTCACAGATCCCATGAATCTTCACAAGGCAGTCATCAAAGCGACCGCTCATCAGATCAGCTTGAGCAAGATGGCTTAAGAATTTTACTGACTGCAGAGGGATTAATAATCTCTGAGTTAAGAGAGTTACTTCTTTACAGTAACAGCGGGTTTCCCTGGGCAAACGCAACCAAATGTACTTGTGGACAAGAATGGCATAAGCGTCGAATAAAATCACCATGAAATAAGAAGATTTATGACCTAAAACAAAAAGAGATTGACCTATTGATTAAAGCTGTGATGTATTATGTACCTTCTGCAATGTAATGATCGTGAGCCATGTGAAGATTGAGCACAGGCTTCGCTAGGAAATCCTCAAAATGTCCTTTGATTTTATGCTCGCATGGCAGCAAAAAAAGTAGCCACTGCAGAAAATCCAAGCGTATGTCAAAGAGTCTCCTATTTTTGCTCTTGCAAGAATTGTCATACATGTTCTTTGCATTGTTGTACAATGTCACAGACTCACATACATCACCGTTTAATAAATGTGCGATGCTCTTACTTATATAAAACAAAGCTAATGTTTCACATTTTTCAGTTATATCATCTCCAACTAATGAAGCAATTATTTGATCAGCTTCAAACATTAAAGTCCTCATGGAATCGGATTCGATATTTCCTTTCTCTATTATATACCCAACGGTTTCAATAATTTGCAATTTATTAAGTGTCATCCTTGCAACCTTCAAGCACAGAAAGCAAGCTTGAAAATATTCCAAAGTATAGCATTGTAAACGATACTCAAATGCTATGGACACTAACATATTGTAAATCTTTTCTTCTTTTATGATTTCTACTGTGTCGAAATTTATACATTTCTCAAACATGTTTAATGCTCTGTGCAACAATTTCATGGCTTCATTGCACTTGTTTAACTTTAAGGATTCATACGATGAGATTATATCACAACATTCATCATTAGGAATTATGTGTTCCTTGTCAGATTCTTTCTTGCTTGTAATATTACAAGTTCTCTCCATGTCCTTCATATTTTCGGAGCGCATGTTTTCTTTCACGGCTTTGTACCAAATGTAATACAAGCAGGCAAGGTAAATCTTATCTTTTGTGGTGGTTGCCTTCTTCTCATAATTTGTTACAACAAGTTTTACTAAATCATAAATATATTTGTGTACGCTAGAAATATCCCAAATCTGCATAAGGGCTTTCACAACCAATACAATATCAGCAAGCACATACAACTCACTTAGCACACAAGTAATTGATATCTTACTCGGCCATACAGCTTTATACCGATCAAGTTCAAACTTCAATAACTCTATTTTACTTGCTTTACTAATTACAAAGTTTGCGTGAATGCTTTTAATGAATGGCTCGTATTTCACAAGCGCAGTTGCCAAGTTCAATTCTTGCAAGGACTTGTTGTCCTTATACTCAGATTTTATGTGGGCCCACTTTAGAAATAAACTCTTTCGCTCATTTGGCTGGAAGTATATATTCAAAGCAGCAATTACTAGGGCCTTGTCTGGCTCCTTTTGTTCCAAGTAATCATTTGTTAAACACGAAAGGCTTAGTTTTAAAGCGTCTTTCAATATAATCGAGTCATCGTTGCTTTCGAAATGGATTAAATACTTAAGAAATAACTTCTTGATCTGAATTCTTTGTCTTACGTTTAGTTTTTGTGTGTCAATGCTCGTGTTATATAGGATCGCACCTGTTTCCCTCCATAGGGTTTTCCAGTTTGTGCAGTTACGTTGTTTCAATTTTGAAATGAATTCGCAGCAGCCTATCGTATGCATTTTGAATTCATGTATCAATTTTTCTGATATTTGTGTTTCCAATGTTTTATTACAATAATCTTTAAATAGGTATTCGCCTATTATGCAACAACTGTAAGCCGAGCTGAAATCTGTCTCAAGACCACACTTCCCACAAGGACATTTTACTTTTACTTGACCATACCCATCACTGATACTCCTTATTAATTTAAACAATTCAATTTGGACTGCATCGTTTATGGTTTTGTTCCAAAAAGTAGGGCTGAAATTTTTGTAATTATTTACAATGCTGTTAACTAGTGTGTGCCAAAGCACGCAAGTGGTTGCACTTGCTCCCTGTGACTTAATCAAACAATTTATTTGATTAGTGGAAGAGGTGAAAGTCTGAATCATACATTTCTTACTGGGGTAACATTTTTCGTCACTTATTAATATACTCATACCATCTATTATTGAAATTGCTTTATCAGTAGGATCAGAGCTAAAATTTGATCTAATGCAGTTGATCGTGCAATTAATTACATCTTTTACATTGCAGAAATATTTTTGTTTAACCAATGGCTTGATTAGGAAACCTAGAAGATTGAAAAACGAGTTACATAGTTCTTCATTCCAAACAATGCTATTCTTCTTTTCCTCTAGTAAATTCAAAATAAGTAAAAACACTTTATTTAACTCGAGAATATCCACTCCGAAAGTCCAACAATGTCCGAAGAAATTGTAGAGTTTTTGTTGCATTAGATCATTGGGCGAAATCTTAAAACACATCTTGAAATAGAGCACACAAAGGTTTAAGAAATCTTCTGCATTAATCTTTGGTTCACTGTTGAATAATTTTGATATAAAATTGTGTGTCATTTTGCTGCATTCCTGATACAAAGTTTTATTTGATTCCTCATTCAGGTTCAGTTCGTATTCGGGCAGTAATAAGAATTCTAACTGTACAATGTGTTTTGGATCTTGCTGAAATAAATAGTAATTTTACTTTTGGATGTTTTAAGTAATAAAAAAGATTACCTGTGTAACAAAATATTTAACAATGTAGTATAAAGACCGTAGATAGTTATTACATAAATTATCATCCAATGCATGTATAGCTTTCGAACATATTCTTAATGTGATTATCAAATCTTCAACAGAGAAGTTATTTTTTGCGTTTGTGCAGGCATTACAACAACAAATTACAAAATTCAATGCTGCCTCCTGGGTTAGCTTTAGCTGACTACTTGGTAGTCTACTTAGGAATTTTTTTAACTCACCGGTTTTTACGTTTGAGAGCAAGGATTTATAAACTTGTTGATCCATTTTCAAACTCTGGGAAAAAATCAGAGGTTACCTTCAGTCAACGAATAATAACAAATCTTACCGTCACTCATTTTAAAATAACCTGGTCTTAATTGGATCAAAGTATCGCAAAGTTTCATGTAAAATAATGTTTTGTAAATAAAAACTAATAGTAAAAACTACATCTAACTGGTAACGAAATTCGATTTTTGAAAAAAACCGTCATTCTTGTAACAATGACGTGTTAAGTAATAGACTACCGGTAGACAAAGAGGAATTGATATCAACATAAGAGTGAGAGGGTATAACACGGGGCGAGTTATTTTAATTAACATTTTGCTGTGATGGATATAAACTGTGATTTAAAAGACTGAATAGAAGTTAATTTCTGTTAGATTAGAATCGATTTAGATGTTGTAGGAATGTAGTGACAAGTTATCCCTAAATTCCTACACAAGATAAATCGATGATAATTCAATAGACATGAATTTCTGATCAATGTTTTAATTCATTACTACATCCATCACAGCAAAATGGCGAATAAAAAACATGGCCACGTATATGGCCACAATTGCATCAAAGACTCAATCACAAGATCAAGGTTTTGACATCCTTGTCGCTTACATGAGCTATAGTTACTCATAGATATTCGTCATTTCACTCACATGTTGAATCAATCGAGAATGCAGGTAGTAGCATAGGGCACAGTGGGTCTAATTTACCGCGTCGCTGTTTGTACATTGACAACATATAGCCAACATTACAACACGCTTACTCACTCAGAAAAATAGTGATTATATATATCAACACAAGTATTTGTTATTTAATTTAACAGAAAATATTGTTGGGTGAATTCAGAGACAACCATGAGACGTCCAACTCATATTGAAAATTTACTCGCTTTTGCCAGCTATGCTCTATCTCTGTCTATCACATACATCTCCAGTATGCGTTGTTCTTGTCTTACAATACGAAAGGTGAAGCAGATGGCGCAGTTGTAGCATTTTTGCGGCTAACTGTCATTGGTCAATTTTAGGATCTCAGTTTGCTGCTGATTGGAATCAATTGGAATCGAAGAAAGAATGCGCGCGTGTGCTTGGTCACCACACACGTTAACAGAAAAGCGTTGTTGGAAATGGCCGCGACGAATTGCGTGAGGGTTTTCCTTAGCTCACAAATCCATGTTGCAAAAATTGCACACCCCATTTCTGGTAAAAATAGCTTCGTCGGTAAATAGGACATTATGAACAAAATTCGCATTTGCCTGTTGTTTATGCAGTAACCAATGACAAAATCGTATGCGTAGAGCATAGTCGGCTGCTAGCAAAGGTCTTTCGCTGGTATCCAGAGTCGAGCGCCAGCGACTCGCTGACGTTTGGCTGACTGAAATATATTCCATAGCCGTCCGCTGAGATGATTTCTAGCGATGCGCCAGATGGATTCACAAGGCATGTTTCATAGACGCTTTCTAGAATTTTAGGCGTAGCGCGGCGCCAAATATATGGGGCTGTAAACGTATGTGGATGGCGAACCGCTGAAAGTGGTAGCAGTATAGTTCAGCACGTCGCCAGCAACAGTTTATTTACGTAAAACGTTGTTGTTTTTCTCAGTTTTTGTGATCATATTAGTGAAATTGAATTACAGAAAGTAATTGAACAAGATTTGTATATTAATGACAATATAAACGCCGAATACGATGAGTACGAGTATATTCGACTTGTCATGAGGGTGCCTCGACGTTATATCAGGAATTTGGAAAATCCTATACATTTCTTTGATAATGTAAATTTTAAAAAAACGGTATAAATTTTCAAAAGAAGCCGTAATGGATGTATTAATGCTGTTTGTGTAGCTTGTGCGATGTTGCACATTATTGGCATTAGTGTTCGAGATATTTATGACAATTAAGAAATTATTAATTTCAAAGACGAACATGATAACCTGCGACTTCATAATCTAGGAATTGGGCCTGCAGTTCGTCGAGCTTTAATTCAGAGACACTTTAATTAATTTTAATAATTTTTATTATAATAAATTTAAATAAGATCATATTTTAGCGTATTCTCTGCTATTACGGGACAATAAACTAGCATAAATAAGGCAAAGTTAAAGGCTTTCAATAACACTAAACAAACAAAAGAATATATATATTCGGAACGGTGTCCAAACAGTCATATTTACTAAAATTATGCTATTTTTAAATATTTTAAATTATTTGTATTTTTCAAATGTATGCCATAAACAATATTAAATCGCGAACATTAGTTAGTCAATGGGGCTCTATATTTTAGGAATCTATTACGGAGTATACTGACATTTTTACAAACATCACAACGTCGTTGATGTTTTCGTGCTACCATGGTACGCACAGCGCCAGAAAGATATGCTAGTCAGCGGCTCGCTGAATAGGAACTCTGGAACAGAGCATCTGGAAGAGCGCTGGCGACGCGCTATCTGGCGACGCGCTATCTGGCGACGCGATGTCTGTCGACTCGCTAGTGCTAGGATTTGGCGAACGACTCTGGATACCTGGGTTTGAATATGGTACGGATGTAATTATTGTTCGTGAAGAATGCGCTAAACAACGGAGGACGATAAACGCGTTTGTCTTGAGATATCATGTACACTTAACGAAGGATGTTCCTCGATAAGTTGTAGTATTTCTTCTTCTTTGTTTAGGATGCGTTGTGGACGCTGCCGTCCTCCACCTCTTCCGCGACGTGCCCTTAAAGTTCCAGTATCCCTCGCTCTTTACACAACAGGGAGAAATGTGGCACTGGTTGGCTGCCGTCCTCCACCTTATTTCCTGTTACAGGCAGCTGATCTAATATTTCAATCAATAAATGCACGCTTTCTTTTTTTAACTTAAATCTAGCGAAAAAGTCATGTTTATTCCAATCTTCAAAATGATTTGGCCTATATTTCATTGTATATGGCCTTCTTGGTCTTCGTAATAAATTCTCTTCGTTTTCATCAGATTCAGAGAATACTTATTTATCCATCAGGAAATCCATATTTATTTCAATTTCACATCACACTATACCACATGTACTAACGAGTGCAATAGGTTATGTTTCTTATTAAACTATCAGATAAAAATTTAATCGGTACTTTAGTATTGGATACCTTTAACTGCTGGCAAACTTGTAACTAGCTGTGAAGAAAACGAAAATTTAGTTTTGACAGAATATATCTCAGATATTCTTATCTATCAGTTAAATTCATATGAAGAAATTGGGCATAAGACGGAGCACGCGTTTGAACTCAACACAACAGTGTTCACTTTCCTATTTACGAATGGTAGAATTGACAACGTTGCAGAATGATGCTTAAAAATTTCGACCTCGGGAAAATACGTCTGTTTCCCAGATGTTTTAGTCTTTGCAGAGCCAGAGGTATGCAAGATAACAATATTACGAGCAGTTGTATTGTTTGCACTGTGGTGTTAACTCAGACTGTGTTTGCATACGCACAATATTTTTTAAAATGGAATCTTTAGAAGAAAATCAGCGTCATATGAACTCCGAACAGCGGCAACTTTTAATTGAGTGGGCGAAGAAAAACAGCGAAGTTATTTCAGGAAAATTTTCCAGCAAATTCACAAAGAAGGATGCTGAAAAGAAATGGTCAGATATCTCTGATATTTTAAATTCTGTGCCGAACGGAGCCACGAAACCATGGCTTTCTAGGAAAAAAAGTAAGAATGCTTGTCTGCATATCTATAGTCTTTGTAATACTGAGGTCCGATTTTTTCATTCACTAGGTTTCCTTAAGGGATTACCTTAAATTTGCTGGCGAGATGCAGGAAAATAGGATATTATTTGGCAGATAAATTTATCTGGAGGTGTTCGAAGTCCAAATGAAAAGAACATGACGCGTTTATGCTCGGAGTAGCTCCGCATTATGAAAAGAAAACGCTCTTAGTTGTCAATTGCAAAATGCAATTTTCAAAAATTTAGATTCAGATTTACAAGATAGAGGAACTAAAAGAAGTAAAGTTTCAACGGTAAAAGTTTTTAATTGCAGAAATTTTCCCTGAGATAAAAAGATCTCTTTACTTAATTTTTTAAGTTTTGTGCAAAATTTCAACAAAAACTTTAAGAAAATGATTAAAATGAAAAGTTACATTTGTGTTCAAACAATGAATTAAATCAACTTAGTTTATAAAATTCTATTAAAAATGTGTGACTAATACATCAACGTTTGAATTAAAAAGGTGAATACTGTTCCATGCTATAAATTTTTTTCTCGATCAGTTTCGCTACAATTTCAAAGGCAAAAACTATCAAAGCTCCCATTTCGCCAAAAAGCAGGACCAGAAACACTTCTTGATAGTGGGACAGCGTGAAAGCTGCAACTAATTTCTCGTCGGTTTCCACCGCATTTCTTTCAGGCGTAAAATTCCTGAAATTCAAAATAGTATCTTCCCACCACTTTTGAAAGAGGCCTTTCTCGTTGATTTCTTGCGCCCAGTAGTTGACAACTTCGTTGAGGAAGTAACCTTTGCGCAAATAAAACGTGTTAAAATAATTTGCCTGTGGTATGAAATTAAAAGTGTCGGCCATCATTACTTGCGATGGGTACGTTTTACAAGCCGATTTAAATACGACGGACGTCGCATAATTCTTTGCGTCAGCTGCCAATTCAATAAGAGCCTTCTCTGATTCATTTACGTTATGCACAAATTTTAACCAATCTTCATTCGTGATTACGTAGCGACCAGTCATAACAGTTTGTGCGTACCATGTTTTGTAAACATGAAATTCATGAACGTAAAGAACCATGACATCAGTGACTTTGATGGTTTTTGATGACATGCCAAAGACGCTGCTTAGTTTGCCTACATACGCGGTTTCAAGAATGATGCGAAAGACGAAGTAAAACGAGAATAAAATCAGGAGCGATCTATATTTTGAAATTAATTTAATTTGAAAGCCAGAGTAGTCTTTCGTTATTACTTTGTAAAGTATAATAACAACCAAGTGTGTGATTACGAACGATGAATATAACTGGGGTGAAAAAATTTTGAATAGATTATGATGTACTTTTAAACTTTGAGGTTTTGGGGCAATTACAAAGAGCTTGTCGTTGTAGAAGACGGGACCGAATTCTACACCAGGTGCGACGTTCACAAGCAAGTGCCCCAGAATTGCATCGATCTTCCTCTCTGTTACCAAATGTTTGATTGCATTCTTAAAAGTCCCTCGCATGTCAAAATCTTCTTGGTATCCTTTGTCGTGTTCATATAACATTTTGATGCCGGTTTTTTTACTTATTGTCTCAAAAATGTTTATGTATAAGCTCGATTTATCCTCGGGCCCAATCACAAAGGGGATTTTTTTAATCCAAGTGACTCTGAGTGGGCATTCATTAAATACTTTTTGCTTCACTTCTTGGTGCTTTTTACATTTTTCATATGAAATCTCGTAACAATTTCCTGTAACTAACGGCGATCGGATCCAGAAATTAGTTCCAGAAATAAAACTAACAAAGGCGCCGTCCTTCCAAAAATTTTTAAGGAGTAAATAAAAATGCTCGGTCGATGTTTGAAAGTTGAATTTAACGAAGAGTTTCTTCGGAATAATTTCTTTCAGTATACTTTCCAAATCAGAAAGGTCGGTCTCTTTTTGAATAAACGCAAGTACCTCTGTGGGATAATTTTGTAATGTACTATGAACTAGTGAGTCTCTAAAAAGAGTAAGACTTTTGTATATTACTAATGTTTCATTAAATATCTTTTTTGGATTTAAACTTTCTGTGTTTCCCAAAATAAATAAATTCGTCGTGCCACCATCTGAGGATATTAAATACTCCAGACATCCATCGAACGTATCGGCATCACTGATTGAAATGGTAGTTTTCTTGCCTGCCGCCGCAAACAATAAAAGTGTAATAATAGCAAATATCATTGTTGTATTTTGACAACGTTACTTGATGAGTAGCAAAGTTTTATTGTAAAAGTTGGCTCAAGTATACAGTAATTTAGGACAATCATTGCACATTACTAAATGAATTCTTGATTCATAATCACGTAATTGTTATTAATGATGGAAAGGAAGGAACATTAACTAAATGTAGCGTGAGACGATTGAGAAAATAAATTCAGATATTCTTGAAATTATATTATAAACCACTGATAATTTTTCAACGATATAAATAAATAATTAAAGTATATTCTTGTGCTCACGGGGCTATCAACCGTCATGCCGCTCCCACTCATTTGTACACAGTTATGAACAAACTTTCGCGCATGCAAAAATGACCTGCTTTGGCAAATTGCAAATGAACTCAAAGTAAACATACTGCAGTGTTAACCTGAAACCAGATTCCAAATACCTATATCTTTTTTTTTAACGAGATGGGCGACTGCGCAAGGTAGGCGCATACTGGACAAACAAACAAAATTTTTCATTTTTAACACCGGTCATCGGGAGACGTTTGTTATTGTCGAAGGGCGCCTCGCTCTTGTGAAGGAGTAGAGACATTTTCGTGATCGGGAATAACAAGCGCTCCTCTAATAGACAAGGTTACGTCAGTAGGACAAGAGGTACACCTGCCTTGTGAGGGGGTGTGGTGGTGAAGGCTGACTTGTAATACCTGGTGTTTCCGGTGTACAGATCTGTATCGTTGAAGGGCGCCTCGCTCTTGTGAAGAAGCTGAGGCAAAAGCGTGATCAGCGATACAGGGCGTTCACTTTAACAAGATATACATCGGATAGGGCAAGAGGTACACCTCCCTTGTGAAGGGCGTGGTGAAGACCGACTTGTGCTAGCCGGTGTACATTTTGAGACAGACATACAACTCTTTCATATTTTTTTACATTTCTTTGACACTTACGAACGCATACATTTAACACTGACATTTCCTTCCCCTCTCCCCTCACATTTTCTGTGTTTGGTCATGGTATGTGCCCACCATGGGGCCATAAAACAAGAAGTGGGTAAATTCCGAGCGACCCAAAGAAAAACCCTGAGAGAGTAGATACGCACCCACGAACATCAAAATCATTACAATTTATTGACACCCCGACTTGGACACGAACATCTACAACATTATAAAATTAACGTACAACGCATGTACGAAACATCAACTACATTACAAATTGGCGCACGAAACTTCTACATTACAATATACATATTAGCGTGGAGCGAATATAATTACAAGACATTTTTTTATAAATTTTTATCTCTACCATGCCTTGAAATACAGATTACAAGTAATTAAATGCCCACCATGAGCTTCTCCTAAACTATAAGACAGTTAAATTATAATAAAGTTGCGCTATATTGGGGTCTATTAAAATTTAGAAAAATCTATACTATCTTCATTAATTTCTGAAATTTATTAAAAAAAAAAATGGAAAATTTTTATAAATTATTATTATAACTTCATCAGGAACTATCAAACGATAGCGAAACGTAGAGCGTTAGTGCCAATTTTAGTGTTTTAAAATAACACAGAACAACAAATTTTCCATTTTTTCATTTTTCTTTATGAATTATGTATAAGTTTATCTTATCTTATACTGCTAATAATAACTATAAAAACAAATTGTTTTTTTTTTTTAATTTGGAATATTCTCCATGCTGTTGCAGATTGATATAATTTGATTGAAAAAGAGCCAAGTCAAACTGCATGACTGCATGCAGTTTGACTTGGCTTGACAATCAAAAAACTATTGGCTCTATCACGTCTGTTGCGGAAAAATATTACAGAATTTTGAATCAAAATCGGACACTTATTTCTGAACAGAGGCGGTAACAAATTAAATTCACATTGATGAAACAATAATGTTGTGTATTGTCAATTAAAAGTATATATGTATTTAAATAGCTTTAAATATTATTTACATGCGCTCTTGATGCCATGTTTGTTTATGTATCTGTCAATAATAAAAAATGTTACATTCCAACATGAAAATTTTATTGAATTTTGATCATACATAACATATTGGCGACGAGGAAAATCCCGAATTGGAGTGGTTTGCAGTTATACGTGTAGGAATCTAACATAATGGATGAGCAAGCGGTGTATTCATTTTCCACTGTGGAAAAATTTAATTATAACACATCCGATTTTATCATGTTCAAAGAAAGATTGGAACAAGTGTTAATTGTTAATAATGTGATGGACGTGGGGCGTAAACGCGCTATTTTATTATCTTCGTTAAATGAAGATTCTTATAAACTGCTCCGTAATTTGTGCACACCGGATACACCTGTATCGAAAACTTATCTGGAGTTAATCAAAATATTAACGGATTTTTTTTCGCCGGTGAAGTCCATTTTTTCTGAACGTTTAAAGTTATATCACGCTGTAAAATTGGAGTCCGAGACCGTTTTAGAGTGGTCAGCCCGGCTCAAAAGTTTTGTAGCAAATTGCAGTTTTGAAGCAGGACAACTCGACATTGTTTTGCGTGATATTTTCACGATCGGACTAGGCCAAAATGCCATCCGCGATAGATGTTTCGAGGAAGATCCGATCCTGCCAAGCACCACTTTTGCGAAGATCTTAAAAATTTCCCAAATTAAAGAAGCACGGTACGGTGGAAAAGCACGATTCGCTGAAAGTAAGCGTGAAGTCCGAACCTGTGCACTTCAGCCGTAATAGGCGCAGTCCAGCAAATCGTCAAGCGGGTGGTCGAGATTGTTGTGGTTGCGTTTTAATTAAAAGCACACTTTATGGTAGCAACTGTTTTATTTAGTGAACTGCTTAAGATACAAATATGAAGCCATGTGGCTAATGGCGGATGCGCACTTGCATCTACGTTGGTTGAACGTTACTCTAGGCTACGCGCATGTCATCACGCACAATTATATCATTGCGCCCACTATCTTGCTAATAGTGCACCTAGTACAAGTGGTATGACTTTACATTATAGATGGCGTAACCTATCATAACATCTCCCTTTCTTTGTACATTAATAAACATTATTAATATCTAAACGAATACAACTATGTTTTATTTTACATTTTTCTTAGGTACCACAATACACAATAATACATTCTAGGCTACTGCTAATCACTAAAACGATTTGGTTTCTTAATTGTTCTTCCACTTCTAGTTATATACATCTCATTTTTGTTACAAATTTTATTTTTATCTACCGTACTTCTTTCTGTGACTTTAAGTTAATTTTCATTTACACTCTCATTGGTATTGTATGACCTACCTAATTCCTCATCTAACAACCTATCGAAGTCGTGAGACCTGTCGAAGTTATCATTGTCAAATGTTCTTAAAAATCTTCGGTTTCGGCTAATTATTTCACCAGACTTTGCAAGTTTTACTTAGTATGATCTAGGTTTTCTCAAATCTATATCAATAACGTTTCCCAACTCATTAATTTTTCCGTTTTTGACTACGACTTTATCATTTATCGCTAACCTCGGTAAGTCTCTCGCACTTTTATCATAGGAATACTTTTGTTTATTTTGACTTTTAACATAATGTTTTTTCCATTAAACATGATCGGTCTTCATATCAAATTGTTGTTTTGTCATAGGAAGTATTCCTTTTAACTTACGATTGAACGACAATTGAGCTGGAGATGGACCTTTAGGTATTAGAGGGGTGTTTCTGTATTCTAGTAAAGTCAGATACGTATCCTTGTTTTCGTAGTTTGCTTTTTTAAATAATTTTTTAATAGTTTGTACCTGACGTTCAATAAACCCGTTCGATTGCGGATATCTGGCTGAACTAGTTTGGTGGGTTATTTCCCAATCTTTCATGAATTTTTCAAAATTTGTGCTTACAAATTGAGGACCATTGTCGCTCTTAAAAATATCCGGTTATCCATGGCGTGCAAAAATACTTTTCATGCAATTGATAATTACGTCACTTTTTGTAGAATCTTTTAACACACATACCTCGGGAAATTTAGAATATACGTCTACGACTAATAAATACTCTTTACCGTCAAAGTGAAATAAATCTCCTGCTACAATTTGCCACGGTCGATCTGGAATTTCTGTATTGCACATTGTTTCTCTCATTTTTAGATTCTGAAACGTTAAACATGCTGGACAATTTGCAACTTTATTTTCAATTTCCTTATTAATTAAGGGCCAATAAACTGTTTCATTTGCTCTTGAGAGGGTTTTTTGAACACCAAGATGGTTGTAGTGCAACTTTTCAATAATTTCTTTGCGCATTGACTTGGGAATTATTACTCTATTGCCTTTTAAAACTACTCCTTCGGCTACTGTCAAGTCCTCTCTACATTTCCAGTACTGTCTTAATTCTATACTAAGCTTATTTTTATTTTTGGGCCATCCTGTACTAATAACTCTTTTTAATTCTGAAATCTCTACATCATTTTCCGATTCTTGTGCAATTTCTTCTAGTTTATTAGGGTTGATTTTTAAGTAATTTATCAAATGTACTTGCGCTATTACATCGAAATTTTTATCATTGTAGCTTGCGCGTGACAACGCATCAAAAAATACAACTGTGATCCCGGTTTATACTGAACTTCTAAATCATACAATTGCAAAGTTATTCTCAATCTTTGTAACCTCAACGGACATTGATCTAATGATTTTTTAAAAATTTGTTCCAGCGGTTTATGATCTGATTCTACAATGAATCTTTTCCCGTACAAGTATTGATGGAATCTTTGGCACCCAAACACAATCGCGAGCATCTCTTTTTCAATTTGCGCGTAACATTTCTGAGTATCCGTTAAGCTTTTTGACGCATATGCTATAGGAACATTTTCTTGTAAAATAACCGCGCCCATTCCGTCTTTAGAGCTATCGACTGAAAGTCTTATGGGTTTATTTTCGTCAAAAAATCGTAAAATTGGCTTTTCCATTAAAATTGATTTTAAATTTTGAAATTCTTTTTCATGTGCGGAAGTCCATAACCACTCTGTATTATTTTTAGTTAACTTTCTCAGATTGTTTGTCATTTCGGATAAATTTGGAATATATCTACCTACGTATGTAAACATACCTAGCACACGTGTTAACTCTTTCTTATTCTCCGGTTGTTTTATTTGTTTAATTGCCTCAACTTTTCTCGGGTCTACACTTATACCATTTTTCGAGAATACATGACCAATGTACTTGACTTGCTCTTGCAAAAATTTGCATTTGTTTAGATTAAACTTGATACCTCGTTCTCTAGCCCGTTGCAAAATTTTATTCAATGTTATGTCATGTTCCCGTTTATTTTTGACGTAAATAATTAAGTCATCAATATAAACTTTTACATTCGGGATATCACTAAACGTTTCATTGAAAACTCTGTGAAAAATCTCAGGTGAGATAGATAAACCAAATGGAAGTCTGCAGAATCTATATCTGCCAAAAGGTATCGCGAATGTCGTCAATTTGGAAGCATTTTCTGTTAATTCAATTTGATAAAAACCGCGATCCGCATCCAAAGTAGAGAATATCGTTGAACCTTCCATACCAATCGTAACTTCCTCAAATGTTGACAGATGATAGTGTTCTCTTAACCCATAAACGCCCTGCGTTACCATTTGGTAACGGTTACTTGCAGAAACCTACATTATTTAATTTTGTATTTATTCGAGATTTGCCGTAACAACGTCGATATATAGGGTCTCTGTAACTTGTATAATAAAACAGGTCAGCGGTTTTCAAATATTCGGTAACAAAACTTTGCGTTATTTGAAAGTGCTCCAAGCATGGACTTCAACTTGGAGTAAGTATTCTAATATATTTTTTTTTACGATGCTGCATTTGAATGCCGTAGTAACAGATGAAGAATCCGGAGATGAAGATGTTGATGGTGATACCAATCACCTGCCTCCTCGCCAGTTAGCAGCTCCGGCGGAAATTGTTCTCACAAGTGATGAAAGAATAGAAAGTTTTAATGAGACCAATGAATATGATAAAAATGTAGGTGACGATATAGAAGTAAGTGAAAACGAGTCTGCTAAAAAGGGAAATAAGCCGGTATATTCTTGGTTAAAAGGGGAGTTTGAAACTATTTTCTTTCTTGATGGATGTTGCAATAAATAATGCCTGGCTTTTACATAAAAGATCAAGCAGTAATGCCATGACTCAAATGGAGTTCCGTCGAGAAATTGCTATTACTTATTTGACCCGTTTCGGTTCTAAATCAAAGGGTGCTGGTCAGTTAGCTCCATCTAAAAGTAGTAGTAGTAGTAGTAGTAGTAGTAGTAGTAGTAGTAGTAGTAGACAGGAATGCGAATTTCCGATGATATCCGGTATGATCGACTGGATCATTTACTAATTTCGACTCCATACAATAAACGGAGACGTTGCGCTGGAGAGAGATGTTCATCATTAGTCCGCACTATTTGTAAAAAGATGTGATGTTGGTCTATTTTAACATGTAATTTTAGTTTTTACCCAAAATAAATGTCTGTATATAAAAATAAACCTTTTAATTTCTTTTTTGAAAATGATTTTTTTTGATACCGTTATAGCCTAGCGTTACCATATGGTAACATTACATTTTTCAAAAAGTTGCATAACAAATGCAAAATTTTGCTCAAAAGGCTTTTAACTAAGCACTTTGGAATCAATTGAACGAAAAAAATAATAATAATTTAAGAAAAAATTTCATGGGTTAAAATTGAATTATTTAAATCTTTCGGATCAAGACAAATTCTCAAACAACCATTCGGCTTCCTTACAATGACAATAGGGTTAACAAATTATGTCGGTTCCGTAATTTTTTTAATAATTCCGTCTTTACTCATTCTGTCAAGTTCTGTCTTTAATTCATTTTTTATTCTGAATGGAATTTTTCTACTAGGTGTTACAACAGGTTTATAGTTCTCTTTTAATTTTATATCACAAGGCTCACATTTAATTTTTCCCACTCCCGTGAACAAATCTTTGTAACTTTCGACAATTGTATTTTTTACATTAACCGCGTTAATTTCTGTTGTTTTTAATTCAACTAGATTTAGTTTTTGTACCGCATCGATACCAAGTAATGGAGGAGCTGTCTTTTCTGTTTGAATTACTACAAATTCTAAATTTTCTTTTTGACCTTTACGTTCAACATCTAATTTACAAGTCCCCATCACTTTTAATTGAGGCCCACCGTAATGCGTCACTCTAATGTTGGCATTATTTTTTAGTTTTTCTTTTAAATTCAGGCTTTTGAAAAGATGTTCTGGTATCACGTTAATTTGTGCCCCCGTATCTAGTTTACAATCTAAAATTTTGTTACAGTTAATTAACATAATTTTTGCAAACCAATCTTTACTCTGATCGCTACATTTTAATTCACCAATGACGTAATCTTGCGCAATATTACTTTCATCTTTTGTCTGAATTGAATTTACTTTTTTGTTTCTGCATACACTTGCAAAATGATTATTTTTCTGACAATTAAAACATTGTTGACCTTTAGCGGGACAATTTTTGAACGCATGATAACGACCACATTTATGATGGCGCTTTCATTTTTACTCGTAACCCCGATGACCATCACTCGTTTTCTTTTGGTTGACGTTCTTGTAATCCTGCTTCTTTCGATATGTACTCGAACTCTTTTGCTGTCTTCTGTCCTGTAAGGCGGTGGAAAGTTCGTTTACTTCCAGATGATTTTCCTTTTCGGCCAGAGTCTTGATGTGTTGCTCCGTCAGCTCCGCAGCTTTGCAAATTTCCACAGCTCTGGTTAAATCTAGGCTGGCTTCACGTAGCAACCTATCCTTTATTCTAGGATTTCTAATGCCACACACGATACGGTCTTTGATAATGCCGTCTTTTAGGTCTCCATACTCACAGGACGTTGCTATTTTTTTTAGATCAGCGAAAAATGCATCAAATGTTTCTCCCAAACCTTGTACTCTTGTGTTGAATTTATGCCTTTCAACGCTTGTGTTACTTTTTGGAATGAAATAATCGTCAAGCTTCTGAATAATTACTGCTTTGTTTTTCTTTTCTTCTTCTGTAATTGCCAACGTGTCGAGAATTTCGCGGGCTTCTTCTCCGATCACGTGCATGAACTTGAATTTCTGCTGTTTTTGTTACGCAACCGCTTGCTACTAAATACAAATTCATGTTTTGTTTGAACTTCTTCCAGTTTGTTGCTATATCGCCTTCCATCGACATCTGCTTTGGTGGCTGAAGATTATTCATTGTTCTTGCCTTGTGACCTTGATTCACTTATTAAGACAACTTTTCTTTTTATTCACTGTGTTTCACCTCTGCTTATTTACTGTTTTTGCTTCCTGACTGCGCCATGTTGTGGTTGCGTTTTAATTAAAAGTACACTTTATGGTAGCAACTGTTTTATTTAGTGAACTGCTTAACATACAAATATGAAGCCATGTGGCTAATGGCGGATGCACACTTACATCTCTGTTGGTCGAACATTATTCTAGGCTGCGCGCATGTCATCACGCACGATTATATCACTGCGCCCACTATCTTGCTAATAGTGCACATAGTACAAGTAGTATGACTTTACATTATAGATGGCGCAACCTATCATAACAGCAGCCACCGAGACGTTTTTCACTCTGCCTTCGCGCCAAGACTGTCGTTCCTTTGCTATTAATATTTTACATTCCTTCGGCTAGGTTTACCGTCAAAACATAAACAAACGTCCCCTGATATACAGATATTTATTAGGCAGTTTAGAGGCTAATTCGTTTCTTAAAAATAATATTGGGTACAACAGTTCCTACTTTTCGCTTTATTAATATTCATGACTGAAAAAGTTTGTTCACAGATATACGTGTCTTTCAAAAAGTGTGCTACAAGAAAGCACAAAGTTTCAGAACGCATTGAAATAATCACTCAAAACCAAATGAAATAATTGAGAAACTGAAAAAAAAATGTTTTCCTATTCATATAAAGTGATTCACAATAAATTGTAATTTTTTATTTTTGACATAGGAGGCTGTAATTTCATATTTAGCTATTAATTTTTAATTCTGAATGATATTTCCTTGTATCTTGTAAAATAAGGGCACTTTACTCTTAAACTGTCCTCATTTCTCGATGTCTACACTATACACCATTCAAGATAAATTTCATCCGACATTTCTCAATTTGACTTTAAGGGATACCGAAGCGCCAATAATTTTTTATAAAAATCTATAATAAAAAATAGCCTCATTTTAAAAGATAGTGTAAAGAGGCTTGCGCATTTTAATGCATTATCTAGTAACGATTTATAATTGTTTTTTATCGACACGACGGTAGAGGTTTAATAAATTGTTTTCATTAAAGTTAAGTTCGCAGGTTCTTATTGCTTTGCACGAGTGTGTATTTTCAGGCAAAATTGCACCAGGATTACTAAATAAATCTAGCAACGATTTTATTACTTCTTGTAAATCAGAAAAACGATCCTTAAAAGCTGCTATCAAATCAAAAGATATCCAGATGGAACTAACTTAATTTTCTCAAATGCAGATGGAACCCTGTAGTTCTAAGGTAGCCACTTGTTAACATAACACATGTTAAGGCGGGCCGCTAGCAAATTAATGTAGGGCCGCATGCGTCCCACGGTCTGTGCATCCCTGCAATATAACATATTACATGTCCCAGATTTTTTTGTGGGGCACAGTACATAATTGACAAAATAATAAGATATTTTAAGTCAAAGGCTCCTGGATTCAACTATTTTTTAATGAATTTACAGTAGATTAAAAATTAAAACAATTTTTCAATTGATACAAAATATGTGAATTGATTTATGTGATTTCACTGAAGTGATTAAACGAAACTGCCTTGCTCTCTTTCGCTGAAAAGTTTAAATTGTGATTCGAATATTTTAAATCTTGATTAAAATACTTTTATGGTTGTCCTCTCTGGATCTGCAAAAGAACTTGCAACAAACGAATCGTAAAAATAGAAAGATCAAAGAGGAAAGAACATTATCAATCAGGATTGAAATTTCGCGAAGAGTGGGGACTAATCCATTTGCAACGCGTAATGTTGCGTTAGGATCACAATTTTATTAACTAAAGAAAGCAACTATGTACTGTAGTTTAGATTCACATAATTTGAGTTTCGAATAAGAATGGATGAAAATCCTTACTATGTGCTCAAGTTTCGTTTATTATATTTGTAATAACAGTGCCGATAATTAAAAATTACTAATTGACCCTTTAAAAAACTAGAAATTAAAATATAATACATTTTTTATGCTCTAAGCAACACAAAGGTACTAATTAGAGCAGGTTACGACGTTACCAGTTTTAGTTACATGTCATAGTTTGTTACCATTACAGAAAAATAACACTAAGAACATAACAGGTTACAAAATAACGTCTCCTCTTTCCTTTAATGAATTAATTTACAAAAGAATTTAAGCCTCGATACTGTTCATTTCAAAATTATTTCATAAATTGCAATAAATTTGTAAGTATTAAAGTTCCTACACTTTCTGACAAAATGAAGCAACTAATACTGAATACAAAATTTATTCTTAAAAGCTATTTAATCACATACAATTTATAATCTTACCTGACGTTTTAATATAACATGAACGTAAATTATTTAACGATTTTAGGACACTCTATTTATTTAAAAATACATATTTTCTAATTTCAAAACACCATACTCCATCAAACGCTCTCAATAGCGTAAGAAATAACTGTGTACCTGTGCACCAATTTGAAAATATTAAAGAGAATCTTTTAGTCTTTTCATAAAAAGAAAGTTACTAAATATTGCACTCGCAAGTTTTAACAAGATTAAAAGCCTTTTAGTAAAATAATACCAGCAGATTAACTTTATTTTTTTTTTTGATCATATAAGACAGTCATTTCCTTAATGATCTACAAGTATAATTACAAAATATGAGAAACACAGTACACAAAATTAAGTGTTAGATTTATTCATAGGTATTTCATAACTGTAAGTTAGCAAATACAAAAAGAAAATAATAATAATAATAAATGAACTACACATATACATCGTGATTCTCTACACAAATGATTATTTATACATAGCATAGGTACACAAAGATAATTTAGTTAATAATAACCTAGCTACTAATTTTAGTTACTCAACGGAGGGCGTCTCCCAGCAAGGTGATGGCGGTCCTTAACGTGCCGACTTATTCTCACCGAGTCAAGAAATGCCAACCATGAGGTGTCAGTCCGATGACTGCAATCATAAGGTAAGTCAATTTACCTATGGAACTAATCTACGGCATAATGCAAGGCGGGACTAGGTACAGAGTGTGTTCAGTACAAAATCCAAGAAGCCAATATTTACATGGAACCCTAATGAACAAAAAGAAAAACATACACTCCCAAACTCAGTAAATTGACTTTTAAGCTGTCTCCACAACTCTGCCAGATCACTTCGCCAAATAAAACAAAATTCAAATTTTGAAGAATAAAACTAAAGTCAACATAAGCATCTCCACCTTAAAAGAGCTCGTGAAGGGTTTCGAATGATAGTCAAATAACTAAAATATTTCTTTTGCAGTAATTGGAAGTACTAACAAAATAGAATTTTGTAGAAATTTCAAAACTTTCTTTTTTTCATTCAACCAGTAATATATTTTTTACATTTTAATATTGTGCTTCACCTCTTAATATTTCAAAGGAGCAAAATGAAAGATGAACATTTCTAATTATGCATTGTACTAATAAATCAATAATTTTCTTGGGATAATAGCAATAACTTTTGGTTAAATTATAATTGTGAACTCATCTAGTGAAAAAAAAAAGAGTTGAAAACAAGAAGTTGACACTGAGATACCACAACTAATATACGCAACAAAACCAAATTATTTTAGTTTACCTTTAATAAGTGTAGCATCGCTAGAAGTTTAAAAATTAAAAATTTCAGTTATTTATCATAAAACAGTAAAGTACTTCTAATGAAATAAAAGGAAAACCAAGCACTGTCCAAAGGAATAATAATAAAATAAAATATCGAGCACAGTTGCAATTGCAAACGAATTACACTGCCTTTCATTGCACAGGATAATAGTTAATTTAAAAATACATATAAATTAAGAGTAATAATCGTGCAAAATTCTTTTTTACAATAATCTTTAACAATAGACATAGACCAAAAAATATAACAAATTAAAACTAACAACTAGCTCGATTGATTTTATACAAAATACTGCCCAACAATTATTGTAAAAAAAATATACACACATCACGGATTTACTTTGTATAAAACCGCTGCGAAAAGAAAGCTGATCACAAATCTCCAATAAATACATAATTAAATGAAATAATTTATGAATGCTACACAAGTACTATTTAAAATATTTTACATTACATAAGTTAACGTTAAGAGCAAAAACAAAGTCACTTTGAATTAGTGAATAAACACAGAGCGAAGCTATCTGACAGTATGATCGGAACATAACTTCTTAGGCTTGATTCCAGTAAGAATTCGGATACTGCTTGGCCCCTGTTTTGGCTTGATTCGACGCCTGAGAACGTTGTCCGCTTGTGTTACCCGAATCCTGTAAACATAACATCAGTAAAATGAAACTGTCACAAAACTAGTAAAAAATTTACATTTAAGTGACAATTAATAAGTACATTTAAATTTACAAAATCATTTTTAACTTTTATAAAACTTATATAAAAAAAATTGTCATTAAATGCAAAAGTAGAACATCTTATGCTATCGATTCTGCACTAAATTGAAAAGAATTAAACAAAATTGGAAGAATAAGTTATCTGCATCGCTTGGTTCATCTTTAGAATGTTAGTGATTTTGTTACATGATTCCTGTAAATGTAATGAAACACAGTGCAGAATCAAGCACAAGAAAAATCTGTAAGTTACTTAAAAAAAGATTAAAGCAAGAAGCATGAGGAACAAAGTTGCAAGAAGAGAAGATAGAAAAAGACTTACCATGCGTCGGCCTTGGTGCCGCACATCCATCTACAAGCAAAACAAAACCTGGATAACCAAAGAAAGAAGAAACATGCTTTTCAGCAAAACAAAATACAATTCGAGACTGGTTTCTGTGTATTGTGTATGACAAAACGCTGTTGTTAATGTCATGCACTAAGACTATCGCAAATGATATACATACAAGTGATAAAATATTCATGCTTGGAATACATGCAAACAAAAAATTATTAAAATGCTTTTTATAAATTTTTAGATCGAGATACGACACCAAAACCTCCCAAATGCACCCCGAAAAATATGCACAATTAAAAAGCAAAGAGATCATTTTAACATATTTATATAGACTTTTAATTTTATCTTCATGTTTACATTCAAGTTTTGATATTAATATTTTTGTTTTGTACAGGGAGAATTAGATTTTTTCTGTGAAAAACAAAACAAAGTAAGAGAATGGTTGTCACAGATTGCGGGAAAAATATAATACTTATTTATGCCATTAGTGTGTAAAGTAGATCTATTTAATCCAGTGTGCAAATAGCAGCACGAGATAAAAAGATACGTTTACACAAGTGTTCCATACAATATCTTTTGTATAAAAAAAGGCTAATTATTTGTTATTGTCATTCATTTTGACTCGGCAACAATCAGTTCTGCGAAGTCAGTAACGGCCACTTTCATAATGCAATTTAAAAGAGATTTCAATCTAGTCACAATCCGATCCGTAAGGGCCTGTTTCATAATGGAATTTAAAGTCGCATTCAGATGTAAAAACAAATATGAAAATACATTTGTTTATAGACTGTGATTTTAATTTAACTCTTCTTTAAATTTCATTATGAAACTGGCCCTAAACAAATGTGTTTTCACAGTTGTTTTTACATTTGAAAAGGACTTTAAGTTTAAAGTCTCTTTTAAATTCCATTATGAAACTAGCCCCAAGTAATTTAATAGTACATTATGCAACGAGTTTAGAAAAGCGAAGTTTTACTGAACGAGAGTTTGGCATGTTTGAATACAAGCGAGTGTAGCAAGCAAGTAATTTAAAAAAACCATACAAGTTTAGAGAACAATTTTCTAACAAGATTGCGTAGACTAATTTATCGCATTTTATGCGAAATTTTATTTTATTAAAGTTTAATAGAAGTGACATTACTCACCGTCACATTAATAACTGTCACAACTGATGTTTATTGAAAATAAGAAATAATAGCAGTTAATAAGTTGCTATGCTAATAAAGTAACCCATTACTGTATGATTTTGAGTATATTAATATGTAACATCCGTTCACAATCTTTTTAGATTCAGAGTAGGCCATATTAGGGTGACATTTTTGTTGGTATCACTAAAAAATATGGTTATATTTTTGGAAACTACCAGTTGCCAGTTCGACTGAAGCAAGCCTGAAGCATTCCATGAAAATGAGAAGTATCGTTCCGAACAATTGATAATTATTTATTTTTTCATTAAGAAAGTATTACATGCAGGCATTTAAATAACAGGATCTTCTTGCTGTCTTATAATTTGTCCCGACCAAACCATGCCCTGAACCTCATTTAGAATTCTGTCGCTAACCCCTCCAATACGTACACCTTCAGACTCTTCTGCTAATACCAAAGTTCTTCAAATCTGCTTATATTTGCAGTGCATATACGTGGTATTAGTTTGGGTTGCTAAAAGGATCGCCGCAGTTTGCATATAAGTTTTACAGATATACATAGTAGGTATATTCTACACTATAAAATTTTGATGCCAAATTAAATATTCCCTTTCCTCTTCCATTGATTCCATAGAATATGATTTATCATCAATTTCTGATTCTGAATCAGATTCTCCTAACGCAACAATGAAAGGAGGAATATGTCAAACGAAAAATTTACCATATGTTTTGTCCAATCTTGAATTTGAAAAAGCCTTACGTCATAATTTACAACCCTTTCTTTTGATAGTGGTTGTGAATTTATGTACTTATTGTAAAAGCCTTTGCATTGCCTCATGCCATCTCAATAAGATTGTATTGACAGTAGTACGGAGGCAATCTAAGAACTTCATAGCCATGTTCCTTTAAAATTTGGTCTGTCGCGTATCGTTTTGTTCCGTCTGTTCTAAAAGGCTTAATTAATTCCCATAATTGTTTTTTTTTGCAATTTTGCCCTCAATTTCGACATTGTGTTTAACCAACCACTCCTGCATTTGACTTTTTTTACGGGAAAATATGGGTTTGTCCAACTGCACCGAGTGATACGGTGCATTGTCCATCACCACCACATATTTTTGTTGCAATTTGCCTAGTACAGGAATAAGCTGATTAACAACCCAATTTTGACAAATTTTTGCATTCATGTTTTTATGGTGGTCTCTGTCATTGTTCGTCGGGTCAAGTAACAAGTTACATCCTTCCAAAAGTTTTGTTCCCACGTGCAAAATTGTAAAAGGTTTCCCTTTTAATTTTGGCTGGATTACTTTTCAAATCTGTTTCATGCATCCATCAACGAACCGCAGACTCATTTTGGAGTAAGAATTATAACGAGCGCCTGTAAGTAATTTGGCCAAAGTCAAATATTCATTTTTCAAATTATATTGCCAAATTAATCGTTGTAAATCTTTCCGAAACATATATTTTGTAAATATGTCCGTATGTTTACGTCTGCCAGAAAGAGAAATTTTCAAGTTGTCAGGTCGTCCTTTTAAAATTTTAATTATCGTACATCGCAAAATCTAAACATTAGAAAATAAAGCTGACTTAAATTTGTAAAAACTTACTTCATGTATATCCGCCAACCTGCTTATTATTTCTTCATTTCTTAAATCTGGGCGATCCTTTTTGTAATAATTAAACGTCTTGCCTATTGAGCGCTTAGTTCCTCCGCTTATGATTTTTGGCATTTTGATAGGGTTATAAATAAAAGATGTATTTGTTTCAAGTTACTTTTTACTTCAATCATGCTACGAATTGGCAACACAGCCAGTATAGCTGACGTGACACTGTCTTTATTTTTTTCATGTCAGATTATGACTTCCATCAACTTAACGAAAAAAAAGCATAGTCCTCTAGAGTCTATAAAGATCGCGAATGGAATATATATATATATATATACAGTGTGTACCAAAAAGTTTTATACAAATGGAGAAAAAGTTTATCTTACATTTCACAAAAAAAAATATTCTTGATAAAAAGCTCTGCATTACTTGGAGATCCATAATCAAGTACAAAATTAAAAAAAAATTGGCTGGAATACAGGGAAAATAAAAAATAATGATTTGGACGGAGAGCAAAATACGTTCAAACTCTAGTGGAGAGCAAAATGTTCAACACACACTGATGTTACATTTGACATTTGTTGACAGTTATTAGATATTCCAAAGCACTCTATCAGTAACAGAAAATAAGGCGCTTATTAGGAACGAGATCTTACGAAGTTTCGTACTGCGCATTAATCTAACAATTGCTGAAGTGTTTATTGTCTTTTAATTTTTATCTGGGAATATCCATAATCTACAAGTGTGCATAATTTTTTGCTTTTTAATCACAATTTCTATGAACATTGTGCTCTCCACTACAGTTTGAACGTATTTTGCTCTCCCTCCAAATCATTATTTTTTATTTTCCCTGTATTTCAGCCAATTTTTTTAAAATTTTGTACCTGATTATGGATCTCCAAGTCATGCAGAGCTTTTTATCTAGAATATTTTTTTTTGTGAAATGTATGATAAGCTTTTTCTCCATTTGTATAAAACTTTTTGGTACACACTGTATATACGTTACCCTATGAAATGCGAAAAGTGTACTTTTACTCGATAGAAATATATTTTCTGCTTTGTTTAGGTTGATAATTATATTATAGTTATATTGTTATGATTAAAATGGACTACAAATACATAATTATTACGGTGATGTTCGGAAAGTATGGTGTCTCCACTCTCAACATTTTACACGCAAAATCATTCAACCCGTAGCAACAGAAGTTCATGGTCTAGTTCGAAGACTCTCCGCTAGATGGAAAACTAAAGAATAGAGGCCTGCCCACGTTTTGTCCTTTTTTGGCATCACTTTATTTGACACGTATTGACGTTTGACGACTTTGACGTTTATGAGTCAAGTTGATAATTTCCGGTGAAATCTCGACTAATTTTTAGAGTGAATTTAAAGTTATTAAGACATAATCAATTGTTTATTATAATTGGATTCAGGTAGGTATATTGGATTTAGGAGGTGGAAGAGTGTAAATGCATAACCTAATTTAATTTTGCTAGTTTTGCAAATTGTTTCGATTTGTTCTAATAATTCCTATTTTTGCTTTATTTTTGGCAGGTTATTGTCAAACGGAGAACAACAAATTGATGTAAGACATCCTGAGTCAGTTCTGCTGCATGTTCAGGACAACCTAACAAGTATCTGAATTTATGATTATTTAATGTATTAGTGATCATCGTTAAAGCATCTTTCCTCAGCTCAGTTTGATTACGCACAATTACGACCAAGAATAAATTTGATTTGAAGTTTTTTTTTGATGTTTATTACAGTAGGTATTACAGGTTTCTATGGCAGTGTCATCTACCGGTAAATCATTGAAGCAGACCGTGAGATTGCGGTTCGTTTTAGTTTAAAACAAATGAACAGAGTGCAAACACCAGAGTTTCTTAACATCACCATTATTACTAAATGAATTTGAAATGATCAACTCAAAAAAATAGTCAACAATAGTGAGTACTGTGAATAATGTCCGATTATAAAAAAAAAAAAAAAACATTACAATTCAACAAAACCGCCTTCCCGTTCTATGCACAAGACAGTTCTATCATACAACTCCCGGGTCACATTTCTCAAAAAAAAATTGTAAAATTTGTCTTGTACATCTTCTTATGGTTTCTTCCAGTTGATCATTGTTCCTAAATGGACGATGCTTGTATACTTCATTTTTCAAATATCCCCAAAGGGAAAAATCACACGGTGTCAAATCCGGTGACCATGGAATGGCCATGGCCATGGCCATGGAATATTTGAAAATATTCCTATCCATCTGCCAAGAAACAATTGATCTAAGAAGTTCCGAACATCAAGTGTGCTACGAGCAGGGGCACCATCCAATTGAAAGAACATATTCATTCGTACTTTTAGCGGTAAATTTCAATCTCATCAAAAAATTCATTTTTCAAAAAATTTAAAAATCTCTCTAAGTTAAGGTTTTCTCTAAAAAAAATGATCCAATGATATGATTATTCAAAATGCCGCACCAAACATTGGTCTTGAAAGAATATTGGTCATATGCTTGCACTGTAAAATCCGGATTTTCATCTGCCCACCACCAACAATTTTGTGAGCTTACAACACCGTTAGAAGAAAAAGTGGATTCGTCACTAAAAAGTACATGTTTGGCGAAGAATCTTTGCTCTTCCAATTGACCTTGAAACCAAAAACTAAAGAAAAACGTGCATTAAAGTCTCGTTCCTTCAACGTGTGAATAAATTTTTGTTTGTACAGTTTGAATTTGTTTTTCTTTAAAATTCTTCTTGTAGACGTCTTTGAAACGTTAGAGTTGAAGTTCTGGGATTTTCAATAACGTTTTGTATGACTTCAATCTGTGTGTCTTCATTAGTAATCCAGTTGCTGTGTGGCTTTTTAAAAGAATTTTCAACAGATCCTGAATCTTTAAACTTTGTTAAAATTCTTCCAACTGTAGTATGCGAAATATGTTTGTTAGGATGTGCTTGATTAAATTTTTCAGCTTCTTCTCTATGCGATTTATAATTATCGCCGACTTTTAAAACAATTTCAATATTTTTTGAGTTGTTAATGAGGCAGGCATATTTTATAAGCGAAGATCTCTCAGGTGTAAACAAAACTTGATAATTATTAAGAACTCTGCACTTGTTTTTTGATTTTCTGACAGTAAATATTTCATGGGCATCTCAAAAAGCGGCATAAAAATGTCGATTTTGTATTAACCGTTTTAAATGAAGTCACAGCAAAAATTTCGTGCAATTCTTCTAATTCATAGTGTATTTATGTTAAATTGGGTTTATTAGAAATGTACCACGTCGTAATAAAAAAGGATAACAGAAAATTTCGTGCGAAAAAGGCATTGCACCAAAAACGTGAAAAACCGTCTTATATTTTCTTATTCGTGCTACACTTTAGAACCCTACAATTAGACTCTTTTAAATCATTTTTATGATAAAAAATGTGTTAAAAATGGGTTAAATATCCGAATGCTCGTTCACAGTTTCAAATCTCGAAGAAAATTTAAAAAATGGAAAATCTTCAATCTTTCAAAATATTATGGTGTTGGAAATGTTGTTTGAATACTGAACGATACATTTTGAAAAAGCCCATCAGGCTCTAGTAAAAATTCCTCACACATATGCAGTAATTCAAAATTACAACAATTTTTCAGTTTTCGTGTTTTTAATGGGCGCCATTTTTCGGCCACAATAAAAACTGCTCGCTAAATCTGTTTTATTTATTTTAGGTTGTCGAAAGTGCACAAATTTTTGGCGTAAAAAGTTTTTGAAAAAATCAAAAATAAAAAATTTTCTCATATGGTGCGAACTTTTTGGCACTATTCCAAGCCCATAATACTGTGAATTAGAGTATTCTTAAAAGAATTTCTTTAAGGTATCTGAACTTAATTTGCTAAATACTGACGTTACAGCTGGAAGTAAATATTTATCCTAACCTTAAAAAATACTCGTGGCATTTCTTATTAAGAGCACCAACATTGTACGAAAGCAGTTTTAAATATATACACCGTGCACCAGAACTCGCGCCCCAGAGAGCAAGGGCTTGTGCATACAGCAATGGAGATAGTAAATTCGAAAACTAAAATTGTCTATGATAAACTGTATTCGAATGCAGACGAAAAAACGGTAGCCAATACCGATAGCTCTCACGTAGGTAAAACATAGGACCTTTAAATATTGCTAGGAAACATCTGCTGTTCTGCTTTTGGGATTGGCTATTGTTTTTTATTCTTAACTTAGTTATCCTTTACGTTAAACAATTTTAGTTTTTGAATATGTGTTCCGTATTGCCACTGACATTTGCCATTGCTCTCTGGGGTGCGAGTTCTGGTACACGGTGTACATACCGTTGAAATTATCTACTTTCAATAATAATGCGAATTCAAAGCATTTGTTTACTTTCCGTAACAAAACATGTTTCTTTTTCGTTATAATTGGCAAAGGGGTCTAAATTTTGTCATCGTTGTTGATGACGCATAACGGGACTTAGAAAATAAGACCTATAACTAAGTTATGTAGGGGGCGTCTAAAATCAAAATTCGTCAAGTGTTTATTAAGTACCGACGTTTTATTTTCTGTAGAATAATTGCAAATAAAGCACCTGACTCTTCTTGGAGGAAAGCTGATATTCAAAAGTGGCTATCACAAAGAAACTTTTTGTTTAATAATAGTATGTTAAAACTTCAGTTGCTGCATCTAGTCTCCTTGTAAGTTTTTCAGTGAAAAGTTAAATAGAAACAACAAACTATAATATATTGTTTTATGTTTAAGGCATAAACTTCCAAAAAAATATATAATTGACAATATCACAGCACAACATGGTCATAAAATTCTTCGATTGCCCCCATACCATACCATATTTAATCCGATCGAGAATATTTGAGGTCTCACCAAAAATTATTATAATAAGCATATTGGACGATATGGCTATGGTGTCGCAAATTATTTGAAAATGTGAGAAGAAGCTTTGCAAATGATTACTATTCAAACTTGGGGTTAACACTATTGAGCATACAGAGGCAGAAATAATCAGATGGTGGGAACGTGAAGTGGGGTATGGATCATGAAGATGTGCGCCCCTTGATTATAAACTTGGAGGAAGACTACCTCCTGCTGTGAATCGGACAGTGAGGCTGAGTAAAGCTTTTAATTTTTTTTAGTATTTGTACGTGAGAAGAAAGAATGGAACTATATTAAAAATTTGGTGGCAATTAATAATGTGTAAAATTACGATAAAATATTTATGTATTGACTGGCACTTTTTGAGTGACATTAATTTGCTACGGAAATGAGTATAACAATGTGAAAAACTTAATTTAGAAAATGGAATATCATTATCTTAATCACAAGAAAATAAAACAAATGGATTCTTTCCTTCAAAGATTCGATATATAAAAATAGAATTACAATTATTAACAGAAATACTGAAACTTATGAGCTCAGTTTAGTATCTGTAGGTAGTAATTGAGGCAAAGTAATTTAACAAAAAGCATAACTCACCCAGGTTGTCTTAAGTATGATTATTAGGCATTACTTACCCAAATTTATGTAATGAAGATGATAATAAATTAAAGTAGATTCTTATTTGATGAAAATTTGTGTAATAAATTCATAATTACTTTTCACAAACAAAATTTCAAAATTACAAATGTTTTTTAATGGTTCACTGTGTTAGTGCCCGAAGAAGCATTGAGAAGTTGATGAATTTGACTGTCGAGGAGAAATGATTACGAATTTGTTATCTAACAGTAGATTACAAAACAAATCTTTATGGTTTTAATTTCCATTTATCTTCACTCTATACTGAATATTTTTGTTTATGTATATGTTTACAACATTGAATGATATTGACAACATATAACCTTAAATTACGTATGTCAGCTGATATATCAAATTCTGCCATCCGGCAGCTACGCATAATGTGACGTCATGAAATCGTAGATGACGTGTACTGCTTGTTAAGTTGCCACAGATAGTAGTCAAAAAAGAAGCAAAATTTTTCATACAATAGGGAAAAAGTAAATAATAACTCTGGTAAAAATCAGTTTTCGTTTTCTAAGAAATTGTTTTAGTAACGTTGGTTGGCGATTTAAATTGATTTAATGTCTCAGCTGGCTAGCTAAAATACAGAAAAATAAAAGAAGAGGAAGACCACAACTAACATGGGAGAAAGAAATAGGGAGACTACTGGAAAAGAAAAGAAAAACCTGGACAGAAGCAACAGAATTAGCAATGAACAGAAAAGAGTAGAAACAGTTTATACATGGATGAATAGAAAATATTTCACCCTACACCACTATGTGGTATCAAGGGATTTTGATTATATATATATTTAATGTCTCAGCTGTGCAGAATTGGTGTTTTTTGTGGCTATAAACGAATAAACGTCGAGGTGTGTCTGTTAGGCTAGATCATGTTTGTCCTTCACAAAAAAATTTCGTCAGGATTTTCAATAACAACGTCTTCACGTGCGCTGCCGAGAGGTTTCCTACGACAATTGAAGAGTGGAAATTTCAAAGGTGCTTAGTGCCAAAAACACGAAACAAAGATATTTAGAAAAAAACTTTATTGAACAAAAATGATCAAACATATACCAGAGTTTTAACGCTTGAACAAACTTCTCAAAAATTACGAGTAAATACTGAAAAATGTATGATATAACAATTATTTTGAAAAAAAAAAATTTGGAAACGTGCTAAGTGCCGAATAGGGAACCCTGGTGCTAAGTGCCTATTGACAATTTTGCAATAACTTGCTGTAGAAGTTCTTGTGCTCTTCCTGTTGTAAGAAGTTTATCATTGACTCTAAGTGTTTTTTTCTTATTTGCACCGATGTGGTTTACATATGGTAGTTCTTAAAGTCTTATGTTTTTCACGTCCTGCAGGGTTTTACATTTTTTTATGGGGATTCTAAGAAACTGTGCTGATTCAATAAAACTGTCTTTGCACAAGAGCACTCCAGAGTATCTGGAATCAACTTTGGTATGGACAGTTTTACTTATTTGTACTTCCTTCGTGTTCAGAACTGAATCAGCAGCAGCTTGAATCTTAAAAAATTTATTCAAAATCATTCAGGTAATTTGGTTTTATTTATTTACTCTTGGGTAAGCCATGTCCAACTTTGTATGAATCAGAATGGCAACGACTTTCCGACTATGTTCCGTTGGAATTAGATTATCGTTAGAACAGGTACTTGTAATATTTCTTTCAACAATCTAATTTGCAGGTTTAAGTTAAAACTTAATTCTACAATGTTATCATTGGTAGTAAAATTAAGTTTTTTCTATTCTTTCTTTTTCACAATAAACTTTTTATTAATCAGCGTAAATGCATTTTTTTTTAATTTCAAACTTAAATATCGCAAAAAGTATGAAACCAAATATTTATAGACAAACTACATATTTTTGGAATTAGGAAGAAAATAACTTTCTAAATTCGAGAAAATGTGCTGGGTGTTCCATTTAAAATAATAAGTTAATAAGTTGATATTCATTTGTTAGATGTCCGATCGTTAATTGTTTTCTTTTTAGCAAATTTTGGCGATCTAGGTAAATTCCTAAAACTGATGTAATTAACATTTTTTTGTGGGTCCAATAATAAAATATGTATCCATGTGTATCCATTTTTATCAAAATTGTACAAACTGTACAGGGTGGCCCAACGATGCGTATTTCTTCTGTGAGGCCTATAGCATAAAAATTAAGAAAAAAATCGATAAAGAAATTTATACTAGATAATATACGGCATATTGTAAAATTATTTTCAATTATACAGAGTGATCAGAAAAATGTCGGTTCGTGGAAACCATTATATAGGCCTCACAGAAGAAATACACATCGTTGGGCCACCCTGTATAAATAAGCACATGTTTCAGACAAAAATTCACCTTGAAGCTAACTGACCCCGAAACTCAGCAAACCTATAGTTTATTATTGAATGCAGAAGACTGTCACAGAGGACATGAAGGTAAGTAGAAGGTACTAGTATGGAACAGTATTGTTAAATTGAAATTTTGTTTTTAGATGTGAAATTTGTAAACTCATTGCTCTTTCATGAAATGTACAGCAACAAATGTTAATAAAAGGATAGCACGCACTTGATGAAGCAAACATTGAGGTTGAAATAGATGTAATTGACAATGAAAATGAAGTTGCTGAACAAAATGATCATTTGAAATTGCTTGTTCGTCTGGTACTGTACATTAACAGTAAAATTATTTGGAGCTACAATGAAGTGCTTCAGTTAATAGAATCGTTCAATAACCATAAAGATGATTTAACATACCCCCGAAAACGAAAATGTTTTGAATATTGTTGCAAATGATCTTATTAGTGCAGGTTGTAGTGTGACTGCAGAAAAAGTTAAAAATAAGTGGAAGAGCCTTGTTCGCAGTTACAATAAAGCAAAAGACATTAAAACTCGCACTGGGATGTCTTCACCTCACTTTCAATTTTTTGATGTAGGATGATATACTGGGGCAAAAACACAGTAATCCTTGCTCCCATTCTCTAAATTCTAGTGATGTAGAAAATAATGTTCGCATTTATGAACCAGAAGCTTCATCTAGCCGCACAGATACCCCCATTTCAGACATTGACACATGTGGCAGTGTTGTACATAATGAGCGTCAGATAAAGAGGTTAAGTGAAAACGCATCAAACGTGAGTATGTGTCTGCTAAAAAGGAAGAATATGTATAGCGACAGATAAGGCACAGCGAACGAATGCAAATGAAAGAAACTTGAACTTTTAGAGCGTTATTTGAACAAACAAAATGGTTAAGAACTAAAAGCATTATATTTTGTTCACTAATTTACAGAAATGTAATCCTTTATTTTTTTTATTTCGTGGTAGGTAAATATTATTTATGCAGTGCTCGCCAAAAAATTGGCAACAAGTGGGAAAATTTTTATTTCTGATTTTTCGAAAAGAAACTATGACAATAATTTGTGCTTATCCGAAAACCTGTTTAGCAGTTTTCAGTTATACCGAGTGATTATTATTTAGTTAGAAAATAGTGTTTTTCGAATTGGTCAAAATCCTAAAATTGTTAGTTTTCAGTAATTAATCAAGATTTCAATCATATTTCTTTATCATGGTGTTCGTTTCAGCTTAATAAACAATGTCAAGCCAGAAAAACAACTTGGTTTCTTTAACTTCTGCAAAAATTGAATTTTTCAATTTTTATAATCTACACATTTCACATACTAAAACTGAATTTCAGAATGGAAGTTTTTGGGGGTAAAAACTTCAAAGATTTATAATTAGGAAATATAAAAAAAGATTAATTATTGCTTCAGATGTTTTATTATTTATCGAAAAGTAAAATGTTTGCAGAATTTTTACGTTCAATTAAGTAGGCAGAGTATGAGACGGTAATGGATTGTTTAACTGTTAAATGAAATTACTAAGGGGCGTTTTCATGATAGGATCAAAGAACTTAAATCATATTACAATACGAAAACAAAAATGGTTTAACATTTTAAAGTTACTTTAAATTTAAAGTCGTATTAAAAACGACTCATCTCATATTCTGCATAGTGGACTTGAACATGTTAACTAAGTAAAGAAAAATCTCTTGGGTTAGCCAACTGTAAAAGAACATTTATGTGCTATTTGTAAAACAATTGATTAACAGGTGGTAGATTAGAGTTTCTAGGAGTCATTTAAATACATATTAATTATTTTTGAAAAACGTTTCTCCTAAAAGACATGTGAAAGAAGCACATGATAAAGAAATCTGATTGAAATCTTAATTAATTTCCGAGAAATAAGAATTTTAGGATTTTCACCATTTCGAAAAATGCTATTTTGTAACTAAATAAAAATCTTCGGTATACATGATAGCGGTTAAAGAGGTTTTCGGATAAACACAAACTATTACTATAAACTTTTTTCGAAAAATCAGAAATAATTTTTGTTTCCATTTGATGCCAACGTTTGGCGAGCACTGTATACTTAAATATACTTAACACTTTAATAATGTTCCTTTAGAATTTAGAAAAGAATATAATATTTACGTTTTAACTTATTTTTATTTATAGCAGAAAAATTTCCATAAGAATTACATTTAATTACAGACAACCTATGATGTTATTGAAGTGCTGACCTGACAAGAAAAAGGAAATTAGAGCAGTGTAAGAGTGAAGACCTGAGAATATTCAAAAGAGAACTGAACTTAAATTTTTTGTTTATATTTTCATCGACAGAATAAAAAAGAATTAAATTATGAAAGTATTACTATTTACTTTTACTTCATAGTCATCACTTGCTCTAATTGCCTTTTTTCGTGATTCATTGATAGCAAAACTTAAATGTTCAGTTACAATGATTATGTAATATTTGTTTTGATAATAAATATATTACTGTACCTACATTATAATATTTTATTAAATATTTGCTGTTGTCTATTACTATTTTTTATTATATTATATATGTGTTAATTAAAACAGGTTGTGGTTGGTTATAATCTTGTGTGTATATACTGTTTGTATATATCTATAATATCATTTTCATTTAAACGCAAATTATGAAGAATGCATGCAGATAAAACAAGTTCAGTATACAGCTTTAAATCTAGATTATCCAGTTTCTGCAATCGTCGAAATCTTCCTTTTAGCAACCCAAAGAAAGGCATTCTCAACAGCAACTCGAGTAGCGCAGAGTCGATAATTAAATTCTCTTTGCTCTTGTGTTAATCTGCCATTATCACGAAAGGGGTAATTAGCCATCTCAAATTGGAATAAGCTGGGTCACTAACTAAACAGTTTTGTCCCATAAAGTTACTATTTTCAGAACCCTGTTTATATAAAGCAGATTTTCTTAACAATCTAACATCATGCAGAGAACCTGGTTCACCACAAAATACATCACTGAATTTTCTTTCATGATCCACAACATCTTGTAATAGTGAGCTTGGATAACCCTTTCTATTTATATAAGATTATGGGTCACTTCGTGGTAACTGTAGAGAAATATTAGCTACTTTCCTTTTACCACAAATCTCACCTCACATCAGATGAGATTAGCACGAACAAGTAAGTTTGAACGGTTATTTCGAGCTACCAACTAATGGTAGCGCTCGAATTGCAAGGTGGGAGGTTGAAATGTGAAGTCAAACTCACTTGTTCCTGTTAATTTTATCTGATGTGAGGTGAGATTTATGGCAAAAGGAAAGCACCTATTGAACTGTTTAATATTTTGTATTACATTGATTTAGTTGATTTATCGATATACCATTGGCCGCGGCACTCTAAAAAAGTTTTGTATGATGATTATTAGTTTGTTGTTTTTTTATTTGTAATGAATGCAGAATAAAGTTAGTAATTCGAATCAAAAGGAAGAACTATTGTAATTCAAACTACAACATAAATAGTAACTTTATTTCAATATGACTACCATCAATCGCACCCAAAATATTTTCAATTCTCTGTCTTCGTCTGAAACCTTCATTAATTTCTGGTATTCTGTTTGCCATTTAATAATTTCAGATTTCGTAGACATTAAGAACTTTAATGTTCTCTTCAAACAGTAATATGTACAACTGTAGGTAACGTTAAATCTGTCTGCAAGCTGCCTAAATGTTTCTATATTACTTAGGTACTAGTACCTTCTTTCTTCCCCAAGTATGTGTTGGTAAAAAGTTGGAATTTCTGACTAAATCTAAAATAAACAATAATATACCACTGTTATACAGTGATCGCCAGATAAGTCGGGCCATATGGGAATTTTTTTTATTATTAATTTCTCAGAAAAATTTATTATTTAGGAAAGCTCCTGCATCTTCCAAAACTGAAAATGCACATGTCTTATACCGAGGGAATCAAAATATTTGAAATCGACAAAAGAGTAAAGTACCTTTATTTTTCAAAATACGCCAAAATATTAGTAGGAAAAGTTATTCAGAAATGTTATGAGAAATTTAATAAATTGTCGATTTCCATCGTGAATTTGATCTTTGGGTGTATTCCGTTCAGACGTTCTCCATGTGTCCATATTACGATACGTTCGTGATATGGACTCGGAATATAAATTACCATCGCACCATCACTTGGGTGTTTATTAGAACCTTTTATTTGTCCTCAAAAATGTAAAGAACATTTTTCTACGAGCTTTCTTTACGTAGATACAGACCTTGAAAGATACGAATTTGATGTTGATTTTGTATTAATCAGATAATATAATTTTCGGTTTTTTATTATAATAAGAGACGTAGATACATCCATGTAAAATTTTTCTTGTTATTAAACACAATTAATATTAAGTAATACAGCAGAAAAAATCTTTGGAAATGTTAACATTATTTTAGATGCAAGATCGACAACGGCGCACCAAAAATGTGGTGGAAATAGTTACCATAGTCTTACATGCGACAGTAAGTGAGTATTATTGTCTTTGATCCTACAATCTGCTCAGATTCTTTGCAATTTTACCGTGTCTTTTGATGAGCACACCTCGACCTATTCCTTCATCAATTTTTTACTTAAGGAACTCAGGAATGGGTGAATGAAATAAGGTAACCTATTATTCAAAAAAAAAAACTTCCATCGAAGGGTGCCATGATAAATAAAGATAGTTATAACGTGCATGTCTGAGATACCACAATTGGTAACATTTCAAAATTACATTTGTCAGTTCTGTCAGATTTAAGTTTCAAATCAGTAAGTGCATCTTAGAGGTTGCCTATTTGTGATACCTTTAAACATTTCTAGAAAACCATGCACATAAAAATGTTCTAAAAAACGTGAGACGAACGTCAACGTCACACGAGATATGTCACCTTATTGTTGACGACCGTCTCTCTGGTTAGTAACGATAATGTCCAGACTGTGATTAAATTAACATCATTTGCTGTTATATAAGATCATTAACGATATTTCCCTGCAGGTAACGTTAATAACCGTCGCATTAGGTCGTCGTCATTACCCGGACTGTGACGTTATTGTCAGGCTTATTATCATTCTCCGTAACATATATATTTAATGTTTGTAGGAATACACTAGTAATTAAAAATTAATCTCCGCCCACAATAATTTTTATATCTGTAGATACGTATTTCGGCAGCTAAGCTGCCATCTTCAGTACGCACACTATCAATTTCATTTCAATTCATAAAACCTAAAAACAAAAAACAACAACAACAAAACAACTTTCTCTTATTTGATTATAATTAGTTATTTTTAGGTTTTATGAAGTGCTTTTTTAAATTGATAGTGTGCGTACTGAAGATGGCAGCTTAGCTGCCGAAATACGTATCTACGGACATAAAAATTATTGTGGGCGGAGATTAATTTTTAATTAGTTCTTAAACCACAGTCTCCTTTACTATATTTGGAATACAATAGTGTTCCTTAAATTGACAAACGGCACTAGTAAAACTAATGTTTATATGTACCTAGTGTATCTACGTGCATCAGTCGTTAAGATTGAAGAAGAGACATCGTATACGAATGTTTGTAAAATAAAATTTACGATTTATTACTTGGCTTGAAAGTATTGATGGGTTTCATGCAGATAAAAATCAATGACGTGTGTAAAAAGATCTATTTAACAAATTGCATGTATTCAGTTTATTGGACACTTTCTATTTGATCCTAGTAGGTCACGAGTTACTTTAACAGTTGAGCTTATACAGTGTCCCAGATTAAATAGGCTACCATGGGTAACTTTCTTATTAGTGAAGATAGAGAAGATTTGGTTAAATGGGCAATATTTTGCAGTTTTATGCGCTGATTCAGATTCCGTTGAGAAAATTTGAAAATTCCGAATAGTTCAGATATTATCGCAGAAAAACTGAAAATCGCTATTTTCTTTAATGTGCAATAACTTCGCAAATATAAAAAAATACGAAAAAATTTTTCATATAAAAGTTACTATGCTTGATAAAATACAGTTGAAAATTAAGTCAAAATAAAATTCAAGACTGCGGCTGTCAAGATATTGATAGCAACTTTCTTATTTTAAATGGACGCCATATTGGATTTTGTACGATTAAATAGCATTTTTTTTCTCTGGACACATTGTATTATGCTCAAAATATTATATTCTAATTACAATCTAATTTGCAACACAAGAAGTGCGTATATTATTTATCTAATCATAGTAGATTTCTATTTTAAGTAATATTAACAAGAACAAGAAGAATGTGACCGTTGGTATAATTTATTAGATTCATCATCAGCGACGTTTTATCAGATCATCAACACGTAATAAATATATTTCTTCAGAAAGTTCACCTGAAGTATTGGAGTGCGAGTCAGACTGGAATGGTTTTACAGTTGAAAAAAAATATGATAGGCTTTTTAAGACAACAAATATAGTCAAATATGACAACATCCAGAATTGATTCCATTGATGGTTTTTTAAATGCTCCTCAAGAAAGTTTAGCCGACATACTTAACGTTTTGTCCAATGAAGATAATGCAGACAATATAAGTGAAGTCTATAATACCTCGTGTGAACAACAGAATCATCTAAAGTGAAAAAGCCTGGATCACCAACCGTATTTCAATTGAGGATGCAAAATAAAAACAGAAAATGATGGGTAAGGAAATAGAAAGGGTCAAGAAAAAGAACCAAAAATGAAAAATCCCTAGAATGGATGTAAAACTGAGAATTTTTTAACATAGAATATACATAAATATGTTAATAAGAACTATTGAGATTTTATAAATCGAACATAGGCTGAAAAATACGCGTTAACAATGGATATCATTAACTTTATAATTATTTTTCTTTGACGCATTTGACGTTATATTCAACGAATGAAAGCATATAAATCTACGATTGGTATCGAGCACGTTTCTGTTTAAGGCAATTAACAGTTTTTATGACCGTTTGGAATACGTTCTCAAACTTCCAGAAAACTGACTATTATTGTTGTCTATTTCGAGAAAAGAACTTCAGTGCTAGACTAACAAAAATGAATGGTATCCATAATAACGAAGCCCACATACATATTACAACCCACGTTCGATTTCAAAAAACTCACTTTTACTGTTGTAGAAATGGATGCATAACATGTTTTATTCGAAAAAAATTTTACTGTATAAGCACCCTACGAAATTTTCTAATGAACACAGACTACAAATTTCTGGAACCTCGGAGATCATACTGTGCAAACACAGTATATTCTTTTCTCTTATTGAAACACTGCCAAGTGAAAGACGTCAATATTATGAAAATAAGAAGAAACAATCAAATGCGTATTATGTAAGTTAATGATATTAATGCAAAAGTATATGTAAAAAAAAGGTTCACAAATACCTTGTCGATAAGCCGCAAAAGAGTATAAACTGCCCTTAAAAAGAAAAAGACCTCTAAGACTGTACGATTTACGAGGTAAACACGAACCCAAAAACAAGTCATCACCTTCTGATATGCAGTTCGTAATAAATCACATGAACTCTTATCCTGCATTTGAGTCATTATTCTAGAAACAAATCAAAAAAAAATTATATCCAGATCTAAACATTAGTAAAATGTATAACCAGAATAATTATTTATGTATGGATGAAAATCGACAACCCAAATGTTACCAAAATTACAAAGTCTTTAAAAAAATTTTTTTGAACATCCAAGCAATGATACATGTGTCACATGTGCTAGATAAGAGATGCTACTACGTAATAATAGAAACATAAGCCAAACAGAAAAAGAAAAACTAGAAAACCAATTAAAAGATCATGGAAGAAAATATATTGAAGTATGAAAAAAAAAACGACAAAGAAAAGTACGTAAAAATTCTAAAATTTTTGTGACAGCTATAAATAGAAAGCTAAAGAACATTCATCTTTATCTCTTTGTTTTCCCTTATTTTATATAATAATTTTCTTGGACTACTTTATATTCTTTTAGATTAGGAAGAGTGCGTGAGTATAGTTTTTTTAGAGAAAGTACTTGAAACTCCCTTTTTGACTACAGGAAAAGCATTTTATAAAAGATAATAGTCTACATTCAATTTAACCGTTCATGACTTAGCGACTAACCAAGTTACGCGTTTATATATGGTGTGAAATTGATGGAGGTCGTGATCCTGATGAAATTGCTTCCATCTTGTATAAGGACATAATGAATGTAATGCTCGACAATTGTAAACACTTAATTATATATTCAGATAACTGTGTGAGGCAAAATCATAATTTTACTTTACCTCTGATGTATCAACACGCTATAAAATTAAAAACTAACTTGCAAAAGTTTGCTCACAGACACCAACTGAACCTCGTCCCAATGGGGAGTGATTTTAAACCATACCACAGAAATGCAGATCAATCTAATGCAAAATTTGATAAACAAGACAACATAAATTTATGAAGACGTTACCTTCTTGTTCGGATAAAAGATGTTCAACGAACTTTTGCTTGGGTATCAATTATTACTACAAAATTGAATTGAATAAAATCATATGATCGAATGAAAATAAACACAGTAAAGTTTTGCCAAATTTACAGTTTTACATAAAAACCAGATACAAATCATACTTGTAAATTCAATTGACGCAAAAACACCACAGGAAACACAATTTCGCGCAACGACGCATACAAACACAATTTCATTAATCTAAAGCGATGAATACGATAAATAAGTTAAAATTGCCCTTATTTCACTGTTATTTTAAACGGGAATTACCGATCTTGAATTTTGTTACCATGATACGAACAAACGTAATCTGTAGTCTAAAACGTGGCTTCACTTTTCGGAATCTAAAATGCGACCTCTATCGTTCGGGATTAAACCGCGACCTTTTTGTAAACAGACTAAAAATATTTACAAGCCACTAACCCCATTTAGTACCCTCTAATATGCCATGGAAACATCGCCTTTAATCTCCCCGAGATGTAGCATATTTTCATCTGAATGCCCTCTGCACCGCGTACCTCCAAACGCAAATTTGAACCAACAGATCAGTCGTTGCTTCTTTCGTTTCAAATCTTAACGCCTTCTAATATTTCTCTCACACATACATATCGCTACTTCAGTGCAAGACTGTCGCAATTCAAAAAATATCAAATTCGTAGTAAATTCATAGATAGAATGATAATATGGTATACTTTTTTATGCAAGAGTGTCATAATTGTAAATTCTAATCCTAGCCACCAGAGAGCAGATGTGTCGGTTTTCCATTGTACGAAACGGTTGCGTAATTTCTTCCAATACTGTCACATTTCAAATTGTTTAGTTGTGTATCAGTACTTAAAGTGATTACATGCTGTGTTTTGTGTAAAACTGTCACATTTCAAATTGTGCTAGTCTTATTTTAAAATGTGGCGATTACATACTGTTTGTTTTTAGTAAAATTGTTACATTTAAAATTCTGCCAGTCTTCTTTAAAAACGTAAGTACAGATATCATACTTGCTTTTAAAAATAGTGTGACTTTTTAAGGTGCCATTTTTTCTTAAAAATTTAGAATACTTAGTTACATTTTGACTTAGATCAGCATTACTTAAAAATTTTAGAAGTTATTTATTTTTGATGTAGCTAAAACATGTCGAATTGTTCAACAGAACGATTAATAACGAGGCTAGCTATGAAGGAAATTGAAAAGCAAACACTTTGGGAGGTCCAGCCAGCTTCAGACAAATCAAGTATGTATCAAATAAACGTACTTATATATTTTTTATTCATTGTATTTTTTAATGGCCTGCGGACAATAGCTACTGGGAAATTGTTTTGCTCGTTACAGTTCTTAGGGAAACAACTCATGAAGTACGTAGAAGCGGTGAAGTTCAGCAAGCTTCAGATACACGGAATGAGGCAGCAACAGTAACTCATGAAGAGCCTAGCACCAGTGAAGTTTTGGAAGCTCCAGACGCAGTGAATGGCCGCCAGGAAATTCTGCAAGCTCCAGACAAATCAAGTTTGTGCTAAATAACGTGTATTATTTTTATTAGGGTATTTTTTAATGTACTGAATTTAGCTACTAAAAAATTGGTTTGTTTGTTACAGTTCTTCAGGAAAGTAGTTTGGCTACATTGAGTACAATGAATGACCGCCCGCCACCAAGTTTACGTCATGATGAAAAGAGTAGTGGTGATGAAGAGAGTAGTAGCAGTGTAGATGATGTTATTTCAGAGATGACCCTAACTTTGTTAGCAAGAGTTCTCACACTTCTGATTCTGTTACAGAGTCAGATGATACAGAACCAGTTAACCCTAGCCCTAAAAAAAAAAAAACGACCAAGAGAAAAATGCTGTTTCCAAGTAAATTACCAATTAAAACTCGAAAGAGATTAAGACGTAATGAGTCATGGCCAAGAAATGAGAGCAAAATTTTAAGGAATAGTGGTAAAACCTATAAATCAGTAACCAACGAAGATGGAACAGTTACAAGAGAGCTGGTTACTCGAAAGGCTCGAAATTTGCTTCCTCCTTGTGGGAAAAGATGTCGTTTAGGTTGCTCAAAGAACTTCAATAATGATGAAAGACTAATTATTTTTAATGATTACTGGAAAATGGCTGACTTACAAAGGCAACGTGATTTTATTGCATCTTACATGAAACCAATAAAAACCAAGTATGGGAAAGAAAATGAACGACGACAACGGTTAAATAATGCATTTTATTTAACTTATAATGGAGAAAAAACAAGGGTTTGTAGGCAGTTTTTCGTGGCAACTTTAGGGATTAGTACAAGAATGCTTAGAACTGTAGAAGATAAAAGAGATTTAACTTCTAGAATCATTTCTAAAGATTTAAGGGGCAAGCACGGAAAACAACAAAGATTGCCAGAAGAAATAAAAGAAGGTATAAGAAGACATATTCGCTCCATCCCGAATATCGAAAGCCACTACTGTAGAGCACGAACTTCAAAAGAATATATAGATGGTGGGAAATCGATTAGTGATTTATACAGAGATTATGAAATGATATGCAATGAAGAAGATGCCCAATGTGGAAGTTATATGATGTACTATACTATTTTTAACTCGGAATTTAACTTGGCTAGGTTTGCACCCAAAAAAGGATCAATGCGAGTTTTGTAGTACGTACACGAATTCTAATGAGAAAGAGAAGGAGCTTATTCAAGAAAAATACGAGGCTCATATAATCGAGAAAGATCTATCGAGGATTGAGAAGGAGAAGGACAAAAACAGTGATAATATTAATGATGTTGTAGCTGTGTATGATCTACAAGCAGTCATTCCTTGCCCTCAAGGAGACATCTCTATGTTTTATTATATATCAAAAATAAATATGTATAATTTTACAATTTTTAATTTAAAAACCAAACTTGCTGATTGTTTTACTTGGCACGAAGGAGAGTCTTTCAGGGGCTCGACTGAAATCTGTTCCTGCGTGTGGAGTTACCTGGAGCAAGTTAATACATCGTCAAACAATCCAGTCGACATAATATTTTATTCGGACAATTGTACCGGACAAAATAAAAATTACGCTATAATTGGCATGTACCACAAAGCTATCAGTTACTTCAAAAACATCCATTCTATCACGCACAAGTATTTAATTACGGGTCACACCCAAAATGAAGGAGATGGTATACACTCTTTCATAGAAAAACAGATAAAAAATGCTAGAAAATCTGGACCAATCTATACCCCGGCCCAATGCGTTTCGCTAATAAGGCGTGCTAAAAAAACAGGTCCACCGTTTCTCGCGCACGAGCTAACGTTTGAAAACTTTTATGATTTTCAAAGTGATACTATTGAAATTAGTAAAACACAGAAAGAATTAAACCAATTCAAGATATCTGAAGCGAAGATTGTCAGAATTCACAAATCTGATCCTTTTCAATTACTTTATAAAATGTCTTATGGAGAACATGAATTTTCTGAAGTAACATTAAAAGTAAATGGTCAAACAAAAAGATTAACCAGGAAGAACAATTGTAAGGAGTTGAAAAAAGCTTATACGCAAAAGAAGGGTATCTCAAAGAATGCGAAAGATGGTCTTTTGAAACTTCTACAGAAAAAAATAATACCAAGTTATTATTCCTCATTCTTTGAGAACTTATAGAGATTTTTCTTTAAGTACTACCGATTTTGTATAGGTAATGTTTCATATTACATAGTTACTACCTGTTTTGTTTTAATAATTTAAACTAAATATCTTGTTGCTAGTTTTTCAACTAATTTAAAATATTGTTTTTTGGAACTTTAGAAAGAAAATTATTAAAAAAAATATTTAAAAATACAATCTCTCTGTTTTTTTAGAGTATTCCATTTCCAGCAAGACTGTCACAACTCGAAACTTTAATGAAAATATTTTAAGAAAAACCGTCACATGTCAAAGCCCTTAAGGGCTTTAGAGGGTGTTATGATGGTGGAAGCTAAGCAAAATTCACTTAAAGGCAAGTGGTATTAACCATGTAAAAGCTTGTTGCTCTAGCAGTTTTCTATAATATCAAAAGTAAAGTATCATTATATCAGTTAATTTTAAAACGCGGTTTTCCAAAATACACATTTTTTGAATTGTGACAGTCTTGCACCGAAGTAGCGATATATGTAAATTGCGCTCCCCCAATTAAATTGTCAATTATGTGTCTGGCAGTGGTGTTTTGCTCACTTACAGTCCATAACCTCAATATACCAAATCCCTTTGAGTGTTAACATGTAGTAGTATTTTCAGCTCTGGAAGTTTTAAAAATGCAACAAAACAGGCTTTTCTTTACACCGCGTGCAATTCGATATTTTTCTGAAACTAACATTCTCTAACGTTAAAGCCTGAAGGGCTCTTATAATAATTGAATGGATTACAATAACTACAATCTTTGATTTGTAACTAGGGCAATAACTAACAAGTGAAAATTATCTTGGGTCACAGTCGCCCTTAACATTCGAGTGCCGTTGAACCGATTGTCTTAGAAATTCAAACCAATAAACAGCAATAAATTAGATAAGCTAACACTCTCTTTTAAACAATAACACCTTTAGGCGTGGGCCAATTTAGGACCTTTTATAAAGACACAAATTAAATTGTAAATTAACAATAAAGGTTGACGATATTTGTTCAAGATTGCAAGGAATGGGACCGCATTCGCATAACACAAGTTGCAAACTGTTGGATATCAATTTCCATGAAAGGTGAAACAACAAATTACGCCACACGAAAGTTATTTCACTGAAATCTTTAAAACGATTTTTGAAGTTTTCTACAACTTAGAAACTATTTCTACATGACATTTACTGTCAGAGGGTTCCAATGAATTTTGAGATATCTTTTCTGAAAGAATAGGAAAATGCCTGGTATCGCAGTTGATTAGGTTTTGCTCCCAAAACTCAAGTTTTTTGATAAATGCTTTTATATCAGAAATCTTTTCCGCTAGTTCTTTGTCCCTCCCTTGAAGCTGTAAATTAAGTTCATTTAATTTGTCCACAACAAAACCAAAATCTCTAAGCCAGCTTGAATTTTCCAGTTTAGGAATCGCATTGTTTGAAAAATTGAACTATGGCAGATAGGACATCGTTGAAACGTTTCAGCACTTGTCCTCTTCTTAAGCGTCGGACTTCAGAGTGAACAAGTAGCTCCCCGTACTGACAGCCAATTTCATCGGCCAAGGTTTTGAATAATCTTTGCAACGCTTGAGCTCTAATCTTGTTCACAATTTTTACAACTAGTTTCATAACGTTGTTAAGTTGGCAAATAACGAATCTGGAGCTTCTAAAAATGCCTGTTTTATCATTTCCTTGTCTTCATAAGGTTTCTTCTTTTGTGCAATTATCTGGGGCACACGGTAAGATGTTTCAGTTGCAGCCTTATTTTTGTCGATTGTTTTTAAAAATATTGACCGTTGTCCAATTAATTGGTTTTTTAATTGTTTCAATTTTTCCTTTCTGGTAGCAGAATATAATGGAAATGATTTTTCTAAATTCGAATGTACAGTTTTATGATGCCTCTCAATATTCCCTTTTTTGGCAACGGAGACAGAAGTATTACACAACAAACATACATTTTTGCCTTTAACTTTGTAAAGAAATATTGTTCTTCTCATTCCGAATGGAAATGGTATGTTTTCACCTTCTTACTACTGCTTGCCATATTCTTTACTGCTCTCTACTTCGCTATTGACTCAACTGCTGGACGTAGATTACGTGATGTTCGGTTTTAAACTGAGTACAATGTCGCCGCTCAATGCGTATTTATCCCATTCAAAGCTAACCAGATCGTTCTCGAATCCTAGAGCGCTGCGGTCTAGCCGATTCTAGCATGGTGACGTTGGCGGCAAATCGCTCACCGCAGTGTTGCCACTGCTTATATTTATTATGAGAATTTGCGAAATTCACAGAGGCTTCTATGATTTTTAACCGTTTTATTTTTAAAATATAAAATATATTGTAAGCTACCAGAATTGCCTTTGCGAGCTACCGGTAGCTCGCGATCGACGGGTTGGCGACCACTGCTTTATAATAAAACAATACGTGGAAACCGAATCTCAACAAGATATCGAGTATCCGATTTTTAATTTCGAATAAACCAGTAACGCAAGCGCCAAGCGAAATAGTACATACGAATCGATGAGTATTTTAATTCGGAATCTCCCAACACTAGCATACGCAGCCGCGAATTACGAATATCGAGTAGAACATTAAATAGAAGCAGGCAAGCGCCGTTGGATCAGAATCGGAACCTTCCGATTATTTTAAGAATCGGAATCAGCACCGATTATCATTCGAGTCCGTCCCATCACTAGTACAAATCAAAGATTTTATAAATAGGATATGCACTAGAGCAAGAGGTATTGCGACGAACATAAGAGAGAGAAAGCTAGTTCCGATTAGCCGGAACATTTTAGCACATTTTAGCGCGGCGGTGCTTAAATTGTGATTTTCTGTGGTTTCAAGTTGCTCGCTGTGATTTATTAAGAGTTGTGTTTATTATTTACTTAAAATTTCAATATTCTTTAATTTTGTAATTTTCATTTCTACACTAAATTTCTTATTTTTAAGATGGCTTTGATTTGAATAATTTATCCCATTATCCATTAAAATGCATACCTGATCAAAAAGCTGCATTTTTAACTTAATTGTAAATGAAGTTACATAAAAAAATTTAGAATTTAACCGAAACACGCGTTATCGGTATCGTGTAGTCTTTGTCACTTTCAGAGAATGCTCGTTTCTCTCTCTTATGTTGAAGACGATGCAGTCCAATTCAATATGACGCTAGGCTACATCAGGGGTGTCAAACCGAAGTTGAGTCCACAGAACATATCAATTAAGAGAAAGCAAATCCCTATACATTAAATGTTACCAGAAAACCGTGGCGCCATCTGTTATACTTGGCGCTTACTAAAAATAATAGGCGCCAAATTTAAATACCTTTCAGTCGTATAAACGAGTATTCTGTTTTATTCCCATATCAACAACTATAAGGACAAGAAATAAGACCAAATTCAAAGTTGAACGTTGTTTGTACCCGTAAATAGTTATCAGCTAGTATATAATCAATCAATCACAACAATATTTAGTGTTATAAAAAGACCGTATTTTAAAATATTTTGTAACTTGCCGTATTTTATCATAAAATACACGTAGGGCTGTACGAAATAATTGATAATAATAATTAGAATTGATGTATACAAACCACAATATGTGTATGCGTAAGTGCGTAAAACCACTGAGAAAGTAGTTAGTATGAGTTTCTGGCACAATTAAATTTACCTACTTGTACTTTTCTATGTAAATTACGAAAATTAATTAAAATTGTGTAACTGGCAGTATAAAATATGTTAGGAAAGAGTTTATACATGTATTTCGGCCTTATTGGGCTTCATCAGAACTCTGTACCTTAAAAAATTTTGGTTTATTGAAAAATTTCTAAATTTTTCAATAAACCAAAATTTTTTAAGGTACAGAGTTCTGATGAAGCCCAATAAGGCCGAAATACATGTATAAACTCTTTCCTAACATATTTTATACTGCCAGTTACACAATTTTAATTAATTTTCATAATTTTCATCTGGCAAGAAAACTTGATTTTATGTAAATTACAGTAAGAAGCTTTAAAATTTTCAAATTATTTTCATCCTGCAAAAGAAGTCACAAATAATAAATTTTTGACACGATGAAAATTGAAAATTTTAAACACATGAGGTTTCTATAGCTACCTTAAATAAAATCATTTTGGCGGCTTTTTACTGCGCCATCTCTTAGACTTGGCGCTTTATACTTGTCTAACGCGACTTAACTCCGGTTTGACACCTCTGGTTGAGTCGCGTTAGACAGTAAAGAGCGCCAAGACTAAGAGATGGCGCAGTAAAAAGCTGCCAAAATGATTTTATTTAAGGTAACTATAGAAACCTCACGTTTAAAATTTTCAACTTTCATCGTGTCAAAAATTTATGATTTGTGACTTCTTTTGCAGGATGCAAATAATTTAAAAATTTTAAAGCTTCTAACTGTAATTTACATAGAAAAGTACAAGTAGATAAATTTAATTGTGCCAGAAGCCCATACTAACTACTTTCTCAGTAGTTTTACGCACTTACGCCTACACATATTGTGGTTTGTATCGATCAATTCTAATTATTATTATTAATTATTTCGTACAGCCCTACGTGTATTTTATGATAAAATACGGTATGTTACAAAATATTTTAAAATACGGTCTTTTTATAACACTAAATATTGTTGTGTTTGATTGATTATATACTAGCTGATAACGTGATAACTATTTATGGGTCCAAACATCGTTCAACTTTGAATTTGGTTCTATTTCTTGTCCTTATAATTGTTGGTATGGGAATAAAACTGAATTCAAAGTTAAACAATGTTTGGCCAACTCGTTCTATACTCGTTTATGACTGAAAAATATTTAAATTTGGCGCCTATTTTTTTTAATAAGCGCCAAGTATAACAGATGGCGCCACGCTTTTCTGGTAACATTTAATGTATAGGGATTTGCTTTCTCTTAATTGATATGTTCTGTGGGCTACATCTAACCTTATCACTTATCATATTCTTGGTATAAACACGGTAATTTTCTTAACCTCAATAATGTCAATGACGAGTGACATTTTATTAAAAACTTTAAGAAGGAAGGGGTGATAAGACTATAATTGTTCTGATTCATCCGATTATGAATATATTTATTATTTAAGATAAAGGTAAGATAAAAAACATTATCTCCATTTATGAGGATGTTATCTCCTACTTTTACGACATCCAAATTATTCTTCGAATCTTCTCTTTCTGTACTTATGTTGCTTACAAATTAAGGATCTGCAGTTCACAAAAATAAAAACAGACGAAAGATTAGAATGCAAGTTAGGATTTCTTTTCCCCTTCCATATTTACATACTAAAGTTCGATTCCGGTGTAGGGGGTTAATTACCGGTGTAATACCGAAAGTTCACCTAGCAAATTTACCTAGTATGCAATTTCAGTGAATTTTGAATCGCATCAAAATCTATTGGAATCTATCAGTGAATTCTGAAAAATGCCCATAATGAACTCGCGATCAAAAACAGTTGCTCATTGTGCGGGGGCTTTTTAAAGCGGAAGCAACAGGAGAGCGACAGACAAATTAGTTGTACAATAAAAAGTCGCGCTTGCCCTAACTTAACAACTCAAAGTACTATTAATAATTTAAAGTCAATTTTTGCCAGACATGGAATACCTGAGGTTGTGGTATTTGATAGTGCTAAACAATTTTGCTTACTTATAGGCTTCTTGAGAGGAATATACGAACTATAAAAAAAATTATCAAAGAAGCCAAAGAAGGGGAAGAAGACATTTTCATGAACCTTCTTGCATAGAGAAATACATCTGTTTACAATAGTTATAGTCCATTTCAAATTTTAATACATATTTAAGAGATAATTAACCTGCAATTCAAAAAAATTAACATCACAAACAATTAATAAACAGAAATCTTTGAATAAAATTCATTTTTAACAACAACAAGCAAAAAAATATAATAAAACAACAGTTGCAAGTAGAAAAAGATATAAACAGGAGAAGAGGTTTGGTATCAAGATAAACCCAAAAGCACTTGGAAGAAAGCTAGAATAGTTAAGCAGACAGGAATTAGAAAATATGAAATTGTATAAGATGGAAGATCTTCATATTTGTAATGAATTTTATTTACGACATAAATCTTACAATTCTAATCAAGCAGATAAAAATCTTCCGTATTTATACAATAATTAATGTCATAAAACAAATTCTTGTAAAGCTCAATTTACACGTTACGATTTTTCTTACAAATATTTTTTCACCCCGTAATGTTACAAAGTGTTAACGGATAACATGCAACTATTTTTCTCATTGACATATTATATTACACGTTGACATTTTGTAAAATTGCACTGTAAAAAATATTTGTAAGAAAAGTCGCAACATCTAAATTGAACTTAAGTTAGGTGATAATAATATCAATAATATTAGATGTTATACATTTACGTATATGAAGTTGCATACTTGTAACTATGGTCTGAATAAAGAGTTAGTTCACAGCGAACCACAGTCTAAATACAACAATTTCAAAAATATTTTAAAGATTAAATTGCTTTAATAAAGTTTAACAGGGTTGGCAGTGTCTACCCTGCCCATCTCGACGAGCGGCCACTGGCCTCGTACAAGTTCTTCAAACATGTTCTACACAGGTCCTGATACAAATTCTAATATTTGTGCCCAGTAGAAACTAAGCTTAGCTTTACATATACAAAAAATATGCGGAGAAATCAACGTAACATGCCTGCTCATACAGAATGTATGAATAAATGTATGGTGAGTTGTATCAAATCTTACATACATTTATCCAAACATTTTGACGTGAAAAATGATACATGTATGAGAATTTGTATCAAAACTTCATATTTGTTGCTGCATGAAGTTGCTACAATTCATTACTAATGTAACATATGTACAGTTAAAAAAAAACTCTAGCATGCTTTGAAATGACAATGAAGGTATGTCTTAGTACTCTTATTTTATTTACAACTGTCAGAAAATAACCTCAATTTTATATCATTGAAAAAATGCAATGTTACTAATTAAAATTTACGTTTACTCTACGTTTTAAACCATTCATGACGTTCTGTAACATGACTGGGTTTGCATTTATTTCATTACATTTATCTAACAATCAAGTTAAGACACACGTTAATTTTCCATGGATTGCTGCGAGTTTTTTTTTTCAACTGTACATACGTTACTTATCGCAATGTACGCTCGACGAATCCATTAGTCAAAACCGATTTGCAACAAAATTTTTATAATTATTACATTTGAAAAACAACTATTTCTCATTATTTGCACCATAAACGGAGTACAAACAGATATTTTCAATGAAACAACCAAAATAGAAATATCTTCTTTTTAATTCCTGGGAGAAAGGTACATATAATAAATGTGGCAGTACAGAGGTGAAAGGTGCTTTCATACCCCCCTCCCTCCCCCCTGCCCATAATGTTTTAGAAACGAATCATACAGGTGTGTTTAGGTAAAAAAAAAAATACATACCTGATGTAATGGTTGATGCATCAACGGAGTAGAATGATGCTGTTGGTGCGGGGCCATCGTTGGAATATAGACTTGCGGACCATACCCCGTACCGCTGGGTGCTAAACCTGCGTTTTGGCTGCCATGCAACGCCCCAGAAAATGGTGGTGGTGTCCCAGAATGAAATCCTTGTTTATCATAAGACTAAAATCTCAAAAAAATTACACAAAAGAAATTAACATGGGAACATAGCACTTACGCTGACTTTTCCAATGGCCGTGTGAGACTTTCCATACATAGCCGACAGATCGTTACCGGTCGAACCTGTCGATGATGCATTAGCACCTGTGCTTTTATTCTGACCTTGTGCATTACCGTAGGCTCCTTTGTAATCCTGCGATTGACTTAATGCATCATAACCGGAGCCGTACCCCGAGCCATATGTTCCGGGTTTTGGATACTGAGTACTGTTGCTTGATCCATGTGCATTTGTTGCTGCCGGAAGTTGCTACAAAAGCGGACATATAAATAAAAACAAAGAAATAAAACAAGCAAATGTACATTTTATAATAAAAGGAACTGAACGAAAAAAAGGAGAAATAACGATAATTTTGTTACTTACAGAATATACAGCACCAAACTGATAGCTCTGCATAGGATTGTATGGGGCTGCAAAAAAGTATGGGCCAGCAGTTTGTGCAAGCATGGGCTGCGCCTGATGGCCCTGTGTCAACGTACTGGTCTGCTGCGACAGCGTTGAAGGTACTGGTGACGCATTGTTGTCACCGCGTGTGAACCGACCGTCTGACATAGAATAGGTGGCTAAGGTACCATCTCGTACAGCAGCTAGGGTCGTCGGTGTCGGGTAACTCATTTCGTAGAAGGGAGTTGTCTAAGCACATTTAATTAAGAATTTCTGAAACTAAAATTGAAATCTCAACTCATACCATATGAGGTATCCTCTGTTGTAATAATTGCACGTCCTCATAGGAATAAATCGGGGGCTGAAAATACGGGATGCCTTGCCCCATGATGTACGGAGTACTCATTACAGGTGTTACACCAGGTGGAATATTTGAAACAACGCTGCTCGAATTCTTGGCTGCACAAAGAATTATTTTTACTTTTCTTATTTATAACAATTTACACATTTCCTTATCTTTGAAACAAATAGTTTTAATGTGAGAGCCCGTCACGGGAGAGAAACTACAGAAAGGTTTTAAAAATTGATTTTTGTTTCATTACCTAAAGTTGTGGCAGCCTTGGTGCCTGTTGCCGTAGTTTGTGTAAGAGAGAGGCCAGAAGCTGCAGTACTAACACTTGTAGTAGACGTCGGTGTACTACTAACTGAAGTCGTGCTATCATAAGTGCTATCTTTGACGAGTTTATGATTGCCACTTGAATTGTAACTGTTGTACTGCGGCGTAGCTGATGATGCATTTCCAAATGTCGAACTATTATTCAAGCCTAGCAAACATTAAAAAATGCAGGTTTCACGATTTGTCTTTTGATATGGAATGAAGTAAACGATTCGTGTTAAATAGAGAAATAAATATAAAAATATAATAGTATTCTGCAAACGTTAGGGTCGTCGAAATGCGAGAATTCAGTATAAGAATATAACGCGCATGTAATTTGTAGTCCAGTCAGTGAAAACCAACCGCTCCAGTAAAAACTGCGTCACTCTAAGAAAAATTCTTGTACCTTTTAGTTGAACACATTTTAGTACAGAACGGTATTTCTAATTTAGTTTTGACTGACTGGAGTAAAAATTTCATGCATTGTATTAACTAATCAGTTAGATTATTCGGATTACATATACCCGTTCGCAATAAATATCCGTTCATTACAAACTGCGTTCAGGAATATCGTCGGTGAGCGTTAAAAATGCTCGATGCTTATCTTATAGTAACTGGTAATAATAGAAAAATGTCCTTGATAAACAACTTAGAAATACAAAAGTTTGAAATTTTCATTTTGGGATCATATAAATTGTGAAAGTTTAAAAAGTTTTGTTGTAAGTCAGTTTTGATTGCAGTGGATTCCTCAAGCATTTGGAGCCTCGTCAGCAGAATCGCAGCTCAAAAATTCCACTGCGAACCAAGCCAACCTGTCCTGTTATTTGCAAATGCGATGTAATAGTAATGAAAAGTTTAGATCGCGACATCCCGCGATCGTCTTATGACCTAATATTCCATTAAGATTGACAAATTACACCCACTTTGCTACTTAATAAGTCATCCCATACAAGATGGCCATGCATGCTGTTAAAGCATAATGAAAGTTTTAAAGAATTTGTAGCAAGTCGGTTTGGTTTGCAGTGAAATTCTCGCGGTATGCTTCTGCTGACGAGGCTCCAAATAGGGCCGAAACAGTTGCACAGTGGATGCTCGAGAAATCAACTGCAATCAAAACTGACTTGCAAGAAAATTTTTAAAACTTTCATTATGCTATTACAGCACGCATGGCCGTCTTGTACGGCATGACTTATTAAGTAGCAAACTGGCTGCAATTTGTTAATCCTAATGCAATATTAGGTCAAAAAACGATCGTAGGATGCCGCGACCTAAACTTTTCATTATTTATTATACTTAGCACCGATTTTTTTACTCATTATAGATATCGGAATACAGTAAAGTCCGGTTATAACGAACCCAGAAATTGTATCAAAATATGTTCGCTATATCCGAAGTTCGCTATAATAGATAAATTAAAACAAAGTGTATTTTTAATAGTCATTTTTTATTTTACATTAAATAATATTGTAAAAAATAACATGAGGCCTTTGCGAAACAGTTATACAGTAATAAAATCGGTTATTTTTGTTTGCATATATTTGTTCGAAAAGTTAACGTTATTTACATAGTTTTGAAGAACACAGAAACTATTCCAAATATGTTCTGGAACTGTACGTGATTCTAAAAAAATGCGAGTTTCTGTCATTTTTTGGAGCATTTCAGTAACAGAAGGAACATCAACATTTTCATTCGATTCATTTTCTTCTTCCTCGTCACTGGTTAAAATGTTTGCAGTCACTGTTTCGATAATCTGCTCATCAGTTAACACTTCTCTTGCTGCTATGTCATTATCAACCCCAACATATTCTTCAAAGTTAAATTCATTAAATTTTTTTCTCACTTCTATTTCAATCGCATTTTGCACCACAGTAGCAGAAACGACATCAGGGTTTCCTTCATGTCTTTTCAACCATTGATTCAGTGGAAGTTCATCATCTGACCCAAATCCATCGTCCTCTCCAGAAAATCCAGCAAGCTTGAAGCAGTTTGCTATAGTTTCCATGCTGACTTTCTGCCAAGCCATGTGGATAAAATTTACAGCATCCAAAAGGCTAACTGTAAATGTTTTTCCATTATCAATCGCATCGATCATCTTCATTAGTAAAATTTTCCTGTAATGACATTTTAAAGAATGTATCACGCCTTGGTCCATGGGTTGTAGTTTCGAACTAGTGTTGGGAGGCATAAAAACCAATTTAATTTGATTTAGTTTAACTTCAGGATGAGCCGGGCAGTTGTCGACTAAAAGTACAATTCTCCTATTTTTTCGCTTTAGATATTCATCCCATTCAAGCAGTTCATTCACGAAAATTTCGGACGTCATCCTTGCCTTACTGTTGGATTGGTATTTTACGGGTAATTGTTTGTTTTTGAAACATCTTGGATTGGCAGATTTGCCTATAACCAACAAGCTTCTTTCTTCACTTCCAGCCATGTTAGCAGCTACTAAAACAGTCACCCTTACTTTAGACAGCTTTCCACCAGCACAACTTTCTCCTACAAACTTCAATGTTTTATCAGGCGTCATTTGGTAAAAAAGTCCAGTTTCGTCGGCATTAAAAATGTCTTCAATGTTATATTTTTTTCGAATACCAGGCCACACATTAGTTAACCCACTCAGTAACAACATTCGTATCAACGTTCGCAGATTCACCAACAATTTTTCCTCCGCGAATACTATGTCTTTTTTTAAACCGTTCGATCCAACTTCTAGAACACTTAAAATCTATTTCTTCCACTTTACTACCTATTTCACTAGCTTTTTCTTGTAGAATAACACCACTTAATGGTATGTTTTCTTGTCTTTTCTGTGTAAACCATTTAAGAAGCCCTTTATCCACCACTTCATGTGTCGGTTTTCTTATTTCTTTGCTTTTGTAATTAACTTTACCGTACGATGATAAAATTTGTTCGCGCTTTTTCCAAATTGTGGAGACGATAGATTTTTGTTAAATTCATTTCGTGGCAAATATCACTTTGTTTAACACCATTTTGTATTTTTTGAATAATGTCGTATTTGTCCTATAAAGTGAAAGCTTTACGTTTTTGTTTATTCATTTTGAATTATTACATGCGAATCTTGCTACGTAGCACGTTGGAAATAACGTCTTACTCCAATAAAAAACAAAGACTCGACTGTTATAAGAGCTATAAATGCACGTCGCTCGTAACAAGTAATCGGAGAATAGCGCGTAAATCGGCAAAACCCTTCTAAAGTTCGTTATAAAAGGAAAATTGTATCACATTTTAAGTCATATCTGGTTCACTATATCCGAAAGTTCGTTAAAAGAGGGTTCGCTATAACCGGAAAGAAAATACATTGAGCTTATGGAAAAAATTTCGTCGCTTGAAATATAGTACGTTATAGCCGAAAGTTCGTTACAAACGGGTTCGTTATAACCGGACTTTACTGTATATCCAAAATGTTATTCTTCAATTTAAATCTTTTCGTGAAATCTATATGTTACTTTATTAAATTCAGAAATACTAACTTAATTAAAAATAATTAATCTGTAATTACAAAATTCAATAAAATGGTATATTGATTTTGCAAAAAAATTAAAATTTAAGATAACATTTTGCATATACTTCGTTGTCTATATAGTCATTAATGTTATTCAGATGTCTTCGTCGACAACTCCACTCATCAAATCAATTCATTTAAAACAAGTGGAGTTGAAAGCGAGTTATCTATTTTTTATTTTTACCATTTACCGGTGTTGAGGTCTATCTTTTGATTATTTACTTTTTTAGTTAGCGGATGGAACGTTTAGAAATATGGAAATCGTTATTGTAATTACACAGTAGTTTATTAGTTATATTAGTTATTATTTATAAAAAATAAATTAGTTTCAACTTATCCAAGAAAAGTATGTTTATTATAAATGGCAATTGATATTAAAAACTACTACATAATAATAGAGTGTCGTGTTTGGTAAAGAGTAAAAGTGTTTTCGAAGTATGAAGTTTAAACAACAGTCTTTAAAGTTACCCATATACAAGTTTGATGATGTGATCGTAAAAGAAACCTTTAAACGTCAAAGTGTTCTTTTCGGAGGATTAGCTAAACTGCCATCATTAGTGGCAAATCCGGAAATGGTAAAAGTAATTTGATAGTGACTTTGTTAGTAAATCCTAATGGTCCGCGTTTAAAAAAATCTAAAAAAATTTCTATTCCCATATTTGATAAAACAATTAAGGAAGTAGAAAATATAATTAATTTTTTTTGAAAACAGACAATTGCCAAAAAAAATAATAAAAAACAATGGAAATTGCATTCAATATGGCAGTTGATATTCGATGGAACTCAAATGCCCAAATGTTGGAATCTTTATTAATATGTCAAGAGCATATTGAAACAATTACAGTTAAATGAGATATAACAAAAATAATGCCTAAAACGTTAAGAAGAACCATACTTGATAATGTTAACTTTTGGCTTTTAATAGAAAATATTCATCAATTACTGAAAATACCTTCAGATGTCATTACAAAATTAGAAGGCGACTCAGCTAATTTAAGTTACGTACACAGAACTTTCACTGAAATGGAAAAGGAACTAAAACAGACGTTAGTTTGCAGAAAAGGATGATCAGGACCAAATTATGAATTATTTTAAAAACAGAAACGAATTTGTTTCACATCGCAATTAGCTGCACATTTTTTAAATGCTAAGTTACGAAACAAGCCACTTGATGAACTAGAAGATAATAGACGATTGATTATATCATAAATTTAGGTTACAAACTTAATCTATGTATTGAAAAGCTGTATGCAGATATTGGAGAATATAATGCAAAAGTTTCAATTTGGAGTAATGAGTCATTGTGGAAAGCGGCTAATATAATGGAACCATCAATGCGGTGGAAAGGTTTATGTGGCAGAAGCGAAGAAATGTTTTTGTTGTTTGTATTTTATTTTAAATAAAGTAAAAAAACAAATTTTTGTTAATTTAAATAATCAATCATGTGTAGTGATGAATATTTAATTCCATAGTTTAATCCTATATCCTTGATCTTGATCTTATAAGTAGGACTGGATCAACGTATCTATATATATCCAGAAGTGTACGTATATCAATACGTATCGAAATATGACACATCCTTAACAATCGATATACTGGGTGTTTCATTGAAGATGCATCAAACTTGACGGACACATTTCTGACATTATATCAACCAAAATATCTTAATAAAAAATTTTAATTGGAGCAAGTTGAAATTTGCATAATTTGGACTCGATATTTTTTGAAATACTGTAGCGCGCGCGAAATCGTGAAACAAAACCGGCGATCTAAATTGCATTTATGAATGGCACACAGCTGCAGGGGGGTAATAAATCCATAAACAGGGAAGATATTTCTGACTAGATTTTATTTTGCCCTTGACCGTAAGCTCGGTGTATTCAACTTTGCCACATGTCGAATGCAGCAGCGATGTGAAATCGCGTGGATATTTAAACTTATTTAATTTAATAATAAATTACAAATGTGGGGCTATGCAAAAATATGAATTTAGTATGTATGTTGCCGCACATTACAAATTGTTATTAAAATAAAATTTGTCGAATCTTAATTAACCAATAAACCGATTTCGTATGTGAATGAGTAACAATCCATTCATTCATCAACTTTTCTTTGTTTTCTCGTCATCTACCCGCATTCCAAGTTTGATGCATCTTCAATGAAACACCCAGTATATTGACCCACCCCTATATTTTTGTTGTCAGTTTGTGGGAATCTCAAAATAAATTTTTCTTTTCTTTTTTTGCATTTCGATTCGTATCACTACTCAATATTTCAATGTATACCGGTAGCCGATACAAGATCGTGTCGAAATTCGTTATATCGATGCAAAAACCGTCTCGAAATTCGATATACATTTTGTCGTATCGCCCTTCTCTAATAAGACCGTTACCATTAACCTGTTCTATTACCATACCATTTATTTTAAGATCTTAACCTCTAATTATTATTCATAAAAACAAAAAAATCTATTTTTTTATAAAATCAGGATTGTGAGGTAGCTGAATTTGGTCTTTTCTAAAAGGATAAGTCAAAAGCAATACAATAAAATCAGTTTTATTTCATTTTGTTATTTACTTTATTTACTGTTTAATTAACCGGTCAACAATCCGGTAAATTAAGTAAATTATATAATTTATCGGTCAATTTACAACACTAGTAAAAGGCGTCAAAGGAAACGAATGCGCTATAAGTAACAAACTTAAAAGTGAATTAGCTACTGCACGTGAAAGGTTGCGTATTAAATTAAAAACACTTAAATCTGATATCGAAGAGTCAAAATATCATATTGAGTAATCAAAAGAAATATCTTCGGGCGACTTATTTACCTATTGTAGAACCACTAAGAGTTATTGTCAGCCGGATGTTGAAAAGAAATAAGCCACTGAAAAAGGCTTTAAAGCTGAGGTAAAAAGTTCTTTCATACGAAAAAAAACCATTTATAAATTAAAATCCGGTCCTTCATCACGAATTACATGGTCAGAAAAACAAGATGTGAGTACATCTACACCGGTTGGCCGTGAAATTGAAAATAAACAAACTTCCATCTTAGAAGACGAAAAAATAACATTCCTCATAAAGAGCCTGAATCTCCGGAATCAAAATCTGCTTATGAAGAAGCAGAAGAGTATCACACTGACAGCAGCAGCACCCCTCTGGACGTATCCGAAGCTCATGCACATACAATCCTACAATACTTCAACCTAGAATCATCGGAGGTGCAGGCTGCTTTAGATCAATATCATCCGTTACCGCATGATTATATTACACAGTTTCAAACTGATGTGGAAGATGAATTTGACACAAAATACGGTGTAAGCGAAGATGGTGGGAAATTGTTTATTGCGATCTAGGAACTTAAGTTTGGACGACAAATTAAAACCACTAATAGAGACATAATAAAAAAATGTATCACAATTTTCGAGAAATAATTTATCAAAAATTGTACCGAAAATCACGACACTCTACTGATATATGAATAATGGGAATTTTATGTACACACAACTGCGGATGTCTAACAAAATTTAATAAATAAATGAGTACGGAATGACGCCTTCCCAGAATACGACAGTTTAATGCGACCTTGAGATTTTCGTGCAAAAAACATTTGCGTTCTTCCGTTCTCTACGCATTCGGTATTTTTCTAAAAGTGCACGTACAATACCAAATTTTACAATTGTGGAAAAAAACAGACATAGTTCTGTTGTATGGTGAATACTTAGAAAATCCACATCGAGCTCGTCGTTTGTGGATCGAGAGGTTTCCATTGCGCCAAGTAAGGAAATTTTCGTTGATTAAATTTATTACCAAAAGTAGTCAAGAGTATAACTCTATTCACAGTACAAGTGGTTACAAACCCTGTTAATCAAAAAAATGAGAAAAGCATTTTACACTCCATCTACAGCAACATCAAGAAAGCGGATTCAAGAATTCCAAAATTTAAAGTAGGAGATTATGTGCACATTAGTAAACATGGACATCGTTTGCGAAAATATACACTCCGAATTGGTCTAATGAAATATTTACCATTTCATCAGTGCAGAATACTAATCCTAGAACATACCTAATTAAAGATGTTGATGGTGGGTTTTATGAGTACGAATTACAGAAAGTGAAACATCCAGATGTATAATTTAATTAATATGTTGAGAAGGAAAGGTAATATAAAGCACTAGTTAGTTATTTACGATTGAGTTTTCAACATGATGCTTGGATACCAACACGCAATGTTTTATGATAATTTTTTATTAACAACAATTGCAAACATAGAATATTTACTATAAGTAAATTTTACAGATTAACTTATTTACTTTCTAGCATATCTTATAAATGAAACATATTTTAATCCTTAATATTTTTATTACTTTCTTTTATAATTCCTTTTCTTATTCTTCAATTAGTTCTTTTTTTTTCTTTCTGAACCAGAATATATCGTTTATCTTTCGATGATAATGCATCTTTAACTTTCAACCACCGTATGAAAATTCGAATGAAACACGTACATTTTTTCAAATCAAACCATCTCTTTCAATTATTTTTTGTGGTATTTAAATATTTATCTTTAACATATCTTTAACATCTTTCGCTTTCTTAATACATTTTGAAATAAGCTTTACACAATAGGTTTTCGCACCTGTACCAATAATTACTTATCGAGCGTACTCATCTTTGAATCGTCAAGAACTGATTCAGTTCGCGGTATTTCACGTACGATATTTGTTGGGTAATTTAATAATTTCAAATTTTGTTTCATGTCGTCGTATACATTGTTGGTATTAACGGACAGTATTAAGCTATCCGTATCGGTATATAATAAAACTGCACGACTGTTATATTTTTGTTTTATAAAATTGTAATAAAAATCATACCGTACTCTTTTTAATATTTCCAAAACACAAAATCCTTCGTATAAAGGTTAATTATAATTTACTTGCACTTTGGTTAATTCTATTGCAGTCAGGTGATCACTAAAAATTTTGCTCGATTTATAGTTTGGTTTAGCAATTAATAATTCAGCTCCCGGTCTCCGACGCTATTCTTAACATTTTCCATAGTCTTACTGAATGCACTATTATTTAATGACTTGCAAAAAAAATTTCAAATTCGTTTTTAGTTTCAGCTCGTTTCTGTGAATTAAAGTCTATGTAGATTTTTAGCCAATGAGACTGTTTAAATTTAATTACCCTATGAATTTGAATTAATTTTAAACCATGTTCCAAACATTGCTTTAGATTTAAATAATGAATTAATTATATGTTTGGTTTTGTTATAAAGATTTGGAATCGGTTTACAGTATTTTGATTTTGGTGGAATTATGTTTTCCGGACAAAACGGTAAATCGTTGTGACTCTCATGTAAATGATTAAAAAATTAATCTCCGCCCACAATAATTTTTATATCCGTAGATACGTATTTCGGCAGTTATCTTCAGTACACACACGACCAATTTAAAAGCACTTCATAAAACCTAAAAGCAACTAATCATAATCAAATAATACAGTACCAAAATACGTATCTACGGATTTGCTCTTATTTGATTACGTATACTTACGTATATTTATTTGAATACGTATCTACGAATTTGCTCTTACTTGATTATGATTAGTTGCTTTTAGGTTTTATGAAGTGGTTTTAAATTAGTAGTGTGTGTACTGAAGATGGCAGCTTATCTGCCGAAATACGTATTTACGGATATAAAAATTATTGTGGGTGGAGATTAATTTTTTTAATTATTTCTTAAACCACAGTCTCTTTTACTATATTTAACTCATGTAAATGAGTTGAATATTCCAAATCTACTTCGTTTCAGGATTCAATGGCATTTCTTTTTAATTTTGAAATATTAAGACTGTTAATTTCTTCTGTGCATAACCAAGTAATTTCTTCCCTTGGAAATCTCGAGCACATTGCATGCTCAAAGAGATTTGGAGCATCAAGATAAAGTAAATAATTAGTTGACTTTGTAGAATCAAAGCTCTATAAAAATGTATTATTCGCGTTTTCAATTCTTTTAGTGTACATGCTCACTCCACCACGAATACGCATTATGAAAAAATGTAACGTATCAACATCCTGCAATAATTGTAACTTAATTTTTGTCATTCGTAACATTACATCCCAACTTAATCCCGGAGCAGTGAAGAAATGGCAAGGATTAAGTTTATAATTGTCAATTCAAAGACCTCTGAAAGTTTCAAATACGTCTAATAATAAAATATCTGATGTTACATGTACAGGGTGCCCGTTTTTCGAGGACAACCATGGGGATCTCAGTTATTGAAAAGATACGAAGTCAGCTAAATTAGGGCAAAGTTGAGTATTTTTATTCGAATTAATAAACCGAACAGAAAATTCACATATTTACGGTTTTCAAGATAATTGAAAAAAAAAACGAAAAATCGCGTTTTTAATTCTTTTAACAAATATCGTTACAGATATGTATCTCCAAGTTTGACATTATTAAGGCACTATTTTACAAGGAATTTAATTCTGCCATCACCTTTATCATCGCAATAAAAATTGCAAGAAAACGACATTCAACTTTTTTTATGAGCACCATTTTGATTTTTATATTTTTAAATGTTTTTTTTTTTTTTTTAATTACAATGATGTAGCACACTTGATAACTTGTAGTGGTATTTTGGATAAAACATCAAACACGTCTTTCTGCAAAGAGTGTCATGGAAAATATTGCAGTAATTTTGTTTCTAAAATAAAACTATGCTACGAAAATTTTCAATAAGAGATAATGGTAAACCTCCCCTTAATTAATTGTTTGAATAATTTATTTGTACATACCTACATATTATATTATATAATATTATACATATTACATAATAAATTCATTTTTTACAATATTTCACTCCTTTTGGACAACTTGATTTTATTTATAATTATTTGGTATATTTTAAAAACAGAGTTTAACTGATACTTCTATATATATTTAAAGTCAGTGGTAATTAAATATACTATTTGCTTGACAAGATCTGTTTCTTTTTCATGCAAAGTTTGTTATTCATCAAATATTATATATTTTCAACACGCAAAACTAACGGTTGAGTTTCGGTATAAGAGTAGTGGAAATAGAAATCTTGCAGCCAGGCACCTATTTTCAAAAAATTTTGAATGAGCCACACTATCGCGACAGTACGCAACTATTTCCTGACCTATAATTGTCCAATGAATAAGCAGCAATATCGCTATCTCATTAGCTACCACTTACGAGATGGTCCATGCGGACAATTGGCGTGTCATCGCAAAATGCAAAGCTTTGGTTGTAAGTCGGCTGGAGTGTAATGGAGCTCCAGAGCATTTTTTGTTTAGTCATGTCGGCTCTAATTGGGACCTCATCGAGAACTCAATCGCAATCCCAACGACTCATAAGACTTAGGCAATGCTGAGTTCATACGGGAAGTTCGATTCTTTTTGCTTAGTCGATTCCTTTTGTAACGGTTAATTCTTCAGATGATTTAAAAATAAATAAATTTTCATTGTCTTAAAGAAGGCGTACAAAACTATGTTCCTTTAGAATATCGTTAGAACAGTTGCCTGTAGTCTTTTTGTTAACAATCTTGCGATTTTCTCTATTTGGTATCTTGTTTCCTCACTTCAATTATTATCGTTTTTTGAGCTATACTAAAACTAATTTGTACGTTTAATAGTTCAAGTCTCTAATGAGGTGACATAAAACATAATTTTCAGTCGGTAATAAGGGGATCAATAAAAAAAAATGAAGGTTACGGCATGTACACGGTAGATTGTGCTTTTTCTTGAAAGTTTTGTTGTGAAATTGGGGGCTACCATTTTTTCTGTATGCGTCGTACGTATTAAAAATCTAATCAAGCCGTAGACTACGATAATCTACGCAGTATTTTCGACTTTCAGGTGTTAACTGTGACTGTTCCATCGTAGTGGTTATGCAGGAATTCTCCCGCAAAGAAATGAGCAGGGGCGTGGTGATCCTCTGAGCGGGGCTGTCGAAGTCATTCACAGGGAATTATGGTTCTGTTCGTTCGGAATTCGTATGAAGAATTATTGCTGCGTTTCTTGTAAACTTCGTTGAGGAACCTGTTATGCGTTTGTTGTACATCTGATTTTTTTGGTCTGCGTACATTTGTTAGCACCTATGGATAAGATTTAAGTAACGAGTGCATCGATGTCCTGGAACTGTTAAATTTGACCAGGCATACATCATTTCATGGGCAGGTTTTTGAAATTGCAGCAGGAGACCCGACCCAACCCAACCCAATCCAACCCAACCCCACTGTTAGAATTTGAATTACTCTCAATCAGAGACTTTAAAGAACGTCTCTACTCTCAGAATTTTCAGGGGAGACAGTGTTGAAGCAACCGTACATTAAGATACGCTATAAAACAGTTTTGTACGTTATTGTAAATACGAAAAATAAAAGCTTTTATTTGGAATGTTTTTTTAATATCCCACGATAAAGCAAAATGCGATTTATGCAAAACTTTACTATCAATAAAAGGTGGTTTTACAAGTAATTTAATTAGGCACGTGAAAAATAAACACCACACAATAAACATTATTTAATTCCTTATCATTGACGTTATCGAAATTTCCTCACGCATTTTAATAAAAAAACAAAAGAGACCATAGGTAAATAACGAGTGCTTTAAAAAATTTGTAAACTTCAAAGTTTATTTTTTATATTCTATTCTACTTTCTAACAATGTATTAATTATAGTTATTAACTTCAAAAAAGTTATCGCAAAATGTGTTGTGGTAACTCTGTTTTTCGTACTAGCTGATCACTTCAAAATACTAAAACCATCCGAAAAGGTGACTTGCCTTCCAAATTGGTTCAAGCGTTCTTTTGGTATTAGAAAAATTAATTTTGTTTTCAAGAAGTTTCAAGCAGATTACTGGCTTAACAAAGCACTTTTGGATATTTATATGTTGGGTTCAATCGTCTTATTTCGAGCCCAGGAATGTGTGGTTAAGCCATATCCACGTAATTTAGCGACACACTGTATAATTAAACTAATTTATAAATTAATTTTATTTATTGAATCCCGATGCATTTCGGATAAAAAATCTAGTCCATAAAATCATGTAAATTTGAAGCAAGTGCGCAGAAACTAGAACTCGTATGTGTTCGAAACTGTATGATTCATTCAGTTCATCCAATACATTTCCGAAATACGACTCGAGGATTCGAAGGAATCAAACGAGTTTCAAATCTTTTCGCATTTGAGATGATTCATACGATTCATTCTGTATACATCTCTAAACTTCGGAGTCGAGTGACTCGAAAAATCAAAAGAGAATCGAATCTTTTCGGAATCGAGAATTGATTCATTCGAGTTTTACAAAGATTCGTTCATTCTGAACGAATCATTCGCGAACGATTCATGTATAATGCTGAGGCCTCAATTAGGACCTAAATAGCTATTCAGAGGATGCCCGGAGACCCTATTGCAATCCAACCAACTTGCAACTAAAAATTTTATATTTTGCGATGACACGCTAATTGTCCGCGTGAGAGCTTATGAGGCAGCGATAATGCTGCGATTTTGTTATTCACTGCACAATTACAGATCAGAAAATAGTCGCGACCGATATTACACGGTAGCGACTATTTTGCATTTACACACTATTTTTGCGTAAGTCTTGTGGGTCCTTGGAACTACGATGGAGTTCTCGAGCTACTCTTCTGCTAATGAGGCCCCAATTAGGGCCGAAATAGCTATACATTGCAATCCAGCTAACTTGCAGCCAAAATTTTGCAGATTTGAACGGAATAATTTATCTCATTCTTGATTATGTAATTATTAGAGGTAAATATTAAAGAAAATAATAAAAAGCAATGTTTTACTTTTGTTTACTTGCAAGTTAAAACACATTAATGATATTAAATAATATTGTAACGAGTGTTCAACAAGAAAATTAGCTAATGTATATAGTAGCTTGCTTTATTGATATTTTATATGTGTCAAAAGTGAATAAACATTTGATTAATATCAAAACATTCATGAGTACAAGATCTAGCTTTTACTCGTTAATTTCAGTTCTTGGACGACACATATTCGTTGGTGGAAATGGACAGTACAAAAAATATTTTAAAAGTAGGTAATATGTTCGCTCTTAAAAGAATATATTAAAATAAATTATCTGAATTCAGTCCCTTCGCACAGCCTAAATTTTATAATATGTGAGTTTTTGCGACAATCACAGCACCTGTTTAGTTCAACTTACAATAGGTATTTTTGTTTCAAAGGCAAACTCGAGGTAGATTTTTGTTGAACACTCGTTATAATCTTAAATGATGTGTGTCAAATTTCGCAATCGAGCAATGACGGATAATAGATGACGAAATGGTAAATGACGTGCAACTCTTGTTAAGTTTCCTCTCCTGTATTTATATGATAAAAACAATACAATTAACAGAAGACAGTTCTCGAAAAATTCTAATTAGGAAAATAAACGAGTTTATCATAAATAGCCCAAAAAATACCAACCTGAATTAGCACCATAAACAGACTGACTAGTGTTTTGAGGATATGCCGGGTTGTTACTGGGATACGAATTAGCTGTAGCTGGAAATCCTCCCGTATTCGCACTGGATTGATAGGAACTCGTAGAGGATGAGTATGCATTCTGATAGGAGTTCGTCACACTTGGGGTGTTATAAGATCCAGTGTTGCTATTCACATAGCTGTTATTAGCTTGATTTGATACATACGAACTTGTAGTCTGTAAGCATAAATGCTCCATGAATTTTTTTTTAAATAATCGTTTAAAAGTCAGTTAAATGCAATAAAATATATCATCAGATTGCCTTTGTCATCCACGTGAGTGATTGCTGCTGTAATCCGTATGTACCAACAAAAAACTTGTTAGGAAACATCGGAATCTAGCGTGCATCAAACCTCAGTCTCGTCATCAGTTTCATCATTTGCAGTTTAACTAACATTAAGAAAATTTGTATTTGTAAGGCGAGAAGTACAAACCTGTGTGGTGTTGTAACTTCCTGAACTGTAATTCTGCGCCTGATAGGAGCTTGACTTGGGCTGATATGAATTGTAGTTTGTTGACTGCGAATACGAATGCGAATCAGTTTGTTTATTAATGTCAATGGCAGACGGAGTTGCACTCTGGGCACTACTTCCTGTCATGGAACTTCTGGGTGGGGCAGTGTATCCTGTCGTGAGATGTTCACTTGTCTGTGGAATTGATTCTGAATTAGAACGCTGAAACAGACAGGGCTCCATAAAAGGGTATATTTTGAAATATCATACTTTAAATAAATTATTAGAACACTCACACTCTGAGACAGTGCCGAGCTAATACTGTTTTGCGTGTTGGCTTTCTGTTGGGCCGAGTACGCATCCAGAGAGACGTTTTGACTTCCTGCATTCAGATCTAAATTTGAGCTAGGCGTTGAAGTGTTATCCAGACCTGAATTATTTGCACAATTGAACTTTGCATCGGGAACTCCGTCGAATGATGTATTGTCTGAAAGGAGATCCATCGCACCAAACTGAACATCCAGATAACCAATACTGCTTAAATCTCCGGGCATTTCCACTGCACTTGCAGGAATCTAAAGAAACAGATTAAAAAACACACTTGTAAATGAAATTAACACGATATAAAAATAGTTATACCTATTAGTTTCAGTAACTAATCTTCTTACTTTCTTTTTAATTTCAGATTGAAAAAGATTTATTTATATATTACCTTATCAATAGATCATTCCGAAAAATATATAGAAAATATTTGTACCCTTCGTTGACTATGCAATCACCACCATATGGGGTGGCACAAAATTCAGCAACTTAATTGTTATATGAAATACGCAAACACATATAAAAGTTGTGAAGCACTAAATAATCTACGTTGTAAAAATATAATCAAAGATACAAGTATCCCATAAAACTGCTTTTTTTTGTTTGGAGATTTAGAGAACTGGGTACTTGGGGATTACTATGACACTATCATTGGTTTTCGACGATCACGTGATCACTTTCCCTAATGGCGTGGGAGGCATTAGCAAAATCTCCAAAAAATATGTTCAAGTGTTTTCAACATTTCTTGGTCAATTTGAAGACGCATGCGCGTTTCTCATTAGCTCATTGAGCTGTTGTTTTTAAGGTTAATAAAACAATTTACGTCAAACATGGATAGTTCGTACCCCCACTTTTTAATCGCCAATTCTCCAAATCTCCAAAGCAGGAAAAGCAGCTTATTTTTTTTTAATTAAACACCTTATTTATGTATATATTTATAGTTTTGAATTTTGCATAAAGTAAGGTATACAGAGAAAAAGATTGCTTATGGCCGTGGTTTGATATATTTAATATTAAAGAATCCGAAGATGTCAACAATAAACTAAAAATATCTTCATTAGTATCCCCTAGGAGCCTCAGCTATAGAACTTGTCCTAGTTTGTAATATCAAGCATATCGACCTAATACCTAATAAAAAAAAATATTACTCCTAACAAATTATTTGATTATTAAAGTTGCTTTAGTTTTTAGTCCATAAAGTAGATGATTTTTGAGATTTTGATAATTCCGAAATAAGTACATATATGTTAAAAGTACTGCTTCTGAAAAGCTCTTAACATTTTTCTCTTGCTTCTATTTCATAAAATGATCATATTCCTTTTCGTAGTGGTCCCGGGACTTTAGGCAGTAGGTCTATACTGCCATGCTAAAATAACGGATCTGCAAATTTCATATTTTTGAAGTGTTTTGTTTTCTTGAAAGTGCCCGAACTGAATGGTAAAATACATTGTAATATTTATTTTGAAGATAGATACTATGTAATTGAAATATGCCAATATTGTTTAGTAAATATGATACAAAGATATATTTATGGTACTTTAAATGTGTACTCATCCAAAAAACAAAACATAGATACAGTTCTCGTAAACAACCAACCGACTTTCGTCATTAATGATGTTAAATCAGTACCAACTAAACTCAAGATGTTACGAACGATGTATTCGTTAAAATTCAGTAACATTTTGTTACTACAAGTTTTTGAAAATTACAATGTTGCCGCTTCAATTATCACTAACGTCAGATGTGTTTACTGTGAAGTGTGTGCGTTAGAGGTTATTCGAAGTGCGTTGGTGCATTTTTGATATTTTTCTTTATAACTTCTGAAGCAATTGTAATTCCGAACTGTTCTTAGAACAAACAGTTGCTTGATATATTTCCATTACGAAAATGCCTAAAGCGCTAGGTAGCCAGGCAAAGGAGCTGGTCGCTTCTATAATTCATTATTTTGAAGCAGAATGCTATAACGGATGTGCATTGTTACCTTTAACTGCTGTATGAAAGGTGTTTATAAACGCTGGTATAAAATAGTTATTTTTAAAGTTTGTTTAATTGCAGCGTGTGGCAGCATTAAATTTGGATTTGAGTACTGTGACTTCTGTATGGCAGCCAATTAAAAACAATGAAGTTAAGCTCCCCAAAACGTAAAGTGTTACGTATGGCGTTTACGAAAAACTGATCGGATTATGTGATCAGAACTGTTCTATCACGTGACAGAGTAAATTGGGATCACTATCCGATCAACCAATTTCCGAACAATCAGTGATCTGAGTGACTCTACTTCAATAGCAGAGTCACGAGATCACTGATCCAGTTGATGATTAGTTGTGCTCCGTTCACATTTACGAACGCAATTTATCTGCACCGATCAGTTTTTCGTAAGCGTTAGTTACAGATTACCTGATCCGATCAGTTTTTCGTAAGCGCCAGTAAGTAAACCTGTTACTAGTTGATAATCCTGCGCAAGTTGAAATTAGAAATGCAATTTACCAAATGTATGAACGTGGTAAGTAAATTTGTTATGTTATTTACACATGTATAATCTGTATGATTAATTGCAGATGAACATGTTATTCTTCAGTCAATTTGGGAAAAAGTAACTCAGGAAAAATATTTTCTGGATGCCAAAAACCCTTGCGCATTATTTTAAGAAAAATTGGTTTTAAGTGGAGTAAAGACAACCCCCAAAGAGGTTTAATGGAAATACCATATGTTTGCAACAGCGATTAACTTTTTTAAGAATGTACCACCAAGTTAAAGAAGAGTAGTTATATAATTTTGTGTTTTTGGATGAAACTTGGATATTCCAAAATGGTACAATAATTCGTTCCTGGCAAGACAGTGATTTAAAGTCTGTGATTTAAAGACCGTGAAAAGTACCAAGGTTGATGGAGTTCTAAGAGTCTTTATTAAATTTTTTTATTTTTAAATTTAATCGTTAGGCCCATTTGACACGATGTTAATTTTTGTATAAAATTTGTTACGAAATGACGAGACAGGTTACCATAGTGAATATCTATGGGTTAACTCAGCACTTCTCTGTCAGCTTTTTGCAAAGTCTATATAAAAATTATCACCGTGGCATATTTATTTCGTATACGTAATAATTTTATTTCAGATACATTGTCTTACACGCAGAAAATAAAAATGGCTTTATTCCTGGTGCTAAACTAGTGTTTTCTTCTGCTACAAAAAATGCAAATTATCATGGAGAAATGAATCAGACATTGTTTCTAAAGTGGTTTCGTAATTTATTACACTTTTTACACGAGCCATCTGTCATTATTGTTGTTAAATTGTTATTAAAAGTTACATTGTAATGAATGTCTTTTTATTTTTAATATGTTTGTAATTTACATACTGTAATTGTAGAAATAAAGCATCTAGCTGATAAACTAACAGAAGAAGCAAGTCATAAAGTATTAGGGTTACCTCCATACCACTGCATTTTTAATGCAATAGAATAAATTTGGGCCATAAGTAAGAATTATTATAATCGACACATTGGCAGAAATGGAAAGTCTATGCAGGCTTGAAGAGACATGCGGAAAGAAGCTTTGAATTCTGTCGATTCAGAACACTGGTCAAAATCAATTGCACACGTTGATAAAGAAATAGAAAAATGGTGGAATCATGAGACAAGTTTCGATATCGGAGATGTTGTGCCACTGATAATTAATCTTAACGATTCTCAAACAGTTCTGATTTGTCTAACACAGAACCATAAATTAAAATTTCTAGAGAGTGTCCAACTTAAGTGTTAAACATCGAACTTACCATTTTCTTAAATTGCATTTCTATTCATTTATTCATACAGTTACGATGGTTATATTAATTGTAAGTTACGAATTTTTACCATTCCCTTTCTGAAGTGACGTAACATTTAAGTAACATTTTCTTGGTAATTTAAATCATAAGTGTTTGATTAAAAGTAGGATGTTGTAAAGAAATATGAAAATTAAGTACGTACAACAAATAGAACACGTACATAACCCATACACTGTCAACCACCGGTCATATGTAAACACTTCAATACTTGGCAACGTTATTGCACCATTACCTCATAAATATGAAGACGAAAGTCGGCTGGATGTTTACAAGAACTGTAGTACGTCTTTTTCGTTTTAGCAGGGCAGTATAGTTGCTACAGTTGCTTTTTCTTTGATGTCTGATTGCAAAACTGAGGTGCCAACACATTTTTAATTACAGTGACTCACAGATAAAATGATGCAGTTGCGTTTAAAATTATTAAGTGCCAATTAAGCAAAAAATAAATAAATTTTAATCAACGAGACATACTCGAAATAAATCAGTGTAAGCTTATTGAAATTTTATTACTTTATTTTCACAAAAAAGTAATACACAATAACAACACTAAACTGTAATACTAAATTATACAAAAATTTCATGCCATAGCTTAAATGATGCAGGTCAAATAATTTTAAAAAAAGCTTATTTAAAGTTTATCAAGTAGTTGTTGCCGTGTCTTCGTAATGCAATTGTTTGCTTTTTGACATTTCTGTTATTATTATTATATTTGTTTAAAGTAGAGTAACGATGGGTCGTCGAACTACAATTGAAGAGAGAAATTTAATAATTAGTCATTTTAGAAATGGATATAGCCAAAGAGACATAGCCAAAATGGTAAATAAATGCTCATCAACTGTACAGCATATTATTGAAAGATACAGTAAGGAAATTAGAGTCGTGAATAAATCAAGAGTGGCACCAAATAAGATTTTTAACGAACGTGAAGAACAATGGATTGTAAGAGAAATGACGAATAATCCCAAAAAGAGCGTACCAAAACTAACAGTTGAAGTGCAAAGACAGTTTCGTAAACAGTGTAATCTTGAAACTATTCGGCGCATACTGCGGAAAAACAATTTACATGGTCGAACCGCAAGAAATAAGCCGTTTATTAGTCGAAAAAATAAACTTTTAAGATTACAGTTTGCCCGAGAGCATCTTAATAAAAATATGGACTTCTGGAATTCAGTAATATTTGCAGATGAGACAAAGATCAATTTATTTGGATCCGACGGAAAGATTTCAGTGTGGAGAAAACCAAACGAAGAACTGAAATTAAAGAATATTAAAGCCACACTAAAGCACGGTGGAGGTAGCGCCATGTTATGGGGTTGCATGTCATCTGTTGGAGTGGGTAGTACATTTCATTGAAGGAAACATGAATCAATACATGTACTTAGATATTTTAAGGCAACATCTAACACGTAGTTCACAAAAATTTGGGATAAATGATAACTACCGCTTTTATCATGACAATGATCCAAAGCACACAACATATTGAGTCCGTGAATGGTTGCTTTATAATTGTCCACAAGTTGTTAAAAGACCACCTCAGTCACCTGACCTTAATGTAATTGAAAATTTATGGTTAATATTAAAAAATAAAGTAAATAGTGCGTACATTGCCAACAAAAATGATCTAAAAGCCAAGATAATGGAAGAGTGGAATACGATTTCACCGGAGTATACCAGGAAATTAGTCGAATCAATACCAAAACGGCTACAAAATGTTATTGATAATGCAGGAGGACCAACAAAATATTAAATATCATTTTTGTATAGTTTATTAAACCCATCCACATTATTAGTGCTCTTAATTTTGGTACTTTTAAGTTATGCATCATTTAAGCTGTGACATCAAATTCGCGCATAATTTTATATTAATGTTTACTGTTCATTTACTGCATTACCTTTTTGATAAAATAAAGTACTAAATTTTCAATGGTTCTTATTAATTTCTTTTAAGCATCTCAAGTTCGATTAAAATAAATGTGTATGCCATTTTGGCACTTTAGACATTTTAAACACAACTGCATCATTTTAGCTGTGAGTCACTGTATGTTGCAATATTTTGTTCTGTGAAGCTTTAAATGATCAGCAGCAGTGTGTCCTTTAAATGAATGCCACCTAAAGAATCCACTGCATTAATGGATAAAAGACAGGTTATATACAATGGAAGTCTGGCTTCTAGCTGCACTTTGCTCATTTAATTTTGATGCAGGTTTAAAAGGAATTCTTTGTTGTGTGCGTCCAAATACGCTATTTTCATTATGTTTATTTTTACAGGAATCATTGTGAGATTTTAATGTAGCATATCTATTTTGCAGAGGTATGCCACAAACCTTGCATTATGTTTTAGAGCCTTCCGTGTTATCTACTACAGTTAACCAACGAGCAAACACTGGGTCTTTAAGCTAAGTTGACCTAAATTTCTGGACGTACTGGGGCTTAGGTATCTAAAAATTATTATGTTACTGATTTAAATGTACAAGATACATTAATTTACCTTCGCATTCTTCGATTTACAAAGCGAAACAACGAAAACATTAACTGTGATGTGAACCTATGATGGGAACGCTGTGACTTGTGCTATGCTTTTGTGCATTTGTGAACTGTCAAGTGTCAAACTGTCAAACACTCGAACTGTCAAGTCAACGTCAAATGCTGGTATGAGTATTGAGTGGTATGCGTATGCGCCTTAGACCATATACTCCTAGATTGAGTATGTCACTCAGTTGTGGGGATCAAAATGCTGCCAACATCAACGATATGAGGGTAAGGGGTTTACTGTTTGCAAAGGAACTTCGACAGTAGCAGAGTGTCATTCGAAGGGAAAAATTATAATTAAAATAAATAATAAAAACATGCTTGCCATAGTTTAACAATTTGATTTCTATGGCAACACGAATTTTAAGGTTAATCAAATAGTTAATCGTAATTAAATATTTGATTTTCTTTCTGTAAACTCAGCCTTAAGAAAAACGCCATTGTCAACTACCATGAGTATCGAAACGAAACGAAAAGACACGATTTATTAGCGGGTACTGGTAAACTACCCAATGAAAACGTCGGATTTAGTAAAATCCTTTAAGGTCGAGTTTTGCGTGCAGTTGCACATTCCCCTTACCCCGACCTGTTATGTTTGCTGTAAACAAATTTCAAGCATACTCAGTCTAGGAGCATATGGTCTAAAGCCTTGGTCTATCTACAGCGCAAACCGCACGCGTAAATGCGCAGTGCACAATGAGCATGACCACAAGAAGTGGTCTATCTATACTGCGCATTACGCTGATGCGCATTTTACCTGCTGTCATTTTTGTCACCATTTCAGTTGGTTCTCTTCACAATTATGTCACGACTGACACTGGCGCAGCGTAAAAATTGCCGACGAGGCGACTGGTGCGTTCTGCGCAGCGGAAAATTTATTTACGCAACCGCATTACGCTTAACTTAGACCAGCTTACATAAGAAAGCACAGAAGCAATCGATGACGGATTGCGCACTGCGCATTACGCGTGCGGTTTGCACTGTAGATAGACTGACTGATATGGAGGGTTGGTGTTTGGGTGTCGGGACTATCGGGGTGTCGGATATTCAGTGTTCACAACCGCACAACCGCGCAACCGCGGTGTTTCACAAACAACCGAATTAAAATTTCCTGTTACTAGAATTTTACTAGTTATGTTTTAAAATGATTTATTACTAAATTCTTGCCAGCATTACCAGATCTGGTAATAATTTTACCAAGTTGGCAACACTGAACAAAACAAAACAAAACACAAGCAGGTCACGTGATTGAGTAAAGAATTTTCACTGGTTAAATAGTGAACATCAACCAATCGTGAACGGCAAAAACTAAAACTTGGTTATATTCCAGCAGCGACGAAAGTTACGCGAACGTCGCTTAACGGCTAAAGAGAATGGCAACTGACAATATATATGTACTAATGGTTAATCAAACATCTAACATTGAGTGCTAACTACAACTGCGACGGCAACGGAACGGCAATCACGACGTCAAGTTTATAAATAGGCCTTAAACCTTTCTAAATTTTAATAGCGTCAGATTATTTGCGCTTTCCAATTACGAACTCTAAACATCTGAACTGATCTGATCCGAGCTGCACTTTAGAAATCTTAATGGGAACGCTAGCAAGCGTCAGTTGTGACGTATATGTCAAACTGACCATGTGCGCGCCACATGTATTCCCTTTCCCCACCTTTTTGGTGCTCGAAACGCAAACGATATGACAGGTGCTCGAGGGGAAGAGGGAAATCAAAACTGATTAGTTCAGGTGCTTCACGCTCTTACAATTGGAACGCTTCGGATCATCTCCGGACTAGTCCCGAGTAGCACGAACGTGTAATTGGAAAGCGCCTTATGTTTACTTTTTCGATGTTTGTTGATTCATTGTCATAACAACATTTCAATGCAAGACTACCACCTTGATTTCTTTTATGAGATATTTTTAACTACAATTAAGTTTTGGTAATAATAACAATTTTATTTAAGCAGAAGTTCGCAGTTGGAAAAAATAATATACACAACTTATTATTAAAAGTTAAGTTAAAGTTGAATTGTTCAACTCGAAGATATTTTCAACACTCGCTGCCTCTGGTTGAACAATGCACCACTTTCATAATATGCAGTGTATTATTATATAAGCTTCTTGGCTTTTAAAGATTATTATTTTAAAAGTAATAGTTTTTCATACCTTGGATGGAGGTGGAACTCTGGCTCGCTGTGTTTTAGTTCGAACAGGTTGCTGTGTGGTTTGTGCTTCAGGTACAGATCCATAATTAGTGTTGACAGCAGTATACCCACTGCTAACATAAGTGTTTGGGGGCATGTACTGGGTACTACTGTAAACTTGAGATCCTTGAGCAGACGTATTCCCGTAGGTTTGACTCGATAGGTGACTTGCCTTTATGTCGCTGTTTTGCTGTGTCAGTTGATTCAAGTACTGAGTTTGGGCAGCATTTAAGGTACCTACAAGAGGCACCGGACTCTGTGGTGGCATCTGATTCTGTTGCAGAGAAAGCTGCGCTCTTTCTTCTGGAATGGGAGACCTTGAAGCAATTTCAGATTCTTTCGGTAATTCCGGAGGCACACTGGGCGTGAATACTTTAGTGTCCGCCAAACTACCAGTGTATTCCTCGGTTGACCACTCATCAATTCCAGGACCTTCATCCCAGTTGCTCTCATTATGGTTGATGGTGGTGTTTGGATCCCAGGTGTTTGAGTTGTCCCAAGTTTCGATGGGACGGCTATTATTGAAACTGTTTCTGCTATTCCGAGGTGGATAACGACTCCCAGCTCTTCCCCCACCTCTTCCTCTACCACCACCACTACCCCGAGTTGGTCCACCAGAACGCCCTCGTCTGTCACGATGATCTGGTCTTCCCCCATCTTCCAAATTGCGTTCGTTTTCTTGTTTCTCTCGACCCCTCCAGCCTCGGCTGTCATTATGTCTTCCATGAATGCGTGGTGGACCCCCACTCTTATTACGAGGTTTCTCCTTCTCCGTGAGTGCCTGTTCATTCCAATCCTCTGTAAGAGTTTCTGTATTTTCTGCTTTACTGCTCGAAGCCTGTCTGTTTTTCTTTTTCTTCACCGATGTTTCCCATTCACCCTGACCCTGGTTTTCAAATAACATGTCTGCTGCCCTTTCAACGTCGTTATCGCATTCATGCAATGCTAGACACACTTCCTCCTCCGAACGTTGTGTCATTTCCATTATCTGACGGACCTTCTCTTTAATACTTGGATCGTCGGATTTGGATCGAACATTGTCACCACCACCACCGCCAGTTTGTTGTTTGTCACCTGAGCCTTTTCCTAAAAAAAATACTTTTGAAGAGTGTAAACACTAACTAGTTAAGAGGCTTTCGCAAAGAGCTAATTTTTATAAAAAAAAGTTTTTCTGAGTAACCATTATAAATTATTAAAGTAAATTCTTGTCCAGTGAAAATTGCAGAATAAATTATTTTAACGGACACTTAAATTAACACTTTCGTTCTACGTTTCACTATCGATTGATAGCTTTGTCAGGAGTGAAAACCTGTTTATTTATTTTTATTCCTGACACGAAGTGAAACGTAGAATGATAATACCAATTTTAAGTGTCCGTTAAAATAATTTATTATACATTATAAGATGGTTCAAATTTTCAGTACGCATTCATTCAAATTTGGAAAAATTAAATCGTATCTCAAAAACTATAGAGAATTTTGAGAAAAACGAAAACTATAGAGAATTTTGAGAAAACCGAAAACATGAGACCTAGATAAGATATTCTAAAACACATTAGAAAAAAAAAACTCAGTTCTGTGTATTTAATTCAAAATTTTCGGGAAATATGTCGTTTGAGTTCCTATATTACTAGAGTACCGTAACTGCGCTAGTAGTTGTAACAACTGACGGAAAAATATTTGACATTTGAGGAATGCAACGTTTGCATTGACAAATTAAATTGACATTCTGGTACAGGTTGGTTTGGTTTGCAGTGGAAGTCTCGAACTACGCTTCTGCTGACGAGCAGCCGAGAAGACCTGAAGATGTCAGATGTGATTCTGCCGAAACATCGTCAAAACAACAACGGTTCTATATATATATATATATATATGTTAGTATTGCAGCAATTTTCATTGCAATTGCAGAAAATATCTTAGAACCTATTTCTCGATTATTCTGGGGAAATAGTAAATTGTAATGTGACAACAACTAGATTGATGTTCTGCTACAAACGTTTTAGTAAGCTATTAACTTATTATTATTCATCTCAATGTCATTCCTACAAAAACAACAAAACAACAAAAAAATAATCCCTTAGGGGTGAGAAGAGTTTTGAATTCTTTGTAAAGGGTAATTAAAATTTTTTTCCACAATTTGTTTGGAATTGACCGTAGAATGCAAACATATGCAAATAGGAAATAGCATTCTGGCTGACTATAAACAGGGGTAACAAACTTAATACTTGATGCATCAACAATCTTCATTGTCATCTGTTCTGTAACAAAAACTGCTGAGCATTTTATTGTTGCAATTATTTGTTGCCGGCAATTAAATTGCGAACTTTAAGGATTCATAATTTGTCACATATTTGGATATTCTCTCTAGAAATAAATTTCTGCAAAACTTTCAGAAAAAGAAATTTAATCTGCAAAAAATTAAAAAATAATAAAATAATAATTCTTTACGAAATAAATGGATGTGAATTCTAAAAAGGTCTGAACTACTCAACTGAAGAAAATAGTTTAAATTCCGCAGGATGTTAATTTTTAATCAATTTTAAGATTGAAACATGTCAGCATTAATGTTCTAATCGTTTCGATTTTTAGTTCATCAGTCCGTTGAGATCCCTTCAACACATTCGTGTTGCAACTTACACTGAATAATTGCATTTTACCTAAACAAGGTAATATATTGTATTCAATAATACCTTAAAACGAAGCTTATTCAAAAAATATTTATGCGTTTTAAAAAAGAGGACATTTCTTCAAATTTACGAAAAAAATACCTAACCCGGAAGCGAATTTCTAAGGAGTACATGTCCGGGAAAAATAGGACGTCTGGTCACTTTAATTACAAGAAATATACGAAATAACTTACATGCCACAACTATTAACAGAAAGCGTCATGTTTCAGTGCGTATGCGCTTTCATCATCATTTAAAGCAAAGCGGGTATAAAACCTCAATAAATCATGCTATTTTCAAAGAAAGTATGTAGTATTTGGTATCAGCATACTCAAAAAAAAAAGTTTTCTGTTGAACTAAGCTAAGAAGCACATGAGGTTCCATTTTTAAAAAATGAGTTGAAATGCTGTAAAAAGCATTAAAATCAAATATACAATCAAAATAGTGATTTTCTCGAATTTGATAGCAAACGAACGAAAATACACGATTGATAGCTTACTAGATTGAAAAACAAGTTTTTATTTCGGTGTGTAAATATATAAAAATACACATGTGTTCCATTTAAAATAAGAAAGTTGACATCACTTCCTGCGAAACCGCAAGTCCTACCGTGGTATAATAGGGACGACGAAAATTTAATTGTCTTACGTATAATTATGTCAGTAATAAATTAAAAAATATGTGCACACTTTTTTACTTTTCCCACCGACTATTTTATTGGAGTCAGAAAAAAATTTAGCTCTAATCTAATACTTCATGAAAGTAATAAAAAATATAATAAATTAACATGATTCCGTTTACTTCAAATTAAACTATTTCTCAAATCACTTTATTCTACGAAATTTGTGAATTGCGGCTTTTTTCTCCATTTGTCATCAAAATCTATCGTGTCCCCCCTACCTTGTGATTTAAAGAGCATACCAGTATTATAATACCTAGTCAATAGATACGTATGCAAAAAAATGTTGCTACGTCCTAAATGGGATTTACTTATGCAATCTGACAAGCGGAGAATGCAATTTATTTAAATGAGGTAGCATATCTATCTTTCTCCAAAGTAATAAAAACTAAAGAAAATACTTTTTACGTTACCAATTTGTTGTATCTGTCTTTTGAACGATAAAGTTAAGCCAATGCTGTGGTTAAGCTATTACACAATTTCTTGTTCTTGTTTTTAAAATTTCATTTAATTTTCATTCATTTTTTAAGAAGTACTTATATTTTATAAAAATTAAAAAAGAAATTAACATTCACAGAAACCGTTTACAACTTATTATGCTGTTGTCATTTTTATCAATTGGTTCATTCAAAATTAAAAAAATATTTAATATTTACTTTAATCACGTGTCGGCGATTGAGCAATCCAATAGGTTAATTATCCTTGTTCCAACACTTCTTATGTAATCTGTTTGCGCGACACTATCAACTTTTGAACTGGAAAACTTTTAATATAATTTTCTTCCACAATTTTTTTTACTAAAATTCGTTTTTAGGTCAAATTATTGTATTGTTGATATTTAGAATAATTTTAAAAGTGCAGTGAACAAGCCCATTATAACATGTCTTCGTATGAAGTAAGTTTGAATTTTCTTTTAGAAATCTTTTCAAAGACAATTTTATTTTTTGATTTTTAAAAGTTGTAACAATCTTACTAATATATTTAGAAAATTATGTACAATTTATTTTCTATTTGTATATTAGAAAATGGGTGTAAAGATGTTATGTTAAAATATTTACAAAATATTTTCCTAAAACAAAAATATATTTTAAATTTGAAAGTATTTCTATGTAGTATAATTAATAAGCCATTTGTGAATTACATTTTCGTCAAATTTAATATCAGTTTTAATTACAAAATGAAACTAGTGTTGATCGAATTCTGTTTGGTTTTGTCAAATTTCAGAATCAAGAAAGTTATTAATTGGCTTAAAGCATAAGCTAATTTTCACAAAGAGAAATTTAAAACCATCTTAAAAAGTTAAAATTTTGATCAATTTCAATGAACAACAAAGTGTTTTAATTATGAATACTTTTTAATTAAGAATCATTTTACTGCTGGCATATTTCCCAATTTATTTTTCAATATAAGATTTTTTTACTAAAAAATTACACTTTTGAATTTTCCGCGTAATCTGTTCTTCGTTATTTCAAAATATAAGAATAGACGTTTAATATTATCACAGTCTATAGTCATTTCACTGGCGCTAGTTTAGCGTTTTAATAAATGTCTTGTTCGCCGCCACTCGTGGCCGAATGCGCAGTAGTCTGAAGCAAGTTTTATTTACATTTGCCACGTGTTTCGAGTTCGAGAGGTTCATTCCAGTAGTGTTAGTGTTAAGTTAAAAGAACCCTTAGAGGATATTGTGATAAATATATATCCAACATGTATTGCAAAATGTTTAAAAATAAAGCATTAACGCAACCACACTTGAGTTATTTTAGATTTCCAAAAGATAGAAGTAGGTAAGACAATTTACTGAACATTCAAAGAATTAGATAAACATGTTAACATGCTATATTTTTTGTGTATAACTTGGATATAAAATTATCTAGTAAGTATCCATGAGCTTTTAAGAGAGTACTATTTATGTATATATACATTGTTTTGCAGATGAAAATATCTATATATCTAATATTTTAAATCCAAGATCAGATGTCGCAAATAATGTGTTAAAACGCCACCTGAAATTTTTCGGGTCCAACATACATTATTAGGTATTTGTTATTGTCCTGTATTAAACAAATAATTGTTTTAAGTAATAATGCAATTTTTGAGATGTTTCTTCACAAACTCCAAAATCACTTTCAGCTTCACCACCGAGAAAACGAAAGCTGCAATCAACGGTACGAAGTCTATCTGCAGAGTTGAAATCGAGAAGTACCAGTCCGGAAAATAATCAACAGTTGAATATAATCTGGAATTTTGTAATAAACATTTAAACAAGAATTTAACACAATTCATTAAAAAATCAGACTGTATTAGCTTTTAGAGAACCACAGGGTTCTCGATATACAAATAAGGTGAAACAATTTGCATTAACATTATATTTTCTGTGACCAACAGCGTACAACTTTTTAAGAAAATCATTTTGTTTATCTTCAAAAAGTACTGTGTATCGCATAAGGAGGCCTTAGGACATTGACTTTAGATGAAATTATATTTTTGCAATTTTGAAAACAAAAGTAGATTTATTGCAACAGAATGCTGTTGTTTGTTTTGATGAAATGCCATTAAAATCACATTTGTTCTACAGGGTGTTAGGTTATTGCTTGGACAAATTAAAACTGTAAATGAAGGGTGTCGTATGGGATCAGAAAGAACTCAAACATGCCGGATTTTCGGTACATTTTGAAAAAATGCAAAAAGAGCGAAATATTGAGAACCGCTGATAGTACTTACGGAGCCAGCGCCGATTAAAGAAGATGTTCGAAATTCATGCATCAACACGACGCTGTAAAACTGCCCGCACACGGAAAAAGAACGCCGGCGATATCTACGCTCTGCAGCACGTGCATTGCACCTACATTCGCCATATGTCAGAATAATATCAACAAGTTCGTAATTTGTGTATGCATTCATTTTGTCCCCGACCTGCACACTCCGAAATATGTTAAGACACTGAACGTGCGTTATTTGCTTATCATAAAATAATAAACCATCTGGGAATTTATAGCAAGGGGATCGCTCGCCCGGATGGCGTTCGGCACATGGGTGTAACAGTAGATAAGACAATCAGTGGTTTCGAAACAATTTTTATCGATTTTTGTTTGAATTTTTTCCGGGAAAACGAAAGCCGGAACACCCTCGAATGTAAAGGCTTTTTTACTGTACAGAGTGTTCTCCATACGTGGTTTGCAGGTGTCCAGTCAATTACCTAACACCCTGTATAACGTCAGCAAAAACAATATAATTGGTTTTCATTACACAAACCAAGAATCATATAAACCAGCGCAAAATTTGCTAGCTGTGATAGCACGTGGAATTACAGCCAACTGGAAGCAGCCAATTGCTATTATTTTATAAATGGCAATTGCTCCACTAATGAATTAAAATATATTATTTCATTAAATTAAAATGTCAGGTCGACAGACTTCCATTGCAAACCAAACTGACCAGTCCAAGGTTATTCGGTTTGGTTTGAAGTGGAAGTTTCGAGCTAACGTAGTGCCAATTTTAGTGTCCGTTTTAAAATAATTTATTACGAAAATTCCATCATTAAATTAAGATGTCTGGGCTTGGCAGTTGAAGGAATCATAACGGATCAGGGTTTAATTTCATAAAATTTTCTAAAGATAATAACATCACAGAAGAAAGATCATATTTCTTTAATAATAACGAAACAGTATACCATATGTTTGATGTTTCCACACCTTTTAAAAAGCACAAGAAATAATTTTTTAAAGTATAAGATAAAGTTTTCAAAATTTGTAACATATTCAAGTCATGTAAAGTTATTTTATGAACAAGATAAGCGTAGATCGTTTCGTTTAGCTCCAAGAATAAAAAATACTCATCTGCATCTGTATCCTAATAGTTTTCAAAAAATGAAAGTTAGCAACTCAGCTTAAAGTAATTCGGTTGCTGCAGGATTAAATACAAATATGTTATTAGGTGCCTTTCCGTCGTCTGCTGAAGGAACATAATATTTATTGATCACTTTACCAAGTTATTTAATGCATTAAATATGACGGAAATCAAACCATTTCGTGGCAGTGATAATCAGCTATATATTTTAGAAAATATTAAAAACTTGCTAAATGATTTGAAGATAATTGATTACACTAATGTAGACATTACAAATAGATTAAAGTTTATCCGTGGTTGGAAGATAAGTATCTCGGCGTAGTTAGGAATATGGAATAAAATGAAGTCATTAGATATAAAATATATTTCAACGCGAAAATTACATCAAGATTGTCTCGAAAATTTTTTTGGTCAAAGTCGCAAGCAATGTTAATCCTACACCACTACAATTTTATTTTGTATCTTATTAGCCACTGTTTTTCATAGGAAATTTGATTTTTTGTTTTTATATTATAAAAAAGAAAGATTTTTTATTGTTTTAATTTTGTTGGTTTTTTAATGTTTATTATTAGAATTATTGTTGTTTTTTGTACCTACTTGATAGATAAAACTATGAGGTTTTTTAAAGTAAAGTCCCTAAATCAAGGATTAAGAATACAAAACTGGTTTTCGTATAATTAATTTTTTTTATATTTCTCGATTTCCCGGAAATTCCCGAAAACAAACAGATGAGAATTCGCGAATTCCGAGAAATTGAAAAAGTCGAGAAATCAGAAACCTTGAAAAATTATAGTTTAGGTCGGACAATGTGCGGCCAACTTTTAAACTAAAATTTTATTGCAATAAAAACCAACTTTTTTCAATTTCTTAATATACAGTTCAAAAAACGAGTGCATTAATTATTTTATCCAATCGGTTTCTGATTTATGAACACTTTATTATGCGTAGCCCTTGAAGACCTTCACTTTAACCAAAATTGGTTTCATATTCACAGATGAATGAATACATATATTTTAACAATAAAATACCTTTGCATCATACCGCCGATAAAATTCAAATTCCTAAATGATATTACACTAGAAATTCTTTACAAATAACATTTAATTTATTTGTTGCTGCTTTTGAAAATATTACAATCCACTGATTGCTATTCGCAAATCTACAGTTTTCGCTATAACGCGTAACGCAATCTGCACTAAATTATGCCCTAACCCACTACACACATTAAGAATACATGGACAGTACTTTTTCTTTTCAACATGCTGTGAATCGCATGATGTTCGTTGCTCTTCATGAAACCATTGTTGGCTAAAGTGAAAATCTTCAATCTACCGGGTTAAACAAGAAAATGAATTTTCCGACATATTATCGAGCACTTTCGGTTTCGCCGGAAGAGAGGTCAACTTTTTTATTTTAAATGGAACACATATTTGGAATTTACAAATCATTGCAGGTCCGTATGTATTATGTGGTAATTTTAATTTCGATGAGAACGAAAAAAAAAACTTTTTTGTTTTTCAATTTAGTAAATTATGAATAGTGTATTTTCGTTCTAAGTATTTCGCGAAAATCACTATTTTGATTGTATTTTAATCTTTAAAACATTTTTAGACCATTTCAAATTTTCAATAGATCGTAACTCATTTTTTAATGGAACCTCATGTGTTCCTTAACTTAATTCAACAGAATTTCTTTTTTGAGTACGCTGATTCCAAATACTTCAAACTTTCTTTAAAAACCATTTAAAACATATCAAACTCAAAATACAATCAAAATATAATTTTCTCAAATTACTTGATTGTATTCGAACGAAAATACACGATTCACAGCTTACTAAATTAAAAACAAAAAAAACATTTTCAAACCAAAATTACCGTATGATACATATACGGACTCGTAAAAAATTCCAAATATGTAAAAATATACATGGTGTTCCATTTAAAATAAGAAAGTTGACATCGCCAAAAATGGAAGTTCTACTGTGTTCCATAGTACGTTGGAAAATTCATATTCTTGTTCAATTTATCCTTTCCAAATTTCTTATATCTCAATTAAAAAATAAAAATTCTAGAAGGATGAGCACATGGCGTGGGACATCGATACATACTCCCCCGAGGAGAATAGTAAGACCACGTAAGACGTGAGCGGATAGCTGACTTGAGCGAAAAGGAGAGAAACGGAACTCGAAAATTTCTCGATTGCATGATAGGTTTTTTCCCGAAATTAAACTTGACAAATTTCCCGGGAAATCGAGAACGAGAATTCCGAGGTCAGAAACTCTAATTCTTCGGCTTCCACGCTGTATACTGTAAACGCATTTGCATAATAGAGAAAAATTCCGTTTGTTGCATATTTTATTTAATTGATGTTTTTAACCAATGTATCACACGTTGATATTTTTCTGAATAAACATGGATATTACGAAAAATACCAATGTCTTTCTTTCAACTTGTCCCTAATTACTATACCTGGGCAAATTCCGGACATTCTTAAAAAGTATATGATAGGTAAGATGCGGCAATTCAGAGCATACGTTAATTCTAATAAAATACACATTTGCGATTGTATTTTTGCCGACTTTTCTGAATACTGGCATCTATTACCAGATAAGGTTTGCCAGGAAAAAAATTACTAATGGAGACAAGTGGAAGTGAGGCTCCCAATTAAATAAAGTATACGTGACATATTACTGTGCGACTACTTTAATCCAGTAGTAAAAATTAAAAAAATAAAATAAATTTAGTTCATAGAAAATTTCATGAGAGTCACATGTGATAATATTAAATCGGTTTATGCATTTTATACATTTTAAGATAAATTAATTTATCGGTTATTAGCGCACCCTTTGTATTCAAATTTATAGTATACGAGAGCTATTATGGGAAAACAATATTAATATTGTGGGTGCATTAAATATAAAATAATATCGCTATATACCAGTTACAAAATTCATAAATCTTAGGACGCCCATACCCGTCTGGAATGTTCCGACCTGTGCTAATTACCACGCACGCCGAGAACGAAATAAGGAAGGCGATATTCAAGACATACTATCCTTCTTAGATTTAACTTCCCCTATTAGTTTTGTAATGGGAAAAGATTTTAAAGGGAATACAAAAACGGTCGCTCCTCGAATAGAAAGATCGTTCTTAAAACTGCTTTTCCTGCTATGGAGGTTTAGAGAATGAACGATTAAAGAGGGGATACGGAAAATATAATTATGTCTGACGTCAATTGTTGTAAATTAAAAATAACAACACGTACAGAAACAGGTCATTGAGCTAATGAGAAACACGGATGAAACTTCAAATTGTCCAAGAAAAGTTGGAAACACTTAAACATACTTTTTGGAGATTTTGTTAATGCCTCCCACGCCAGTAGGGGAACCGATCAATTACTAATATCATATCATATCATATCTCCATCTTAAAATAGGTACAAGGTCAAATGTTTTATTTTAAACATTTGACAGTGCTATTTATATACTCTGTTTACGATCTTTTTGCATTCAGTGTAGGCCGTGTTAGGGTGACATTTTTGTTGGTACCACAAAAAAAATATACTTGTCAGAAATTTGATTGACTTTCGTTTTTAATTTTGTGGTTACGTTTTTTGAAAACTGCCACTGCCAATGTTGCCGGTTCAATTTTGCTGTACAAAGTATTCCATGAAAACGAGAAATATCGTCTCGAACAAACGTTTCATGATTAATTATTTTTTTCATTGAGAAAGTTTGGGGTGAGGTGTGTTGTTTGCTTGTTCTTAGTCAACAATTGTCCACAAAGCGAAGAAGTGTTTCCTTATTTGTGACTCCAGATATGATAATAAATAATAATGACAGAATGTTTGTCTGTGTTTTCTTAGAATCTTGTTACTTGTGCAGGGGGTGGAGAGGTGTATCGGCTTGTGCAACCTGTGAGGATGGCTTGTTCAACCAGGAGTTTCTTTTCGGACTTGTTCAGACCGAAGAACTGTCGTTCTCAGGCCCTGGATGATTTCATTATAGGGCTCGCGGCCATTTTCGCCTCGCTGTCGCCGAAGGGGTAAATACTCGAGGCCGGGATGAATTTCTGAAGGGGATTCGAGTTTGGTGCCTGGCAATGGTGTAGAGGTGCGCTGCAGGTGGCGCGAAAGCATTATAGGAAGGGGTATTTAAATAACAGCATCTTCTTGCTGTTGCCGGTATATCAGAACCTCACGACCATATTTATGTAAAATATCTTATCATTTTTCCCGAGAAGACCATGAGCTAGATTTCGTTTAAAATTCTGTCTACTTTCACTTCCTCCTCCAATACGCACACCATCAGATTCTTCCGCTAACACTAGAATTCTGCAAATCTGCTTACATTTGTGCGTATTCGTGGCTATTAGTTTTGACTGCTAAAAGGATTGTCGCAGTCTATTTAGAAGTTTTACAGATATACATGCGGAGGAATATTTTCAAACGAAAAATTTCCCGTATGTTTCGTCCAGTCTTCCGAAATTAATTTTACCACATGTCGGGTATACATTTTGAAAGAGTCTCACGCCATAAATTTGCAACCCTATCTTTCGATTGCAGTATAAAGATATTATCGTCGCCAGGAAAGATGAGCCCTGCGTCATTGGTTACCGACAATATCACAGACCAATATTTGATATTCACCGTCTTCTATGTCACACATGTAAAACAAAGATAGAAATATACATTATACGTCTTCTAAGTTCAAGACCTATCCACTAGAAAATAAAAAGAGCAGAACTTATATCATAGAGAGAGCTAGTCATATGTACATCTTTCTTAGACAGTTTTGTTCCATTACGATGTTGTTGATTTGACTTACGGTGCACTTTGTTTACATTAGTTTTCTGTCGCAAGTTTTAAGTGTCACTGTGCTAATTTCTAGTTGTGTTTGGAATTTTAATTTTTTATTTCGTATGTTTATTAATCTCTAACCGTCTTTTTAAAGACAATTAGGACGTTTAATAAAACTCAGTAACCCCCAGAAAAGTGTTCACGTACAACACGGTAGCCAGTCATGCTAGAGCTTGTGGAACGTACTTGCGTACATAACCTTAATCTTAATTGATCTGTCAAGTTGTCATTTTGACGTTTACTTTTTTAGTTGTCATAAACCGGAAATATATTTCGTAAGAATGCAAGTCTTGATTTGACGTCGGACACGTAAATTTCATGAGGCAAAGCTCATCTTTCCTGGCGACGATAATAAGTATGTAATTAAGTTAATTTTTCAAAACATATTTTGCTTATAGGTTAACGTACGGCTATGAATCGCGTACCTTAATATTATACATTGCCGAACAAACCGAAACCACAGTATATTCTCTAAGCAGTAGTCGCACTGCGCTCAATCGGGTGTTATCAAATAACCTTCGCGCAAGTTACTGCGCAGATGTCACACTTAGCTGGTATCAATCTGTCTTCTGTCAATCGTACGTTTAGATAAGACCAATTTTCATCGTATTCTAGTTAATAACAGGTTAATAGGTAACTAAAATGAAACTGAACAACAAAAAATGTAATAAATTAATTACCTTGCAACATTTATGAAATTTGTAATTTGTACAATAAAACTTTGTATTTATTTTGACGTTTATTGTTTTATTTCATATCAATCTGCTAATAAATTTCCCAATAACGTTATTTGGCAAATAACTCGATTTTTATGAATGGTTTCTATGCTAATTCTTCAAGTTATTCATCGAATAAATTTATTAACAAGTGGATATCTCGACCCTTACCCGAGTTAATTTATTATATGTTCGTATTAATAATTTACAATTTTTAAAAATGATAAAAGTCATTGATAGTATATAAATCTCTGCCTGTGGAATTTAAATTTGAGAAGGGTTGGTGCGTTAAATACGTTGCGCAGTAACCTGCGCGGAGCTCGACGAGTTTAACAAACATCAAAGGCGCCGATAAGGAGTGCGACTACTGCGTAGAGAAAATACTGTGCCGAAACGTACAAAAGGAGAGCTATAGTATGAGCATAAATGATTGAAGACAAGTTGAATTTCTCGCGTCTCTATCTAGTGATTTTTACTTCTTGTGTGTGGCCGTCCTGAAAATAAATTAATATTTGTTCAGTGTCGCCCGTCGCATGTTTACGTTGTATTTATTAACAAATCAAGTTTTCTTGCCCAATAAGGCCGAAATACATGTATAAACTCTTTCCTAACACTTTCTATATTGCCAGTTACACAATTTTAATTAATTTTCGTTGTATTTATTGTTTTCTGAGTTATTATTCTGCTTTCATACGAATTTTTAAATGGACCTTTTCAGAGCTAACGTTTGCATACATTACATACATATTGCAATTAGGTATTTGAAATGACCAAATTAATTCATAATTAATAACCAGACTGTTTTGTAGCGAAAGGTTTAATGGTATGCCAAATATGCCGTTAACGGAGGAGCAAGAGGCTTTCATTTTGAAAGCATACTTTCGAAGTGGAACTCGCAATGCTGATGGTACATGGAGGTATTCCACACGTTCCTGTACTGAACAGTTTAATGAAGAATTTCCTGATGTTCGTGTTCCATATAAGGTTTTTGTTCAACATAAGGAACGTATTTTACTCGTTTTGGAACGAAGCATTGCCTATGTAAGGGCAAATCATCAGGACGACCAACAGTTTTAACTGCGGAAGTTGTTGATGACCTTCGTGGTCGTATGGACCATAGACCAAATAAATCGGTACGAAAACTAAGTGTACAAACAGATATTGGATATTATTTGAATATTTAATGTGAATGTAATTAAACGTATCCTTAGGTTTGTCCTATGGTACTTGCAGAATGCATTGAAGAAAACCTTAAAAACGCATCCATTACAACAATTATTGCCACTTGATTACCAAAAACGGGTGCAATATTGTGAATGGTTCAATAATACTCTAAATAATGATTTATTAGATCTGACAATTTTCACTGGTGAAGCATGGTTTCATTTGACGGGGTATGTAAACAGTCAGATTTACTGAACATGGGCTACTGAAAATCCACACACATTTGTTGAAGCAAGTTTACATTCGATAAAAACAGGAGTGTGGACTGCAATTTCAAGATGTCGTTGGCCCAATTTTTTTTTTTTTCATAATACCATCAATGCAGAAAGGTATCGGACACAAATACTGGACATCTTCATCAATGAATTACATGATGATGAACTTCAATACGGGTTCTTCCAGCAAGACGGTGCACCTGTACATACTGCCCGACAAACTCTTCAACGCTTGGAAGAATTTTATGATGACAGTTAGTTAGTGTAGGATGGTGGCCACCGCGTTCTCCAAATTTAACTCCACTGGATTACTTTTATTTTGGGCATTTGAAAAATAAAATTTTTGCAAATCGTCCACATCATTTAAACGAATTACAAGCTGCAATTATACAAGAAACAAGAAACATAAATATTAATGCATTGAACGTGATATTTGAAAATATGAAGCGTCGAGTAAATTTGTACCTGGAAAATAATGGTGGACGCTTTGAGCAACTCTTATAATAAAATAGAGACCCAGTTATCCGAGTTCCGTATTAACCAATTGTAATAGAGCAGAGTATTGTTTTTTTTTCCTGACGTTAAATTCCTTAATATTCAAATAATTGAGATTGTTCGAGCTTTCATTTATCCGAGTTAAGGTGGGCGGCTCATTTGTATAATATAAAATATTATTTTTGACTTCCAATCAAAACTCAGATAATCGAGGTTCTAATATACATACATTTGTGAGTGCACGCCTATACATTTGACCAACTTAAGAAAAATATTGAAAGGCGGGAAATTCAACTTGTTCTCAATCATTTATGCTCATACTGTATATCTTTACACGGCAATTTTTGGTATGCGATTATATAATGTAATATAATTCATATTTTCTCTATTTTTTATTTTTATTTCGAGAAAACGCTCGGTTAGGTAAATATTTATTTAAAAAATATAAATTTTCTTGTGAAACTCAATGTTTGAGTACTTTGTTTTCGAGTAATGACGTCATCGATATTTTTTTAAATAGCAAACCATTTTTTTTTCTTGATTCTGACAGCTTTATCCAACCACATCAAAAATTTATGATGTTTTATGGAAGAAATTATTGAAAATGATGTACAATTAACTCAAAAAATAATGACTTAGGCAAATAAAACCAATATTCTAATATATCTCCTTTACGGAAATAAACAACCCAGATGTGGAATAAATCTTAAGCGGATTAGTGAGGCCCAAACAGGCACAAGTGTAGTTCGCAAAGCCGAATTTTTACCTGACAATGAATTTACACAAGCTCAGATATTCTTACATTATAATTTCTACCAATATATTAATTACGGGATATATTGCTTCAGTATTCAAGATATATTAATTTTTTAATAAAATAATTACAAATAAGTTACGTGAAAATTAGTTAATATAAACTTATTTTCTTTCCCAAAATTTTTACAAAGCAATTAAATTAAAAAGATTCCGATACATTTCATGCTAGATTTCATGTTAACGTAAAAATGGAATATTTGGTTACTGGATAATGGCATCGCATTCACTTAAATTTAAATAAAAATATGTTTATAATGGAAGATTTTCAGTTTTTTGTAATGGCTGTTTATAATTTCTATTATCGTATACACTTCAAAAGATTGTCATGTCATTCTTTATGAGTGCCGCAACTATCGGTCTTCGAAGATGTTCCATGAAACACGAACCCGGCAATGATGGTTCGTCGACCACTCATACGTACGTTTTTTCGTACACGTTTTCTTTATCCCCTCATTCTTAGGTTCAAATTCAGAAACATCACTCACACTCCACTCCCACTCAAGTTGACAGTTCGATGTTAATTTGAAATTCAGAAAAGCTTTAATTTTCATTTTAATGATTTTTTATCTTTCTATCGTAAATCACTGATGATCAAAGTACCTATACTGATCATAAACTTGATTATACAAGCAAATATAAAAGCAAATTTCAATTTCAAATAACAGTTTGAGTGTGAGTGGAGTGCTCTCTCCACTCAAGTGTGGTTTCTGAATTTGGGCCTTAATCTTTGAAAATTTTCATATATTAAGAAGAAAATCAAAGAAACAAAATCATAAATTTATGGGATCTGGGAATAGAATTTTTTCAAACGCGTGGATTTTTTTAATGTTAAAGGGTCTCTGCTGCGGGCTACTGCCCGTTTGCCAGAGTTTTATACATATTGTAATGTTGACTAAGAGCTCCAAGTTTCGGTGTCAATTATAGAGTTTCTTTACAATATTTGTACGGCCTTTGGGTGCCAAAATTATTATGTTCGTGGCCACTCTGGGTTGTCTTTGTTAATTACTGTCTTTATGTATGTGAGTTTGTGTCTACTTTCTTTTTGTCTTTCTCTCAGGGTTTTCTTTGGGTCGCTCGGAATTACCTACTTTTCGTATTATGGCCCCACGGCGGACACATACAATGACGAACACAGAAAAATGAGGGGGGCGTCAGTGTCAAATGCGCATGCGTCAGTGTATGTTAGAAAAAGAAATGAAGAAAATGATTTATCAAAAAGGTTGTTGTCTGTCCAAACTATACACCGGTTAGCACAAGTCGGCCAAAATAGCTCGCCTTTCACAAAGTTTGGTGGGCCTCTTGCCCTATCAGACGTATATTTTGTAAAAAAAAGGGGACGCTCTGTACCACCGATCGCGCATATGCCTCAATTCTTTCACAAGAGAAAGACGCTCTTCGATGACACAGGTCCGTCCAAAGCCAACACCAGGTATCACAAGTCGGCCATGTCACCTCGCCTTTCACAAAGGTCGGTGGACCTCTTGCCCTTCCTCGTCAAGTTGTTTCGAAAGCTGTTGTTGAACGTCTGCTGGACCGTGGCACTGTTGTATATGTTTTTAATTCTTCCCACGTAATGTAATTGTTTAAATAAATTTTTCAAAAAGGTAATTAATACTGCAATATATATATAAATATATTTTCTTAACTGGAAAACCTAAACATATGTAAAGGGATACAACAGTGTCCTTTATTATGTATTTTATTATGTTATAAATTTTGTCAGAGCAGGGAGAGCAATTAATATCAATAACAAAATATGTTTTTCAAATGAATTTTTCCAAAGTATTTTTATGAATATTATTTAAGAGTATTATTATTTGAAGGGATTTTTAAAATAAACTTTTATTCTCTTTAGCAAAACTTATTTTTCAAGAATTTCTTAATACGACACGGCGCGACGATATAATTAAATGCAGATCACATTAGGTATTTGCGAATTACGGTTTTCTAAGAGTTTCTTAATTTCGGAAATATAAAAGGTTTTATGCCCAAATTTTGGCCATTTCGTTTCTTCATCTCCGTGTATGTAACAGAGAAATCCCTAGAAGAATAAAATAATTATAACTACATTTTTTTTTAAAAGAGTTTCATGTATAATAGGTTTTTATTGATCATATTTTTCATTATTTTTTTATTGCTACAAAAAAATTACTTTCATTACGTTTTGACAGCACGCACAGCCGCCTTGTATAGGATATTTTTAATGTAACTATTAACTCGAACAAACTTAATTCTTAAAATTTTAAACCAAAACATCTAAATTTAGTTTTATGTTTTATGAAGATTTTACAAAAAATTTAATTCGATTTGTGCCGTCATAAAAAGCATAGAAACGTAACTTTAAAAATAAAAATAACTAAACATTTTTGCAAATAAGGGTAACCATTGATTGATAGTGTATGGGATCTCCCTATTTTCTAGAATTTTTTTAATATATATTGCCTGTTGGAATTTATGTCTGACATATTATTTTATATATCCGTATTAAGAAATTCTTAAAAAACTACAACTCAAAAAGGTTTTTGTAATGGAAGTAACGGCATCAAAAAATTTATTTCTTCAAATAATCATAATAACACACCGCAGTATTAAATGTTTACCGTAATAGTAAATGTGTTGAACCATTATTTACCTAAATACCCGTAATAAATTTTATTGCACACCGTTGTCGCAGGTACTTAAATTTTAAAGAAGATGTATCTTTCCTTGTGGCTTATTTTCCTTATGTCATTATTTTTTGAGTTGAGTGTACCAACAGTTCTTGTAAACAACCAACCGATTTTCGTCATTAATGGCTCTTAAATCAGTACCAACTGAACTCAAGATGTTACGTACGATGTATTCGTTGAAATTCTGTAAGATTTTGTTACTACACGTTTTTGAAAATGACAATGTTGCCGCTTCAATTACCACTAACGTCAGATGTGTTTACTGTAGAGTGTGCATTAGAGGTTTTTCGAAGTTCGTTAGTGCATTTTTGATATTTTTCTTTATAACTTCTGAAGCAATTGTAATTCCGAACTGTTCATCTTAGAACAAACAGTTGTTTGATATATTTCCATTACGAAAATGCCTAAAGTGCTAGGTAGCTAGGCAAATGAGCCTTGTCGCTTCTTTAATTCATTAGTTTAATGGAAGTACATGTTGTGCAACAGCCATTAACTGTTTTAAGAATGTACCACCAAGTGAAAGAAGAACAGTTATAGAATTTTATGTTTTTGGATGAAACTTGGATATTCCAAAATGGTACAATAGCTCGTTCCTGGCAAGACAGTGATTTAAAGACCGTGAAAAATACCAAGGTTGATGGAAAAACGTTAGTTCTAAGTCTTTATTAAAATTTCTTATTTTTTTAATTTAATCGTTAGGCCCATTTGACACGATGTTAATTTTTGTACAAAATTTGTTACGAAATGACGCGACAGGTTACCATAGTGAATATTTATTAGTTAATTCAGTACTTCTCCGTCAGTTTTTTGCAAATTTTATACAAAAATTATCACCTTGGCATATTTATTTCGTATATATATATATATAATGTAATAATTTTATTTCAGATACATTGTCGTCCACGTAGGAAATAAAAATGGTTTTATTCCTGGTGCTAAACTAGTATTTTCTTCTGCTACAAAAAATGCTGATTATCATGAAGAAATGAATCAGACATTGTTTCTAAAGTGGTTTCGTAACTTATTACACCTTTTACAAGAGCCATCTATGATTATCATGGATAATGCACCATATCACAACACAATTTAATTAATAATAATTAATTTACATACTGTAATTGTAGGAATAAACCACCCAAGCAATATCTAGCTGATCAACTAGCAGAAGAAGCAGGTCATAAAGTATTACGGTTACCTCCGTACCACTGCATTTGTAATGCAATAAAATTAATTTGAGACATAAGTAAAAATTATTATAATCGACACATTGGCAGAAATGGAAAGTCTATGCAAGCTTGTCTAGACATGTGGGAAGAAGCTTTGAATCCTGTCGGTTCAGAACGCTGGTCAAAATCAATTGCACACGTTGACAAAGAAATAGAAAAATGGTGGAATCGTGAGATAAGTTTCAATGTCGGAGATATTGTGCCACTGATAATTAATCTTAACGATTCATCAGACAGTTCTGATTTGTCTAACACAGAACCATATATTAAAATTTCTAGAGTGTCCAACTTAAGTGTTAAACATCAACAACATCAAACAACATTTTTTCAAATTTCATTTCTATTCTTATTCGTTCAGTTACGATGGTCAAGGCGCATTCTCACGATTCGATTTTAGTTGATCAACTTTAGTGGATCAACTAAAATCGAATGAAAATTGCTGTGAGAACATATATTTCAACTTTCATCGGTCAACTTAAATTGATTCCACAAAAGATTGACCCATTCAAACTTTATCGTTCAAGTTATGAGTCATCCATTATTTTTGAAACGAGTTGACACACGTTTGAAGCGTGTGAACATTTGACAGGCAACTTGAATCATTCGAATGTTGCATTCTGCAGTCTGCTTATTATTTTTATTTTTTTGAGGTTACAGTTATAATTTTAGTTTGTAATAAGGCAAAATGAGTTTAAAAGGGTCAGAATATACCATGTCAAAATTTTTAGAACTGTTTCATAATCATGACCACTTAGGAACCATAGACAGGACAGTTATAAAAATAAAGATGCTAGAGAAAATGCTGTATCCTTCACAGCGAGTTCTCGTAAGAGAGTTTCTGAAACACCATACTGACTTCTTCTTTTAATCCAATTGTGTATCCGGAAACGGCGTTTTTTTGTTGTCTACCCCATCCTAGTAAGATAATTTTCCTTAATCAGTAAACCAGTAATAACTTCTACACCTGCACGGACAACTGCTCTAGTTGGCGCCATTTTATTTTACTGGTCGATTCAATTTTTATGCTTGAAATGTGTTTAATGTGTGAACCAAAAACTTGAGCTATTTTAGTTGATCCACTAAAGTTGATCAACTAAAATCGAATCGTGAGAATGCGCCTTTATATTAATTGTAAGTTACGAATTTTTACCATTCTGTTCCTGAAGTTACGTAACATTTAAGTAACATGTTCTTTTGTAATTTAAATCATAAGTGCTTGATTAAAAGTCGGATGTTATAAAGAAATATGACAATTAAGTACGTACAACAAATAGAACACGTGCATAACCTATACACCGTCAACCACCAATCATATGTAAACACTTCAACACTTGGCAACGTTGTTGTAGCATTACGTCATAATTTGAATGACGAAAGTTGGCTGGATGTTTACAAGAACTGTATACACCGCATCTTACTATATTTTAATAATAATAAATAATTTTGCATTGCTGTGTTCTGAGCACTTTATCAAGATATTTTTACCGAAAAAAAAGTCCTTTTTCCTCTGCGTTCTCTAATATCTAATCTAAATAGCATACCTTTTTTCTCAACTGTTAGGTATGACGTTATCGACAATTTTCTCAAGTTGCACAACCACATAGATAAAATCTCTTGATAAAATTTTCTAGGCACGTTATTCACATTATTAGATAGCGAGATGCTGTGTATACGTCATTTTCAATCACTTCTTTCTCAAAATTTTTCTCATAAAACATCATAAATTTTTGATGTGATTGGATAGAGAATTCAGTGAGCTTCCAGAATCAACAAAAAAAAATTATGAATTTTTGTTGCTAGTTGGTTTTGATTGCGATTGCAAGATGTCGCACCTCAGACTTTTCATTACTATTACATCACAATGGCGAATAATTAGGACAGGTCGGTTTGGTTTGCAGTGGAATGTTCGAGCTACGCTTCTGCTGACGAGGCCTCAAGTAGGGCCGAAACAGCTGTACACAGGATGCTCGAAGAATCCACTGCAATCAAAACCGACTATTCCTATTCTCTAACCAAATCGAAATCGAATAGAAGTTATTTCGTAAATTCGAAACCGCACAAAACAGAAATGAAATATCTATTTTATCCTAGTTTGGCATTTCCTAACGCATGTAGAAGAACAACCAAGTCGGAATTACGATTTAAAGTCATCAGCAACGCTACATATCAAGTTCGTTCATGAACGTACCCTAATTCACTACTAATTTCACATTTACTTATGGATATTGAGCTAGACGCATTTTACCTCCTTTTATTCTTATTTTTAGGTTAAAACGTTATTTTGTGCAAACATGCTCATATTATGTGAATTAGAATCATTATTTTTTTTACATTTAACACTGATTTGCACCCTATCACTCCAGGAAAATTTAATTTTTCCATAAAACAACATAATAATACAGAAAAGAACTCATACATAATTACCATGTGTAACTCCTAGGGTAGGTTTACAGAAAGAGAATAAAATATTTAATTACGATTAACTATTTGATTGAGCTTCAAATTCGCATTGTCATGGTTTAACAATTTTATTTAAAACGCAACACGAATTTTAAGCTCAATCAATAGTTAATCGTAATTAAATACATATTTGATTTCCTAAATCCACTCCTAGAGATGTTTTATTTTCGTTAAAAATGATATAGTGACGCCAAAAAACTTTTAATGGTAATAATTTATGCTTGTCTGGAAACCTGTTTAGCCGAGTGGTTTTTACTTAGTTAGAAAAGTGAGTTTTTCAAAATTGACAAAATCCTAAAATATCGCCTGTTAGTTTTAGCTTACTTAGCAATCTCAAAGCCAGAAAATAACGTTTTTTCTTTAATTTCCGGAAAAATTTAATTTTTCTATTTTCTATTTTCTATTTCTACCAAAGCTTAATTTCAAAATTCATTTTTTTGCGTGAGAACTTCAAAGAGTTATCATTGGAAGTATTAATTATTTTATAATTGAAAATATTAATTATTCCTTTAGAAATTTTATTATTTACGGAAAAGTAATATTTTTGTTAGGTAGATAAGGCAGAATATGAAAAATCTCATTTAGGCAACTGTAAAAGAACATTTACAGGATATTTCTGAAAGTAATTCAATAACTAGGGTAGATTAGAATTTTATAATGGAGTAATTGTTGAACAAATTCCTTTAAAATATTGTTTCTGTGTCTCTCGACATTGACAGTAAAATTGAGAAAAATGGGCCCAATTATTCTTCTGTCGGAAACTGCCATTCGGACACTAATTTTCTAAGCATGTAGTAAAGGTTCAACATAAATATGCGGATTGTTAGTGCTCCACATTCGCGTACTTTGTGAATTAATGTACCCTTAAAGGTGAAACCTCATCAGAAAAAAATGTTAAGTTTATTAGGGCGTCATTCATTAAATTAAACCAATAAACAAAAGCTGCATTAAACTCGGCTTCTAAAACTACAAATCTTTCAACAGTTAACATTCTCTCTAGCTCTGCTAGTTTCCGAGATTCCCATGCTAAACATCGAAAAAAGCACATCCTGTATACAAACAGATAATATGCAACATGAACACTTTTTTTAAATTTTTTTATAAGTGAATATTAAAGTAGATTCTTGTCCGATGAGAATTGTATAATAAATTATTTTTTGGGCAACTGTATAAGTACGGTTTTTTTATTCCAAAAATTGAAGATTTTATACGGTTCACCAAAAAATGTGTACAGGGTGGGCCAAATTCGACACTTTTAATAGGAAACTCCTATTTTTAGACGAGTTAGACAAAAACTGACCCCGGTCCCTGGAGCTCGATTTTTAAGACAAAATTAATGTGAAGACCGCGTTTCGATATCTTGTACCGTTTAGGAGCTACAGGGCGTTTTTCAAAATTCTACGATTTTTAAAAACCTTCATAACTTTTTTGTTTATGAAAATTTTTGATTTCTGTAAAGACTTCTTTAGGGCACTTTTTCATGCAGAATTCATTGCTCCAAGTTATTTTTTTCCAAAGTGCTCAATATTTGAGATATTAGCTAGAACTTTGATTTTTTATATGGAACACCTTATATATTTTTACATTTCTGAAAAGAGCATAAAATTCTATCTACAAAAATATAAAACACTTGATATTTTATTCAAAAGATTTTTGAGCTGTAGAGCTTTCATGTTTTAATTAAAATTTTGATGGTTATTGCAGCATTCAAGTAGGCTGGGATTATGATAGCTAAATATTTTTTGAAAATTCAATAACTCATAAAAAATATTACTTTATTTTTAATAAATATAACGAAGTTATAACGAATAAATACTAATGTAATCGAAATTGCGCAAAAATTACATAAATTGTCGGCCATTTTGTATTAAACATAAACGATTCCGTTTTGTTATGGTTTGAACTGACATCACCGATTCAAGGACTGGTAGTGATGCATTTTTCTTATTCAATAAGGTCAGAATCTTTGTTTCTTTAAAATTCGTATTGCAGAAGTTCTTGCTAAGATGTTTGCTTCAACTGGCGTCGGTCATTTTCAATTTCTCCCAAAACTATGATCTCCTCTAATTCTTTATTTCCGTTTTGAGATTCATAATTTTTAGTTTTTATCAGTTTAAATGACTAAAAATGTATTAAATTGTTTTTAAATCTCAAGAATATATCTCTGAAGGATTGTCATCTTTCAGGATACCACTCATGGTAAAGATTAATAGCTGCTTCTAAATTTTCGCCAATTTCTATAAAACACTTTAACATTTAATATTAGTAAAGAAGACAGTGGTTTAGAAATAACAAATCAAAAAGTAAATATAAATAAAAAAAGTATATATCCTTAAATATAAATCAAAATAGATTGTATCCGTAGATACGTATTTCGGCAGCTACGCTGTCATCTTCAGTACACACATACACTTACAAGTTAAAGGCACTTCATGAAGTCTTGAGTTGGTATAAATATTATAACATGTCGTATTTCTTGTAGTCTTCGTACAAGTTTAATTATCTCCCTACGTCTATTTTATAGAGATAGTAAAATTCAAGAGAAATGCAAGTACTGTAAGAGATTGTGTCAAATTTTGATAGCGGCCTACCAGGAAGTTACAAAAACTTAAATCGCTTAGTTATCGTCATCCATAGCCCACTTAAATGCTGTAAAAACAATTAAATTTTTGATTAAAACTTTGAAACTCTATATTTCACAAACTATTTGAATAAAATATCAAGTGTTTTATATTTATATGAATGAAATTTTATACTCCTTTCAAAAACTTAAAAATATATAGGGTGTTCCATATAAAAAATCAAAGTTCTTGCTAATATCTCAAATATTGAGTAGTTTAGAAAAAAATAATTTGGAGCAATGAATTCTGCATGAAGAAGTGCCTTAAAGAAGTCTTTACAGAAATAAAAAATTTTCATAAACAAAAAAGTTATGAAGGTTTTTAGAAATCGTAGAATTTTGAAAAACGCCCTGTAGCTCCTAAACGGTACAAGATATCGAAACGCGGTCTTCACCATTAAATTTGTCTTAAAAATTGAGCTCCAGGGACCGAGGTCAGTTTTTGTCTAACTTGTCTAAAAATAGGAGTTTCCTATTAAAAGTGTCGAATTTGGCCCACCCTGTACACATTGCTCGCGAAATCCTTTAACGTCCTCGAAATTGTCCTGCTCGGCAATAATTTTTCTCTCAGTACGTTACACAATGGTTTCGCGGCCTTGGTATACAAATAACTACAGCTGAAATCAATAAAAATGGGAAATGTCAAAAAAAATGGCACTTTTTTTCAGTTTTTTCACAATGTGAACATGATTTTTTTAGAAATAGGTTAGAATTATTTGACGATATGTCAATTTATAAATAAATAGGTTATATATTTTTCGTACGGTATGTATTTGTCAAGTAGACAATTCATTGATAAATACAACCAAATTTACAATTGGAAAAATTTCATTTCCCGTTTTTTTTTTATTTCAGGTGTATTAACGGACATTTAAAATTATTTTCATTCCTGACGAAGCCATCAATCGCTATTGAAACGTAAAGCGATAGTACAAATTTTAAGTGTCCGTTAAAATAATGTATTATTAAAGTTGTAATTAACAAAAGAAATTTGAATTTATTAAATTCCCGTCAAAACGCACATTTGTAGTTGATTACAAGTATGCACACGTAAAATGTAAATAAATTATTAAAGCACTGAATAAATTATTTATAAACATACCAAAAAATTTAAAAAAAAACTGCGGTTATAAATGTGACATTTCTTCTTGGCATTTAAAATGTCAAGAAAGAATAATGAAGTGGAAAAGTGTAGTTATAACTGAAGATTAAAGTTAAACTGTGACTGAAATATCTCATTGTCAAATGGACAACCAGTATAAAAAAAATGAACTGTAGAGCATGGTAAAACATTTTATAGAATTAATGAATCGATTCTAATCATATCTGTAGAGATCGTAAACCCGTAAGCCTGTAATTCAATTATTAAAAAGTAAAATTCTAAAGTTCTAGGTGTCATATGATTTCTTGTAAGATAATATCGCAGAGACTTACGAGTAATCCTAGAGACTTAGGAGAAATAATATCTTTCAGAGAATTTCAGTAATTTCAATATTTTAATAATTAAAGTAATTTTTGTCCGGTGAAAATTGTATAATAATTTATTTTAACGGACACTTAAAACATAGAGTGATAGTGTCAATTTTAAGTATCCGTTAAAATAATAATTGACTTACAGCTTTATAGATCTTACGATCCTTACAGAATCGAACCAATAATTTCCTACCTTAGTTATTATTAGCCGGTTTTTCGCTAACTACTAATAAACAAGAGTAATCGTGCACTTCAGTATGCCCCAACTGTGTATATGCCAAATATGCATTGCGATAAGCTGAAAACTGACTGCTAAATCAAATTTCTTTCGATTATTGTCAAATCGATTCATTAATGACAGGTGCTGCAAAATTACTTGTTACTTCTTGCAATTGTAAAAAATTTCATTGTAATTAAGTAAACATAGAATTATTGATCTAGTTCTATGTAATATTACAAGAAATTGATTATATAACATTTTCATTACAAGTTATCACGACGAACAGCTTAAAAATTGCACAATTCTAAACGTTTCACCATTGACAGGGACAGAGACGTGAATAATTACCCAAGGTGCACTCAAAGGTATAGTTTCTGAACAACATAAATGGCTAATGCCCATATGCACAGACAAATCTTTAAACTTAGCCAAAGTTCAACTTATCTAAGCTTCGAGTATTCTTGGTGAAGATTTGTTTCTAAGGATTTTCATACAAAATTTTATGGGAGATTGCAATTTTATTGTGGTTTAATAACCAATAACCCGTAAAATCTCCAAATTCAAAAGTCTTCCAAATAATTTTTCAATTTATCAAATTTTGTCTTATAACATTAGGTAGATCTTATTCAACCTTAGAAATTTTAAGGCTAAAGTGAATCTTCACTTTGCAATATGTAGCTGTGCAAAGCACAGTTTGATATGAAGTTAGTTTCAAGAGTCACTTTTAAATCCACCTTGAAATCATCTGTGCATACGGGCATAAGTGTACGTTTCAAAAGGTGAATTAAATAAATGGTCAAGCTGCACCAAATCAACACTCAGATTACACTATCTGAACAATCAGCAATTGAGAAAATTGAACAAGTGGTTTGGTCTGACCAGATTGGCCTATAGATATTAAACTAATTGCTAAGAGAAATATTTTGAAAGAAACATGTAATTGTCACTCTTACCTGTGTCTGATTTATCATTTTTGTGTGTTTTATCGCCCTTGTTGCTTTTACCACCTCTAGAGGTGGTTCGGTTGCTCGAACTCATCTTTACAGTATGTACAGGTTAGTATATACAACGTTTCTGAAACAAATGAACACGTCAAAAGTCAAAACAATACAAAAGTAAATTATAACAAACCAGCCTTTATCTCTCGCACGGACAAAACATTTCAAAAATATATCTGCGGTTATCGATATGGGGAAACCCTTCAGAAATAAGAAAAACCCCCTGACGTTTCTTGTTTTGGCCAGTAAATAAACTAATCATGTAAATAAGTTTCACGAAAATGTCTTTCTTTAAACAAAAAGCATTATTGTATGGCAGCACTGTATTATGAAAGTATATTTTAAATAATTCAATCCTGATTATTCTTGTCAGTATCATCATGAAAACATCGAGGATACTAACAAAACGTGAACAGCCGATGGATCAACAGAATAATTGGCAGCCTTTTATTTAAAGTTCCCAACCACCATGTGGAGGGACGCCATTTCAAAGACTTACAAGGTAGACTATTGACATCCAGAAATACTGATTCGTTTGCGAAACTACGCACCAGAAAAGAAAATATTACACAGTCAGACTCCTACCTAACGTTTAACTTTACAGGAAACCACATTTATCACAGGCAACTCAATAATAAGAAACTATAAAATGAAAAACGGAGAACGTTGACCATACCTGAAAAGCCGTAATACACAACGCAGCTATTAGTCACGTGACCTTCAATGAAAATGGCCTCCAGGCGCGTTCTTCAGCGCGCCAAATTTACCGATAGAGAGTAACTTCAAAATCGATAATAACGAAAAAACCAAAAACAAATTAAAACTGTGCATTACGTTCAGGCATCGCAAAGAGCAACCTTAATGCTGTTTGCGTAAAACATTAATATAACTACTGTCAAATCAAGTTTATTTAAAAGTGTCAATTTAAAAATTATTTCCTTACTCTCTGCATTACCAACTAAAATATGAATATAAAACTGACATATAACCTACATATTACAAAGTAGCTGTATATATTTACAAACTTTTAGAGTGAAAATGATCCATCCTGCAAGCGGAACGGGGACGTACATCAAAAACACAGCAAAAATCATCAGATTTGTCAGGCACGGTTGTACAAACAGACCTTTCTATCACATAGTTGTGACAGAGGTAAAAATAATCTTAGGTGATACAAAACGTTAAGCATGATACACTTTCAGGTCAAAAGCGGACAACATGATCCTGTAATAGAGCAAGTGGGCACACATGACCCATTTCCTAATGAACACAATGAGAAATTAACCACATTAAATTTGGAACGAATAAGGTATTGGATCGGAAATGGAGCTGATGTCTCTAAACCTGTCAGCTTATTATTTGGTTAGTTTATAAATTATTGTTAATGTCTTTATACTATAGGTAAAGATAGAGGGTGAGGTCCAGAATAAGTTAGTAAATTACTTGCTGCTACCCAAATGCTATGAGCGATGTTGTCAATTTTATATGCAAATGTCGTTGAAAGATAAAAAAGAACTTACGTTTAATTGCATCAACACACAAAACAATAGAGAAATAAAATAAAACAATAGAAAAATAATGTCTTTAATTAAAATTACTTAGTTTCAGCAATGCAACAAGAAAATGCAGCAAATTTATTTTTGATACATTTCTGTGTTGCATTGCTGCAACTTATAAGTATTGTTAATTTATGACAATTTTTTTTCTATTGTTTTGGTACTGAAGCCAATGTCATTACTGTATGCAAAGTAACTTGGTAATAAAGAAATTATACAAATTTTCATTAAAGAAGAATCTAGTTGAATTAATATTGTACATTTAAGTGTGTAGTTGCAATTAATGGAAATAAAAAATATGTATTTTATTTTTTGTTACACTTTTAATGACAATTGCGTAACCATATAAAACTGACGTCACTCGTAGCACTCGGAAACACTCCGGTAATGACAAATAATTTACCACCGTATTCTGTAAATTTTTATTTCTGTGAGATAGAAATGAACGGATGCTCTAAAAATAGTTTGTGGGCACGGGCCATCATGGGGATCTCGCTTATTATAAAATAATTAGTTAAATGGTGGCAAGGTTTTGAGTCTATGTGTAATACATTTGACGTATAAAATTATTTATGATTCTTGAGTGACGAATAATTTGTTATTCACGGATAAATTATTTCGCAAATAAAATTTACGAATAAATTTTTTATCCAAATAATTATCTAGATAAAAATTTATTCGAATATTGCCTAACTTTGACTACAGCATATTGTGTGTCACATCTAACTTAAATTAATTCCTGTCTATTTGATTTTCAAATAGAGTAGCTGTTGTTTACTCGAAAAATAAGATTACTCTACTTTAAATTCAACTACTCATACCAACTTTACCAATACATTGAAATTGTTCAGAGAAGTGTAACGAATAAACTGATCAAAGTAATCATAGTAATGATTGTAACGAATATAGCAAATGATTACTGACCATTCAAGTAACGAATACTCAAAAGTAACGAAAATCGACATTTCTAATAAGAATGAATCAGGGCGTGGGCGCTTAAATTGTGGTTTTTGAACGTAAATTCTAGATATATAAAGTATGGCAATACACAGTTTAGGATCAAGTTTTAAAAACTAGCCAAAACATGGGGTCTGTGTCATGTGATAAAAACAACTTGTGATTTGCGTTGGATAAATAAATACATATTTGTCTGAGGAGTTTTTGGTTTTAGATTTTTTTTGGCAGTTGACAAATACAAATATTTGTATTATTAATGTATTCCATTGCTGTTTTGTAGTTCTTCAGTAAAATAGATAAATGCTGAGTCTTTTTACTACAAAGCTTTTTATTTTTATATTATATTTTATATATTTTCTTTTTCTAAATTGGTTTCACCTCGTTTAGCATCTTGAGTAGAAGTTATTAAAATTAAATCTAAAAGAAAAATCTAAAAATAATACATTATAATACTAAATAATAATATAACTTGCAATATCTTATAAATTCTTATATGACTGGTGTATGGATTCGTGTAAAATCTTTTTGTAAATGAAATATAATTAAATAAATTTGAAGGCTGAAAAAATTAAGCTAAGATTTCTAAATGGTTCATGCAAGTACTGTACTGGATAATGAATGCATGTTAAGAAATCACAATACACAATTTCCAATTTATAAGATTAAAAAAATTGTTATTTTGAAAAAAATTTTGTTCATTAAGAACTGTATTGTGAAAAAAATTACAATATAAAATATTTCTAAGTTCTCATCTATATCAAGTTTGTTTCCTTTTGGAAAATTATGTAATAATTTGATATTAGAAGAACAATCAAATGTGTGCGATGTTTCTGGTACCTAAATGATTTGCAAAACTTGAATCCGATTTATTTAGTCACAAAGATCCTAGATGTTCATTTATATGATTTTAAGGTTTCTACTAATTTGACCAATATATGTTGCTTATAAGTACTACAATTTAGAGAATAAACACCGTTTCTAGAAAAATTATCAATTTTGTCTTTATTATGACAGTATAAATTTGAAAAAGAATTGATTTTCAAATAAAATTTTAATAACCTAAAGATTTTAGTAATTTTTTTATCTTAATTGATACATTTCCAAAATATGGAATAGAAAAGAAATTAAATTTGAGTTATCTATTATTTGTGGATATATAATGTTATTTGATAATTTGTTTCTTACTCTGTTAAAAATCTTGAAAATGGTTTTAATGGGAAAATTATTAAGACAAGCAATTTGAAGAATAATAATAATTTCTTCTCTGAAGTCTAACTCATTTATAGGAATTGAAAAGGAACAACGAAAGAAAGATTGACATGCTCAACTTTATGTTTCAAAGGATGAAAAGAATTATAATTAATGAAATTATAAATTTGAGTTGATTTACGATATAAATAAATTTTATATTTATGTCTAAATAATTGATGGAATTATTAATAGCTTTTTTAAAATAAATTTGATATTTGGATGTAACGAATTGAATTCTTTTAGGAGATTTGTGAGATGATGAAAGACCATCATAAATAATAGAAATATTATCAACATATCAAGCTTAGAATCTAACATATTTTTGCAAAGATTAATAGAAGAAACTTATTCTGATTCTAATTTATCCATAAACAAATTTAATAATTCATGTATAAACTGAACATTTTCTTTTGTTAAATTAGAAGAAATTATATGTCATAATTTCAATACATTCTGAAGCTGGAATTGATATAGAGATTATATACATCTAAAGAAAGTAATATACAGTTATTTGATATACGAGTAAGGTTAAGTTTATCATTAAAGTAGATTCTTGTCCGGTAAAATTGTATAATAAAATATTTTAAACGGACACTTAAAATTGGCACTGTCGCTCTACGTTTCATTATCGATTGGTAGCTTGGTCAGGAGTGAAAATAAATAAACAAAGTTGTCAAGTAAATAAAGTTCTCCAAGGAAACTAATCAACAGTAAACCGATCATTTTTATTAATTAATTAATTTTTTTATTTAATATAAAGTTGACAGATCTATATCCTGCTTAACGAATGTAGAAAACTACAAAATATGTCATTTAAATTAGCAAAATTCATACGAGTATCAAAATAAGGTACTGTGCAAAATTTATTCTAATACTTTAAGGGGGGCATCCTGCACTGTGATTGTGAAGGTCTACGCATTCAACTTTTCTGATCTTATTTGGCTATTAAATCACTTGCAGTAAAAAGCGTTTTGAAGTAAACACTGTGATCTAGGGGCGCACAGAGCTCGTTTTTCGAAAAAGTTTTATTGTCATAAAGAAAATTACTATGTTTATTTATAACTATAAGTGCAATAGATTTTGTAAAAAACTTGAACAGCGAGTGACGGATTTGCACTTTTTCCGCATACATCTGCCTATATTTGGAAGAAACACAACAGAATATGCAGCACGATCAATGTTTACAAGGAACTTTGCTCTGGAAAGAAGAACGCCGTAAAAGGCTAACTGCTTCAAATTTTGGAAGTGTCTGTACTATGAGGGATAGTACACATGGAGCCTCGTTAGTAAAAAATCTAATATAATCAAATTTTAAGGAAAATGTGCCGACCAGGTGGGGCAATGAACACGAAACAATTGCACTTTCACAGTTTAAACAAATGTTGCCAGATACAGAGCGGTCAAAAGTTAAGTGTGATTGTGGTTTATTCTGCGACGAAGATTTTCCTTACCTAGGGGCAACACCAGACGGGTTGTTTGGTGAAGATGGCATAATTGAAGTGAAATATCCCTACAAGGCAGCTACTTTATCACCTATTGAAGCAATTGATAATAAGGAAATTAAGTTTGCCAAGATTATTGACGGTAAAATTTCAGTGAAGAGTAATCATAAATATGATTATCAGGTGCAAGGACAATTGCACATAACTATACGTAATTACTGCATTTTTATTATCTGGACACCTTTATGATTGGAAAAAGAAACAATTGCAAGAGATGACAAATTTTGGCTTAACGATATATTACCCAAACTAAAACTATTCTACGAAAATTGTCTGTTACCTGAGTTAATAAATCCTAGATTTCCAATAAGGCCAATAAGAGATCTTCGAAAAGAGCAATGATAAACCTCCCCTTAATTAATTGTTTGAATAATTTATTTGTACATACCCACATATTATATTATGTATTATTATATCTATTACGTAATAAATTCATTTTTTCCAATATTTCACTCCCCTTTTGGTTTACAAAAACTTGATTTTATTTATCATTATTTGATATAGTTTAAAAACAGACATTAACTGATACTTCTATAAATATTTAAAGTCAGTGGTAATTAAATATACTATTTGCTTGATAATAATCTGTTTCTTTTTCATGCAAAGTTTGTTATTCATCAAATATTATATATTTTCAACACGCAAAACTAACGGTTGAGTTTCGGTGTAAGAGTAGTGGAAATAGAAATCTTGCAGGCAGGCACCCGACCTTCCAACCTCTAGAAAACTTTTACCATGGAATACACTTGGCTTGGCTTGCATCGCATGTAATAAGGCGTACGTCAACAATTTCTGTCTATACTTCAAACTTTCTTTGCGCGGTCACCGGTTTTACGACCACCGAGCAAGAGTCTCGCCTTAATTAAAACTACCAAAATGAAAAATCGTAAGCTCTTTTTACTTAAATGTAGAAAAGAGGGTGTATTCCCTGGTCATATAATTGATCCCTTAAAAAGAGCATATATATATCAAGTAGGCCTAAAGTAACTGATGAGGTAGTTGAAAATGTGAGATAAAGGTTCAGACAATATTCCCGCCTTTCTTATTAAAGATTGTATCCATTGTTTGATAACCCTTTATGTCATATATACTGTTTGAATGCGTTCGCTCAAATGTTTTGTACTCTCATGTAGCTAGTCTGATTGTTCCTGAACAGCACGGTTTTATGAAAGGTCGATCCACTGTAACTAATTTATGTGAATTTGTCCAACTTATTTCAAATGCTTTGGATAGTCGTTCTCAAGTTGATGTTATATATACAGATTTGACCAAAGCATTTGATCGAGTACATCATTGTATTTTGCTAAAAGAATTAAAAAACTTTGGACTCGGTAATAAGTTGATAACGTTAGTGAAATCGCTGTTGTCGAACAGACAGCAATTTGTAGAATATGGCGGTTTTAATGATGTATTTAGTATTCAAAGTGGTGTTACACAAGGGTCTAACTTGGGTCCCTTATTATTTATCATGTTTATAACGATGTCGTCAAAAATATCAAATGTAAGACGTTATTTACACTGATGATCGTAAAATAGCAAATATTATTAATTCTTATGAAGACTGTTTAGATCTTCAGCAGAAGATAGCCTAAATTCATGGTGTAGAGTAAATAAATTAAATCTCAATATTAAGAAATGTAAAAAAAATCATTTTATAAGAAGAGTAATCCTATTGCCTTTTCTTATAACATAGAGAGATATTTATTGGGAAATTACAATGAGTTTTAAGATTTAGAAGTTATTATTGATAAATCATAGACTTTTCCTTCTCACATAAGTCATTTCACAAATAGTGCTTTGAGAAATTTGGGTTTTATACAAAGAAATACTAAAGACTTTAGCAGTAATGTTTGCATAAAGCAATTATATATGCGCTTGTCCGATCTAAACTTGAATACCGTTTCATTGTATGGTCACCTTATCAACACATATACAGCTGAAATAAAAAAAAAAACGGGAAATGAAATTTTTCCAATTGTAAATTTGGTTGTATTTGTCAATGAATTGTCTACTTGACAAATACATACCTTAGAAAAAATATAACCTATTTATTTATAAATTGACATACTGTCAAATAACTCTAATCTATTTCTAAAAAAATCACGTTCACACTATGAAAAAACTGAAAAAAAGTGCCAATTTTTTTAACATTTCCTGTTTTTATTGATTTCAGCTGTACATAAATCTGCAAGAAAACGTTCTACGGAAATTTGCTAAATATATTTACTTCAAAATATTTCGTGTATATCCTAGCAGACTCTGCGATCAGCGTAGTTTCCTTAGCGTGACCTCGGAGAGTTCTCTGATGTCCAGGAGAAATATACATTGCCTTATGTTCTTACATAAACTTTTACATAGAAAATATCTAACTCTTATTTTCTCAGTAATGTCAAAATAGTTATACCGCGCTTCTTCGGCAGAAGCTCAATAATCTTTCACTACCTTATACCAAATACATACCACCACATTAACTCTCCTCTTATAACGTGCTTCAGATTATATAACAACATCTGTGATAATGAATTAGATATATTTTCAGATAATTTACAGTGTCGTCATTAAGTCGAAGCTAACGGTATTATATAACCGCCATAGTATTGTGTAATCTACAATTTACTTATAGTTTGTCTAGTTAAGTAATTTAATTGTAGTTATTTAGTTTAGGCCTTGTTTGTTCACTTTCGAGTGACTTTGGCCTCGGTTTGTTCCCATAGTGACAAATGTTTGTACAATTGTTGCTGTGGCGATGGATCGGGGGTTGGAGTTGGTCGAGGATGAATAAGCCGACCCTTACTGTAGTAAATACTTATTAATTATTAATAATTATTTTTGATGTACGTATACATCACATTTATATCCACTATAGACAATTCTGTCTGTTGGAAAATAAACTTTATTATTATTATTACTATATACGACGTCTGTGAATGCGTAGGAATTGCTTATCCCTTGGCACTTACACCTCAGAATATCTTGGTGGTATTCAGGATTCTTATGCTCCTCCGTAACTGATCGTCCTGAACCAACTGCGGATCCCAATACACCCAGTAGGTTAAATACTGAGACAAATTTTGTAGTCCAGAGCAGATACGACCGTTTCCAAAAGTTGGACTAAGAAAGGTAAGCCGCGCTAGACCTAGGCCTGGCAGGTGTCGTGTGTTGACAGACACTCCGGAAAAGCAAGTCATAGAAACCAAAGAGACAGCGAGGAAGATGAAAACTAAACGTAAAGTCACTAAGAAGATAAAACGTAAACTACTCCCAAAGGACGACTCGAGCAATTCAGAAGAAGATGATGCACTGTGCGATTTACTTGAAGATATTGTATTTGGGGCCGCAGAATCAAGTGACATCGAAGAAGAAAATTAAGTCGAAAAAGAAAATATAAGGGACGAGGAATACGCGTTAGCTCATGTTGCCAGTAAAAAGGCAAAACATTTTTACGTTGTGCAAATTCTAAAAGTAACTGGTTTTCCTTTAGAAGTACGTTATCTTAAGAAGGCAAAAAGTTTTGAAGGAAATAAATTTGTTTATGGTTCTGGACAAACATATGAACTTTCCATTAATGATGTAATCAAATTACTGCCTACACCAGTCCGTGTTAGGAGCACCGCCAGACAAACCAACATTTATGCTTTTCCGGTAGATTTCACAAACTATAATATAGAATAGGTACCTTATGCTTATAATTTACAAGCTACATAGGAGTAATAAAAATTCTTTCTCTACTCATGTTGAATTATTTTGTTGTTTCAGTATCGTCCTAAGGCACATGCCTTTGTATCCCAAGGTAAGGGAGGGTATTGTACCTTGGGATAAAAACCAAGTTTTAAAAAAATATATTCAAGTATTCATAATAAAAATAGAAAATCAAATAATTATGGTTGTGTACTAGAAGTTATAGGGAAAAGCTGTGTGTTATTGTATTTGATTTATTAAAAGAAAAATATGTGGAAAAATGTTCAAAAAAAGTGTCCCTACTCCCCTATGTTTCATGTTGTCAAATAAACTATTGGTAGGTCTATATTATTTCCACCAAATTTCATTTTCCTAAAAACAGAAATAAAATTATAGGGGTGCGAATATCAACCTGAATCATTTGGTATAGGAGTACTGCAAATCGGATGAAAGATCATGCACATAAAAAAAATAAATAAAAATATTTACAATCAGTGACAAATTGTAACGCACAAAGAAATGCCTTTTTTGTTTTACTTTTAAACTAGACTAGAAACTAAAATTTAAAATTTAGTGACAATAATACGAAATAAAAAAAATTAAAAACTACATTTTTTAACAAAAGAAAAAATGATGTGTATTGATATCAAATTAATCAGGAAATTCTAATTATTAATTGGGAAAACGAAGACATACGAAGTCGGATAAATTACTGCAAAGTTGAGTACTTTGGTTATAACAATGATTAACGTCCAACTCGGTTTTTGCTGCTTTAAGACTTTAAATATATATTTACCTCACACATGTAAATTTAATTTTTTAACTGTTATTGCAGGTCTCGCAGGATTTTTTCCAATCCATCCGACTAGTTACATGTCAGCATGGAGAAATAGACAAGCTGCGGAGAAAGCCAAAGGAAATGAAGACGACATTAAAAATACAGAAGAAATTAAACCTTAAAAACATAGGTAGCCTCAAACATATGTTACTATAAGAAATAAAACAAATATATATATATATACACACAATTTATTTATATTTGACAATTTTTAAAACACTACAATTTATTTATTTTTCGAACTTCCCTGCGTGAATCTATTATTCAGTGCACATTAAAGATTTGGTGATCTTATACCTTGTAGTGGGTGGGTAACATTATACATTGTAGTGGCTATTACAAAATTTGCATTTTAAAAATGTAGGCATATTAAAAATTCAGATAAAAGGCGCTACAAGTTGCATGCAAAAAATCTATACAATAGAAAATCGAAGACAACTCTCACAACATACATATATGTACTTATAAAAAGCTATTACAAAAGTGAAAATTAATATTAGATAAAATCACAAAACCCTACGTAAACTAGTGGCAAAATAAACCAATGGAGGAAAACCTTTGAATATCTAAGGCACTTTATTTATCTTTGATTATTTTGTCGATTTGTTTGACTTCTGTAACAAATAATACAATAAAATAAAATGTGGTTATTGTAGCAATTGTATTAGTTCTTATTAATAACACCCAAATTTGAGAATTGTTTTTTGTTAACTAAACAGAAAAGTTGGCGCGAAAAGAAAAAAACGTTAAGAAAAAATTGTAATCAAAAGAAAACGGAACTTTATTCAATATAATAAAATATAAATTCTAAAGTCCTCTTCATGAAGAAAATCAGTCCATAAACACCATTTATAAATTAATCCAAAAAAAGAAAATCTAATTTAATCTAGAAAAGGAAACGTATTAGTACATTTAAAAAATACTGAAATGTTAACATCAATTAAATTTGATATAATTTATATTATTACCATCGTGGGTAGTTAAAACCGAACGACTGGACATTTCCTTGTGAACACAGTGAAAGATATAGGCCCGGTATTTCAGTCACAGTTTAACTTTAATCTTCAGTTTATTTCCATAGTTCCTTTGGGAACAAATTGAAGCTTAAAGTTAAAGCACGACTGAAATACTGGGCTATAGAGGTGCTCTGATATCGTTTCGTGTCGGCATACGGAATGCAAAAAGTTAGTGTGCAAGTGAGATATGTACATAGGTAATAAGCCGATATGCGGGACATAATTTCAATTAATTGTACTTCTGCACAATTTGGTTGCAATTGCTCAAACGCTGATTCCTTTTGCAATCGCGTTTGAATTATTGCCTTCTGAATTGCATTTAATTGGGATATATTTATTTGTTTTGTCAAAGTGGTATTAATGTCAAAATGACAAAAGTTCATTTTGAAACACGCTTCAATTAACTAAAATTTGGAGTGTACTCGATTTCTCTAATTACGATAGTAAAGCACTTCACTTTTCTGTTGCCGATTTTGGATTGTAACATTGCGTTGAAAAAAGGAATAGTGTGTTTCAAATGTTACCACAAAATTGAAAATTGGTTAAAAATGGCAGAATTCTTCAAATAAATATTTCCAATATTTTGATATTCACAATTTTCCACATTTACCAAACATTATGTGAAAACTTTTTAATTTGATTTTTATTGTTTCTTTTATCTAAAATTATGCACAATAACTAAATAAACCAAAGAGAGATTTATAAGTGCGCGTAAAAATATGCTAAATGTCGTGTTAAAATGAACAAATGAATTATGCTTCATTTTTGTTAAATGTTGACTTTTAAGGATATACAGCGTGTTTCCAAAATAAGTGCAGAAGTAATACATCACCATAAATGAGAACGATTGAACTTACATGTCCTTAACAAAAGTTTTGCACCTTTCGAGAAAATCGCAGTTGAAAATGAAGAAGAATTAATCTATGTCTTTGAGGCAGGTCAAGAAAAGGAATTTTTATTGCGACAAAATACGCAAGTGCAATCTAGCAGTGACCTTTGCCGAAGTTGGGAGACCAATAAAACCATTTTTCCTTCATGTCGCAATAAGTCGTATCACAGCTAAGCGAAACAATTTGCTGATTATGACATACAATTTATTGCTCCGTATCCTTTGGGATTAACAGTTTGTGAAAAGTGGTTGAACGAGTTAAAGCTAATTGCCGCAATTCACGAACGGCGAGAGAGCAGATGAGTAGCATCATCTAAGGCGAAGCTCGAGAAAATGCTGAAGAAGTACGGCGGCTTTATGCAAAAAAATTTCCGAACCAAGAACTTCCCACTCCAAGAACACTTACAGGTAATGTGCAGATTACGGAACGTTTCAACCGCAAGGTGTAAACCGAGGACGTAACCGTGATGCAGCTATTCTGGAACTGGAACCAGAAATTTTGGATGTTGTTGCGGAAAATCCGGGAATAAGTGTACGTCGCTTGGCAGAAAAATGGGTGTTTCAACTAAGGTTGTATGGAGGACGTTATATGAACATGGTTTGCATCCCTACCATGTTCAACGCGTACAAAAATTACACCTGGCTGTACGTGAAGCTCATTCACAGCAGCGTTTCAGCGTCAATGTGTGGGCAGAAATTTTGGGTGATCAACTTTTAGGGTCTTTTATATTACCACCTCGTTTAACAGGTGCTGTCTATTTACATTTTTTACGGAAGATTTTTTGGATGCATTACCGTTGAATGTGTACGAAACATCTGGTTTATGCACGACACACACAATATTGTTCCTGGTAGATTCGGGCTTAATGCACATTTTCCAGGAAAGTGGATTGGTCGAAAGAGATCCATGCGGTGGCCTGCCCGATTTCCTGATCTAAAACCGCGTGATTTTTTTTTGTGGGGTCACCTGAAGCAAATAGTGTATGCTGCCCCTATAAACACTTTAAATGAGTTGATAGTGGGTATTCATAACGCCGCCAACAGTATTCGCGCTAATCCTGACATACTAATACGAATACAAGAACCGTTTCTTTTCCGAACTCTTGTGTGTCGCTAACGATGGACGCCACTTCGAACAATTGTTATAAACATTTCTAAATGCCGATAATGCCACACAGATGACATTTGGTGAGTGTGCTTTGCGTATTAGTCATTCCCTCGAAGTTTACTGCCACGATCAGCAAAGCAGGTTGTAAGTTTTTTTGTTATTTCATGAGCGCCGAATAAGGGGCGGTAAAGGAATTTTCTTTTTGTTATACGATTTTTTTTGTATTATTTCGTGTTGTTTGTGCTGTCAGGGTACTGTGGTTAAAATTTCTGCACTTATTTTGGAAACATCCTGTATGTATTCAAAAGTTAATATCTCGATCAAACTTAGAAAAAAATTTTATAGAGTAAATTTTTTCATAAATTGTCGATGAATATGGAAAAATATGTACAAATTTTAAATATTTTCATGTAGAACCAATTTTTAATTTTTGTATAAAGTTGAAAAGATATCTTATTTCTCTTTTCAACCCCATATTGCAATTGAAAATCGGTGACAGAAAAGCGAAATTATATTTTTTTCAGTGTACGGAAAAACGATTTTGTGATCATAGCGTCATTTTTTGGGTGTACCGGACATATATCAATAGTTATTTGTTACACTAGACGGTAAAATTGATTTTTATCGATGAGTGAAAACGTTTCACAAGTCGATAATTAAATTTTACCGTCGTGTGTAACATTCTATTTTTTATAGCGAACTTAAAGACAAAATTTAAACAATTTCGCAAAAAAATAAAAAGAGCAATCATATGTCAAAATCGCGTTGTTTGATCATGATCCCAGTAACTAATGTGGGTTGTTGCTATGGTTAAGTTGTAATATTTATTAATACAAATAACAAAATTAAAGTATTTTATCTACCCTTGCTGTTAAAGTATTACTTTATCTACCCTTGCTGTTAAAGTATTACTTTATCTACCCTTGCTGTTAAAATTCCGTTTGATCGACTGTTTTGAGTTGGACAAAGCACACTTTAACATTCGCTATAAAAAAAATTTATTACTCGATCAAATCTACAAGGTACCCTACATGACCAAAAATATTTTTTCACTATTGCACCGTGCTATGTTATTATACTACTATAGAGGGTGTCATAAACTTTTCACAATTATCTTAAGTATATTCTATTTTTTTTTTTCTAAAATGCCTGTCAATATCAATTGCTTTTGACACTAAATATAGAATTTTTTTTAATTTCTTAACATTCAGGTAAAGCTACCATTTGACAGGTACTACATAAAAAAAACTGAGTATACTAGTTTATTCCCAGCATTTTGAATACCTTTGAATAAATGTTGTGAATGTTTTGGTTTTGATAAATTTAGAGTATGTTTAATGATTTAATTTTGTAAAATAAGTTTTGTTAATTAAAAATGCTTCTACGTACTGCTTTTGCACAATTTTTTGTTGGACACATTTACATACTTTAAAATTAAAGTAATACTAAAGTAGCATTTGTAAAAAATACAGTGGAATCCACCTGTAATGAACTCGCTTATAATGGAAACTCTTATAATGAATCTTTTCAAGGTTTTAATAGTAATGTTACATAATAAATTATTTTAAACCGACACTTAAAATTGGCACTATCGCTCTACGTTGCAATATTAATCCTTTTATGATAATTTAAATTTAATTAAGAAAACTCTTGTTCACAATAATAATCCAATAAATCTCATTGAATCTGTTATTAAAAATCGTGTTAAATATCTACAAAATCGAACTCTGTTAATAAACGTACGGATTTTGCTAATTTAAATGACATTTTGTAGTTTTCTAGATTCATTAAGCAGGATATAGATCAGATTAGTTAAAGCAAAAAAAAACAAAAAGTAAAATTGATCGTTTTACTGTTCTAGTCTCCCTTGACAACCGTTTTACTTGACAACTTTAATTATTTATTTTCACTCCTGGCGAAGCTATCAATCGATAGTGAAACATAGAGAAATAGTGCCAATTTTAAGTGTCCGTTTAAAATAATTTAAGATACAATTGCATTGGACAAGAATCTACTTTGATTTAGTAATGTTACAGTATAAATTTTTCATTTTTAGTGTTCATTTCAATTATTTGTAACTTTGTAATAAAAATTGTGATAATAAACACATTTATTTAATTTATATTTTTAATTTTCTTATGATGAATAATCGGTTATAATGATCCATACCACTTGGTCCCCTGAAGTCCATTATAAGCGGATTCCACTGTATGTTTCCTTGAAAACGCGAAAACTATATTATTCTAAATTCTTCCTTATTCAGTGGTAGTCAATAAGTGGTCGTTATTTATAAGAAATTTAAACTGCTGTAACTTTCTTGTTATTGGGTTTTGGTCAAAAGCTTTACTATGATATTGCTTTTGAACCATCCTTTTCAATCTCCTCCACTTGTTTTGAGGCACCTGTATATTATTATATTACTCTTAAAAAATATTGATTATGATTTCAAGAGGTTTATTAAAAATAAATAAATTTAAGTTCAATTTTTATAATTGCAGTTTGTAAAACGTATTTAATATAAGGTCGAATTGTGTTACTGCTTTATGTTCTATTTTTGGCGTCCAGCAAAGCACATATATATCTGTAGCAACTATGAACAAGTATACAAGTCCGATTTGAATGATTTTACAGGGGAGCGATTTTAAACTTTGACCAACTACCAAAAATCAGGATTTCATTTAAAAAATTTCATTTGTTTATGATTGTCTAATATAAATAAGTACTGTAGAGGTGTGTAAGAGGTTTTCTGATACATGTACTCATTATTGGTGGAGACTTAATCAACTATTCAGCTCATCAAAATTCGACCTACACACTTATTCACAATTGTTAGAGGTACACAAGCTGTTAAAAATTCGAAGTTCACCATTGGGATCTCGAAAACGATATAAGAAATATAAAATCGGTTAAATTAGGGCAAAGTTTCATATTTTGGTTCTAAACAATAATCCGTTGTGAAAAATAATATCATCGAGAAGAGCTCAAAAAGTGCTTGTAGAAAGTATTAATTTTGTTGTGATGTAGCGTTTAGTTTGCTTTGTTTTAATTTTTGGGCAGCCAAATATACATGTGGGGTGTGGAAAGTTAGGGGCCAACAGAAAAGTGGGAGGGTCTTAGATGGTGTGTGTGACCGGTCGTTTATGGTCTCAGGTGTTAACCGAGGTAATTTTCTTTTACTTTTCTAAGCTTCAGGGGTAGTTATTCTTTTTACTTCTTTCCTTAGACCCTTTCTGGAAGCCTGTGTGGGTTCCACTACCAGTTAAAATTTGTTAAAAAAAATAAATAATTTATTTTTAAGATACCAAAAACGTTACAAGGTTTATAATTCCCGAGGTCGGCAGTGTATGTCGACTGAGGCTTATAATTGTAACGCCCGTGGTGCCTTCAACGTTTAATGTCCGACTAATTTTGTATTTCGTTACATTTATAAATAATTTGATTAAAACCATCAAATCACAAAAATCATTTTTTTAAATTTGTGCGTCAATTTTTGTGACTTTTCATTAAAGTTCTGTTAATTAATTAAAATGGAAAAAGAAGAGTTTAATCTCTCTGAAAAAGTACTGCTGAAGACTGCAAAGGAAGCGGAAGCCCTAGTACCCCAAAGAAACAAACAAAAAAACTGTACGAGAAAGAGTATTTCCGTTTTCAAGAATGTAACATTAACCTTCAGTTTATTCCCATACTAACAATTTTTGTACAATTATTACTATAGCGATAAATCGGAAGATAAAATTAATTGAAAGTGAATAAATCGGCCCTAAGTTATTTTTTTATAGCGAACGTTAAAGTATGCTTTGTCCAACTCAAAACAGTGGATAAAACGGAATTTTAACAGCAAGGGTAGATAAAGTAACACTTTAACAGCAAGGATAGATAAAGTACTTTAATTTTGTTATTTGAATTAATAAATACTACAAATTAACCATAGCAACAACCCACACTAGTTACTGGGATCATGATCATACAACGAGATTTTGATACATGATTGCTCTTTTTATTTTTCTGCGAAATTGTTTAAATTTTGTTCGCTATAATAAAACAGAATGTTACACACGACGGTAGATTTAATTATCGACTGGTGAAAATTCGTTGCTCGTGAATTAAACGTTTTCACTCATCGATAAAAATCAATTTTACCATCTTGTATAACAAATAACTATTATCTGCGACCACTACTGTAAATGACGAATTAGATACAACTCATAACCTAAGTAAGCGAGTGTTTACAAATGTTATGCATAAGGCAGAGACAACCATGATACGACCAAGTCAATAGTAAAATTCTAATCGCTCAAATAAATTGGTCCACTATAAAATGAAAGAGAATGCAGACGGCGTTCAAAGCAACGAAGCGCGAAAATTTGAATACGTTCCTTATAATTTTTTATTTTAAAATTTATTTAAACTATATCGTCAGTATCTGGCGTATAAAAATGTTTAAAATTACATACATATATTTTTTTATTTACATTACTTGTAAATATGACACTGTGATAATAATATATTGGATGAGATGGCATCTCAGAATATTTCCTCCGTCAGTCAGTTTTGTTACACAGACACTATCGAATACATCAAAACTAACAATTAACACACAAAATAATGCTGTATATACTTCTTACTTACCCAGAAAGTAATTAACAAAAAAACAACAAAGAAATAAGAACCACCTGATGACCAAGCAGGCTCCAATCGGCAGCAAACTGAAATCCTAAAATTGACCAATGACAGTTAGCCGCAAAAATGCTACAACTGCGCCATCTGCTTCACCTTTCGTATTATAAGACAAGAACAACGCATACTGGAGATGTATGTGATAGACAGAGATAGAGCACATCTGACAAAAGCGAATAAATTTTCAATATGAGTTGGACGTCTCGTGGTTGTCTCTGGCGTAAGGTAAAAAATCGACAGTAGTCGAAATTGCAACTGTCAACGCTGATTATTTTGAACTTGAATAATAAAATGTTGATCTCTTTAATAATAAATAAATGTAGTCGCATATAAAATATACTACAAAACTCGAGCTGTAAAGCAATTACGCACTTTTGGAATTATTTGCATTCGCTGTTGCGCAGCTCGTGCGCAGATTTTTCACGCGTGCGTAATATGCTATTTACAGCTCCCGTTATGTAATATACTGATACTCAATATTGATATTCAAGAATGTTTTGTTAAATCATTAATAATTTCATTCTGAATAATAATAACACGAAAAATAGACAAAAACTATAAAAGTTTTAATCATTTGATCATATTCCCTCGTGAGAGAGTTGCCGGCCGCTACTCTCTGTCTAGGTAACAGTAGTGGACTACGACTCCCACTCTTATATGACAGCCTGTATCTTTTAGGATGCTTTGCTTTTACCAATAGGTGTCGGCAAATGTCAACATATACCAAAATGGTTTGGTGAAAGCCGAAATGAAAGTGTTTACAAGCATTTTTCGAGTGTTACCACCTCAAAGTAAATGTTACAATTTACTAGTAAAGCCTAGGATATACTTCGGGCTTTTACAGTAACATACACAGAGAAAAAATAATTGTATTTGTTAACACAATTGTTAAATTTTTAATCTACAAATTGTTTCTAAAATGAAGACACATGCAATAAATAGAAAATGATTATTTGATTGTAAAATATTACACATTTTTAAGAAAATCGTTATTATAAATAATAGTAAATGCGTTGCAATAAATTGTGTAAATTAATTTTATAATAGATAAAAATTAAACATGATATATAAATTGTTGATTTAAATGATATTTCATATAGATTTTTTATTTAGTAAAAATTGACATATATGTAGTTCTATTGAACAAAGTGTAAATGTAAACTTTTTAAGGTAGAGGTGGATATACATCTGATTTTTTTTTTAATTTTCAACAATTGTGTTAATAATTCCTCCACCTCCATTTTACACAATATTGTGTAAAATCTCGCTTTGTCATTTCTCATTGTGTATACATACTGCCTTGCCAGCACTATCCATGCGTTTATTGAGTTTGGTGTAGTTCTTTTTCGTGATAGGTATTATATGAAAAAGAAACAGATTATTATCGAGTAAGTAGTGTATTTAATTACTACTGACGTTCCTCAAACAGCTTGTTTGCTTTTTCAAAATGAATAACATTATAACGTTAGGGATCAGCTCGCATTGGTAATTATTAGAGATGTACCGACTACCGATTATTAGTCGGTTAAGCCGACTATTCGGCCAACTTTCCTAGTCGGCGATTAGTCGCCGACTGTTTAAGAATAAACCGATTAATCGACTTAAAAATCGACTAGTCGGCTTATTTCATAAACAAGAAAGTCACAAGAAATATTGAGCTTATAAGTTCCTCATTAAAAAGCCTGCAAAATAAAAGTTCCTTTAAAAACGAAAAAATTTTTTTTAATCTACTACTTTTATTTTTTGTTTTAAATTATGATGAGAGAGAGCATGCGAGGTATTATACCAATATTTTTACAATAAGTAAAAAATATTGTAAACAACATTCATTTTTGTGTTTGAAGTTTGAAACAATCATAAATTAATCATTACACATTTGTTTTTTAATTTACGCAAAATAAACATGTGACGACTAATCGAGCGTAACCGCCGAAATAGTACGACGTGCCCTCAAGACCGAATTTAGTCGTCAGAAGGGAGGCGACTAAATCGGCCGACTAGTCGGGATGTCGGGTTCAGTGAATAACCGAACGGTGGTCGGCCAATACCGTAGTCGGTACATCACTAGTAATAATAATAACAATAATACCTTTAAAATTCATATTAATAATAATAATATTTATTCAACTCACTACATATAATTTAATAATAAAGAACAAATAACACAGTGACAATGTAAGTTGAATCACAGGGTTGATTTCAGATCGACTGAAAGTAATCCCTTTAAAGCGAAAGTTAATATTATGAACGTCCTTCCGATAAGTTACTTTATTGTATAGATGCGGTGGTGTGTTAGTCTGAATCATCTTAGCAGAAAGAAGCATGCAGAATGTAACAGCCTTCTCGCTTTCCTATTCAACCAATTCAATGTTGAATAGGAATAGTTCTTTTAATTTATATGAGACATAATTTCTTCGTAAATCGAATATTAGCCTAGTGCGTGAATTTTTGACTTTCTGAATCCTCATCGAAACGTAATTTAAGCATGGACCGTGGACTACAAATGAGAAATTAAAGTGCGAAAGTACTAGAGCTATATTTCATTCATTTGTTTAAAAATTCCCGATTAGAATATACTTGTTATTTGATTTGACAAGTTGTATTATTACTGATATATTTTTTTAACATTATCTTCACAAAAAAAACTTTAAAAATTAGTAAGCTAATGTTATGTTATCACAAGCAAACAAGCGAAACGTAATTAAATATACTATTTACTCGATAATAATCAGCTTATTTTTCATGTTATGCGTTTATTGTGAGAAAATGAAGGACAAGCTGATTAAAATGTGTGGGGAAGTGAAATAGAGATATTACATCGTTGATACCTACTGAGCGGAATCGAATATTATTTTCTTCAAGAGAGATGGCAAAAGTTTATGGCGTGTATTACCACAGATAATAGAACTAGACAGATGGCTCATCAAATGCTTTAAATTTGACGCCCCAATTTGGAGACAAACTCGGTGTTAGTTTGGAGACAGCGCACCAAATATGTGGTGGCGCTACTATTACAATAGCAGAGCGAAAAACCGAAACCTGTAAATATAAGTAATATTTAAACAAATTCTATAACTAAGAGGCGCGATGCAATGTTTAAACGGAGAATTAATAGCATATTATAATCGTACGTCACGTTATCGTGTCTTGGCCCAATTTTAAAAGTATTTCTCTGTTACTTCAAAGAGACATCTAGCGATAGGTGAGCCAACTGAGATTTGGAATTAGCAAATGGTTTGTGACAAATGTTCGATTTTCGAATTTGTGCATACAAGTGACATCTATCGTGCATTTAACAAACTATTTTTAGAGCGTCTCTTCGTTCCTATCTCGTTGGCTATCTGGAGAGATCTATTATCTGTGGTATTACACGCAATAAACCAATTCCAACTGCAAGCGCTTCAGTAGATAGGTGTACGGATACGGACTAGACCACAGTAGGTAACAGTCAGTAGAGGCAGTTTGTGTCGGCATCTTTGAAGTTTTGTATGCCAGGTTTAATACAAATATGGCGTTGTTCTGGTGGTGATTTGTTTAAATGAAACTAGGTGGCGCTGAGAAAATACGTTCTAATGCCTACCATTTAAAAAATCGTATCGATAATAAACGAATATTAGCAGTTCTCATTGATACAAATGAAGAAAATCAAAAATTTTACATATACATTTTATGCTTGTGTCTGTAATCCAGATGGACCTGGTTGACTTCTAACGGTGAAATGTTGAAGATTATAAAAAATTACATTTGGTCAGTTGGAGGTCACATGAAGTTATAAATCAAGGTCAAGGATAAATCGACTCTAGAGCCTCCTCCGACCTTGACCTGGAATTTTTTCTGTTGTTTCTCCTCATCGGGGAGGTTCCAATATCAGCCTATCCCATTTACTTTAATCGACAATGAATAAAATTCCATTCACTATTTGTTAGTGAATTCCAATTTTTAAATCCATTTTTAAAGGATTTGCTAATTGAATGCACCACAGAAAATGTGATAATAGAGATTGACCTAGAGCTGCTCAAAGATTGTGGGCATTTCAATTAAATATATACTAATCTATTTATCACTGCCTAATGAAAAATCACAAAAATATTTTAATCTAATGTATGTCACAAAAATATTTTAATCTAATCTATAAATCACAAAATATTTTAATCTAATGTATAATAAATTTAAAAAATAATGAATCATTTGAATTTCATAAATAAGAGGCAAATTTCACAATTTAAATATTAATTCTTTCTATAGAGGATAATAGGTTAATGCTACAATCAAAAGGAACAACTTCTTTCATGCATATATTTTAATAAAGACATAATTGAGGTGTTAAAAAATATTAAAACCTTTCATACCTTCACGTATTTTGAGGAAATATGGTTTCACTATTCTGGTGTAGAGGATTATTGATCCATTGTATTCGATGGGAATCATAAGCCATATCATAAATACACACTGATAACAAAAACAAAAATGATTAATTAATAAAAATGTAAATTTATATTCTGCTAACCTTCGACAACCAATATAGGGGGAACCATCCGACAATAAAATCAGCAAAGAACTCTACGATAGAGAATACAGCAAAAACAACCCAGTATGTCAGCCACTTTGTATCATCATCCTTGCTATGAGATTCGATGGCAATAATTGAGGCATATGCTGGATATATAAAGCCAATGAAATTGCAAACAAGTTGTGCAGCAAGTCCAAACATCAGCCACAAGGCAAGTCCGGCAATTCCAACTAAATGAACAAACTTATGAAGTCATTTTTTGGTAAAACTGCATTTTAGGTTCCTATGCATACTCTGAACCGCCAGCTGTGTGGAATTTAATAGTGATTAAATATAAGATTAGATTTATTAATTTGTGGTTTATTTATTCCTTTCTGAGATAAAGTTTATTGGTGCCATTTTATAATTTTTTTCACAACATAAAAATGGCTCGGGAAGATAGCTGTTACAACTGTACACGAAAATACTATTTTAAATGATGAACAATTAAGACAAGGCAGATGAAATCTGTAAAATTGGTATTCATAATCACTTACATACATATGTATGTATATGTACATATATTGGTATCATTAGCACAGAGAATATCGATAGTTCTGAGCATGCAAGCAGCAGCACTGAAATTTACGAACCTAAAGTGCAGTTTTACCCAGTTCTTTTTTGTCGGTAATTAATTACGTACCTACAAAGAGATACAAACGGTTGACACCTGTTTTGGCTTCAACCACATTCAAAGCCTGGGTCCACGGTTTTGTAGGATCATACAACAGTTGATTTAGCTTCTCTCGAACTTCGTTGACTCTCCCTGCCATTTTCGTTACGTTCTATTCTGTAACTTTCAGGATATAAAAACAGCGAAATTCAAGGATGATTCAATGAAGGTTAGAATTAGTGTTACCAACATCAGCCAACTAAGTGCTGTCATAACCACGATCAGGGTTGCCAATGTGGGCGATTTATCGCCGTTTGGGCGATTTTTAAGTAAAACTTGGCGACCAAAAATTTTCTTTTGTCCATTTAAAATACGTTAGTGGGCGATTCTTACTTTTGAATTTGGCGACTAAAAGTTTTTGTCTTCCATATAAAATATACACATTGGGCGATTTTATTCTGAAATATTGGCGACAATACGTTTGACAAAGTTGGCAACTCTGACCACGATATAGGAACCATGCACATGCGAGGATAGCGCTACCAATGGCCATATTGCGCATTAGTGTAATGAAAATATGAGTTGTTTCAAATGATTAGTCTACATTTTAACTTGAACGCTGTAATTAATTTCAATGTTAGGAAGATCAAATATTTTGTACTACACTCGTAAATTATTGTCATAAGAGTGATATTGTCACGTAATGGAAACAACGTAGTTATATTAAGAAGGGGTCACTACCCCGTTACGTTTCACTTATTTGAGTACTCGCTTGCGGGGCAGGGTATTCGCGAACGGAATATAATTTAATAATTTAATTTAATTTAAATTCTACATTACCTCGCCTCTTGTACTTCACTCGACCTAACGTTGCCTTCAAGGGACCCGATTTTGAAATCACCAAATAAAACTCACATAACACATTAATTGATTTTATTAACAAGATACTGGCCACTGCCTGTTGACCGTCTTTTTAACTATTTTTTTCCTCGGTTTTTTTCAACCAATTAACTACCCTTTCTATTTTTTAAAGTTCCCTCTCTATTTCCACCCGTGCCGGATGCTTAGAGTATTTAATATAACTAGAGTAGGAATGCAACGATCCCCACCACCAAAATTTTGGCCACAAAAATGCGACATATTGAATAGGCACGTTTTGGAGGGAATTTTAAGTGAATACTTGAACATTGAAGGAAACATTATTTTATATGATCAATATATCAAATAATATTTATTCAATTGTCGAGAAATACATTTAGATTACTAACTAAATATGATTCAAAAAAATGTTGAGCTCAGGAGGTTAATTCTTTTCTTTTTCACTGCCATCCGATATAAATTTTTTAAAATCGTAGGTATGCTGTAATAAATATTAATAATATAACAAAATATGAAATACATTATAGTATAATAACTATTGATTATTAAATAAAATCATTTTATTGAATTTTTGTCTAATAGATGAACCTTTTATAGAAATGTTAAAACATTTGTTTATATGGTGTAGTCTAATTCTATGGTATGTTTGAGAAATTTCCTTTATTAATTGTAAAATGTGATTTTCTTCAAGAGAATGGTCTAATAAATGTTGATGAAGATCTATAAAAACTGTTGAGTAGATATCACAAAAAATAATATGTGTAATTTTTGTTAAACGTAAAAGATTTATTTACATTTTTTAATATTTTTGGCACACCTTTTACAAATATTTATTACGTCTACAGATGGATAAATTAAATTCCCACGGTTCTTTGTATTAATAAGACTAGGATTCGTATTTTTTCCAGATGTAAGAGAATTTGCACATTTTTTACATATAATTCTGCCCATTAATTTTTTTTACTACAAATCCAGCAATATATTCCACAACATTATTCACGTAATTTGAAATATTTGCTAAATGTGGATAACCCATTTTTAATTCTGCGTTTGGAAACACTTTATATCGCTCGATAATATCTTGTGATCTTATTAAGTCTATAGATTTTTTGGATATTGTACTGTTAACATTAAGTGTATCTTGTCCAGACTTAAAGAATTGGATCTTGTATGAATTAATTCCATATGAATTAACAGCCTTTTGTACGCGGCAATGAATTGGATTGCTGTTGAATTATTATTGAATCCACTTCTACTTCGAATAGATGAAAAAAATAGTTCTAAATGATCCTGACTCATCTTGTAATTTAATAGATATCTGTAAGCAATTATATATGATTAATAAAGTAAAAGCAATTAATAATAATTTTACTTTAGCATTGGGTTCGCATCTTTTATGTAATTGTCTTATATTCCAATTACACTGTTAATTAACATTAAAAAATAAATAATAATAACGGGGTTTTTCTTCGAGAATGGATTGCATAAGTACCATCCTTTAGTTTCAAGCAACGAATGTGTTTTGCACATAATATGTGCGCCACTAGGAAGCCTGTAATTAAATAAAAATCGCAAATCTTGAATATTATGAACAGTTACAGTAACTTACACATGAAAACTCAATTCTTTATTTCAGTTTTTAATTGCGCATCTATTAACCATTGTTTCCCGTGATATTAAAACAAACGTGAACCACTGAACGAAAACAAAATGTGGGCTTTACCGCCCTAACTGCGCCTAACCAATATGGCCGACTATTGCTATACTCCCACCAATAGTACATTATGTCTCTAGTTATATTGAATACTCTAAGGCCGGATGCCACAAGTGCGTTTTCAAAGGTTCGCGCCAAAAGTGCGATACCCCAAAATTGTCGGTGTCACAATAATAAAATGAGCGTGCATTTTGTGGTTTTGATGGAAAAGTACAAACTGTTATGTAGCATTCTCAAGTAAATTCAATCAATTAGTTTTCATTTGTCAACATGGAATTCTCTTGATTAAAACGTTAATTTTGCATGAGTTCCACTGACCAAAAAGGAATTTGATCTGCAAGCGAAGCAAAGGGCGGTCATTCATGTTAGACTGCTTCCGCGGTGGTTAAGCCGATGACCATACTTGTGAAATGTTAACTAAACAATTTTGTCAATTAAACCTAAAAATACGCGCGTTAACTTTTGTGTAACTCCAAAAGTAAAAATGAATTTAGATAATTTTTCAAACGTGACATTAGTCCTTTCTCCTAAGATTGCGTCACCTAAAGCAAAACATCTATGTACCATCCAGCACGGCGTAGTTACATCTAGATGAAGCTAAAAGAATTAAAAAATGAACCAAAATACATGTCTCCTCTACCCAATCAACTTTTAAATCTCTGAATGAAAAATAAGAAATTCCCTAAAAATCTATTATTTTGTCACAAACCTCAAACACAGATCGTCTAATGAAATGCAAGTTCTGTTATCCCCATTTCCAATTTCTGCCAGGATTTGTGAGTGTACTGCCGTTGGTCTCCGAGTGGTCGGCTTCTCATTTCCTCTATGTTTTCATAGACTACATTGTTACTGTCAGACGCCGGGCACCCCTATGTGGATGCTTGGTAAAATCCATAAGACATCTCGTGGGAAACATCGCATTTTCTTTTTTCTTGACTCTTTTTATCATAAAAATTCATTAAGACAGTTAATATGAACTAATGTTCTACTCTTGGTATATAGACGAGGAATTTGAGAAATTTATGGCGGTTTCTCTCTGATTGCTAGCCAAGATCGGGTTTCGTTTATCGTAAACATCGTGGATGTTGTCTTAATAAGCACAGATTTCAGAAAACGACATCACATGTTTGCTCAACCACATTCTCTACCAATGGCGGGTACTCAACAACTTCCTCAACTTGAGGTACACGGCTTCTAGCGCTTAACATTTAATTGTATTGTAACTTCCTTGTTATTTTTCCTGTCTGTTGTCTCGGCTTCTTAATGGACAGGTGCGGGTCTGCTCGTCGGAGTCCAGGTTCATAAAGAAAAAGCAGACATGCACGACAGAAACTTTATTCACAGTCGTTTAAGTTAAAATGATAATATACGACTTATAACTAAACGGCGGATTTACACGCGGTGAAACGATTCATGTGCTTCAGGTCGTTACGGATACTTGTTAAGGTTCTCGGTCTCTGGTAGGAAACGCGGACACGGAAACGGCGTGAACAAGACATCTGTTCGGTGGTAAGCAGCACAAGATGCTTGTGCGGGGATGGCGTGAACAAGACCCGTGTTCAAAGCCGGGTAGCACAAGACGCTTGTGCGGGGATGGCGAGAACAAGACGCTTGTTCTAAGGTAGCTAGCACAAGATGCTTGTGCGGGACGACGTGAACAAGACATTTGTTCCAAGGTAGATAGCACAAGACGCTTGTGCGGGGACAGCGTGAACAAGGCGCTTGTTCTAAGGTAGGTATCACAAGATGCTTGTGCGGAGACGGATACGATCAGCGCGACGCGAGTATTTTCACTCATTGAGCCCGGCGCGGAGTGGTTATGGCACTATTAAAACTTACTTCACCCTAAGCACTCGTAGTTCTGGCGCGTTACCTGACACCGAGCTGACTGGCGTTCCAAGTGAGCGCAGTCCATTATATACGGTCAGATTAAAGGGAAGGGAAACTCCACCAATGAAATCCCTCTCCTAAACTTAATAAGTTTATCAAAACAAATCCTATATAACTTAAAATTAAAACAGGAATTTTATAATATTTACACTATTTACAAATAATATACAAACAAATTATTTTGTTACACCCCCCCCCTTGTTACACATCTCTTGGCAGGAGCGTAGCTGGCCCTCGCTGTTGAACCGGAGATGCCACCTTTCGTCGTCGAACCGGATTTTATATTTTCGATAACGTATCACAGCCTTTTCTAGGACCTTCACAAAGCGGCCGAAAAATAATTGATACAACCTGGTTGGTTCCCGGGTATACAAACAAATTACTTTGTTACCCCCCCCCCCTCCCTTGTTACTCATGTGTCGGCAGGAGCGTAGCTGGCCCTTGCTGTTGAACCGGAGATGCCACCTTTCGTCGTCGAACCGGATTTTATATTCTCGATAACGTATCACAGCCTTTTCTAGGACCTTCCCAAAGCGGCCGAAAGATAATTGGTACAACCTGGTTGGTTCCCGGGAGTCCTTTTGGGTGTAGTTAACGGGAGCCAGCTGGGCAAGAATTTAAGGCGCTAGTATCTCACCTTCTGCTGGAATGTTTAAAACCCTTTGCTTGGCGGGAGGGGGGGGGTGCTGGATACCAGCACTTTTGGTCGGAGACTTTGGGTATTCGTCCCCCGAACGGCAGAGAGCCTCTTCCTAGATCGGTTACCCAGTCTTCTTCCATTCATATATGTGTCAGGAAAAAAGATTGGGAATACAGATGAATTAAGTCGGGCACCATTAGCAATACCTGATTTTGCTGAGCAGAAGCTAAGAGATGTATTGATGTTAGAAAGTTTATCGGAACCCCTATTAAGTGCTCAAGACATTGCAAAAATGACATTAAAAGATCCAGTGTTGTCGCGATTGTTTTATTCTGTGATGCACGGTTGGTCAAAAAAAATGGACTGTGATAAATTCAAACCATATAAAAATATGCAAAAGCAGTTGTTAGCCTATTGTAACTGCTTACTCTATGGAAGTCGAGTTGTTATTCTAGAACGAGGAAGGAATAGAGTATTACAAGTGCTACGTTCATCTCACCCAGGTATTGTAAAGATGAAATTGTTAGCCAGAAGTTATGTATGGTGACCGGGTATTAAAAAAGTATTAAAGTATTGAAGAGTATGTGAGTTTATGTGAAACAAGGCAGAAAACAGTTCATGCACCACTTCATGCTCCATTGCACTCTTGGGAAATTACCAAAGATTCATGCCTACGTGTGCATATTTTTTTACTGGCCCAATGGAAGGACAAATCTTCCTTCTTTCTTTCTTTTTTTTTATTTTTATAGAAACTTTCCACAAACAAAAAAGTTATGAAGGTTTTTAAAAATCATAGTTTTGGAAAACGGCCTAAAGCTCCTAAGCGGTATAAGATATCGAAACACGGTCTTCACCATTTGTCTTAAAAATCAAGCTCCAGGGATCGAGGTCAGTTTTTGTCTAACTCTTCTAGAAATAGGAATTTCCTATTAAAAGTGTCGAATCTGGTCCAGCCTGTACAGTTCTGTTCAAATAAATCTGGGACAACTCATGTAGTATAACTCTCAATTTCACATGTGCACATAAATCAGGGACAAATTTTTTGTTGTGTTATAAGTAATTATGGCTTTTAACCTTTTTAACTAGATATTAATAAATATTTTGATGATAACGGAAAACAAACACTTATTACGATGATGATGATGATTAACAAAACAAACTAAAACAAAAAAGATTAATATTTTGTTTGTCCATCATTTTTTTGAATGACTTCCTCGAGTCTTCTCGACATGGAGTTAATTAGGGATCGCCCTAGATCTTCCTTCTTTGTTAGTTGCTATTAAAAAAAATACCATGCTTCTTCAATATGCTGCCAAAATACATCAGCAGTTTGCAGTTGAACATTTCGTTTTTCAAGAATTTTAACCATTAAACATTAATTCTTAATTAATTAAACACTTTTAATTCACTCCTGAAGAAGCTATCAAGCGATAGTGAAACGTCGAGCATTTGTGCCATTTTCCAGTGTCTGTTTGAGATAATTTATCAAACAATTTCACCGGGCAAGAAGCTATCTTAATTATTAAACATTAACATTAAACCTGCCACCAATCCGCCAGCGTATTCCTAAACCTTGTGAACTTATCCAAGCCCAAACATTAACTCCAAACCTTCCAGATATTCTTCCTAGTTTAATAATAACAAGCTCCTCGTGGTTAGTAGACCCTGATTTTACCATTATATGTCAACTGAAAAGTTTTCTCGTCGCATAAACAATGCGGTTCCAATAGTTTAAATCGTTGTTAATATGATTTAAGGCAAACAACAGTCGTGATCGTTTCTGTTCATTGGTTAAATATGGCTTTCTTGCAGCGACACAGCACTTTAAATCAGATTTTAATATTCTTCTACATGCAGAAACTCTGGAGGCCTGAAAATTTGTATTTATAACAGCTCTTCTTGCAGTTTGAAATGGATGCCCCCTAATGTAATCTAAAAGTAGCGAATCGTCCTCAACAGTTGTCTTTTTGTTCAACAACCCTAATCTTCCTTTTTAAAGACCCCTCGTTTTCCCATCTCTTTTTAATCGCAAATACCGTATTTTTATTCAATTGAAAATTGACCAACCGTTTTCTATTTTTCAAATAATTCGTGCTTTATCAATAGTTGTTAGTTTTCTAGGCATTTTAATACAAAGTTTCTCTACAAAATGTAATTACTTTTAAACTTTGACAAGTAAAAAGTAAATTATTTTTTCTGATACCATGGCTGATACCATCGTTGAATTTTTAACCCACTTTACATTCGAAAAGTAAAATTGTTTTAGATTTATTTGAACAAAACGCGCGCGGATAATATAAGACATTACAGTTCTGACAACGTCGTAAAAATAAAAAGTTCTATAGAATCAAAATTTCCCAAAATCATGTCACGTTTGTTCATAATGTTGATACGCTAGGAAGAATTGTGCCAATTTAGCATAATAATGCTAGGATTGGCAACACTGGACTAGTCCGAAACTGCTCGAAGCATGCGCCGACCAAAGTTTCACATTTAACGCAACTTTTGAAAGCGGTAATTAATTCGACGGGCGAACATATTTGACAGGTTTCGAACTAGTTTTAAACTGTATAGGAACAAAGTTATGGAAATCGCCAATATCTTTGATTCTTTTTCTGACGCTAAGGGAATTTTCGTTTTAGTGTGTTGGCAACACTGAACGCCAAAAACACGGTAGCGACACTGGCGTATAACGCTCACATTTGCCATTTTGTTTGATACCTACTGATTCGCAAATTGCCTGTAGGTACTAAACAGTATGGCGTCCCTTTTTGGCACTGACGTTTAAGTGTCCGGTACTGGGTAATTATTTATACTTTGGCCAAAGTGATTGAAACATGTCTGACATTTGAGAGGCGTAATGTTAGAATCTCTGATGGATTTAATAGCGTTACCAATGGTTTCTAATCAATGGCTATATTTGAGCAGCAAACCGCGAATAAAGTGTTATTAGATGACACCGAGAGCCTGTCATGCGTCATTGAAAACTGGTACAACACCAATGGACACACGGTAGGGTTACTGTAGAGAGTAATTATTCAATTTGAATCATCAATCTTAATGCACAGGAATTCGTAATTAAGGTACAAAGAGGACCATTTTCTGATAAGACTTGGCGCATACGTAAAAGGTACAATGATTTTGTTAAATTGCACTCGCTTTTGCAAATATCTGGGATTCACTTACCTCTTCCGCCAAAGAAAATTATTGGAAACATGGATCCCGAGTTCATTGTAGAAAGGCAACACGCTCTGCAGGTATTAATTTTACATAAATTTACTCATCACTGATGTTAAATAGTTTCTTTTTTAGAAATATTTAAACGTGATACTAATGAATCCTATATTGGTATCTTCTTTGCCAGCAAGATCTTTTATTGATCCTGCAAATTACTGTCAACCTTTTAGTGGTGAGCAGTGAACTGTATTAATCACTAATTTATGAATATGCTAATCTAAATATTTTCAGAACTTGCTCTGCAACATGTTTCATTAGCGCTGCGTGGTGAAGTAGGATGGGAAGTAGTTACTCCTTTAACAGAAATTGGATGGCGGCTGCGTAAACATTATTATCATGTGCGCAATAAAAATTATGTAAAAGAAGAATTATGGGCATGTTGGGTTGATTATGGCCCTGATAAACATTTAAATGATAAGGATATGCATGCAGTATTTAAAAGTCTTTGCCAAATGCAAGTAAGAATTGAGCGCATGATATTTATATGATTATCTTAAGTATTACTCATTTTCCAGCACCCTTATATACACCCCATAGAGCTGGGTCTATGTACAGATGTTGGGGCGCTTATGGTAAGGGCTAGTCATAAAAATGGATCTTTGCGTGATATTCTGAGTGGTGTCAAGCCTAAACAATTGTTTCTTAAAAAATATGGAAATCCTAAGGGGCATAAACCATTAGAAGTGGGGCAGATTGCTCTTTTTGGTAGACAGATTTTAGAGGTATTGAAATTCTTACATGATAAAGGGTTGCCTTATGGTAAGCAAATGCTCAAGATCATGGTTACATATTTCAATATAATCTGTATTAGGTCACTTGCATTCAGGAAATATAATTATAGAAAATGACAGAATTAAATTGTTGGACATTGAGAATGGTGTGCTCGGAGTGCCGAGTTTTTATCGCCCCTATTTCATACAGCATAAAAAAATTTTTACCCTGCAATCAATCGATGTGTATTGCTTTGGACATACAATTTACGAAATGGCTTTTGGAGCACCTTTACATGAGAGTCTCGCCGATAATTTACCAACAAATTGTCATCCTCTATTAAGTAAGTTTCATAAATGAAGTTACATTAAAACGGTCTGAGTATATCATGGAGAATAGAGAAAGAACATAAGCAGGGCAAGGAAAACTTAAGTCGCGGTGAGGCAAGGGAAGGTTTATGGTAGTATATGCAACTATTGTATAATGTAACTGCACATAATATTCTAAAACGATAATACTCTGTGGAGTATACTTGGAGACCAACTCAATCTAAGTAAACTTTGTCCGAGTTCAATTTTAGTTGATAATTGAGTTATATTTCTTATTAGTTGCATCTATCTTGTAATAAAAAAAAACTTCCACTTGACTCAAGTATTTTGATTATTAACCAAGACTCTGATTCAATGAAAATGCACTCATTTTCTATTGACAACATAACTACAGTTATAGTGAGATCTAGATATACTCTCATTCTATCAATCTATTTTCTGTTTAGAAAGTATCAGGAAAAAAGAAAATAACACTGCGACTTTCAGTTTTAGAAATTTATGAACCAAACAAGTATAGTAGAGGAAAGCAATTCTAGTTATTTGTTTATGTAATTTCTGCATCCTGAGTAGACTTGGTGTTTCATGCATGTAAAATTGATGCTATTATTAATTTCTTACATTTTTTTTTGTCGAAATAACTACAAATTCTTTTTCTTTAATTATGAACTCAGTTGAAAATATATTCCATTAGTTTTCTCTTTTCTTAAATTTGACAAATTACTAAAATTTTTCTGTTTAATAAGCAATATGTTAACAGAAATTTCAAAATTCCGGATACTTTCTAGACGGTCTATACTTTAAGTAAATGAAATTGTATAAAAACATCTCTGGATTACAGAATCTGTCTTAGAATCTATATTATCATCTGAAGCATGTAAGGGTGGTCTTCCAACAATTGAAGGATTACTCAGCCACCCATTTTTTTCATCAATCGTCCTAACGTTGCAACCAACAGATAAGGCGTACTTGAAAATTCCAAACTTGACGAAAGAACAACTGAAAATCGTAAAAACACAATTGGAAGATCGCCTTCGAGAAGAGCAGAAAATGGTGCGCAGTCAGAAGCGGCTCGTCCGGGTGCAGGAAATGATGAGCTCTGAAGAGGAAAAAAAAAAGCAAAGATCCAAATTGGTAACTTATATTCAAATTACATTACATTACAAATTCAATTGAATTCAATTCATTTACAAATTCAATTTCATTCAATGCTGCAGAAACAAGAACAGAAATTAGCTAAGGAGAAAATAAGACAGAAAACGATTGAGGATAAAGAAGAAAAGGAAAGGCAGAATGGTGACAGATCAGATAGTGTGAACAGTACGAGTACAGCGACTTCTGTGGGCACAGCAACCCCACCCTCTGGATCAGGTAAGTAAAAGGATTTTATTTAGTACGCCTCTATTCAGTGAAATATAAGAGTATGGATACACTTGTCACTGTTACATTGTAACTGATTAGATAAATGCCTGTCGAATTAAACCAAAGCGTCATTTTATCAAAGAACAAATAGTCATTTAATAATTTTAAGGGCTGATACTTTAGTCACTAGTTAACTTTAATCTTTGGTTTATCTCCTTAGAAACAATTGTCTTTACAATTGTAGTGATGGGAATAAACCAAAGGTTAAAGTTAATCAGTGACTAAAGCATCAGCCCTAAGACTATTGATGCTATTCAGAAGGCAAATTTTTGCAACTTTAACTCTTTAAGGGCCAATCTTTCCATCTTCCTGTTAAAGTAATCTGGCGAATAACTTGATTTTTATGAATGGTTTCCATGGTAGTTTTCCGTCAGTTAGTTTATCAAGGTCAGGTTTTTGAAACATTTCATAAAGTTAACAACTTAGATTAAAATAAATATTCCTACAGTTCTAACATGAGTACCCAAAGCAACGTTTACTTTTATTGGATGGTTAACTTTATGTAACATTCCAGAAACTGGATCCAAGTGATGGAAAAACCAGCCCTAATACTTTAAGATTTAAAAGAATTAAAATGAAAATGAGATGCTGGACGATAATTTTAACTTTAAACTTCTTAAGAGGACTGAAAACATGCCTCTCTTATAATTGAAATAAGTGACGTTTAGTTCAGTGAGGTTCAATAGTTGAACGGCAAGGATAACATCATCTACACTCGTCTTGTTCATGCACATTCATCGTCTAACATAGTGGCAACACCGCAAAACTGACACGTGGTAATATTAAACGTCTATTCTCAGGTACAGAGAGATCCAGAATGACTGAACGTGCCACTTCATTGAATTTTTTCTTGTGCCGCATAACCTGTATACTGATCTTGTGGCGCGCTAACGGGAAACAAAATCAACTGTATAACTATGTTTTAATGAATCGAGAAAAGTGAAAACTGAAAATGTAGGTAGATGAAAATTAGTTACAACAGATTTTTAAATGTCATTTTTTATTAATTGTTTAAGAAAGATTTTGCGAGGATAAATAACAATTAACAAAAATTATAACTTACAATTCATGCTCAAAATGTCCCCCATTATTCTTAATGCACTTTTGAATTCTTCGTTTCATATTTTCAAAAACGTTGTTCTTCTATGTTAAGTATTTGATTTACGATGGCTTCCTGTAGATCTGCTAGTGTATGTAAACGATTTTTATAAATTGAGTTTTTTAAATATCGAAACAGGTCATAGTCCAGCGGAGTAAGGTCTGGAGATCTTGCAGGAAACTTTCCCGCACTTGTGACACGATCATCAAAAAATTTTTGTATTAAAGCTATTGTTGTACGTGCTGCGTGTGCAGTTGCACTATCTTGTTGGAAGTACCCATGTTGTATTTCGTCATCATGCAGTTGTTAAAAAAAATTGTAGCATTTGATTTCGATATCTTTCACCAGTAACAGTTTCATTGAAAAGGACAAGTCCTTATACATATTCTTCTATGTGACATAGCTACCCAAACTCCAATTTTAACAGGATGCAAAGTTGTTTCATGTCTAAGATGAGGATTTTCTGCCGACCATGTTAGATAATTCTGCGAGTTAACATATCCCATTTAAAGGGAATCATGCCTCATCAGAAAAAAAAAAAAAAACGTAAAATCCAACATGTTGTCATCATTTGTGTTCTCATTAAACCAGTGACAATATTGAGTCCTCTGATTATAATCTTGTGGCAACAGTTCTTGGACGGTAGAAACTTTGTAAGCATGTAAATGCAACTTTTTTGCAGCTCTATTGCACGTTCCATAAGATAATTTTAGAAGTGAATAATGTGTAGTGAATCGTATAATTTGCATAAATGCAATTTGGTTTCATATATAGGGTGTGGCATTTGAATAAAAAAAATCTGGTACTGAAATTAAAAAAGTTGTAACCAGTACAACTGTTTTAATTCGCTCTGTAAAGTTAAAAAAAGAAACACTTTTTTTTTTGTATCTTTAGTAGTTATCGAGATATTGTTCTTTTGTTCTGCACTTCCTACACTTTTAAACTCCTTTACTCTATTTTTCTTATTCCTATTTACATTATATTATATAGTGACCGTCAAAAAATCGGCATCAAGTAGGAAAATTTTTAATTTAATTTAATATTTTTGTATAATTTTTGTGTTTTTGATGCCAGGTGCTTTTCAGGAGAACTATTTTTCAATGATAACTAAAATGTATTTGAATGGCTTCTAAAAACTCTAATATGCCTTTGTTAATGAATTTACTTTCACAAAAGTCCTGTAAAAGTTCCTTTACAGTTGCCTAAATGAGGACATTGATGTAAATATTCTGCCTATTTAGTTGTCTTGAATGTGTAAGTTAAATAAAGAACGGCGCACACTAGTTCGCTCCCGTGATCAAGTAATCAAACAACCCTGTTAATCGTGGGCTAGTTCGCTCCAGTGGTGGTATGTTAGTTCGCTCCCGTGAATTAAGAGGATTAAAGTAATTCAAGAAATATGAATGCAAAAAGTCAAAAAAGAATGCAAAAAAAAAAACGTTGTATGCACTATCAGCGTTTCACATTCCCAGAAAGTAGTTTATGAAAATTATTTTTATAATTGTTAACAACCAAGATTGGTTTGCCTTTTTCATTTAACATTTCAGATACTTCTTGCGAATTCATATCGAACACAAATAGACACAAGTAACAAAAGTAATAAATATGAGGTTGAACACAATAATGAACACAATTTATACTCTACAACCACCCCACCGTGCTTATTGAATTCAGAGTAAAAGTATCGGGAGCGAACTTACCCAGTACCCTTTTAAAACAAGGGATTCAAATGTGACCGCCTTAGCGAATTAGTACGCACCCTACAAAAATCCTGTAAAGTTCTTTTATAGTTGCTCAAATGAGATGTCTCTTTATGGAGACATCTCATAAAAGAACTTTTACAGGATTTTTGTAAAAGTAATTCATTAAAAGGGGCGTATTATAGTTTTAGAAGCCATTTCGATTATCATTGAAAGCAGCCCAAGAAAATTTGAATTTGAAATTAAGCTTTGGTACGTAAAATTTTGAGAAAATTTTTGCTGAAGTTAAAAAAAAGTTATTTTCTGGCATCGAGATTGTTCACTAAGCTAAAACTACCACACGATAAAAAAATGTCCTTGATATCTTGATTAATTTTAGAAATACTTATAGCAATTTTAGGATTTTAACAATTTCGAAAAACGTAATTTTCTAGCTAAGAAAAAATCACTTGGTATATCTGAGAGGAGCTAAACAGGTTTTCAGACAAGCACAAGTTAGTCCCATAGTTTTTTTTTCTCATTTGTTGCAGAGTTTTTGGTGATCACTGTATACATCTCACATTCTCGGGAGAGGTTAGTGCAAAAAGTGTAGAAAACTGCAAAATAAACGAACATACCTTTTTTTCTCTTTGAGTCCAGGAAAAAATGATATATTCTTCTCTCTTTCTAACAATGTCATTTTGACATGTGTCTTAACTCTATTTAAAAACGTTAACGTTGAGCAAAAAAAAAATAATATTACTAAGGTTCAACAGGTCCTTCTCCACCACCACCTCCACCGCTTCCAGGTGGGCCACCTCCTCCAAGCCTGATGTTAAATGGAGCGAATGCATCTCTTCAAATCGAACCTAACAAGGACCGATCTGCTCTCTTAGGTGCCATTTGCAGTTTTAATAAGAGCACTCTGCGTAAAACCAAAGCTAATTAGGTAAATCTTTCCTGTAAAAACTACCTGTTTGTATTTATGACACAGAAGTTTACGAGCATTTGTAACACATTTTTATTTTACTCAACCAGATTTTTTTAAATTAATTTTTATCGAAAGTAAATGTGATATTATGTTATTTATAAATTGCTTTTAAAATATTTTAATGGAATGGATTAATAGTAAATCAAATAAGTGTGGAAAACAATTACATGTAAATTAGTTTTAATATAATTAGTCAGAATTAGTATGCTAGTGTGTTAACAAATTTAAGGGGCCTAATTCCAAAGTGTACAATCTCCAGTATCACTATTAATTTCTCAGGAAACATAAAACATGTATAATTTAAATAACTAACATTTTTTCTTATTTTTTTAAAATTTTAATATATTTGTGTTGTTAAGAGATAATATGTCATTTTTTTTACTTAAAAAAGAAGAAGGCATTACAAAAAAGGAATGTAGCTGCATGTGAAAGTATAAATGAAGATTGTTCACGTTGGAACGAGGCCCCTCATATACAGGTGATTCACGGAACCCGTTCATTAGAAATTTAAACACTGCTTTCGTTATTTTTCTCTGAAAATGTCTACTCTCCCACGGGGCCGTCAGTACACTTTTTAATTAAAATATTTTCAAAGTATTTGAACTTCCAGTTGTACTGGAAGTCACTGAACTTCATTATTTTAAACGGAATCATATACTTTTTCTTGTAAATTTGGGATCTACAGGTAATTTTGAATAAAAAATTATAACTCTATACCTAAATGCAACCGTTTTTGAAATATTTTTGATTTTGTAAATTTTTGTGCTTTAGCACTCTTTCCTTTTTAAACTCATATTTTTTATTTCACAAAAATATGGAAGATCTAATCTGTGCCATTTCAAAGTGGAACCTTTAAGTAATCACTTGATGTTTAGAAATGTTCTAAAAGTTTACTCTGTGCTCGGCAGATGGCGATTGTTTAAACGTCATCAAAACTTTATTTTTTTAAATGGAACAACTTGTATATTTTTACTCTTAGCATTATCTGTGTTAACGTCTACGAACAAAAACGCGCTTATTTATACAAAAAAAAAAAAAATAACGCGCTGTTTTACATTGTTAGAATTACGTTTACGGATTACACGTAGCATGGTGGTTAACTTCATTATTTGTCCTGCATTTAATTAAAAATTCAACTTTTTTTAAGTAAAGTAAGATATTACTGAAACGAAAGACCAAGGCTTAAGAAAAATGAAAGTAGAAATGATAATCCCCGTAAAATTCAACGCCATTTGTAGTTATTGTAGTCAATATTTTACGCGTGAAGTCTCTTATGATTAATTTCAAATTAAATATCGTTATTCGTTTTTTATCGATAATATCGATATAAGAATCAAAAGATTGACAAGTATAACGGGCTGAGAAGCTTTTGATTCTTATGTCTTGACAAGTATGGCGTTACTTTCCATACGTTAATATCCATATATCGATATATTTCGCAGCCCTACGTGCAATGTCAAACCGCAACACCTTTAATAAAGTTACTGTGCAAGACACATCACAAATTTTATATTTTGAATTATTGGAGTACAACAGCAAAATATTTAAAAAACGATTGCATTTAGGTATAAGGTTACCTTATCATTTTCTATTCAAAATTAACTGTAGATCCTAAATTTGCAAGAAAAGATAAATAAATAATGAAGTTGCCAACGATTTCCGGTACAACTGGTAGTTCAAGTATGTACTTTGAAAATATTTTTATTAAAAAGTGCACTAACGGCTGTGGGAGAGTACAAATTTTCAGAGAAAAATGCCTAAACTTCTAATGAATGGGTTCCGTGAATCACCTGTATTGTTTATGTAAAACTTTGTGTTTCCCAAGTATTAGTAAGTCAGCATCTCGTTAAGGTTGGATTTATGAATTGCTGCAGGCAACGTGTCTTACAGTGTTCACTCTGACTTTAGAGTCATTTGAATATGCCGCAATTCTATGACTACTGTAATCTATAAATCCAGCTTTAATTTTTTGAAATCTAATTTTGTAGTTTTACGCCAGGTAACATAATTTGTGAAAGTTAATCATTGGATAACAGCAAAAACCGGTAATATGAAGGTTTGTTAAGAGATAATCATTTGTTTGCTAACTTAACTCAATGCTGCTTCGGTAGTTACACATTTATTTGTTAAGGTTTACCCAAGGATGAAATATACCGAAAGTTCAACGGATGTTGTTTGTGCACAATTGGATTTTAAGCGTCGGATAATTGCCACGTATCTTTTTGTTAGTAAAATGTCAGTGTAAATATGTTTCAGATTACGTTTTCAGTAGTAAAATCACAATAGACTGAGAATAAATTGAAAATAATTCGACAGATTTTCGAATGCGCGAGAGCTCGTAGTTTAACGCGTAGTTTAAGTTTGGGTGGAGAATTAATTTCTAATTTATCGAAATTTCGAATGATATTCGAAAGATTATTTTTTTATTGTTTTTGTATATTAATTTCATCCGCTGAAGTGAACTAAAATGTTTGTGATTCATTTTGAAACGATTGGAAAATGAAAACATTAAAAAATAATCAGAATTATTTTTTATAAATTTTTCTGATGGTTTAATTAGTTTGTAATAAGTTACTAGTAATAAGTCTAGTTCACCTTCTCATATTTTTGAAAGCACTTTGAAATTCTTGTGGCATTTATTTTTCAAATAATAATATTTTGTGTGTGTGAATGGTATGACGTTTTTATCCTAGGGCTGTGTTAATTTTTAGAATTTTTGTATATTCCCTTCCCCGAAATCTTTTAATAGGCCACTCAACTTGCGATACCCTGTATATCTTTCTGTTATTATATGATAAAAACTTGTTTATTTTTAACATGAACAATAGCTCATTAAGATTTGTGTACCGTCGAAATTAAAGTAGCCGACTTATACGGGTACCCGAACTTACACGGGTATTCGAACGTATACCGGTACTCGAACTTATCCGTGACTCGAATTTATGCGGGTACTCGAGCTCATATGATTATCCGAGCACGGGTACCCAGGTAGCTCAAACATACAGGTATGTCATCCTTACAATTTACCCAGTCAAATCTACGCACATAACTTCAAGAGATCTACGGCGCATCTATGAAATTGACTGCGTAAATCGTGAACCTGTAATAAATTTTAAGCTGCAAATTTTTAAGTTGGCTCTATCGGAGTCAACGTAAACTATCAACTTAAGTAAATTTACATTACCTAGTTTTCTGTTGCCGTTAGTTATTAACTAATTATTTGACATTTAACAATCGGTTAGGTTTATGTTACCAAACTTTTACTTAGCAAATGATTAATGCTAACAAATGAATAACTAATTGCTGCTTGGTTATAAAGCTTCATGTTACCGGGAATTACTGACTTTTAAATATTAATTTCCTCCACTTGTTTTTTTATTGTTATAACTAAACTATTGTAAAATTATATAGGAAAAACGCATATTTTTGTTTCTCCTAATTTATTTACTTGTTTTATTTATTATGTTTACAATTTTGTATTTATGCAAACGATTTTTGAAATCAAGCATGTAACTAATATATTTTTTCCCATCACTTTTTTTTTATTAATCCTTTATAACATCAAACACAACACATTGATAATGTGTTACAAATGTGTAGTATACGTGCACCATTCTGTTGCATATAACTTTAACAGCCATAGATAATTAGAAAACAGTGGTCTGTTAAAGGCGTAGCAATTTTTTTTACTTGGATATTTTTGCAACTTGATGTTTCTAATATTAGTACAAATGGGTCCACTAATTTGATGTTCACATTGTAACAGATTTAGATTGAATTATATAGTTAAATATTAGGAAGTGTTTAAAATGTATTCCATGTGCCAATGAGTGTTGCATTTAATAAGGATATGTATGTTTGTTCACAATAACTGATATACATAGTGGAAACTTGTGTGACATGTCAGCTTGCATAATGGTTAAGGCAAGAAAATACATACCCCATGAGCATTTTCAATCTGGAACATAGGATATTAGCATGACCTCCTTTAATAATAATGACATTTTTAATTAAAATCATTAAAAACATTAAATATTAATTTAAATTGAAAAATGTAATTAATTAATTTAATTTCAATCATTGATTTTCTATTGTTCCTAAGATGTAAAAATACTTAAAGTTAAAAGAATTAATTAAAATATTCGATTTAAATTAATATTTGAATTTATTTTTATGTTTTTAATATGATTTTAATCAAATATGTTATTATTAAGGGTATTCATGCTAACTTCTTATGTTCCAGATTGAAAATGCTCTGGATGAATTTAATGCACTACTCAAAAAATAACAGTAAGTACATTCTTGTTTGTTGATGTTTGGCAAGGTTGAACGATTTTAGCATTCACTTCATTAATGTAAATTAATTTTTGTGCAAGGGGTATTTTTTTAACAACTAATAGCTTCATAAATATGTCAAATCTAATAGCGTTTTCGATTAACTGCTCTAGTTAAAATAAGGGATAGAGAAAATTTTAAGGCTAGTCGGACCCTCTTTGCATTTTAGGATCTGCGCCTGGAATGCAATACAAGGTAGTAATAAACAGTGTAAGTAAATAAGTTGTTATTTTAATAAAATAACTAAAACTGGTCAAGAAATTCAAATAGTATAAATTAATCAAAATTGAAGTGACTTTAATATTTCTTATTAGTGTTATTGTTAGAAACAATGTCTAAATAATTTACTTTTCGTTTACATTAATATGAGTTTAGCCCCCTCTACAATCGCATTTTTTTGTTACTGTGAAAAATTTCTTTTCATTTGCTGTTCGTTTAGACATCGAAAATAGAAATAAAAAAATTAAAAAGCGATAGTTCTTTTAAAAAATTTTGTTGCAAATCAGTTTTGATTGCAGTGAATCCCTTGAGCATCCTCTGTACAGCTGTTTCAGCTCTATTTGGGGTTTCGTCAGCAGAAGCGTCACTCGAGACTTCCACTGTAAACCAAACCGATCTGTGTAAGGTAATTTGCAAATGCGATGTAATAATAATCATTAGTTTGAATCGCGACATCCTGCGGTCACAAAGTTGTGTCAAAAAGTGATCGCAGAATGTCGCGATTCAAACTATTGATAGTTTTCTCTGGCGGAAATCCCTTAAAGTGTAGAATTTTAGTAAATAAAATGAGGGAATTTTCGTATAGTCCTTTTATTTCTGCGCACAATATGCTGGAAAAATATAATTGAAGGATTTGGTGCAAAAACCGGCCAGCTCCATTTTTCTTTGAAAATCACTTTTTAGTTGGATTTCATTCACGCCGCATCGTTTGGAATTGAAAACGAACAGCTCCACGGTTTCTAATACGAAATATTTGAAACCAAATTTTCTAGTTTATATTGAGGTTCCTTACTTTGAAAAATAGTTTTTTGTTGCTACTGAAAAATTAAAAAAAAATGGAGTTGACCGGTTTTTGCACCAAACCTTCAATTACAACCCACCTAGTTTCGACCAAAAGGTCATCTTCAGGGGTAAATACGTAAAATAACCACAAACACATTAAAATAAGAATAAAATAATTGAAATTGATAACATCACCGCTACATGTTTTGTTTAGCCAGGTTCGATGGTCACCTTATTTTAATATGTATGTGGTTATTTTACGTTTGACTCCAACCAATTTATCCCTGAAGATGCCTTTTGGTCGAAATTAGGTGGGTTGTAATTATATTTGACCAGCATATTGTGTGACTATACGAAAATTCCCTCATTTTATTTATCGATAGTTTTTTAGTTACATGGGGTACATTTTTTTCCTAATGAAGTTAATTAAGCGCCCTAGAGATTTAAAAGACTTATTGCAAGTACGTCTACAAAATACAATGACTATTTTTTGAGGAGTGCAGTTTGTGCAGATATTTTGTACAGTGAAAGTTCATATTAACTGGAGATGTACCGACCAGTCGGTTTTGACGATTAGTCGCCGACTGCTTAAGAATAAACCATTTAATGGGTTTAAAAATCGACTAGTCGGCTTATTTTATAAGCTAGTACAAGTCCCTGAAGTTAATTTTTTCATCAAAAAAAAACCTAATTTGTCTAATCTTCAATTCCATATTGTTAAAATTATTAATAATCTTTCGTTTTAGTAGTTGTAAGTTACAACTATTAAACTATTTTATATATTTGTTTTTTATTAGTCAGCTTGACCGACTACTCGGTACATCTATAATATTTTAACATAATGTAAGATCCTCGAATTGGCTCCACACAAATGTTTATAGTTTTCGAGAAAAATAGGATAGTTGTTTGAATCACAGTTTTTGAATTAATTCCTAAGTTATCTAGATGTTGGAATATATGCAAAATGTTAATCTTCAATTTTAATTTTTTCATGAAATCTATGTGCTACTTTATTAAATTCAGTAATACTAACTTGATTGACAACTAATTTGTAATTACAAAATTCAATAAAATGGTATATTGACTTTTCAAAAAAAATTAAAATTGGAGATTAACATATATTTTGTTGTCTACTTATCACATATCCAATCTATGTGAGTAGCAAATGTTATTCTCGATTAGATCAAATTCAGCACATAAAATATCGTTAAGATATTGCTAATTCCCTATCCCCTACACATACATACATTACTTGTAAAAATTCATGTAAATTATGATTTTACTGTAACCTATAAGGCCTGTAATTAAAGTGTTCTAAAAAGATTCAGAACGTTTTTCACCTAGTTACTCCAAAAATGTGTTTTTATATTTAACAAGAAGAATATTGATTAAAACTGGTTTAAGTAATCAATAATCCAACATTGTATTTAATTTCTGGATAGGTTTTAAAATTGTTTAAAACACTAACAATTTTTACAACTATATTAGCATTGTGTACCTTTACAAAATTCTACAAGAAACATTTTAATCCTATTTATCGAGCCCCCTGTAGCTGCGAATGTTAACCATAATCCAGGTAGGTACTGCACAGTAGGCAGCTGTCATTATAAGACCATGTATTAATTTCTCGGTGAAAGACACCCGAACCAGAGGATAGCTAGAAACAACAGTCATCTGACGTGATTGAGACGTCGCTTTGATAAGGGGCGTCGTCGCCCTCACTAACGATTTTGTAGCGAACATTCTGAAACCTGTGAAAATATATTGCTTGAATGCCTATTTTCTATGAATTAAGGCAACAGAAAACTCAATTTACCTTCACAATCTCTTATTCTTCGCAAAAACACGGTAGTAATAAGTCAAAACTTGCATGTGATTATACGTCACAATGTTTTAGAACGCAGACGTCATAATATACATAATAGATGTCTCTTCAGTTTGTAATAGGCTTATTGATAGATGTCGCTGTTATAATTGAGGTGGCTAAAAGAAAAGTAAAGGTGTTTACGGTATAATATATATACTACTTTTGCTTAAGTATCACATACAGCAAGAATTGCATTTCACAGTCCATCGAGTACGTCTTAAGCTACTTTCTTTTTAAGCGTGTCATGCTCTCGGTTCATGAAACACGGAACAATTCTAAGCAGCACCAATTAGTTAGTACTATTCACGGGACTAACGCACTTACAGCTGAAATCAATAAAAATGGGATGTGTCAAAAATGTTTTATTAGAGATAGATTAAAATTATTTGACGGTATGTCAGTTTTAGTAATGGGATATCCATGATGTTAGTGACTACTAATAAAATTTTGAACAAGATTTCCCAGGTCACTATAGAAAAACGTACAAATTTCTATAATATTTAGCTCATCAATACAGAAAACTATAAAATCAAGTTTTCTTGCCAGATGAAAATTATGAAAATTAACTAAAATTGTGTAACTGGCAATATAGAAAGTGTTAGGAAAGAGTTTATACATGCATAAACTTTTTCCTAACACTTTCTATATTGCCAGTTACACAATTTTAATTAATTTTCATAATACAGAAAATGTAGGTTGGATGACATCTTTTGGTTTAAAAACCATTATCAAATCTGAAATTACATCAATTGACACTTAAAACGAGTTAATTGTTAAAAATTGAAATAAACCTTAAAGAACAATTCACATTAGCACGTGACCATTTTAAATTTAAATGACAAACACCGCAAGAACCAAAACTAGATTAGTTAAAAATTCCTAAGTAATACCAACTTAAGGGTAAGCAATTATAAGTAAAGCTGATGGCGCGAAATTCAAATTTACAGGTGAGTTTTGAAAAAGTGAAATTGTGATATAAACAAAATGTTAAAACTAAGCATATTTAAAGGTAATTAGTACCACTTATGGGTAGCAAATTAAAGTGACAGCTGATGGCAGGTAGAAAATAACATCAAGAGCATAAATATAGTTAACAATTACAAACCACTTAAGGGTAATCAATATTATCAAATTTTGCAAAAAGTCAACCCGTGCTAATGCTACCTGCTGCAGTTCCATCAACCCTTTTCGGCGGTCATCTTTTTTTCCAACAAAAAGTAATTTTTTTCAATACTTTGCCAAGTGATGATAAGCTGCCGTTGTACAATTCTCTTTCTTTTAACAAACTCAGCAGACTTTTACGTGTAACATGCTGACCTTTAAAAACCAATAGTTTACGTAATATACAAAGAAATTATTGCGGTTGCAACACATTTCATAAATAACATTGCGTATTGCAACTTGAGTCGCATCATCCACATCAACAGTTGGCTCAGCTCTGATTCGTTTCCTTTTAGGTGAAAACAAGGGTTGATTTTATTTTGATGCCGTTGAAATCCTATTAATAGTAGCAATACTTAAGCCACGTGCTTCAGCAGCACGCTAAAATAAAATCGTATTTGTATGTAATTCATAATAAGTATACAACTGTAATACCTTTCTAATAGCGCATAATGGTAATAATAGACCACCATTGTCACGTTCTCTTTCGAAGTAGCTTCCTTCGCCTGTTTACATAAATTTTTAAGCTTGTTGAACGAAATTCAACACATGAAGTTTTGACAAAAACTGTTTTAGGACGTAAAAATTTAGTGAACTGTAGAACGCAAAATAAAAGCAACTGAAACCACCATAAAACTTGTTGACATACCAAATCGGGAACAACGACAAATTATATAATTATTAAAAGTTTTATTGTAAATCGATTTTGACTGCAGTGGATACCTGAAGCATCTTCTGTACAGCTGTTTCGGCCCTATTTGGGGCCTCATCAGCAGAAGCGTAGCTCGAGACTTCTACTGCAAACCAAATCGACCTGTCCCAGGTTATTCGCATTTGCGATGTAATAGTAATGAATAGCTTGAATCGCGACATCCTGCAATTATCGATAGTTTGATACTCGACTATCGATAATTTTCGATGGGTACAAAATAAATAAGCAAATGTTGAAAATGTCTTCGACGTACAAATGAGGTAACCAAAAATTATAAAACTTTATTTTTAAGAAAGTAATAAAAATCTTCAAATATTTAACTTTTGATGTTTAGGAATATTCTTATGCAAAAATGTCACCATGTTGATCTTTTCTGCTTTGAGATTTGACCTACGTTCTGTAATTATCTGTCCAGTGCTGCTAAAGCATCTTTCGCTTTCTACAGATGTGGCGGGGATAGAAAAATATTTAGTAACACACTCTTTTAATGGTGACAGTTCCGTGCCTGTCACCTAAAAACAATGCTTTATTAACTTGGAAATCCTTTAATAAATACAGTACTCAGTTCTCACCTTCCAAAATAGCAAGGGATCAGTTTGTTCTGTAGCATTGCCTCTCTCGAGGTATTGCTTTTTAGTTATGATGATGTCTGCAGTAAGTGACTTCGCCTTTTGACCGATTCGCTCTTCCAAAAACTCAAAAAGAGATAGTGATGAATTAGTACTTGATGCATGATTACTAACAGCAGTGGGGCTGAAACATATCCTTTGGTATTTTCTTCTCTTTTTCTTATTAATGATTGCATTTCATGTTCTAAGAGTGCAGCAGCTGCAGATGCATGTTCGGAATTTCGGAACCTTCCTTCTTAAATCTAGGATCCAATAGAGTCGCTAGTTTAGTTGCTGACCGAATTTCATAATGAAACAACCTTTTCTATACAGGACTACAGAACTACAGAACATTCGACCTTCTTCAGTTGCTATTTCATCATATGACTTTGTTAAAAAATATTAATGGGAATTATCAAGGAAATGGTTACATAGTTATCAACTAAAAATTGAAATTAAGAAACATAGTATACCTTATTTCAGACCATTATACTAGAAGTTTTCTTTGTTGCATCCTCAAAGCAGTGCAGTACCTTTTCAACACACCAATACCATCAACAAAAAGCGGTCGAGGAGCTTTTCGCAATTTCAGTAGTATTTTTTTACGGCATCATTTGTCAGGAGTATTCGTTGAATCATGTAATACATGCTGTTCCAACGTGTAGGAACTGCTTGTAAAAGCTTATAAGGTTTATCAGAATCCTGTTCCTTTTTAAAAATTTCCATCGCTACTTGTTTTTCTTTTAGATCATTTATTTTCTTTTTGTGTTTATTTTTGATGGTAATGAATAAAGTCTCACATTTTTTGATTTCGTAAATTAAAAATTGGTTTACCAATTCCTCAGAAAGTATGACTTTTGCTTTTCTGATGAGGTTAGTTTCTGTTTTATTTAATTGTAAATAATAGACTAAAAGTTAGACTAATTTCTAAGCTAATAATTTTTCTGTGAAAAGTCCACAAAGCGGATTCCACTTTAGAAGCAGATAGATGATTGTATTTTTTAGCTTTGGCTAAGGTGATGCATGTGGGTGTTAATTTCCTTCTTCTGCATTCTTCCAGCAAAAGGCGACGGTTTTTCGCCTTGACTATTTTCTGTTTTGTTGTTGAGATACGTTTTAAAGCGTTTTTGGCTTCCCATGATGAAGCCAAAAATAACTAAAGACTAGACTTTTGTAATAAATTAAGAAAATCAAATGGAATTCAGAACAATAGATGCAATTCCCTTAAAAAAGAGGAAAGAACCAATATAAAAAAATGTAAATAATTCTTAAATCAAAATAAAGATCTTATTGTTACTCCTGCTGAGAAGGGAAATGCAACTGTGATCATGACAAAACTAGATTACACAACCAAAATTAACATTTTATTACGAGACGAACTTACATACAAAATTGATCACACACATAACATTCAAATAAAATTAAATAAACTTATCAAAGAATGACAAAACACAAATGTTATTGACACTGTTACGTCGAAGGGATTACTTTACGCAAATGGTACATCTCCAAGACTGTATGCCCTTCCGAAAATTCATAAAACGGGCATACCACTTAGACCTATAGTATCATATGTAGGTAGTCCAACCTACAATTTAACAAAATTTTACAGTAACATGCTAAAAAACCTTGTTGGGAATTCGAAGTCATATATTAAAGATTCTTTTGAGTTTGTTAAACAGATAAAAAATATAATTGTTCCTCCCAATTGTTCAACGTGCTCTTTCGATGTAGTAAGTCTATTTACCAACATACCAACAGAGTTAGCTATTGAGTTTTAAATAAAACTTAAATTTAAATAAAACACAATTTATGGACGGACTTAGGTTGTTGATATGCAACACATTTTTCAAATTTAATGAAAAATTTTACTAACAAATAGAAGGATTACCCATGGGTTCTCCTGTTAGCCCTGTGATAGCTGATATTGTAATGGAATTCGTAGACACAGAAATCTTGAATTCTTGTAGTTCCAAACCCATTTTTTATAAAAGATATGCAGATGATATTTTACTAATTTTGCCGACAGATCAAATCAATATTTTTTTAAATGCTTTTAATTACTTTCATACTCGTTTACAATTTACCTTAGAAAAAGAAAAAAAAACAATTCTATTAATTTTTTAATTCAAATAAAAAGTTTCTTTCTTTTCCTTACATTCCCAATACATTCGAATTTCTAAAAAGAAAATTGAATAAATTTGACATAACCCTTACGGGAAAATCAACCAACAATAACAAAAAAAATATTTTTCAGTAAACTAAAAGATAACATAAACACTAACAATAAATCTAATGTCATATATAAAGTAGATTGTCTTGATTGCAATAGTGTCTATATAGGACAAACCAAAAATTATGTTAAGACCAGAATGTACAATCATAACTACAACATTAAAAACAATAACCCCGAATACTCTATGTTAGCTAATCATTCTTTAAATAATTTACATACTTCTAACTTTGACAATGTGAGTATTTTAAAACAAGAAACTAATTTACAAAAAAGAAACACCCTGGAAATGTGTTTTATTGTCAACAACCCTGATTCCGTAAATAAAAGGACGGATTATAACAATTTAAACACGTATTGTCATCCCATTCTAAAGCTTCTCCCTCCACCGACAAACGTGAGTGATAAGAATAAATAATTTTAATTCCTAATTTCAGTCTCTATACCTTTTTCGGCGGGAGTGTGACTCATTTTGTGTAAGTAGGTTTATTCTTTCGCTTTTCTTTAATGAATATTTCAAGCAATTCGTAATTTTTACATTGTTTTTTGTAGTTTACACTGATGACGAACCCGATCGGGCTCGAAAACGTTATGTAATACAATAAAAAAAATTTTTTGGACTGAGGTTCACGTCTTTTATTACAATAATACAATTAAAAAAAATTGTTGCAAGTTGGTTTTGATTGCTGTGGATTCGTCGAGCATCCTCTGTAGTCTTTCAGCCCTATTTGGGATCTCGTCAGCAGAAGCGTAGCTCGAGAATTCCACTGAAAACCAAACCGACCTGCCCTACATATTCGCAATTGCGATCGCCTTTTGACCTAATATTGCATAGTATTGACAAATTGCAGCCAGTTTACTATCCCATACAAGGCGACCATGCATAATAAAAGTTTTAAAAAATTTTGAGTTACGCTTCTGCTGACGAGGCCCCAAATGGGACCGAAACAGCTGTACAGAGGATGATCGAGGAATTCACTGCAATCAAAACCGACTTGCAACAAAATTTTGAAAACTTTCATTATGCTTTGACAGCGCGCATGGCCACCTTGTATGGGATGACTTATTATGTAACAAATTGGCTGCAATTTATCAATTCTATGCAATATTACGTTAAATAGCGATCGCAGGATGTCGCGATCTGAACTTTTCATTACTATTACACCGTAGTTGCGAATAACTAGGACAGGTCGGTTTGGTTTGCAGTGGAATTGTCGAGCTACGCTTCTGCTGGTGAGGCCCAAATAGGGCCGAAACAGCTGTACAGAGGATGCTCGAGGAATCCATTCCAATCAAAGCTGACTTATCATTATGCACTAGTCACAATTTATAAATTATAAAATCAAGTTTTCTTGCCAGATGAAAATTATGAAAATTATCTAAAATTGTGTAACTGGCAATACTGAAAGTGTTAGGAAAGAGTTTATACACGTATTTCGACCGTATTGGGCCTCATCAGAACTCTGTACCTTAAAAAAATTCTGATGAGGCCCAATAAGGCCGAAATACATGTATAAACTCTTTCCTAACACTTTCGGTATTGCCAGTTACACAATTTATAATAATTTTCACAAGTTTGTTAAACAGATAAAAAATATAATTGTTCCTCCCAATTGTTCAATGTGCTCTTTCGATGTAGTAAGTCTATTTACTAACATACCAACAGAGTTAGCTATTGAGTTAATTGAAAAAAGATGGGATGAAATTAACACTTTGACAAATTTAAATAAAACACAATTTATGGACGGGCTTAGGTCAAGTGTTAGGAAAGAGTTTATACATGTATTTCGGCCTTATTGGGCCTTATCAGAACTTTGTACCTTAAAAAAATTCTGATGAGGCCCAATAAGGCCGAAATACATGTATAAACTCTTTCCTAACACTTTCGGTATTGCCAGTTACACAATTTATAATAATTTTCACAATTTATAAACATTATAAACAATTTCTGTTTTAACATTTTTGTTCCTCAGCAAATGACACATACCCCAGTATAGCCCTATTCACGACTTCTGCATTGATTCACATTATTTTCTGACGGACCACATAACGTTAAGATGTCCATGTTTATAATAAAAATATACAAACTCGCTTACAAAAATAAGAATACTAATAATAAATCCCAATCCTAAAAGTAAAAAGGCGAACTGAAAATGAGACATATTTAAAACCACTACTTTACTAAAGTCTGTTTTGCTGTAATCCTGCAATTTCTGTGATAATTCCACGTGATTGACGAAACCATTTTCATATAATCTCAAGAGAATGTCGTTCATTTTCTCTAAGCATACACATTTTCCATTACACACGTAAGCCCTGAGCGTTGGCAGCAAATACTGTTTCATGACATGAAAAACAGGTTTTCCATTCACGCGTGGAAACCTTCCATCCATGACTGAACCCGAAGGTAAAACGTAAGCAAAAGTGATGTCACCGGTGTACAGTGACTTGAGTACTTCGTACTTTATGGTTTTGTTTATTATTCCTTTCATACCACGACGAACGAATTCCCTCTGTATATCATCAGCGAAGTACAAATCAAATTTGATTCCCAAGTTTGTACCTATTAAAGCATCAATTGTATTGATTTCTTGATTATCTACCGGGGTGACCAAGATACTTGTTAACATACTGTTGAACGCGGTTGTAAGTATGAGGCATAAGTAGGCCCAAAATATTAAAATAACTTGTATTGCTCTTAAATTAAATTTGATTACAGTTGAAGATGAAACAAGTAGTTGTATAACTTGCAACCACAGCTTTGTGATTGAGGGATGCTTTCTTTTAATAATAAAAGTTATCCCGGTGGATATCATAGTTACGCTTAGCAAAGATAAAAAAATTAGCGACCATACAGTCTCGGTAAACATTTGAGGCATATTTCTATATTGAGGGAGAGCATTACTTTTTGGCACGACAATAACAACGTTATCCATTTTATAAGGGTATAAAATAGAAAGGTTATCTAAATTATTTGCTTTTATAACCCCACTGTGGAATACGATGTCGTCATCAACCGAGGCATTCAAGCTTGAGTTTCTAAGAACTACTTCAGCATTAATAATGTTCATAATCATTTTAAAAACAGTAACGTCTTTGCCAAATATACTTCCGTTTCTGGAGTTAGTTAAAGGCGGAATATCCGGTATGCCCACATCGAATCTGTATTTGTTCAAGTTTTTTAATTTATCTGGAAAATAATTGTGGGCCTCTGTAAAATTTAAGTACTTTTCTTCGCCGAAAGGATCGTAAGATGCGACTCCAACGTTTTCGTGAAAGTAAACGATTGCAAAGTTAAGGACATCGTTTTTCCAAACGTCTTCCAGAGTTTGGTTCAACCAAGCTGTATTTTCAATCTTCGAGCAGATGAATATTACAATACGTCCTCGGTAGTTCCAAAATTTGCTCGTTCTAATTGTTATTAACTTTTCCATCAAATTTTCCCAACAGTCAATGAAATATATCAAAGTTTTACTCTTAAACAAGTTAAACGTATTATTGTTGTTCAGGAAAACAAATGCAGGATGCTGATAGTTCTTTAAGAAAACGTCAACAATGTCTTTCGCCTTTTCGTTTTCGTCGTATATAATGGTGTAGGTCATATTTCTAATGGGTAAGTAAATACGACAGAAATCTAAGGTATTTTGTTTTAAAAATATTTCTTGTTGGAATTGTATACTAATCGTTATTAAAACATACAAGGAAATATGAAATAGTAGTTTTGGCATGTTTGACTATTGTCTGAAACTACCTATAATAATCAAAGTTCTGTAAAATAAATGATGAACTAAAATAAACGCATTTACAAATATAAGAATTGTTGTTTCATTAATGTGAGAGTAAATAGATAAATGAGATAGAAAATAAATATATTTGAATAAATAATGCACACAAAATTAAACATACATTATTAGAAGTAATGTTTCCCCAATACAATATATGTAAATGTGTGGTCTGATTCTGATTACCATAACAAGCAGGTGGCCAAGGGAGCATCAACAAGAATTTAATGCCTGTTCGTTTGTCCGCCTACTCGTTACAGCGATCAGAAATTACCAATTTAACTTTTAAAGCTCTTTGCCCACTAGACCTGACCGTAATAGGAGTGTAACCGGATCAAGACATGCAAAAAAAATTATCTACCGCATTCGTCAGCGTTATCTTACCGTGACGAAACCGGTAGATATTCTTGGGCGAACTATTTTGCCGGTGTCATTCATAAAGTTATAATAAGAAAACTCTATTGAGGTTTACTCTATACAGTAAGAAAAATTAGGCGTAACTTTCCTTAACTCTTTCAAAAATAAAGACCCCTTTTTCTTCTGAATTTTTGTTTTGTAATTGTAATTGATTGAAGTGTCCATGTATTATTTTTTGTTTGTGTAGTAGACATTTTCTGACATGCACCTAACACTTTATGAAGAGTGGTTACGAATAAATTGAATTTCTGCATTTTATGAAAAGTAATTTTAGATTATTTTTTTGCAGACTTAAACCAAACCTTTGGAAGGAAGTCTTAGTAAAAAGTCTCTTTTTGTTCGTCACGTAACTTCAACGTACTTTACACATTTTTTCTGGATTTCCATAATTTTTTTATTCGTATATTTGTATTTGCGTTTGGGTTTTTAGATTATAATAATAAAGTATTAATACATCACAAAAGACCTATCCATTGCCATGTAAATATTTTTTTTAGAAACGGAGAATTCAAATTCAAACATATTCAACAAATTGCAAGTAGAAATTAAATGTCCACATAAAATTCTGTGAAAATACACTCCAGATTTAACACTAATGACATTCAAAGATGTCACGAATTTTTAAGTTACCTTGGATACACACCTACACAGTTGCAACATTCTCCCAGGTTAGAAGTAAATTTGTAAGATCGTTGTTCAAACGAAACGAAGGTAATTATTTTGGTGCTAACTTCTCGGGCGCCCCTAACTATTTGAATTATTTTATTTCTTCTTTGTCAAGCATTAGAAATAATATAAAATTATCGGCCAAGCGTTCAGCAATGAAACTTTTTATTTTTTAAATTTTTTATTAGCTAATCTTTCGGTAAGTTTTGTTACCTTCATCAAGCATAAAACTGAAATTTAAGGTTACAGATAATTATATAGTACAATTACAATAAAATAACTTACATAACTTCTTTATCATTGTACAAATAACACAGAACAACAAATTTTCCATTTTTTCATTTTTCTTTATGGATTATGTATAAGTTTATCTTATTTTATACTGCTAATAATAACTATAAAAACAAATTTCCTCTATCACGTCTGGTTGCGGAAAAATATTACAGAATTTTGAATCAAAATGGGACACTTATTTCTGAACAGAGGTGGTAACAAATTAAATTCATATTGATGATACAATAATAACTAACTATTATGCTATTGTGGGACGTATTTAGAAAGTTTTCCTCTTCACTTTTATATAAGGATTCAGAACATTCTGAAATCAACGTCCAACAGTAGTCAGCAAGCATCTCGCTATTCCATTTGCCCTGATAGCGTTTTTCAATGGTGGAAATGTCCTGATGAAATCTTTCCCCGTGCTCATCACTAACATCGCCTAGATTCTAGGGAAAAAAGTCCAGGTGGGAATGCAGCAAGTGTATTTTAAGGCTCATATTACAGCCTATGCATGGTAACGTCTAAGAAGTTTACCAACAATTTCTTCGTAATTTTCAGATTTTTTATTTTCTAAGAAATTTTGTGTCACGCTCATAAATACATTCACGATCGAAATCTAGAAATTTTTGACGGTGAACCTTGTTTACCTAATAAATAAAATCCATTTAGGCCCCTTCTGTGGAGATTTACAAGTAACTGTTGTACTACATTAGAATTTTTCCAGATGAAAGCATCATTAACACTGCCCGGATAACGTGCATTTAATATTCAGTATTTTCATTCGCCAGTCACAAATCTGCAAAGAAGCAGTAAATTATTAACATTATTTGATGTGATGAAATGAACACTTACTATTTGTGTATTAATAGAATGATAGTTCTTTCTATTGACGTATACATATTCTGTATAGTTTGGATCTTCATGTTTGGATGAAATAGAGCTATATGCGTGCAATCAATGCATCCAATTACACCTGGGAAACGAAACTTACCATAAAACCTGCGAATAAAATACAAATATATCTTTTTTCTAAACAAAATGGATATAAACGCACTGATCTCGTAAGTTTTCTAGCTCTCTAACAGTTTGTGGATATTTTATCCAGTGGTTGAATATACGTGGATGATTTAACGCATTAACTATTTCTGTAATTGCGCGAGATACTGATGGCTGACTCACAGCAAGATAAATATTGTAACCTGCATCGGGTTGATAGTTTCCACTTGCCAAAAATCTTAATGTAATTAACACCTGCAATTGATTAGAATATTATGGTAAACAATGTAATAAATTATTTCATAAAAATATTCCACATTACCTTAATTTGGACATCCAATCCCGATACTCTTGATGAATATATTCTGACACAATATCAATCACTTCCCGAACCAGATTTTTTGGTAATCGAAACATCTGTCGAAACTGTGTATTACTTACGCTAAAAGCATCTTTCCGTTTTTTAAATTCTCTTCGAGGCTGTTCTGCTGCATTTTCCGCTTCTTCTAAAGCTTCAATTCCAGCTAACATTACGATTTCATCGAAGTTCGCCATAACGACAAGAAGTGAAAAAGTAATAACTATTACAAATAAGGATGTTAACTTTGTCCTTATCTGACATCAACAGAAACAAAAAAAAAATAAAGGCACTGCAACTTAGACGAAAATCATTCGACTTCATATCTCACCCAGTAATTTCCGTACGTTGTAAGTCGAGCGATTTGCGAACGACAATTTTCGCATGCAAAAATTCAAGAATATCATTTTATATATTTTGTGCGACAATGACGTCATGTCGCATACAGATTAGATCACATTCTATTAAAGCTCTTTGATTTTTGTAATTGTAATGTAGTGTTTAATATAGTACTTTAAGAGATTTAGCCGTATTATTATTAGTTTCAACAGATTTTGTTTTAAGTAAATTTAACTCTTTCCATAATAGATTGCAATTTTCTATAGAAAAAGAAATTAACAATTCTCTAAGTTTCCTCGATATAAATTTGATCAGACACAATAACAATGAATTGGTTTCATAAACCTACGAGGTCAAGTGGATATATTAATTTTCACTCGTATACATCCAAAAATTATAAATTTGCGGCAATTATTTCTTTAACAGATCGACCTATTTTACTTTCAGAAACTTTTCATTTATGACAATTTAAATTTAATTAAGAAAACTCTTGTTTTAAATTCTTATTCCATTAATCTCGTTGAACTGTAATTAAAAATCCTGTTAAATCTCTACAAAATTCAAATATTTACAATAATATCAAACAAACATCTAACAAAAAATACATATCAAAATTAAAATGTCATCGAACTCTGTTAATAAATGTACGAATTTTGCTAATTTAAATGACATATTTTGTAGTTTTCTAGATTCGTTAAAGAGGAAATAGATCTGTCAATTTTAATATTAATTAAGACAAGAAAAACCCAAAAAATAAAAAAGATGGTTTTACAGTTTTCCTTTGACAACTTTATTTACTTGACAACCTTGGTTACTTGACAACTTTTTTTTATTTATTGTCACTTCTGGCGATAGCGCCAATTTGTGTCCGTTAAAATAATTTATTATATAATTTTCACCGGACAAGAATCTACTTTAAAAATAATTGAGTAATTGTGTCAAATTTAAGAAAAGATTTAAACAAAGGGGTTCACAATTAAATAAAAAGGATTTGTAAAAAAAAAAAACAATAAATGAAAGAAAAAATAAAATATTTGCACCATTTTTACATGCTTTAAACACCAAGTCTACTCAAGATTGAATCAGAAATTTCATAAACAAATAAATAGAATTGTTTTCATCTATTGAAATTGTTTCGTTTATAAATTCAAAAACTGGAAATTGTAATATTATTTACTTTTTTCAGGATACTTTCTAGATGGACTATAAATACACTAGGAATGATTTTAAAAGAATAAATTTTAAATAAATAAAAATAAATAAATAAGTAAATAAAAGAATAGTAGTCACTAGGTTTATATTTTTAATAATTTAAATTCTGCGACGTATAAAATAAACATTTTCAATCACAAACGCAAGTGAACTGCCAACATATCCTGTCCCTAACACCACGAAAGCAAATTCCAAATGTAACAGCTTCAGGGTCACGAATTTGTCCGTTTGGCTTTTATAAACCCTTTTATAATTCGATTCAATGTACGAGATTATTCCATTTTCGTACAACTTGAGAATGATTTCTTCAATTTTCCATAGGTAAATGCACTTGCCGGTGCACCAGTATGACCTGAAAGTAGGCAAGAAAAACTGTTTGACCACGTGATATATTGATCCTCCGTTTTCATGAGGTAATATAATGTGATTGACGGAACTGAGAGGCAAAATGTAAGCATACTTGGTGACTTTTTTGTTTATGGATTCTAATATATCACCTTTCAACGCAATGATTATGTCTTCTCTGTCTTCTCTTAATCTGTGGTTTTTAGTTTCTTGGCTTACCATGTCTACAAAGTGGAAGGTAAGCATAATCCCCAAGTCGCTTTCCAAAACTTCTTCAACTGTGTTGATTTCTTTATGGTATTTTGGGGTAATTAAAACACTGATTAATTCGCAGCTGAATGCATTGGTTATCGCAAGGCAAAGGAAAGCCCACAGTAAAAACATTATTCTCAGCTGCTTCAGCTTCTTTTTCAAACGTATAGGTATTGATAAGAAAACTTCGACTGTGTAGAAACACAAGTCAATTGTTGATGCGTAATCCTCGTTTATTATGACGTTAATTGCAACCGATAAAGCTATAATGATCATTACAGATGAAAAAATCACAAGCCATACGACAATATTGAAAACGAGCAATAAATTCTGATACTGGGGTAGTTTGCCACTTTTGGGAACAATTAACACAACATTATCCATTACGTAAGGGTATACGCACGGCAAGGGGAAAGACTTATTTTCTTTCATGGTAATCACAGAGCTATAAAAAGTAAAATCCGAGTTATTGCACCTGTTCTTTTCTATGATTTTTAGATCGGCGTTCATCGTGTCCATTATAGTTTCAAGAAGAATTATATCAGCGCCGGAGAAACTACCGTTTTTCACCTCGGAAAAGGTGGGATTTGAATAAACGGCCACTTTCACTTTCGAACGATTTAGATTTGCGAATTTATCTGGAAAATAATTGTAGTCCTCTAACCTAGAGAATGTTTGATGTTTCTTGAAAAACGGGTTGTAGATTAGCACCTTGACTTTCCGATGGTAATATACAAGGGCAAAGTTAAAAATTCTCTTATTGCAAATTGCTTCTAAAGTATCGTTGGTCCACAATAAATTATCTACCTCCGTGCATATGATAAACATGACTCTTCCTTTCACATCCCACCTATGTTTTGTTTCTAAGACATTCAAGGTGTTTGTTACATCCGTGTTTTCGTTAATGAAATATACCAGAGCTTTACTGGTGATATTTTCAGACGACAAGTTCTCCTCGTTCGTTAAAATCACGGTGACGTTTGTGTCCTCCTCATTTAAAAAATAATTTACCAAGTCATTGCATCTATGGTTTCCTGGGTTTATTATGTGTACCTGGGACCCATCTGTGACAGCCGTTTTTATACGGGAAATATATTGCTTGAAACTTTGTAAAAAATTGGAATGCACTGGTGGGTTTATGTGTGCGTAAGCAACGCATGCCACTACACCACTTAGAAACAGCAGCTTCATGTTTTCCACACAATATTATTAATCAACAGCTCAAGGTAGGTCTTTGCATTTGTAAAAAGAAAATTTTAAATGCGTTTATTAAATATGTATAGCTGCCTTGTAAAGGTCCACGTTAAATTAAATGCATTTTAAAGTTAGCGTGTACTTGCCATGTACTTATGATTAGTAAAGTACCTACACGGTGTGGAGAATCTATTCATAATGTTGTCTTCAGCCTTAAATCGAATGCCTGCGATGAAATTAATAACATGCTAAGTATATGTAATTACATTTATTGGAATCAGTTACGCCTTTAACGATTTGTAAGCCATAAATCGACTTTTGTTCATAAGTAAACGAATTAAAGCATTTTTTTAGAGTCAACTGCTTTTAAAAAATTAATATTTTAGTAACTTCTGTTTCTGTAATGGTTTTGTGAATTGATCATTGTTAAAGAATGTAGAGATTTAAGTGATTGTGATGGCATTTTGGATAAGTTTAAATTAATTTTTATATGAGAAAATACTTTCTCATTCTTGTAGGTACCAGTTTTAGAATCGAAAGTAATTCAATTTTACCACGTATTTTACATTTTGTTTATTGTGCAATTTTTTAACTTCCAAGTTTAAGAAATTATTTTCATTCGTAGCTAAACTAAAATTGTTTCATCTACTTATAACTAATGAGTAATGATTTATACGCTGAAAATTTTGCTTGAATATGCACATGTTGCTGTGATATTACCTACAATATCATAGGTTCCGGCTGCGGTGTCTCCGGTGCATTTTCTGCGGACGGGTTCTGGTCAAAAAAAAAAAAAAAATAGGTTCCGGATGGGATGAAGACGAAGAAGGACGAATAAATAAATAAACTGTATCCATTTATTTTCCAAATTCATATACACTAACATTAAACACTTTAAAATTTAAATCCGGAAACAAGAAATACAATATTAATAAAGATCAGAGGGTAAAAATATTAAATATAAAAAAAGAGGAGTGCTTAAAGTAAATCAAAGTTAAATCTTTTAAATGTAAGCGAGGGTCGAGGGGGTGAAAGAATGACGTCTTCCCGTGATTGACCCTTCTTACTTTGGTAGCAAAAGTTTGTGAAATGTAGACTAATGGGGATGAATAACGTACGAATTAAAGAGTATGATTTTTATTTATTTATATTTTTCTTTTGATAACGCTGCCACCACCGGAATTAGGGTAGAGGGTTCCGGTCCCTCGATAAATTTAGAGAACTACATTTCGCAATGACTTTGAGTTTCGGAGGAGGGTTCTTTCGGGCTGGAACTGTTCAAGCGCATTTTGTGGAGCAATTTACTCTTTCTCTACCAAATAAAAGTCAGCTTAGGGCTTAAAGATTAATATATTGAAATAAATATGTGAAAACAAACTCACCTTTTTCCGTAAGGTATTAGAAGGGGAGAATTCAACAGCAGAGAACCTCGCTAAAGCCCTTTTTGGGATTCGTCAGCTTTCCCGGGGATCTTCTTTATAACTTTCACTGGGGACTTTTACAAATTACACTTCCGGAATTGGTTCTTTACGAAGAACTTTGGACTTTACTCGGTGACGATCCGGTGAACATTAATTAATTTTTCGAAATCCCTCTCTTCCGCGGGATCGTTTAGTAAACAAACCCCTCCCGAGAGGCGTCTTGAGTTGCCTACATTAAGGTGCAAATTGGTCCAATTTCGACCGTTCTTATTTTTTCTGCGTTGTCGTCACCTCCGTTTTTCAACGCCAGATTTGCTGACCAAAGATTTATTTATTTTAGCGATATCTAAATGGCTCTTAAGTATGTTTAAATTAACTCGCCTGGGAACTTGTTTATGTTAAGACTAAATTGAAATTTGTTTAGATACTGCTGAAGGAGATGCATGTATTAATTTACTTGAATTAATTTTTAGATTTAAAAATTTTTCGGGTGCTTACATAAAGAAATAATCAAGAGGGGGAGATTTTTATTCATATTGAAGAGGAGAAGGTGAATTGGGTAAAAGAATTTGAAAGGGAAATGAATAGGAGGAAGTTTACTGAACATTTAGACAGATTTAACCCTTAAATGCTCGCGTGGAGTCTGAGAGGCGCCAAGAGCAATTTAAAGAAGTATATTTTTATAAATTTTGTGCATTTTCGGAACCGACCTTTACCTATTCTTCAATCACATAATTATGCATAAATTGCACAATTATAATGAAGTTATTACATGGACATTACATAATAATAAATTAAACGTCAGGTGGGTACAGAATTGGCGCCTGACAGACGCCATGCGAGCAATTAAGTTTGTAAATATTTTGAATCCCTTAGATTGCGTTCACGTAAAATTTTAAGTTTACGACCTTATAAACGGACACTCGCATATTTATGTGACCTGAATTTGTCATTTTTATTAATTTTATTATATTATCATAAATAATATCCGTATATATATGTCAAATTATCGACAATGACATACGTGAAGGGTATTCGGAAGACTATTTCCCGGGCACTTCTTCTCAAAAATAAAGCAAAAGTGTTGTTTTCTTGAAAATGGCCGCGTTCACCAGAACAAATCACTTTGTGATGCGTTTGCGATTGCTGCTGCATGTCTGGTGAACGATTACTTCGATTTGTGATTTGTTTACGCTTGCGCAAATGTCAAGCGGAAGTAAAAACTAACGTCACTCATTTGAGACATGAGTTGAGAGTACGAAAGAGAAAAAGAAATCCTTTGAGCTGCGTTCAATTAATATTAATTCTTGTAAAATATGGATTTAATACAAAATATATTATTATTTGAAGAAAATGTTCCAAATGTAGATGGCATTATTCATCTTGCTTTAGATTTAGCAGAACCTGTTTATAATGAAAATATTCAACGTGATAGGAAAGTACGAAATCTAAATTATTATGAATTAATCGTTCCAAACTATACAGATGTACAATTCAAGGAACATTTCAGGATGTCTCGACAAACATTTCGGGTAATATACTTAACATACAAATTTAAAAAGCTTATCTATACACAACGTGTTACCTTCTAATAATTTATGCATATATTCTGTTTCAGTTATGTTATAAATTAGATTATTATATAAATAAGACCGTGTATTTTCCATGATGACGTTCTCACGTTTGACGTTTTCGTGACGTTTTCAACACGTTTGCTGCTGGCAGCGCTAATCCAGCGTTAAAATTTTACGCTTACAAAAATGGCGTCTGATAGCAATCATACACCAAACATGTTTGCAATATAAACAACCGTTCATCAGAAAAATTACTAACAGTTGGCCAACCGCTTGCAATCAATTACTTCTGGTGAACGCGGCCAATGTAAAGCAAAATTAAAAAATTTTTGACATCTAATCATTGCTGGATCCAATATGTTTTCAATAGCAACGTTACGCATAATTTGACATTGATTGGATGATTTTGAAAATTTTAAGGAATTTGATTGGCTTATGTGTTGCGAGGGAAATAGTCTGTATACTTTTACTGGTGGAAATAAGTAAGGTGACACGTTGCGCAGGTTGTGTAGTTACGATTTCACGCTGTTGATTTAGTGATATTAGTTACCATCTGTATAATGTCTTCAAGTGACGCTGCAATTGATGCACTTGCATCAATGAGTGAAGACAAATCGAGTACCTCGCGTAAGCGACCTCTTACTCAGATAGAATTGAAAAAAATCGTTGACAATTTGTGGCTGGAAAGCGACTCTGAAGATATTGATTTTGAATCAGACGATAACGAAGATACGAACATAAGCAACAGTGAACATGATAGCGCATCTGAAATAGAAGCAGATGATGAAGATATTGAGGATACTGCAATACTAAATGAAACATATTATCTGGGGAAAGATGGTAAAACTAAATGGAGCAAGGCACCGCCACCAATTTCTAAGACTCGCAAACATAACATAGTTACTCATCTTCCGGGTTGTAAAGGAGCAGCAAAAGATGCAAATAATGAACTGGCTGCATTTACTTTATTTTTTGATGACGAAGTTACAAATATTTTCCTGGAAAACACTAACATATACATAACGGAAAAGTAGCAGAAAAATATAAAAGGGAACGTGATGCACGATTAGTAACTGTAAATGAAATGAAAGCATTTTTGGGACTTCTAATTCTTTCCGGAGTCTTCCGTGCATCCCATCTAAATTACAAGGATTTATTTGCCGCAGATGGTACAGGAAATGATTTATTTCAGATGACTATGAGTTATCAAAGATTTTTGTTCATTTTGCGGTGTCTAAGATTTGATGACATACGAACACGACCAGATCGCCTGAAAATCGATAAATTAGCACCTATAAGATTACTTTTTGACAATATTGTCCAGAAATGCAGCAAGTTCTTTACACCAAGTGAGTACCTAACAATAGATGAACAGCTAATTGGATTTCGAGGACACTGTAGTTTCAGGCAATACATACCATCGAAACTAAATAAATATGGCATCAAATTATTTGCGTTAGTAGATTCAAGACTATTTTATAATATGAAAATGGAAATATACGCAGGACAACAACCTGAAGGTCCTTATAAAGTAAGCAATTCTGCCAGTGACATAGTCTTGCGTTTAGTTGAACCGATTAAAAAAACTGGAAGGAACGTAACCACAGATAATTGGTACACCAACATTTCCTTGGCTGAAAATCTATTGTCTAAATGCAGGTTGACGTTGGTTGGAACACTACGCAAAAACAAACGAGAAATTCCACCACAGTTCCTACCAAATAAAACAAGAGAAACAAAAAGTACGCTATTTGGTTTCACAAAAACTACTACAATTTTATCGTATGTGCCCAAAAAGTCTAAGTCCGTCCTACTGTTATCATCCTTACATAATGACAATGAGATAGATCCTGAATCTGGTGATGCAAGGAAACCATCAATACTAACGTTTTATAACAACACGAAAGGAGGTGTCGATACAAATGACCAAATGTGTTCAACTTACAATGTCGGAAGAAGAACTCGAAGATGGCCGATGGCCATATTTTTCCACCTTATAAATGTATGTGCCATAAACGCATTCATAATTTTGAAAATTAATTCTCAAATTCGAACACCAAGAAGTCGATTCTTGAAAATTCTGGGACGTCGCCTTTTAGAACCTTACCAGAAGGAACGAATGGAAAATAGCCAGATACCAAGAAAAATTAGGAAAAGACTGCACGATCATTTTGACATTGATTTACAAGAAGAAAGACCAGTGCCCCCTGTTGCAGAGAGGCGACGATGCTCCTTTTGTCCGAGATCTAGGAATAGGCATACTCGACAAATTTGTGTGATTTGTTACAAACATACATGTTCTGATCATCAAAGAAGCATGTGCACAGATCGTTATGCCGAAAAATAGGCAGAAATTTTGATGCCGATAGAACTTACTTATTTTATTTTTGTTTGTAAAATAAATTGTTATTTTGTAATATTATTTTGTTTATACTTTCTTGATATTGTCTTAAATCAATAAGTAAATACAAATTCTTGCAAATTATGTCATTATACATAAGTCAAATACCATTTTTTAATTGGCGCTTCCCAGACGCCACGCGAGCAGTTACGTATGTGTACAGCACGCGAGCAGTTAAGGGTTAAAGAAAAATTAAAGCATCACTGCAAGAGATTGGCCAGTTCAAGCCATGGCGAATAAAAGAAAATGAAGTCTGCTTGGAAGATGGACGACGGGTTCGGGTCAGGATGACCAAGGTGGAAGACGTCGGGGTACACTATGGGGAACTTTTGGAGAAGGAACTAAAAATTACAAAAAATTAGTGCGAATCGATAAAAAAATTGTTAGGAAGAATGTTGTTACTGTGAAATTGTATGTATATTGTAAAGTAATACTTACGAAATGTTTAGATTTTAAGGAAAAATATATTTTTATAACGAATTCACATAAATTTTGAAATGACATTAATCAACGTCAAAATTATAAATGAAGTATAGGAAAATTGAGATAGAAATAAAATTCGTTCGTAAAAAAATTGAAATGTTACCATGGTAAAAAAAATATTTATCCGAGGTGTAATTAAAGCATTAGCAACCACATAAACACCTAAAATAAATTTCAATCTGTTAAAATTTTTCAAATCCATCAAGTTCTTTTTGTTATTGTTTAATAGTTCTAGTACTCAATATAGTTCATTTTCTTTCCAGTTTTATATACATTTTCTCTTGACGTTGGTTAAAGTTTTTGACATTTACTATCAATCATTTAAATATTTTGAATAAAATAATTTTTTGGAAATACCTGTTTCATTTGAATTTATTTGAAGAGTGCCTAACGAAGAATGTCACAGTAAGTGTTATTCAAATAAAATAATTAGAAAAGGGTTGAAATAAATATTATATCTGAACTGTCAAACATAAATTTAAATTTCATTAAATTAACGAATACTGTTGTGCACGATTCGCGGACGATCGTAGACAAAGTATTTAAACTTATTGAATCAAATTTATTGTAAATAGTTAAATTTATTCAACGGATGTTAATTAAGGACGATTCGTGACGATCGTAATTGAAACATCCAAACGGAACAAATTTATATAGAAAAACAAGAGACTGTAATTACTAATTAAGGATAAATCGTGGACGATTCGCGACGATCGTAAACAATTTATCAAACCTATTACAAATTACAAGACACGTAAAAATCTTAAATAAAAGCAATTTTTTTTTCAAAACTATAAACACATAAATTTAAATTTCATTCAATTAACGAATACTGTTGTATACGATTCGTGACAATCGTAGACAAAGTATTTAAACTTACTGAATCAAATTTATTGTGAATATTTGAATTTACTCAACGGATGTTAATTAAGGACAATTCGCGACGATCGTAAACAATTTATTAAACCTATTAGAAATTTCAAAACATTAAATCTTGAATAAGATCAACATAGACTTTCTTAACTAATCGAATCACAGCCCTAAAAAGCCTCCATAAATTAATACATCTACACAAATTAAACCTCAACGTGGGATCATCATAACAAAACTTCACGACATAATAAATTGGACCACAACGTGAGATCTTCATTACATCACTGCACTAATAAGTTGGCTGCCAAAGTGGAGCCATAAAATAAAGTAATTTCATTACAATATGTATATAAACAGTGACAGGCAGAAAGTTAGATACATATTAAAAAAATATTAATGATTTCTTAGAAAAATTTATTGTTTATGAAAGATTCTGCATCTTCCCAATTTCAATATACACATATCAAAATTTGAATATCTCTTGTCATATACCGAAAAAAAAAAAAAAATTTGAAATCAACATACTTTTATTTTTCAAAATACGTGGTAATATTATTTACAAAAGTTATTCAGAATTGCTATGAGATCTCAGATATACAATCATGATGGAAAAGATAAAAAGCCACCGCCAAAAAGTAGGCTTCGAACGAGAAACATTTTTATTTTTGATTAAAAAAAAACTATGGCAATAATTTACGTTTGTTTGAAAACCCGTTTAGCCTCTGTCAGATACTTATTATTACCATATTACCAATTATTACTATAAAAAGTTGTTTTGAAAAATCAAAAATAATTTGGTTTCCATTTGGCGGTCACAGATAGCATAACTTGAATATTTATAGGTCCGGTTTCTCAGTCACAATTTAACTTTAATCTCCTGTTTATTCCCATAGTAACAATTATAAAAACAATTGTTCGTATGGGAATAGATTGAAGATTAAAGTTAAACTATGACTGATAAACCGGGTCATAGAGACACATGAAAAAGCAATTGAAAAATGCAAACTAGTTAATAATAATAATAATAATAATAATAATAATAATTTTATTCGTCTTGTACATCACACATAATGATATAAGACAAGTCAAGTGAGTATATAATATATACATAAATAAAAACAATAATAAAATTACACAACACATAGTTTATTAAATGGAAGGAAAGGCCTGACTGAATGTGCACATGATGTCAATGGCGTTATTTATTTTAACGTGTGTATTCTATGAATTCTTCATAAGAGTAGAAACAGTTTTCTAAGAGCAGGTTCCTTAAAGCTTTTTTAAATGTTCTAATGTTACTAATGTTTTTTATAGTTTCTGGAAGAGCATTGTATGTTGTAATTGCTTTATATTGTGGTCCCTTTTCAAATAAAGAAAGTTTATGAGAAGGTATTCGAAAGTTATTGCCACCTCTGGTTTCCATTAATGTATACACATCATTATTTTTGATAAAAAGATGGTTATTCATTTTGGCAAATACGGCCAGACAAAAAATGTATAAACATGGAAGAGGTAAAATTTTTAATGATTGAAAAAGCGGTTTACAGTTACTTCTCAATTTTTTATTAAGTATACACCTTATTATACGTTTTTGGGCAATAAAAACCTCTTTCATATGAATTGATGCTCCCCATATTACCAAACCGTATTGTAATCTAGACTGAACATGACCGTAATAATATGAAATCAATGTTTCTTGATTCACAAAGTTTCTAATATGGTATACACAATAGTATGCACTATTTAGTTTATTTCTAATCTCAAGACAATGAGAATGCCAATTGAGGCTAGAGTCAAGTGTAACTCCTAAAAACTTTACGGTAGTCGTTTGTGGAATTGTTTGATTATTCATTTTAATATGCAAACTGTAATTTTGAATTCTATTTCTGGAGTTGAATAAAACCAAGGATGTTGAGGATATGTCGAATCTAGAAAGCAGTGAAAGCGACAAAAAGCAGGCACACTCGACATATTTCAATATTGTTGAAGATTCAGATGATGAACTAGCTGCCAAAGAACAGTGCTTAACTCCCGAAATGACTAGCATTAAGGGGCATCCTGCATTGTGATTGTGAAGGTCTACGCATTCAAGTTTTCTGATCTTATTTAGCTATTAAATCACTTGCAGTAAAAAGCATTTTGAAGTAAACACTGTAATCTAGGGGCGTACAGAGTCCATTTTTCGAAAAAGTTTTATTATCATAAAGAAAATTACGTGTCAATATACGCTATGTTTGATACACGATTAAACGTTGAACTAATTTTTTTCTCAAACACCGGCTCTGTACGCCTCTAGATTATTTAATGCAGATTCCGTTCTATGTTTATTTATAACCAATAGATTTTGTAAAAAACTTGAACAGCGAGCGACGGATTTGCACTTGATGTTGACAGTTGAAAATAATTTCAAAATTTTAAGCTTTTTCAATTAAAATCGTCGGGTTGTGCAAAAAATAGTATTACACCTCGGGAGTGAATGATTTTTCCCCTCGGTGTTTGAACCCTCGGGCTACAAACTACACTTCAGGTAAAAATCATACACTATTCTTTCATCCTTCAAGTAGATTGGGAAATTGCACAAACTTAGAGGCTTATGAGGCAGTACTAGGGCCCTCTACTGATATCCAATATCCGAGTTTGTTGATGTTAAATGAGAATGCAGACATAGTTAATAAATAGATTCGGATTCTGAATGCAGTGACTTTGAAATTAGTCCTGATAATAAGGAATCAAAGGCCGACGAATAATTGACATTAATTATTTTTTTAAAAATCTTAATAAATTCGAACACCTAGAATACATGAAATTTGGTGGAAATAAATATCTAGAAATAATTAAAGAGAAAAGGACAGGATTTGTTAGTACATTCACAATTGAATGCAAATCTTGTCTGAAAACACGAACTCTTACCACTGAACCCACTAATTTGCCCATGAGTGCGAACACATCAGTAATCCTTGGCACTATTTCATCCGGAACATCATATTGTCAGATAGAAGAGTCCTTTGGATATTGCAATTTACCCGTGATATCAGCTAACATGTATTATAAATTACAAAACGAATTATCAGAAATGATTTATTCGATTACGTGGGAAACGATAAAACAAGCTCTTTAAGAAGAGAAACAAATAGCAATTGCGAAAGGTAATATCGATTCGGTTGGTATCCCATACATTACTCTTATTGCTGATGGAGCCTGGAGTAAACGATCATATAAAGTAATTTATGATGCAAATTCGGGAGTGATGAGTAACTTCTTAGTATTATATGTTTAGAGTAATAGATATATACTGTAGGGAGTCATTATTGGCGAGGAAACTAAGAAAATCTTATTTGTCGGAATCAAGAATAAATACCGTTGTGATTGGGTTGCTGTGCATAATTAGGTGAATTAATTGATAAAGTGAAAGGAATATTTCCTAATTTGTTTATATTATTTTACTTGCTACCGGTTTCGACAAACAATTGTCTTCATCAGGCCTAGAAGTCAATAGAAAAGAAAATTTTTACAATGTTGTTTTAAATTAGATAGAATTTATACAATTTAGAAAAGTTAACTATGAAATAAGAGTTTATAACATTATGATATTGAATCGACAAGAAAAACGTGGTTAAAAATTACATAGAAAAACAAATTTATAACATATATCAAACAATCAACAACGAATTACATCACATAGAAATAGACAACATATTAGAAAACTTAAACTATCTCTTCACATATACAATACAGTATGAGCATAAATGATTGAGGACAAGTTGAATTTCCCGCGTCTCTATCTAGTGATTTTTACTCCTTGTGTTTGGCCGCCCTGAAAATAAATTAATTTTTGTTCAGTGTCGGATCTTTTCAGAGCCAACGTTTGCTTACATATTGCAATTAGGTATTTGAAATGACCAAATTAATTTATAATTAATTACTAGAGTATTTTATTTAGTAATAATCTCGTTATCCACATTGCATCTCAGTGCACGCCTATACATTTGACCAACTTAAGGAAAATATTGAAAGGCGGGAAATTCAACTTGTCCTCAATCATTTATGCTCATAGTGTAGAAGAAAACAGAAAAAAGAAAAATACAAAATTACAACAACTACGTAACTATCAGGAAAAATCTACAACAACAGAAAACTATACCACACACAAATTCTTCCCAAGAATAACCAATCTATGAAAAACAGTAATTTTTAAGTCTAATTTTCTTATATAATGATTTTATTATTATACAATTTAATTTGACTATTTGCCGTAAGTATCTTTTTTGCCTATGAACACCATACCAATAATTTGTCATAACATACAATTGCCTTTACTAATAATTTTTTTCACACATGAGGAAAATTTTTTTAACCTCAGTTTAATAATGCAGTTCGATAACTCATTTTTCGATATTTCATAATTCACTTAATTATGGATAGTTTCATAATCTAGAGAGATAAATAACATAATTATCGCATTTACTAACATTAAATTTAGAAATTTAACCTCAATTTTTAACTACGTTTTTCTTGTCGATTCAATATCATAATGTTATAAATTCTTATTTCATAGTTAACTTTTCTAAATTGTATAAATTCTGTCTAATTTAAAACAACATTGTAAAAATTTTCTTTTCTATTGACTTCTAGGCCTGATGAAGACAATTGTTTGTCGAAACCGGTAGCAAGTAAAATAATATAAACAAATTAGGAAATATTCCTTTCACTTTATCAAATACCGTTGTATTTGTTCCTGTGCTAAAGCAAAATTTGTAGAACCTAAATTACATAAAAACTGGGACAAATCTTCCACCAGTATGGAGTCCGACATTATACTAGAAGGTTTCCTTAAAAGCATAGAAATGCATGAAAATAAATACAGATACCTTATAGGGGATGGCGACAGCAGTGTCACAAAAAAATTAATAGAAAATCGGCCATATCATTCAAGATTGGTACAAAAAATTGAGTGTCGAAACAACTTACTACGAAATTTCTGCTCAAAACTAAGAGAACTTTGTAAGAAGACAACAAGCAAAAAGTGGCAATTAATTAAAGAAACTTGTTGAACAATTCCATAAAAGGGCTCAGATATGGAATCACATCCGCTATTAAATATATCGTGGAGGATTGTGAGGGACTAAACCATTTTGAGAAGGTTAGAGACCTAAAGCGGGACATCTTCAACTGTCCTTTTCATGTATTCGGACAACATGACAGTTGTATACTTATTTCTGTAAATCGACCACTATGACAGAAACAAATAGCATACCTATAATACAAAATTCTGACTTATTAGATGACATTATATCAATACACCAACGTCTAATTAATAATGTAGAAAGTCTTCTTTTAAATATGGACGATAATGCTGCCTAACTTTATAACTCTATTGTTGCCAAATTTGTTGGCGGTAAAAGGATTAATTTTATTGCTAGAAACTCTTATAAATTAAGATGCGAAGCGGCGATTTCTTATAATTGTGAGGCTGGTGAAATGACAAAACTGGTACATCAAAAGGTGGTCGGCTCGCCTCCCCCCACATTACGTGAATAAAATTATTTCATCGAAACTAAGAGGTCGTGAATGGATTCAGAGTCGCAAAAAACTGTTTCCCAATTTATATTAGAAGAAGAACATGCAAATTATACCTGCTGATAAAGATTATGAACAAGTGGAAGAGGAAAACGTAATGACTTGGGAGTAGTTTAAAAAAGAAAAGAAGTCATTTTTATTGGAATTGGAAGAAACACAACAGAATATGCAGCATGATCAATGTTTACAAGGAACTTTGCTCTGGAAAGAAGAACGCCGTAAAAGGCTAACTGCTTCAAGTTTTGGAAGTGTCTGTACTATGAGGGATAGTACACATGGAGCCTCGTTAGTAAAAATCTAATATATTCAAATTTTAAGGAAAATGTGCCGACCAGGTGGGGCAATGAACACGAAACAATTGCACTTTCACAGTTTAAACAAATGCTGCCAGATACAGAGCGGTCAAAAGTTATGTGTGATTGTGGTTTATTCTGCGACGAAGATTTTCCTTACCTAGGGGCAACACCAGACGGGTTGTTTGGTGAAGATGGCATAATTGAAGTGAAATATCCCTACAAGGCAGCTACTTTATCACCTATTGAAGCAATTGATAATAAGGAAATTAAGTTTGCCAAGATTATTGACGGTAAAATTTCAGTGAAGAGGAATCATAAACATTATTATCAGGTGCAAGGACAATCGCACATAACTAAATGTAATTTATTATCTGGATACCTTTAGGATTGGAAAAAGAAACAATTGCAAGAGATGACGAATTTTGGCTTAACGATGTTACCCAAACTAAAACTATTCTACGAAAATTGTCTGTTATCCGAGTTAATAAATCCTAGATTTCCAATAAGGCCAATAAGAGATCTTCGAAAAGAGCAATGATAAACCTCCCCTTAATTAATTGTTTGAATAATTTATATGTATATACCCACATATTTACCAAACGGTAAATTCATTAACCATTAAAATTAAACATAAAAATATACATATATAAATAATTTCGAAATTAAAATTAAATACAGAAATATATTTTTATGTTCTAGGTAATTAGAAGAAATAAAGGGGCCTCAAAATAGAAGAAGCTAGCTTCAATACTTGTTAAATTTTATTTTATTGTATATCATATTAATAGTTTTAAAAAATTTTGTTGCAAATCGGTTTTGATTGTAGTGAACCCCTCGAGCATCCTTTGTACAGCTGTGTCGGCCCTATTTGGGACCCCGTCAGTAGAAGCGTAGCTCGATACTTCCACTACAAACCGAACTGATCCGTCCAAAGTTACTCGCAAATGCGATGTAATAATAATGAATAGTTTGAATCACGACATCCTCCGATTACTTATTGACACAACTTTGTATAGGAAATGACAAATTGCAGCTAGTTTACTACTTAATAAGTCATCCCATACAAGGCGGCCAAGCGTGCCGTCAAAGCATATTGAAAGTTTTTAAAAATTTTGTTGCAAATCGATTTTGATTATAGTGTACCCTTCGAGCATCCTCTGTACAGCTGTTTCAGGTCTATTTCGCTTCTACTGACGAGGCCCCAAATTTTTAAAAACTTTTAATATGCTTTGGCAGCACGCTTGGCCGCCTTGTATGGGTGCAAACTAGCTGCAATTTGTCATTTCCTATACAAAGTTTTGTCAAAAAGTAATCGCAGGATGTCGCGATTCAAACTATTCATATTAATAAAGGTATTTATTTTTAGACTTAAAACAAAATGTGGCCATAAATTTTGCTATTAGCTGTAATCCATCTAGGAAGAGACGGAATGTACACTCACTTGAAAGGAGGATTTCATATTGTCACGATAGAATAATTAGAATCATAATCTAATATCATTTTTAATCAAAAACAAATTAATAGAACAATTTAAAATTAATGCTTAATTGCATTCTCATTTCGAAATCACGAATTCGCCGGTAGCGCCAACTCATTGGGTCACCAGTACAGAAGTGTATTTCCACCGCGTAAGCATTGTACAAGTACGTTACGATTTATGTCCCCAATTATGAAATTATGATGTAAACAAGTCACCGTAATTTTTGTACTTTAAACTTGTATGCAAGCAAAATATTGGTATAAATAATCCGTGCTGGATGTTGGAAAGCAATCGGTATTCCGATTCACTCGAAGAGAGGCGCCGCTCTCATCTTCGCCGAACGACCGACGTCGTTACGCCGCTGCTCCAGACCGTCATCGACACCACAGAGGACATCCCTTGCTGCCGACGCGTCCGAAGGAGTCGACCCGATCGCCACAGTATTGCTACTCCCTGGACGACTCTTTAACCCGAGACCGAAGACATTTCGTTACTGGGTCTACACAACCCCAAGGCGTCCGTCAAGGATTCACGAGCCACCACCGAGTAACTCCAACGCCCAACGCCTCAACCCCAAGGAGCAATCCTGTCTACGCCGCATCATTCTTCAGCCAACATCTCGACGCGCAGCTTCCCGGGACAGGCATTTTCCCCGCATCAATTTTAACTAATTAGAAAACTAATAAAGAGGTATATTTTGTAGCGAATTGTTTTCAAAACTCTACCTACGCCCCTAAACGGATAACGAGGCTCGATACCGTGAGCTGGTTGAGACCCCGAGTCCCGTGACAATATGGCTGTACTTTCTGTAATAATTGACCAACATCAATTAGAAATTCTAAATTTAATCAATGTTATAGTGGCAGCAAAACAAAAAATTTTTCATTCCTTGTTTATTATACTCTCAATGCTTCTAGAAAAGTTAAAATCGATTAGTGGACTAATTATGAATGGTCTAAAGTTCCCAGTAGACATTTATGATTCAAGCTCAGTAGAGCCGCTATTCAATATTAGTTCTTTAAACATCTTTATAAAAAAACTCTAAACTACGCGGTGTTATTAAGGTACCTTTGGTACACAGTAATCCTTTCATATTGTACAAAATGATACCAATACCAATCAGACTACATAAAAATGTATTTATCGTAGTAAATTTGAATTTTGCGTACTTGGCGGTAAATGAAGTATACTCAAAGTATTTTTCATATGAATAATGAGGAAAGAGTAAAAATGGTTTTAGTACAAAAAGATGTTTACATTTCACTCATGGAAAAATCGCTAGTTACAACATCTAAAAATTCTTGCGAAGTTAGATTATTAATCCCTATTACAACGATGCCGGATATTTGTAAAAGGCATGTGAAAAAAAATGAACGTGACGTTTTTCAATGAAATGGAAATATCAAACTCATGGATTTTTGTTGCGCCAAATCCAGAAATTTTAACATTATCTTGTAATTACCGAAATAGGACAAATGTTAGATCACATAAAATTAAATGGTGCTGGTCGATTCACTTTAGCAAAATAATGTAAAGCGTTTTCGGAAAACATAATTTTGAATGTAGTAAAAACAAAACAATTTGAAATGAAGTATAATTATATTGAATCTTGGAACATTAAACTAAATACTTTAGATAATTCAAGTTTATCACCTAACACAGGATTTAAAACAATTAGATGTATCGAAATTAGAGGAAGTCATGATTGAAAAAGGCGATAAGGAAAAACTAAACTCGGTCATTAATGACATTGAATCCATGAGAAACAAAAGCAAGACTGAATCGAAAGAATATTACGAATCTTTAACTTTATATTGCCTAGTGGCAGAATTTTTCGTAGGATTTGGAATTTATATTAGAAAAGAAATACCAATATATTATTTTAAAAGTAAAACTCGAAATCAAAAGAATAGAAGAGAAAGTATTGGTCTTAAAGAATATGAAGAATACAATTAACCTGAGAGAAGCTACATCTCGAGAAAGTCTGGATGGTCTGAACTGATCAGCAGGCATCCAGAGTTTGTGAAAAGTGGTTTCCGCTGGTTAACATTAACATGAAAATAGAAAACCGAATCGATAAAATTTCAGGAATAATTTTTCTATAGAACTAGAATATGTTTAAGTGATAATATTAAGAATGGACAAAAATGTAAACGGAAACGAAATTATTTTTATTAACGTAATGGGTCTGGCCAACTTATTACACCGAAAAATTATGTAAGCAAAAATTGTTGTTGAGATCCAATGTCTCTTATTATAACCATACACTCGTTTTCGCTGGTAGCTATATGTTTTATAATTAAGGGGCAACAAGTTAAGCGGGTATTACAAAAGGAAAAATCAACTGATACTGCGTTCTCTTTCATGAACCATACGGACACATCCTCAAGGAGAAACGACAACTTTGTCCTTATCAGTCAGACGTGAAGGAAATACCATCATGGATCCTCGAACTCTGGGTAGATCTCGTAGTTATCGCAATAGAAGGCCGGGTTAAGACTCCACATGAAAAGTTTGGTTAAAATCAATAGCCGAAGTAAATGCTGTAAATCACGTCCAGTTGAAAGCTTCTAGATAGCAGAAGAAAGTCAATGCTACAAAATTTTGAAGTTGTGGCGTATTTTAATTCAAAAGAGCCGTGTAAAATTATTTATAATCACCGTCCACATCAAACTTATAACAGTTCTAATTGTGGACAATTATATTTATCTTTTCTTTCTGAATAAATTCTAAGTAAACGATGTTTAGTCTTTCATTCGCATGATAAACTCCGACCTTTCCACACGTTCACGTTATCTACTAATTATACTAGATAATGAGAGTCATTGATTCATTGATTTTTATTCGTTCAAAGCAGTCAAAGGAGTTAACACCTGAAAGTAAGGAGTTTTTATTATCATCAGGATTCCAATTTTTATAAGAAAAAAGAAGAAATATGAGTTTCGGTATGTTGAACATTGGTGAACACGTTTTAATAGATAATTCTATTATAAATTGTGAAATACACAGTCATCCGCCTTACCCAAACACCACGTTAAATAAATCCGACCAAATATGATTACCGATTCAAACACAGGACATCTACACCTTATCAGCTCAAGGTTACCTGTACATCGAAGGAAAAATACTCGAGCATGACGGTAAAGTGACCAACACGTTGAATTTTGTTAACAATGGCATCGCTTTCCTGATTGACGAAATCAAATATGGACTAGGAGGATCGGTCATAGATCGCGCTCGAAATCCGGGAATCACCTCCGCCATAAAGGATACGACTCTTTCACAAATAACGATTGCACAAGATACAAGAACGCGTGTTGGAATCACCTTGAAAATCCTATAATTAGATCTGCAAGAAATTTTTTTTGCGAAGATTATAAAAAAAAATTAGTAAATGTGCGACAAGAATTAGTACTTATCAGAAGTTCTTCAGATCTCAACGCGATCATTATCACAAAGAACGGGGAAAGCCGTAAAATAGAACTTTTAAAAATACTATGGAAAATTCCTCATGTTCAGGTTTCCAACGCCGAAAAATTAGAATTACTTAGATATATCGATAAAGGAAGAGATCTCGAGCTCGTGTTCAGAAACTGGGAACTACACGAACTATCTCTCTTGCAACAGACGACTAAACACACCTGGAACGTTAAAGCGAGCAGTCAATTAGACAACCCGTCCGTTATCGTAGCAGAAAAAATGATATCTTAAAAAATACCAACCAATTTGATCATTGCAACTTAACAAACGTGAAATTGTATTTAAATTCAGTCTACCCTTACGATAATCTAAATTTAAATTTCGAAAAACATCAATTCGCCACTTTGTACGAAATGTACACGCAATTTCAACAATCCTACTACTATAAAAGTGCAGGTGAACCGTGTTTTAGCTTTTCAAAATTTAAAGATTTAGCGCCGTTGGTCGTGATCGATTGTAGCCGACAAAACGAAACGCTCAAATGGGGGACCGTAGGTATAAGATTAGAATTTGAAACTAACAAAAATATCTCCGCAAACACCTGCCCTTTTTGTCTCATTTTACATGATAGATTAATAATAATAATAATAATAATAATTATAATAATAATAATATTTTATTCAAACTCAAAAATACAGTTCATGTCAGGTACACAAAGGAAAAGCTAAAAGCTAAAAATACGAGATAAATTCATTGATTGTATAGAATGGATTATCTAACAGAAAATGTTTGATTGTGAATTTGAATTGTTTTAGTGTCATTTCAGTCCAAGGTTTTGGGAGCTTGTTGTATAAGTAAATATGTCTATACTGAGCGTCCGTTGTATTAATTCTTCGGCGGGGGATATGAATTGAGTGCCCGGACCTTAGGGCGGTGTCCACCATGTCTCGCCTTTTCTGAAGGTCATCCGCTTCTCCGCGTGCTCTTATAAGTTGACGATAGAGATATGCAGAAACCATTGTCATTATTTTCAGCTTACGGAATAATGGTTTGCAGTGGGTTTGCCTAGGAGCACCCTCAATTATACGGATGGCGTTCTTTTGGCTGAGAAGTATGTTATCGGCGTGTGCCGATTCGCCCCAAATTTGAATTTCATAACACATTCGGGAGTGAAACAGGGCGAAATAAGTTGTTATAGCTGCTTCCTTGCTTATTACCTGTTTAATTCGGCGGATGGCATACGTCGCTGAAGCAAGCTTGTTTAGCATTTCTTGTATATGGGTCCTCCAGCTCAAACGAGTGTCCAGAGTCATCCCCAGCAATTTAGTAGAGTCGGTACAGATGGTGGTTACGCTTCTTTTGGTTGTGAAGGAGATTTGTACTTTCTTCTCTTCATTTAACTGCAGCTTATTCGCACGGAACCATTCGCTGGCCAATTTGTTTGCTGCACTCATGCTCATCAGCAACTGTTCGGTATTGGTATCTTTACAGCATATTGCAGCATCGTCGGCGTACATGACCGTATGTGCTGTTAATTGTTCCGGGAGGTCGTTAATGAAGATGACGAATAGAAGCGGTCCAATGAGCGATCCTTGTGCTATTCCGTTTGAAATATTTTGTGTTTTGCTAAGTTGACCATTGAAATAAACAGCTTGTCTTCTATTAGTAAAGTAGGACGCAATTAATTTGAGAGTTGTACCTCTAATCCCGTAATGTTCTAGCTTCGTGAGCAGTGTCTTGTGATGCATGCAGTCAAACGCCTTTGTTAAGTCGTATAGTATAGCTTCACAGTCGCAGCGTTCTTCAAAAGCTTCCCAAATGTAGTTGAGCAGAGACAGTACCGCGGCTTCAGTATTTTTTCGTTCCGTAAAGCCAAATTGAGATTCGTTTAGCATTTTATTCTTATTAAAAAATTATCTTAAGCGGATATAGAGTGCAGCTTCAAATATTTTCGACGTTACTGGTAATACAGATATGGGTCGGTAATTGTTTGGCAAACAGCGATCTCCTTTCTTGAAAACTGGTGTGACTTTAGCAATCTTCATTCAATCAGGGACCGTACCTTCACGAAAACAGGCATTGATTATATCGGCTAAAGGTTCCGCTAAAAATTCCAAAGCATTCTTAAAAAGTATTACGCTTACTCCATATATGTCAGTGGAGGGTTTTGGCTTTAATCTGCGTATAATTGATTTAATTTCTTGTCCAGTGACAAGGCTTAAGAAACACGAACGGTTGCAACAAGAGACCTTCTTTAAAAATGATTCCGGTTCCTCTGTGCTCGATGGAATTTTTTTTTTTTAAATGTTCTCAGCAATTCCACAGAAAAAATCATTCAAGTTTCCCGCAGATAGATCGTTTCCAGTTTCGGAAACTGACGGAGAGGTTTCTTGTTTTATGATGTTCCATAAGGTTTTTTGTTTACAATTGGAGAACTGGATTTTGTGAAGATTATTTCGCCTCCTTTCTTCTGTTGCATAGCCGAGGTAAAAGTTTCTGTAGGTGTCGTGAATGGACTTTAAGTCATTTGCACCGTATAGCTTATAAGTGTCCTCAATTAGACCTAACGTAGATTTTACCTGTAACAATTCTTCTGAAGCAAGGTAGGTTTGATGTTTTGTGGATTGTCTTACGGAGATAATTGGGAAGGCAGTTTCTAAGCATGCCATTAACGTTTGGAAAAAAGTTTCGTACTTGTTTATTGCCATATCCACCGTATATACGTTGTCCCATGATTCCTCTGACAGCAATGTAAGAAAATGATCCAACTTTGCCTTGGTAATTACTCTTTTCCTGATGCATTTATTATTTAATGTCAATTTAACTTCATAATTAAAGAATAATACGCTATGGTCAGATATACCTACATCGATCACATAACTGTTATGTTTCCTGATATTGGTAAATATGTTATCGATAAACGTTCTTGTGCTGACTGTTGAACGGGTGTAGCTCTTAATTACGTGTTTTAAGTCATAAGAAAGCATTAGGTTTTTTAGTAATTCCGCTTTAGTTGATTCCTTCAAAATGTCAACGTTAAAGTCTCCTGCGAAAACTATTTTTACCATTTTTTTATACTTTGAAAATATCAGGTCTAGAACAGCGGATATATTCTGTAGACACAATTCAAAGTCACCATCAGGCGATCGGTAACATTCGATTATAATTAAATTCAAGTTATTTACATACACACCTGCTAGTTCACAGACTTTTTCCACAGACGTCTCCGTTATGAATTGCAACTCCTGGCATTCCAAGGAGGAGCGAGCAAAAATGGCTACGCCTCCATGATTATAGATTTGTCTTATAAAGCTACTAACTAACTTATAGGATTGCATTTTATATACATTTTTATTGTTAATATTGAGCCAGTGCTCTGATATGCACAAGATATCAGAATTTTTGTCGTGGGCTAATAGTTCTAAGATTTTGGTAGTTAAACACTGGACGTTCACATGCATGATGCTGAAAGTTGAATATGTGTACCTAGTTTGGTTAGTACTATTCGCACTGTAGTCACTACTACATTTTTCCGAGGTTGGTATCTTTATGTTGAATTTATTGGAGTTGAGCGAGGCTCTAAAAAATGTTTTCTGTTTGTGTTAAAATTAAATCTTCTTACCACTACTCCAGTAGGCTAGGAATTTGGATCATTTAACGGTTCTTTCAATTCAATTGGTGCTCCCACCTTAAAGCAGGGATAAGTACAGTTTGTTTGTAATATATCGCATTGAAAATCGTAATTAGGGTGAACTTCTTTTAAATATTCCAATACCGTATCTGTGGTGGTGTTAGTGTTTGTCCGTCCAACAAAGAACCATAGTTTCTTTGAGACGCCTGCCAATTGAGTGCCGTTTTTGTTTTCTTTATTTCCTGTAATAGATTTATTTGCTCGTCGTCTACTCTTAACGATTGGCTTTCTTCGCTCTTTATTCAAACTTCCAACTGATTGCGCACTTATTATAGATGCGTACGTATCTTTTTTATTGTTATCAATCTGTTCACTGATCATTTCTTCAGCGTCGTTATTGATGTGTATAATTTCCGCAAATTTTTTGCAATGTAAATTTTCAAGTTTTTCTACGTATTTTTCCCGATTTTCAGGAGCGGAATTATTTATATTATTATCCGTTTTGTTTACGGTAGAATCCTGTGTTGGTCGATGTAGGCCCGTACTTCTAAGTATGGAAGAAAACATTGCTCATTTAGTGTCTTATTAGTTTTAAATGCTTTACATGTAATGCTTTTTTTTATTAAAATAAATATATAAGTATGATCTAATGTGGTTTCTTTCGATCAAAGCAAAAAAACATAAACCCGAAAGATGCTAAAAAAAATAATAAAATACAAATATATAAATCGTCAGAAACAACCTACTTGTCATGTCAAGAAACATTATAAAGCTGAATTGTATCTATAAAGTTATTCTAAGGAATAAAAATAGTTAAAACTCAAAGCCCCAGAAGAAGAACAACAATAATAAATAAATAATTAATACAAAATAAAGAATGAGGATAGAAAATATACGAAGCAAACAGACGAAACTCAGAAAACTTGTCATGAAAAAACTATGAAAGAGTGCAATTTCAAATGAAGAGTGAGTAATGGTGAAATTAAACTTAAGGACTAAACAGGTATCAATTCAAAAAAATTCTACAAAATAAATTTGAAAGATACTTTAAAATTACAAAAAAGAACAATAAGCCCTGAAATTGAAATTCTATTTGCGCGTGACGAAACTAGTTATCAACGATAAAATGCACGAATGCTTTTAATACCTCTCGGTAAAGTTTAAGCTATTTTTATTTACAAAGCGATGGTATTTTTCCGAGTCGTAAACAAATTAATGCCTTTCAATTTTCTTAACATAGTCCATTTATATGATGTCGTTATCACATTACGCGTTGCAGTCTGAATGAACTACATAGTTAAGATGAACATGTATAAGTTATTTGTTTTCTTGTACGCTTATAAAGCATTGCATTTAACACAAACCAGAATAACGCATGAAAAGTACTCGGATACGATGACAAAATTAGCAGATTATGTTATGGGGATTGAATCATGTTTGACAAGTGGATATATTATAGCTGGAAACTCTCAGGCTTCAAACGATATAACAAGTTTTTATTTAAAGCATAAATCTGTGAAGAGCTCAATAACTTTGTTGTCTTCTAATTATGAAGTAAGCAATTTAGACGCTAAGCAACTGACGTTCTTTATCGATGATATTTCAAATTTAAATTCAACGATACAAAACGCAAAGCGGAGAAGAATATGGGATCTTGAAAAGTACATAGTGTTTATAATATGTACTCAAGTAGTCGACACTGTTTGGTTGAATGGCACTTTAGAAGCTATGTGGAAGCAGGACATTCTCAATTTCGTTTTAATATACTATTACCAGGAAGTGGAGGTAACTTCGTTTAACCCTTTCAATAAAGCAAAATATATGTCTTTTGATAATTACTTTCCTGACAAATTAAAAAACATGCAGAGTTGAAAATAACGAAAATAACGACATGTATAATAACTGACATGAAAATAACGACATGTATAAATCCTCCGTTAAGTGAATTCAAAGATGGTCGTGCTTATGGGACGGATATTTCTGTCTTGATTGCCATTCTCGAAAGAATGAACGTCACGATTAATTTCAGCAGCGTAATAACTTATCCTGATACGGACTTCTTGTTCTACAGTACCGTAATGAATAAATTTAAATTTAACTCTACAAATCACTTGTACCCGTTCAAAATGGACGACGTGGTTATTTTGGTTCCAAAAAATGTCCCTTTCCCTCACTATCGAGATATATTCAGAATTTTCACCGCAAGAATTTGGCTGTTAATTTTCACGTTTTTTTTACTGGTATCTATGCTAGGTATGATAATCACTCGGTGTTTCAAGAGGACCGCTTCCTTTGCAAATGTCTTTTTTGATGCAATACGAATTCTACTAACGTCACCGACTTCCCTTAATCACTTTATACGTCCTGTAAAAGCAATTTTCATTTTATGGATATACCTATGCCTTATTCTCACCACCGCTTTCAACAGCACATTGACAAGCGTTCTGATAACGCCAAGGTATAACAAACCCATTAATACCATAACTGAACTGATCGAAAGTGATTTGGGAATAATATCAGATCAATTCTTCACAGACGTTTTAAACAAAGAATTTAGTAGCGTGAAACACAGACTTATTATAACTAAAAAAGCAGATGTTGTTAAATCCTTGCTTAGAAGAGAAACTGCTTTGGCCCACGTCCTGCCTTTTAGTTCTGTGCGCGAATTAAACATTTTGAGCGATGAAGGCGAGCAAATATATCACATTATGCACCAACACCTAATTCCAACCTTGAGGACGTTCAACATAAATGGTAAATCTCTATATGTGAACAAAATGAACGAAATTTTGTTGCAGTTACTAGCGAATGGTGTCATCGGATATATAGAATCAAGTAATTTGAGACAAAGCACCTCGGATGTTAAGCTGAAGGTGAATAAGTCAGAGGTTTTCAAGTTGGCACATTTGAGTATCGCGTTTGTTTTATTAGTTGGTGGCCTGTTTATAAGTACCGTCGCATTTATAGCAGAAAAATTTTTACAGAACAGCGGCAATACGAAATTGCGATGAACCAAAATCGCGGTAAAAAAAGGTGTCCTAAATTCATTAACTGAAAGGAAGAAGCATGATGTATAATTCTTAATATAAATTAAAAATCGTTATGGGCATTTATTAATTTAATTTTATTATTTTGTACTAGAGAATTATTTATATTATATATATTCTAAATAAATTAGTTAATTTGAAACTCTCGAACTTTGGATTGGTAATAACGATAAAATATTATGATTAGTCCAATAATGTCTTACACAAAAGTGTCTGGAAGAGACAAAAATAATCCTAGGGTACTGCAGCCGTAAACGGTCACCGTCGGATTCCTCGGTCTTTTTTTACTTATACAGGGTGTTTAATTAAAACTGTAAATTCCTAACTATATTAGAACTTTATTGTCAACGGTCTTATTAAAAAATGAGAAACTGACATGTCTTACAACAGCGAACTTTGGCGGAGTCGCTTTGTTGTGAAACCTCTGCTCAGTTTATGTTTTCGCAATTGTAGCTAATAAAACGCAATAAACTGTAATAAAACTTTTTATTTACGTGTAGAAGAACTTCTTTGTAATTAAACGACAATACGCGCAAACTAAGACTTTTATTATACAATCAGGACATTGTAATTATTTAATACTTACAAAAACTGAAATGCATAATGGCGCTACATATTCAAACAGTTTGCTTTCGAATTTTATTTGAATAAAACAAACGTAAGCGAAAATTACATTGCGAAATACTAGAAATTATTATGTAATAAGTAATTACAATTGTCGTAAGAATGCCTGCACCTACTCGACTGAAAATATCGCTTTTTTTTCTTAGGACAGACGAACTTGTCCTAGCCCAACATACACATCTCGGCGCATTTGTTTAAGGCTACATAATAAAAATCAATTCCACTCAGCCTGTTTGTTTTACAGGGTGTCGTAGACATAGTTTAACTACAGATTTCTGGCCTCAAAAAAAGACAATTGAATCCAACTTATTTATATCCAAAATTGCTTCGTTAAGCCAGTATTCTGCTTCAAAATTCATGAAAAAACAATTCTTTTTTCTAGTAACAAAATAAGGCTTGAACCAATTTGAATGGTATTTGTTATGAGGATCCATAAGGAGCCAAGTCACTTTTTCAGATGGTTTTAGTAATTTGGAATAGACAGCCTAGTGTAAGAAACATAATTACCACAACACAGATTTTGCAATAACTTTTTTGAGGTTAAGAAAATAACAATAATAACTTTTTCGTGTCTTTATAATTGTTGACCCTTCTTACGGCTAGTTACAAAGTAGGAAAATCAAATTGCTTAGTGGAAAAAGGGGAAATGCATGAAGAACAAATGCCTCTTACATGCACAATTAATTTATTTATAGAAAGTCATTCCTTAATAAACTTTTCTGTGTCTGCAAAATCTGACACCTGTTATGAATTCATCAAGAATCTGTTTGTATAAAACACGCTATAGCCATTTAAGTTTTTTTATTTTTTGACTGAATTATAACGGATATGAAAATTTGCAAAGACAGAAAAAATTACTAAGGAGTTACTCTGGCTTCTTCTTCTTCTTCTTCTTATAGATTATTTGGTTTTTGGCTTATACCATTCCAGCCAGACACACATCACTATGTAACGTACCTACTCACTTCTCCACAGGATCGCAATATAAATTGTCTTAAGGATATGTGCACATGTTAACACAACAATAGGACATTAACTATCAAAACTTAACCCGGACCGACTTTGACTTTTATTTATGCTGTGTTTAAATTGCTGGCTTGCTGTCTTACTGCTTAATAACCTGGGTTAGTATTGGGTAAAATACATATATTAGGAAAGACTCTTCTTGCTGTAGGGCCCTTTACAGCTTCCACAGAAATGGACCTCGGAAGGTATACATAATGTCTGAAAAAGAGAAGAGAAGTGTGTCTGAGTTGTGTGTCACTATTTTACCACTTAAGCCTTTTCTATATCTACCTTTTCCTGTTACATGCTATTCAAACTAGTTTCATGCTATTTACATATTTACAGTTTAATATTACAGGCTACCAAAAACTGCCCCAGCAATTCGCAGATTTTTTTGTCAGGGTTGGCGACAACAGAAGCAATATTTAGTGGGCCATGCATTCCTAATCCTATTAGCTTTGCAAACAGACTATTGCAGTTTCCTATATTATTTCTACAATTAAAAAATATGTGGTTGGCATCACCAAATTCTCCGCATGAACAATTTGGAGAATCTATTCTTCCCATCTTGAATAAATGTGAGAAAGTTAAACAATGGTCAAATCTAATTCTGTTCATTGTCGTGATCAATTTTCTATGAATTTCTATCCTGGTAAACCATGCAGAAGAAGGTATTTTAGGGCATATTTTATAGTAAGCCTTTGCCTTTCTCCTTGAAAATTCTGTCCATTTGTACTGCCATTCTTCCTTCAAACTCCTCTTGAATTTTGCCAGAAAGTCATTGGCTGAGGTGAGTTACTCTGGCTTAATAAAGAATAGAGATAGGAATTTGTGGTTAAGCCATGTCTACGTAATTTAGCGACACCTTGCATAACAAAGTTTGCTTCATTTCTTAAGTACTATTTGTGATTGCAATTAGATAGATAACGTTTAGCAATATCATATAACAATAAAAATATAGAGAAAAGTAAACATAAAATATTATAAAACTACATTCAAAACATTATAAAATAAATATATTAAAACCAAGTTATGCCTAAGCAAACCACGGCGTGGTTTACTGATTTTATGTTAGATGGAAGCGAGTTGTATAATTAAAGACATAGGTTTAGAAGCAGGCTGCATTGTCGGAACAATTCTGGCGTTTCGACGAAGTCACATGTTGAAAAAATTCGTGAAAAGAGGAAGAATTTATAGAGAAAGTGTTTTTGTGACTTTTTGATAAACCTCCCACGGTTCCCACAATAACGAAAAACCTCAAGGAAAACCAAGAAGAAACCGAGTAAAAATTAAAAAATCAAATGGAAGTTGTGCCTACTATGTAGTTGATTCATTCGTAATACACTGTAAGCATAAGGCTATTATTCTATTCTATTATCTTTAACGTTCATTTACGGGGGGAGAAAGATGTGACCAGTCCGAGCCGAATTTTAATAAGTTAATTAAATGAATTCGAAACCACTCAAATTAAACAACTATCCTATTTTTTTCAACAACTAGTTATAAATATTTGTTTAGGACAAGTTCGAGTTTTGCATCATTTCAATTCAAGTCAAGTCAAAAAAGCTTTTTCTAACTCTTGTTATTTCTTATACAGGATGTCACAGAATAACTATTCCTAATTTTCAGAAATGATAGAGGGCACTTTTTATTAATAAACTAGTGTCCGGAAATTCCTCAGTATCGAGATAAAATGAAAAAAGTCGGCTATTACCCCAAAATAAAAGTTGAATCATAGCAACCTTTTGAAAACAATGAAGATTTTCGTAGATGTCATTTTACGTGTGTCATAAATTATTCCTTATTAAATAAACGTGTTTAATTGTCATTTTAAGCATTAAAAATTACTCTTTATTACAAAAATTAGCGTTGTATTGAAAATGCATCATTTTACAAATATTGAATTAGCAGACATGCATCTTGCCTATGGGGCAGCTCACGGTAATGCTAATGAAGCAAGGCGAATTTATGCAGAACAGCATCCTGAGCGTCACATTCCCTGTCATACATCATTTTCAAGATTAGACCAACGTATTCGAGATACTGGTAAAGTCCAAGTAAAGAAAATAGATTCAGGAGCTAATCGTACTGTCCGAAATGTTGACTTTGAGGACCAAGTTCTGCAACAATTTGAAAATAACCCAAAAACAAGCACTCGTGCCGTTGTCCATGCAATGCATACAAGCCACACATCTGTAATGGAGGGTATTAAAGGAATACCAGAAGCATCCGTTTCACATTCAAAAAATTCAAACGTTAATTCCAGCAGATTATCCCAACAGAGTACAATTTGCCGAATGGTATTTGAATAAAATTAACGACGAACCAAGATTTCCTAGGACTGTATTATGGACAGACGAGGCATGTTTTACAAGAGACGGGTATTTTAATACACACAATACTCACATTTGGAGCGAAGAAAATCCTCACGCCATTCGGAGGTTACATCATCAATGGAAGTTTTCTGTTAATATTTGGGCTGGGATGGTTGACAATTATGTAGTGGGCCCATATTTATTACCTGCACGGTTAGATGGCGATGTGTATAGGATGTTTCTGGAACATACTTTCCCAGAATTGCTTGAAAATGTCCCCTTAAATATTCGAAGAAATATTGTTTTCCAGCACGATGGTGCACCAGCACACTTTGGATTAAATTGTCGCAATTATCTAAATGCACAATTTCACAAATGGATGGATCGGAAGAGGGGGGCTGATTTCTTGGCCCGCACGTTCACCAGATATGACTCCTCTGGATTTTTGTATTTGGGGTCATATTAAGTCACTGGTTTATGAGACGCCTATTAATACAGAGGAAGAGTTAGTGGCTCGAATTATTTTAGCCTTCGATGATATTCGTGAACATCCACAAATATTTCGAAGAATTCGGGCACTCGATCGCACATCGTTACAACTAGTGCATCGAAAATGATGAACAATTTTTATAATATTCGATGAAGTGTTATTTCTAAATTTAACCGCTTCCATTTGTAATTAACTACTCTTTTTTGTTGTAACTCAGAATATAACTGTTATTCGTTAAGTTTTCTTATTTATCTTGACAACGAAAAATTTCCGGACACTAGTTTATTAATAAAAAATGCTTATTTAAGTGTCCTCTATCATTTCTGAAAATTAGGAATAGTTATTTTGTGACACCCTGTATAAACATTCAACGCTTATTAAGAAATTACACTAGCAAATAAAAAATAATAATAGAAAAAGTTTTTTTTACGCAGTTTATAGATTAGGCAGACGAATTATGGATTCTGTCATTGTGGAAAATATTTACACAACTATTAAAATCACCCACTACCTAGTAATTTTTTTACAAATGTAGAATTAACATGAAAGATGAAGTATTTCCCGAAATTACCCTTCTTACTGTGGATGCGGAATTTTAATGAAAAAGGGAAGCAAATATTGCTACAAATTTCCTTTTGTAGAGCTGGTTTACTTTAAGTAAGTGGAGATTTATATATATATCGGTAAAATTGAGAAAATTACTAAATTTAAATTATTTACGTTGCCACCACCGGAGTTTTAAGGGACACCAGGCCCTTATACATTTACTAAAGCTTAACTTCATTTATTTTTTATAATTTCCATTTTTCGAAGGCGTGTGTATTCTTAGACTCAGAAGATGTTTAAAGTAAATTTAAAATTCAAAACTATTCCCAAAATAAAAGAATGATATTGGAGACTTTGCAACGTAAATTTGAGTTCGTTTACCAATGCCAGTGGCTAGTCGAAATTTTAATTACGTAGGCAATAAGTTGTGGGTTGTTTAATGAGCGCCACCAATTTTGTAAAATAAAAATACATATATATATATATCCAACCCAAAATTGGAAATGATTGGAAATAATAATAATAATTGTTGAAGTTGCAAAAAAAAAGAAAAGAAAAAAAATATTAAAGTAGATCTGTATTAAATAAAACAAATATTGTAATGAAGATAACATGAAGAGCAATACCAATTAAAATAAAAAAATTCAAAACTATATTTGATAAAAAAAATATCCTCAGTAAAGCTTTACCTCGGCTAACAAGCCAGAATTTCCAAATTATGTTAAATGTTAATAAAAATAAAATTTGATAGTATAAAAAAATTACTTAAACCACTAACAATTCACACAGAAAATATCAAAAACTGAAATTATTGATATAATAAAGCACGTATAATTAAATGTAAGTATAAAGCAATTGATTGAATATTAAAAAAAAACTTCAACGAAGATCCGGACTGTACTGCATATTATTAATTATTATCCTTATTGAGGTTGATGCTTAGGAGCACCCAAAAAAAAATTAATAACAAAAAAAAGGAATGGACACCTCACCGCTGAACTTGCTGAGTGTATCTGGTGTGTTTCTTCTCCTTTTTTTTTTTTTTTTATCCAACGACCTAGGATTCACGGTTTCCTTTCTTCTTCGATAGAAGGATCTCAGGGGCAATATTTCCGGTCCGTGATTGAAATTTGAAACCGTCGAACGAGAGGAAAAGTGAATTCGCCTCCAAGTATACAAAAAAACGTGTTGCTCCAAGAACACGTGCAGGTATCGGTATTTAGTGCCAATAAGAACTAGCCTCAGTTAAAAGACTCTAATTAAAAGAAAATCAAATGAATACTTAAACAAAAATAAAAAAAGAAAATTCTTACCCTGAAAATTTCCAGGAGTCTCCGAAAACACAAACGAAAATTAAATTCTGACTGACCAGAACACTCGACGGCCAGCCTCGAAAAGACCGGACTTGCTCTCCGCGTTCGAAACTACTTTTTTCGAGAAAAGATTGTGGGAAGATAACACAAAGAATGTGCCACAAAGATTGCCTAGCTAAGAGGCGTTTGATTTTCCACAGAGAATTAGAAAATGGTAAATTTAAATGTTACAACTTGGATAAGTTTATCTTTCTCTGAACTTTATTGACTCTTTTTCGAATATGTTTTGCGCTTATGAAAGATGGACCTTAAGGCTAATATTAATTTTGACTGCAGCTTTATGCTGCGCATGGGCGATATTCTTAAACGACAGAGATTTACTGATAGTCGTTTATTTATCTTAGCGGTATCTAAATGGCTCTTATCTAAAGTCAGTGTTGTATATATTAAGTCTGGTCCACGTCCGGTAGATTAAATGATTAAAGCGAGAAATACTTTTGTGAATATGATTAAAGACAATACTATTTAATTTAGTTTAATAATTTAAGGTTTAATATTTTCGGCCGTTTACAAATTGTTTTGATTAATAAACGTAAAAAAATAAAATAAAATAACAGCATCAATTTTACACGCATGAAACACTAGTTCTACACAGGATACAGTTGATTTGATTTCAAGTTCCCTGGACGTTTAATATAATTTTTAGGATTGAACAGAAATTACATAAACAAATTATTAGAATTAATTTCCTCTATTTTAATTGTTTCGTTCATAAAAACTAGAAATTGCAGGTTATTTTTTTTTCCATACACCTTCTAGACGAACTGTACAAAATGACTCTAAAATAAACCGACAAAATAAAACCAGCTAGAGAATCAATGTCCATAGACTAGAGTAAACACGTTTAAAAAATTCCAAGTAATAAAATAATATGAATTTACCCTAAAAGAATGTTACGATACTGCCTGCGAAATATAGCGTCATGTTTTATAAAAACAGCAATAAATCTGTGCTATTTTTATGGTAGTAGCAGCGACGAGGTACCCGAGTCAGACGGTCGTCGGAAAAGTTGTTCGCGCGGATAACAAGCAAATTAATAGTGAAAGAATAGAGGCGCCACTTAGCGGAAATCGTTCGGTCAACACCAGTTGATCCGTTCCATAAACAAGGAAGGAATGTTTCGACTTGCTCCAGTAAAATAATATCGTGTGAAAATAAATGGCGAAATGAACGAAGAAAAAAATCAGGTTCACGTTATTTATTTGTTGGCTATATTTTTTTTTGTTAAATATTATTGACAAGTATTGCGGTCAGAGGACAGAGTTACAATAAACATTCACTCACCCTTTGTTAGATCTCTCTTTCCCTGCTTTCTTTCTCTCTCTCGACCGCTTGCAGAGCTGAGGGTAAACGTCTTAACATCCGGGTGCCGCTTTTCGATTTGACAAGGGTGTCATGCAAAATTACAAGTAACCATTTACGAGCATCTACTCAACGATGTGGAGCATTTTACTTACCGGGGCCCTTTGGCGGCCCCGCTTACTCCAGCGGTGAATCTAGACGCAGCAGCTCTCTGCAGGTATAGAAACTCACGGAGAAGGTGTCCTCGAACGTCGATCTTCATACTTCGCATGCATAAAGGCGGACTCCAGGTGGATATTAGCATACCTTGCCTTCTGAGCGCACGTTCTCAGAATCATTGGTGCTGACCGTCTCCTTCAGTGATTCCCACACTGGCCTAAGCACAGTCAACACCAAGTCAAGACCGTTCTTGGGAAGCACAATGCAATCCACCAGGTCAGGTATTCAGCTAGCTGTTTACCGACATCACCGGTCCCCTAACAGTGTTACCACACCGTGACCGTTCCCCGATGATGTCGTACTGCTGGTGACAACACAACACCATATCCTCAGCGAGTTTTCAGGACTCCGCCACGCCCGACGGTCCATTCACTTCGCTAAGTCAGATCGAAGTATTGCAAAACTATCTTTACCAAAATATCGCCATCTCCAGGCCGATATTATCTCTGGCAAGTTACCGCCTTCTCCAGGCCGATATCGCTTTCTCAAGGCCGATATCTCACATTAAACCCTTATCAAACATCTAATGCATTTTATTAATAACACTCGCGAACGAGAGTATTTTTCGTACGTTTCCAAAACGTTTACCACTCAAAGCCCGCCGGAGACTGACTTTGTTACCGTATCTTTTTTTCTCACATCCCTCTGCCTGAAACGCATCCCCGCATCATATTACCAAACCATAGACAAAGTAAACAAACACGCTTGTGATTTACGGATATACTGAGAATATATAAGCTTTCTTAAATTCTAAATTTATTTATTAAACAATGACAACATATTGAAAGATGTGAAAACATGAGTAGTAAAGTGGATGTATTGTTGCATAATTTTTCTCTTGAGGGAGAAACCGTTTGAGTGCATAATCTTCATACACAAAGTTAAAATATTACTACTATTATGTTTCCGATTTAAATTTGATTGCCGCACACGTAGCAGCGTAAATGTACGGCGATTGCATGGGCCCACCAGCCCACAATGACCGAAGTCGCGGGAGAAAAAAGTTCCAGGCGCGAAGGCCGAGGGTACGCTTACAGGAGAAGCCTAAAAATAATTGGTCGAAAGCCATAAACAGATTCGATAAACGAAGTTATGCAGAAAGAAAACGTAACAGAACCTTCAAGCAGTGTTTGAAGGCATAGACAATCGAATTCAAGAGCTGTTGCGGAAGTATCCAAATGTTTTGAGGCCATCGAACAAGTTATAAGATCTGAGGTATAATATTGTACATCACATAAAAGCGAAAGGTCCTCCTGTACGCTATAAACATGCAGACTGGTACCGGACAAATTCAAGATAACCAAAAAAGAATTTCAAGCACTTCAAGAGGCAGAAATCATAAAATCTTCATGCTCACCTTGGGCCAGTCCCTTACATTCAGTACAAAAAACGGATAAAATGTGGAGACTTTCGAAGTCTCAATAGCAGGACAATTCCCATCAGGTATCTAATTCCACATATTCAAGATTTTAGGCATCAACTGCATGGAAAAACAATTTTTTCAACTATTGATTTAGTGAAGGCATACTATCAAATACCAGTGCTTCATGAACAATGACAACAATTACAATACCATTCGGACTCTATGAATTTGTAAGAACAGCCCAAACGTTCCAATGGTTTGTAGTACTAAAAGGGTTGAATTTTACTTATGCCTACATAGATTAAATACTAATTGCATCATCATTACTAGAAGACCATTGGAGACATTTAGCTATACTATTTAAAGAGCTCATTGAACATGGTTAATGATGAATCCTAAAAATGTTTATTTGATGCAGATAAAGTTTTGAAATGAGAGTGCCCCAAGAAGGTATTGAACCATTGTCAGAAAAAGTCAGTGCAATCAACAACATGCAGTTCCCGAAGACATCCAAGCAACTACAGCGCTTCTTAGGCATGGTAAACTATTACTAAAGATGGTTACCTCAGGCAGCAGAAATATAAGCACCACTGAACGAGCTTTTAAAGAGTTATACTAGAAAAGAAAAGAAGTAGTCATTCAACCTATAGAAGAAGTAATTATAGCTTTCAATAAATGCAAATATGATCTGTGTAATGCAGCCAGGCTAACATATCCAAGTATGAGACACCAATTGACTATAGCCACAGATGCTTCTGATACATTTATAGGAAGTGTGCTGCAACAACTAGTAGACAGAGAACAGATATTAATAGCTTTTTTCTCGAAAACAATTACACCAAGAAAAAGGCGTTACAGTATCTGTCATTTTCGACTTTTTTTTTAGATGGGCGTCATTTTATAATATACACTGATCACAAACCTTTCCAAAAACCCTGAAAAATCTAGTACAAGACAAATAAGGCAGCTTGATTTAATTTCAGAATTTACTACAGACACCAAACACGTAAAATGAACCAGCAGATACTTTGTCAAGAATTCAAGCAATTATAAAATGTGAGTTTGATTACGAATCATTTTCACAAGCACACAAGAAGAAGATGAAGAGTTACAACAACTAAAAGAAAATCGAAAATACAAATTCAAGAAAATGCCAATACCAATGTTCGAAAACACATACCTCAGCCTTACAGACGAAACATCTTTCACCTTGTGCATAATTTGGCTCATCCAGGAAGAGAAAATATCAATAGCAGCTTATTAAGAAATAGTTCTGGCCAAATACAAAGAAAATCTCAGCTGAATGGATAAAAACCTGCGTTAACTGTTAAAAAAATAAAGTATACAGACACACAAAAACTCCAAAAGGCACATTTCAGAATCCAGATGCAAGGTTTCTTCACGTACATATTGATGTCATACTTCCACTACCTCTTTCCGAAGCTTTTCAATACCTACTAACATCATAGATCGCTTTTCTAGATGGCCACAACCTATTCCGATTAATAGAACATAACAACAGAAACATGTGCTAGAGCTTTCATTTACAATTGGATTTTCAGATCTAGAGTTCCTGTAAACGTTATAGTTGACAGAGGTATGCAATTTGAATCAGCCTTATTAACTTCAATGAGAGATATTTCGGGCATATATCAACTTCGAACAACAGCTTATCACTGTGCATCAAATGAATACAGTAGCAGAATTAATATATGGCACTAGACTGCGGCTACCAGCAGATTTAGCGGAACCCACCGAAAGCATACTTCAATAAGAAGTGGATGCCACATTCGCTTCAAAGCTGAAAAACACAATGCAGTAAATAAAATACACCAAAATAATATATCATGGTGAACAGTAAGTGTACATACCGAAAAATTTACTAATAGTGAAGTTTGTGCTTGTACGAGTTGATGGAGCCAGAAAAAGGTTACAAAATCCTTACGACGGTCTTTCTAAAATGCCACAAAGAACAAACAAATATTTAACATTGATGATGAAAAAAAAAACGTATTCTTAAATCGTTGCTTACCTGCGTTTTTAGAAATTAGGTTTGTTCGTAGAGCAATTCTGTTTGGAACCGTTGGAAATACTCACCCATGAACGTTTTACATATAACGCAACTATCAAAACTGATCATTACTTCTATGGGCTGACGATTTCAAACTAGTTCCAAACTGTTCTACGAACAAACCTATTGAAACATCAGATTTGTCACTGTCACATAAGTTAACATCAAATATCAAAAACAAAGATAAAGTGACCTACAATACCGCTAGTAAGCAGGCACGTCCAGAAAATCATAGTAACGAAGATAGGATACACACGACCAAGGTTACTAAATCTAAAGGTTGCCTGGGTTGCAGTCGGAGAGATTCACGTCTGATCGTCATTGGACTAGATAAAATTTAATCATGCAATAAGTGCAGCATTTTGAGCATTTAAACATTTAACATTTGCATTAAATATAACACCGAACACATTAAAAAAGTCGATACAGAACAATTCGAACGCATTTATGTAGTAATTATGAAATATTTAATGAAAAATATAAAACATCCTAACTTGAACTTATCGTAAGATAGGAGTAAATTATGTAGTAAACAGTATAATATATCAGTTCAAATATATAAAATATAATATATAAATAACAATGAAATAGTAAAAGTTGGAAATGATTAAAGGAAAACTCAGATCCATCTCCTTTAATAATTTCCAACTTTTACAATTACAATCCACTCCATTATGAGCAATGAGGTTTACTTCGATATAAAACAATGAAATAACTTGGAATAAATACGTAGATGATATCCAGAAAATCTATGGCAACTTGTCACTAGTCCAATGACGTCGTAGAATTACCGCCTAGCACTCTTTGCCTACCTATGGCAACCTGTCACTAGTTCAATGACGTCGTAGAATTATCGCCTAGTACACTTTGCCCACAAACTAAAATCAAACTATTGTGCTTATGAATCTTTACATTTAGTAATCTTAGCACACGATAACTAAATTCGGCAGAAAAGTGCGATTTCCAACCAGACTTTGTGAAGTAATTTGCTAGGCGTAGTAGAACATTACACGCTTATATATAGTTTTATTTAATATTTTATAGTAGCCGCTTGATATCCTTCAGACGTGCCGTGCCGATCCGAAATTCCAGTGGTTAAGTATCATAAACCTATAAGCTGGCAGATTAAAGTTGACATCTGTGCAGCAAGTGCGTATTGTGTTCAAAGGAAATGGCATATTTTCAACTGCCAACTACATCAAAGGAAGTGGCTTTAATTCAAACAAATAAGCATTATTCTAAGAAAATTACCAGAGATCCCATCACGAACAACTTTTATATAAAACATGGAAAGATACGGAATTTGAAAAAATATCGCTGCTAGTTAAATTAAATTAGTTTCAAGTGCAATTTGAAGGTATACAAAAAAAAATATACAGAGTTAGAGAAAAAAAAGTAGTAGGTACTGCCAGAACAGGAAATACTAGAAAATATTGAGTATTACTCTGATGAACAATATTTGGTAAAAGAAACAGTGGATAAAAGTAAATACTGGAAATAATAAAAAGAATGGCAGCAACACTGACTCTACTACAACAAAAAGAATGGCAAAGCTTAACAATTGTTGAAAAATAAAGATTTAAAAGATAACACAGCCTCCACCCATAGTAATAGAAAGTATCAAAAATTATAATAAAGAGGATTGTTGAAAATAATTAGAGAACACTTCCAGATTAAAATAATGAATCTTAAAAATAATGAAAATGAAGAAAACTACGAAACATTAACAAAATTTTAAATGAAGACGGAATATGGGATTCCTATGAAAACAAACAAAATCAGCCAATTAAAGTAATGGCCAATGAACTGCATCATACTTGCAAACCGGAAAATATAAATAAATTGCACAGAAGAGGCTTTAAAGTCTTTTAAGTAATAAATTAACAACCTCTTAACACGTTCATGCTATCATTTAGATAGCATCTAACAAATATCGGCTCGCAACCCAAAGGGAACAGAAGATATTATACAAACAAGTTGCAGCATGGAAAGCATATGGGATTGCACAGAATAAAAAGAAATAATAAGATAAATGATCATTTGGTATTTAATTTTTACCAGTAGTTAGTTTACTTATTTATATCCATAAAAAATATCGAAAAGAATGAAATTTACTCTTTGGTTCTTAACTATTGCATGCAAAAGAAAATTTGAGACTATTTTTCACGTTTCTAGTGCAAGACATAAACATCAAATTTTATATTATCAGTAGTGAGTTCTTGATAATGCAATTCTAATGACACCAATTTAACCTAGGGAGACTGAAAATTGCAAGAATTGCATGCACATTTTATTTTCGAAATATTATACCGCAGATATTTTTATTTGAGTATCAAGTGAAACGTTCTGCAGAAACTTAACGGATCCTACTAAAATTTCGTCTAATATGTTCAACAATTCCAAATTATTACGTTTTTTAATTTTCATATTTTAAATAGTTGCTAAGAATTGCTCGCCGGTTCTGTCGTGTTTATATTTGGTTATCGAACATGCACAGAATATTGGCGCAAAAAGGTTTTTAAAAAAATCATTTATAAAAGTTATTCCCATAAGGTGCCAACTTTTTTCGATATCTGTACAACAAAACATTTTGCAAAATTTTAACTGTAAATCGGATGGATTGCATTGTTTAGCTATTTTGGTCCTAATTGGTGCCTCATCAGCAGAAAAGTAGCTTTAGAACTCCACTGCATTCCCAACGACCAACATTTTTGATCTTAAACTATGTAGAGAATAGCAAAGTCGATGTTCTGTCCTTGGTACTTTAAAATATATTGTAAAGGTACAGTCGCGAGCTAAAAAGCAGCAGGAATGGTCACAAATTAAAAATATCTTCTTGTGACGGGTGTTAGATTTTAACAATTGACATACATGGCACATGACGCTGCAAAAGCTTATAACAATCACGACCATTTTACAATACAACACTTGTTACTGTGTCAAAAAATTACAATGGTAATAGTTTTTTTTGTTCTTACGTCTAGACATTTATATAAGATGATCAATAAAGAGTATTTGAAAAAACTATTTTCCGAGAAGGATTTTATCAATATAAGGGCCAAATTCATCAATTGTATAACTTGAACTTTAGAAATTTTTAGGGAACTTAGAACATGTTGTGTAATCTCAAATGTCATATTATAAACGCTGCTTAAATTTAAGCTTAGTTTAAGTGCTTGGTGTAATTGGCCATTCGAGAATTTATTTATTTTCAAGGTTGCTTTACATTAAAAAAATATTTCATAATTTAAAATAAACCTGATCTAACGTAGTCGTCCATTTTTAGAAGGCAGTATATTTTTAGTAAATATTTATAAATTAAAGTAGCGACAGTTACTATTGACCACGTTATGCATTGAAGGCCTACTGGCGAAACAGGATTTTAAATTTATTCATAGTCTTATAAACAGAGCATACTTTTGATCAATTTAAATGACTCATAGATTAATAGCACTTAGTCAATTGGCTAAAAAAATATTAATTCTAAATGCAAGACTACAACAACATGTCGATTTTCAAATATATCAAACAAGAGTTACATCTAGAAGCGTAAACAAATTAAAGTGTGTATCATTACACGCATTAAGCGTGTAGTTTCCAAACCGATTCCATTTTTCTGTATATTGCCTAAAATGTTAGGGCGTAATCTGTTTCTTTGTTTATACATGTGTCACGTTCTGTGTTTAATACAAACTGAAATAGCTTACACAAAGGATTCTATTATGACAAAAAAAATGTCGAAATATTTTCCGGGGGTAGAATCCTGTTTGGCAAATGAAACCCCGGGGTATGTTTTAATTAAAGACGGTGGTGCTTCTGAAGACTTGGCGAGTTACTTTTTAATGCACAAAGCCGCAAGTGGTTCTATCATATTATTGTCCACTAATTTCGAAGTAAATAATTTAAACGCCAAATCCTTGGTGTACTTCGTAGACAACCTATTGAATTTAAATTCAACTTTAAAGAACGCAATTCGACGAAGAACGTGGGATGTAGAAAGATGCATAGTATTTATTATTTGTACTCAAGTTGATGATATATCATGGGTAAACAATACAGTGGAATATTTTTGGAATGTAAGCGTCCTAAACTTCGTTTTCATATATTATTATAAGCGTGTTGAAATATCAACTTTCAATCCGTTTAGTAGAAAAAAGTACATGAAGTCTTTTGGAGGTAAAAACTTTTTCCCAGATAAACTCAGAAATATGGAAGGTCATCCGCTTAACATAACGACGTGTATAAATCCTCCCTTAAGTGACTTTAAAAATGGTCGTGCCTACGGAACGGACATCTCTGTTTTGCTTGCTATACTCGAAAGAATGAATACCACAATAAACTACAGTAGTAAAACTGTATATCCCGACACTGACTTCGTTTTCACCAGTAGTGTAATGAATAATATGAGCTACAACTCTACCAATCACTTGTATCCATTTAAAATGGACGATGTGGTTATATTGGTACCAAAAAGCAGGCTTGTTCCGCCATACAAGTGCATATCTAGAGTATTTACCTCTACTGTTTGGTACTTGATATCAATGTCGTTTTTAGCTGTGGTCCTTCTGAATATAACAATAAATTATTTGCTGGGAAAAAGCGAATCACCGAGCACAGCGTTTTTGAATGCAATGCGACTACTATTCACATCTCCAGTTTTATTTAACCGATTTCTACCGCCCGTGAGAACTATTTTTATTTTATGGGCCTACCTCTGTCTCATTTTAACCACCGCTTTCAGCAGTATATTAACCAGTGTTTTAATAACGCCAAAATATCAGAAGCAAATTAACACGATATCAGAACTGATCCAGTCTGATTTGGGGATAATACTAGATCAGTATTTTGAGAATGCCTTAGATGAACAACTCGGTGACATCAAAGGTGAGGTTATTGTAACCAAAAAAGCTGAAGTTGTGAAGTCCTTATTTAGAAGGGAAAGGAAGTTGGCTCATGTGCTTCCTTCGAGTTCAGTGTATGAGTTAAACGTCTTGGTTTACGAGGGAGAACAAATTTATCACGTGATGCATCAACGTTTGATACCGGCGTTAAGAACGTACAATATTAAAGGCAGTCACCTCTACGTTGACAAAATGAATAATATTTTGCTGCAGTTGCTAGCAAATGGTATCATCGGATATATAGAATCGAGTAATATAAATTTAGAACAAAGCGCAACAAATGCGAAACTGAACAAACCAGAAGTGTTTAATTTATCACATTTTAGTTTTGCTTTTATATCTTTGATCGTTGGCCTTTTTATTAGCTTTTTAATATTTAATGTAGAAAGATGTCTGCATCGTTATCAATATAAAATGTTCCAGTGTTGAGGAAAATGTTTCTTTCGTACTTTTATTGTTATAATTCACGTTGGAATACATTTTTTTAAAATTTTCACCTTACAGTGTAATTAATTATTTAAACAATGAAGATCTCAAAATAATATACGAAAAATATTACCTAAAAGCGTAAGCAGAAGCAGGTATAGTATATTTTTTTTTTTAAATTTGAATAAGTGCTTTTTCTAAGTAAAATATTTAGAAAGCAATTACAATTTCGGTTATACTGAAAATCAATATCAAATTCATACTATATTTTATAACAAATTTATTTATAGTAAATCTCGATTCTATTCATCATTTTAAAGTAAAAATGATAAGTGATAAGGTTTTCCTATACCTAAATGTCGCCAAAGTTGATATACAGGACATGTCTAAAAAGTATTTGCTTAATCAAAATAATGTCATTAAGCAAATAATCTGCTTAAAAATTATTGAAAAAAATAATTTTGCTTAAAACCTAAAAGAGGCGACCTTATGTTTGATCTTTTCAACCGCATCGAATACGGGGTCCGAATATATGCTGTGTACATATTCTATATTCTCACTCACAGTCAGTCGTACTAAAAGGACTATGGAGGTCCGTCACGTTATCAAACATTTATTTTTCAAATGTTGCTTTTAAAGCGCGTTCGATTTAAAAATTGTAAAATTAGATGAATATATAATAAAATAATAGCCAAATCGCAGCAATGTCGCTGCCTCTTACGCACTATCCTTAGTTACCTAAGTCTTGTTGGTCGTCGGGATTGCGATGGAGTTCTCGAGCTACTCTTCTACTGATGAGGACTCTATTAGGGCCGAAATAGTTATAGAGAGAATGCTCGGGGGCCACATTGCAATTCAGCCGACTTGCAGCCAAAATTTGTAATATAACTGTCGGAAAGACAATAAGTATAAATAAGCACATTCTATGTAAAAGATTGATTACCTTTGATTAACAAAAAAGTATGAGATTTAGCATTCCTAATGCGCAAAATGAAAAAAAATGTAATATAAAAATTTGTTATATAATGTGTTGCCACCTCAAGGTTGAAGAAAGAGCAACTCATGTCTAATAAGTTTGGCAACGTTGTTGGCAACAAACTGTAATAGTAAACCATTGTATGGTGAATACGTTCGGGAACACCGCCCTCGACTGTGACTTAAGGTATTAGCATTTGCCATGACAGTTGATGTCAAAGCGACCAGTTATATGATGATAATTGCTTACGAAAATTAACTAAAATTGTGTAACTGGCAATAGAGAAAGTGTTAGAAAAGAGTTTATACATGGATTTCGGCCTTATTGGACCTCATCAGAACTCTGTACCTTAAAAAAAATTTGGTTTATTGAAAAATTTAGAAAAACTTACCCCTTTTTTGAATTTCTAAAATCCCAAAAAACAAGAACAGGAATTGATGATAAAAATATGAAAAACTTTTGTAAAATATACAAGGAAGCGATTGCATTCTCTAGTAAAATTACAAGTGACATTTTTTAAATATTTGTTTGATGTTACTAAGGCAACAAATTGACAATTATAAAATCAAGTTTTCTTGCCAGATGAAAATTATGAAAATTAACTAAAATTGTGTAACTGGAATATAGAAAGTGTTAGGAAAGAGTTTATACATGTATTTCGGCCTTATTGGGCCTCATCAGAACTCTGTACCTTAAAAAAAATTTGGTTTATTGAAAAATTTTGAAAAACTTACCCCTTTTTTGAATTTTTAAAATCGCAAAAAAATAAGAACAGGAATTAATGATAAAAATATGAAAAATGTCACTTTTGTAATTTTACTAGAGAATGGAATTGCTACCTTGTATATTTTGCAAAAGATTTTCATATTTTTATCATTAATTCCTGTTCTTGTTTTTTGGGATTTTAGAAATTCAAAAAAGGGGTAAGTTTTTCTAAATTTTTCAATAAACCAAATTTTTTTTAAGGTACAGAGTTCTGATGAGACCCAATAAGGCCAAAATACATGTTAAACTCTTTTCTAACACTTTCTATATTGCCAGTTACACAATTTTAATTAATTTTTATAATTAGGTGGTTGTGAGATTTCATGAAGTGCTTTTAACTTGGTAGCTTGTGTACTCAAGGTGGCAGCTTAGCTGCCGAAATACGTATCTACGGATATCAAAATTATTGTGGGCGGAGATTAATTTTTAATTATTTCTTAAACCACAGTCTCCTATACTATTTCTTAATGTCTTGTATAAGTAATTTTTGCATTCGTTAAATAGCTTGAAAATGGAAGTTTCACTAATTTAAATTATATTGGTTTAAAAAAATGCTATGAGTTAGTTCTGGCTTAATGGAGACAGTATTCATTGAAAAAACGTATCTTTTATATTATTTTATTTTCTTTTATCTTGAAAATTTTGCAAAATTTGTATTTATAATTAATCAGACGGTTCGCGTATATCAATATAAATATTATTTTATAAGTGCATTTATTTCATTTTTAAGGAGATTTTGCGTTAGATTTAAATGGTTTCACTAAAAAAGTATTAATTTTTTCTTGTTAAGCAGATCTCTTGCTATTTCTTCCTACAATGATAATTGGTTGTTTCATTTTCTACGTATTTTTGGACTTGGTATAATTTGGTCTAATCTAATTAACTCTTCATCTGAGGAGAACTTATTTCAAATTGTTCAGAAGAAGACAAAATTTACGCTGATGCAACTTTTAAATCCTATAATAAATATTTTAAACTCACGTTAGAGGCTTTAATCGAGCAATATTGCCAAATTAATTAATTTAAGTTTGTTAATCAAGATAGGGTTGGTGCAACTAGCAAGTCTCTAATTCAGATTAGTTAATCTGAGTCAACGTTAACAGAGTTCGGTACTTTTCATAGTAACTATTATTTCTATGGGAATAAATTCAAGATTAAAGTTAAACTGTGACTGAGACACCGGGCCCTAGTAGTGTAAAGTTGTATTATACGCGTTTTAAAATGATGTAAAGTTTTAAAATATGCAAGTTTAAAATGCGAATATTACAACTTTGCATCATTTTATCAATTTTAAAATGAGTATAATACCTTACGTCACTTGGAATGGGTTTATAGAAAGAAAACCAAATATTTAATTACAATTAACTATTTGATTGATCTTAAAATTCGCGTTGCCATGGTTTAACAATTTGATTCCTATGGCATCACGAATTTTAAGCTCATTCAAATAGTTAATCGTAATTAAATAATTATTTTCCTTTCTGTAAACCCACCCTGGATGTAATTAAGCTATTTACTACTGTAGGTTAATAAAATAAATACGATATAGAGCTGTACAAAATAATTTAAAATACCGTATTTTTACATCACTAGAAGTGGCCAATGAATCGGATCTTTATTATTACCAAATGAGGCTTAAATCATACGTACCACTTTTTTCGATTTTCTTATGTTTAATGTATGGTTAGGTATCGATCGTATCGACCACTCCGCGAATCACCGTATGAAATTAATATCGACCACAAAGAACCACACTTCGACCATAGTGAACCACACGCTAACCACAAGAAAATTGCAATTCATTACAATTGACATCTCTTAGGGATTTGTTTTTTCGTTTCTGTTGGCGATTCGTTTTGTTTTTTTTTACACATCGTTGCAGAAACATTAATCTTCTTTTGTTTTTCTTATTCGCCTCATTCTTTGTGCATCTATGTTGTTTTTTTTCTTTTGTTTTCTTATCAGTCTTGCGCCTAATACTACCTTTCGTCATTCTTTATTCGATTTTTGTTCGAGTTTTTATAATCGATATTAATTTTTTGTATTCCAATTGATACTTATTATTTTACAATATTTTCAGCGGATTTTCTCTATTATACATCAACATTCCGCCGGACGGCAGAAAATATCTCTTAAGATAATAAGTTCCGACGGATTTTAATTAAAATTATTTTCTTCGGCGGAGAAGGTTTCAAACACTTCATCAATTCCGCCATTCGGCGGAATTTGGAATCTGGCGGACATATTGCCCTGTTATTTTAGCAATATAAGAGACACCTGTATATATTAGTTAGGTTTGAAATATTTTGCATTTATTTTATTATTCTAATTTGTTAAAAACAATGTACATTGTCGTATATGATCGCTGAAACTGTACACATATATCACGACGTGTTTTTGACGTTTCGTGAAATTGAAAGTGCGAGCGTGATGCGAGCAGTGTTAGCTTTTATTGCACAGGTGTCAACGCTTCTACTGTGTTGAGAAGTATCATAAAAGCTAACAATATGTCAAAAATGTAAATACAGAAGTCCTTTAACCCTTGGTTAAGCGTGTGCTTAAATGTTACATAATTAGGCGAGGGGGTCATTTTTGGTTACTTACCTTACTTTGATGTTAACAGCTTATTATAAATGTTATAATTAAGAACTAAATTAATGACATGCTTTATTTGACTACTTACTGATTTGCAACTTAAATAAGTAAATGTATTCATTAGTCGCTGTCAGTATCACTAATATAGTCTGCACAATAAATGTGTTTTTTTAAAGTTCAAATTCAAAATTTTTATACAGCGATAATTAAAAATAAACATAAAATTTCACTAACGCAACTAGGCACGTGGGGTCAAAATTATGGAATCGCATAATAACAATATCACTATAAGAATTAAAATCATTCTAAAACATGTACAATGGAGAATACGAATAATGCCGAAGGCACACAACAATGTGCGTGACATTTATAGAAGTTACAAGATAATGAAAAATCTATAACGTTCAAATAACTCCACGGGCCTAATAAGGATTAAGTTAAGAAAAATAGCGGCTTGCGTCGCTGTTTGCTTACTTTAATTATTGTTATAAAAAGCGCATTGCATGATTTTTTTTAAATTCACTGACCGAAAGATGAATAATCAAATGAATTTTACTTTCATATTTCACAAGCTTAAGAAAAGCTGTACAAAATTATAATTAATTACTTAATAAAATTGGTCTCTTAACATATGAGTAATCAGTTATTATTAGAGCTGTGAACTTATTCAAGGATGACAAAAAATTACATACATAATACAGAGTGTCTGTTAATGTCCGAACGCCATTTATGTTGGCACTATTGAATTTATTTTTCTACTGTTGGTGTGGTACAGTGGCGTGGTATGAAGTTTTGATGTGAAAATATGAAAAATGACAAACAGCAAGGTTATGTGTATTGAACATTGTCAAATTAGCAAGGCTACATGCCAGGTAGCAAGGCATTTGTTACATGTCCATTGAACATGTAACAAATGTTTGCTACTTGGCATAATAAAACATTGATGACTAAAAAATAACTTTTATTTTTATAATAATTGTTGAAAATGTTCCCCATTATTCTGTAAGCACAAGTTCACTCGTCGTTTCATATTTTCGAATACACGGCAGAGTTCTTCCTGTGTTATATTTTGAATTTCATGCGTAATTGCTTGTTGAAGTTCATCTAAGTCATGCAAGCGGTTTTTGTACACATTATTCTTCGTGCGTCCAAAGAGGAAATAATCTGGTGGTGTCAAATCTGGACTTCTTGGTGGCCACAAACCTTGGCTTATAATTCGATTTCCATAAAACTGTTGTAAATAATTTATGGTGGCACGTGCAGTATGAGCAGTAGCTCCGTCTTGCTGGAAATAGCCCCTTGTTAATTCATCATCATGCAGCTGATTAATAAATTCTGTCAAAATGATAGTTTGGTATCTTTCTGCATTGATTGTTTCGTTAAAGAATATTGGTCCTATTATTCTTCGTCTTGATATTGCTACCCAAATTCCAACTTTTATTGGATGTAAATTTGTTTCAACAAAATTATGAGGGTTTTCTGTTGCCCATGTCCTGTAATTCTGGCTATTTACGTAACCAGATAAATGAAACCATGCTTCGTCAGTAAAAAAAGTTAAATCAAGCAAATCATCGTTGTTTAATTGCTCATTAAACCATGGACAGTACATCACTCTATTTTGAAAATCATGTGGGTACAGCTGCTGAACAACAGAGACACGGTACGGATGCATATGCAGATTCTTATGCAGAGCTTTTGAACAACTAGCCCTACTAATGCCTGCAAAAAGTACGTAATTAAGGACTTGCATTATTTTCATTGCTGCGGTTCACATACCTGACTGTGATGATAACTTTCTTAGTGATTTATTCGGGCTTTGATCCATTCGACCTTGAAGATCGTTGACAACAGGTTCAGTTAAAACTGTAGGTCGCCCAGTTGATTTACCTTTGCAAATACAGTTTTTTCTCTCAAATCTCTTCACAACTTCACGTTTGTGATGACTAAAAACTTCGTAGTTTACATTTTCATCAGGAAATGCTTCCACGAACTGTTCAAAGCAAGAGCGCAAATTATATGCCCATGTTCCATCGAGATTTCGAGTTGCACTTCGAAAGTGTGCCATAAGAATGTACGCATCCTGTTCAGGTGTAAACATTTTTGATAAACACTGTGAATACTGAAAAGAATAAGAATATATTGGAATGTAATTTGAAATTCACATTAAATTATTACTTACATGCAACTCACAACGTTAATTAATGAGCTCTAATAAGAACTGACTGAAAATAAAGCAATAAATATCAAAAAACCACACCAAAGAACCTTTATAACACCAACGAGACACCCAAATAACGATACGCCAATGTGCACTGTCAAAATTGACACAATCGACATGGTTGCCACTACAAGTTGATAAAACTGCAGGCTGCCAACATAAACCGCGTTCGGACATTAACAGCCACTCAGTATATTCGAGCATTTTTAGTGCGGTTGAACGACGAAATTATTATAAAACGCTTTTTTTAACGAAAAGTGTTTATTTTACTTAGGACCGGTTTTTTCATCTTCCCGTTAAAGTTATCCGGCGAATAACTTGAGTTTTATGAATGGTTGATTGATTTTTATGAATTGTTTCCATGGTAGTTATCCGTCAGTTAATTTATCAAGAGTTGCAAAGACCGACCCTTAACGTGCTTATGTGTTTTTTAAAGTCTGTCAATTGACGGCTTTTTAATTAAGCGTTCATTTTTGAACTGGAGATACGGGCATGTATTGATATGATAGCGGCATCTAGGCTGCGCATTACAGAACGAAGTATGGGTATGACGTTACCTCGACTTCGCTATCGGTATAACATTTTTTGATATCTAATTATAAAATAAAATAAATTAAAATAAATAGGTACCGTTCAGATTATAAAAAAAACCCTGTACATGCTTTTTCATATGAGTGAATCTGGATAAATAATTTATTTATTTATATACGAGTACAAATTTTATTATTATATGTTTTGTAATTATGAAATTTTATTAAAATATCTTTATTTGTATTTCTACTTAAAACTAATGAATTTATAATTATTTTCTTGGTGGTTGAGTCACACATAATGGGAACTTTTAAGGTCATTACATGCAGATTAATCACATTTAATTTACTATCATTAGTATCACGTCCATTTGCGTGCATTAGGAAAATAATAGTTTTATGTGACATATAAGCAGTAATTCAGTGAAGATTGTTATTTTTAAACATGCTTCCATATTATACAGGGTGTCTCCAAAATAAGTGCAGAAATTTTAACCACAGTACCCTGACAGCAACACAAAAAAGTGCAAAAAAAATTCGTATAACAAAAAGAAAATTCCTTTATTCGTCCTTTATTCGGCGCTCATGAAATAACAAAAAAACTTATGGAACCTGCTTCGTAGGCAGTACACATCGAGGGACTGACTAATACGCAAAGCACACTCAGCAAATATTATCTGTGTGAAGGATCATCACTTTCAAACAAACGTTCACTAGTGGCATTTAGAAATGTTTATAACAATTGTTCGAAGTGACATTCATCATTAGCGACACACAAGCGAGCTTGGCGAAGAAGCGATTCTTGTATTCGTATTAGCATGTCAGGATTAGCGCGAATACTGTCGGCGGCGTTGTGAGTACTCACTATTAACTCATTTAATATGTATATAGTGGCGGCATACACGTAACATCCGTATCACACAAGATAGATTTCGATAACACAAAAACTATAGCCAATGTACAGCATCTATCGAAAAGAATCATACGAGAAGCCATCGAAATAAAAAAACATCCGAGAAATCTAAATGTCAGAGACGATGCACAACGTTTACCAGCAACATGGAAATCAGTGCGACTCGCATAACAACGAGAAGCAGAACCAAGCAAGCAGCAGAAAAGATGTGAAGATGGCAGATGTGATTTTGCCGTCAAGACAAAAACTGTTCTCTTGAGAACCCTACGCGGAGGAAAACCCAGAAGAACACCACAAAATATTATATATATACTGGGTGTTTCATTGAAAATGCACCAAACTAGAGGGACACGTTTCTGACATTATTTTAGACAAAAAATTTTAATCGGAGTAAGTTGAAATTTGCATAATTTGGAGTCGATGTTTTTTGAAATACTGTAGCGCGCGGAATCGTGAAACAAAACCGGCGATCCAAATTGCATTTATGAATGGCACACAACTGCAAGGGGGTAATAAATCTATAAACAGCGAAGAAATTTATGACTAGATTTTATTTTGCCCTTGACCGAAAGCTCGGTGTATTCAACCTTGCCACACGTCGAAGGTAGCAGCGATGTGAAATCGCGTGGATATTTAAACTTATTTAATTTAATAATAAATTATTAATTATTCAAGTATTAAATCTAATACCATAAAGTCCTTAATTGAGGTAGTACGGCGAACGAAATGTTTTGGGTAAAACCAGGTACTTGGGCGTCAAATTTCTACGAACGATTTCATGAAACGGTGAATGTGAATAATAAATAAGTGCAAACTACTAAATGTTTGAACAATCCTAAAATTCTTCAACTAACAATTAGAAAATTCGTATTAAATGGAGAACAGAAAATAATCGACTAATTATTATTTTTATTGATTGCCAACAACTATCATGTTTTAAATGTGTTTTCCCGAAGCGACTGGGGCGACATTCTAGAGGCAATTAACCAATAAATTGATTTCGTATGTGAATGAGTAACAATCCATTCATTCTCATTTAAAGTCCATCCTAAAAATATACGACTTTGCTTTCCATTCGATTTTCTCTAAATTTATTCATTATAGAGAAAACTTTACAAAGAAACTTTTCTTTCTTTTTCCGACATCTACCCGCATACCAAGTTTGATGCATCTTCAATGAAACACCCAGTATATATGAGGGCTGTCCGATATTAAAGGTACAAGCCAAAATTTCACTAACATACATATTTAAAGAAAATATTTAATACATTCTACAAAAAAACTACCTAGTTTTGTTTATTTCTCGACATATTTTTCATTTATTCCAGCGTGACAGTAATTTGAACATCCCTTCGCGATAGTGTTGCCTGCCAAGTCGATTAATTAAAGTAGTCCACGACTGTGTCTTGCAATTCCTGTTGATTCGCAAAGCATTTTCCCGCCAAAAATTTCTTCAGGGGTTCGAATAAATAAATATCAAAAGGAGCCAAATCGGGACTATATGGCGGATGTTGGAGGACCTCCCACTTCCGCTGTGTCAACCACTCCTTAGTTTGATTTGACGTGTGCGGTCTTGCGCCAACGTGCAAAAGTTTAACTCCTTGTCGTAATCGTCCTGGCCTTTTCCTTCTAATGGTTATATGCAATTTCTGGAGAGTTTCACAGTATCTGTCGCTGTTAGTGGTTGCGCGCGGTTCAAGGAATTCACAGAGCAATAGGCCTTCACTATCCCAGACACGGTAGCCATGATTTTGCGGGCAGATGGTTGAGTTTTGAATTTTTTGTGAACTGGGGAATCTGGATGTTTCCACATCATGGACTGTTGTTTCGACTCTGGGGTGAACTCATAAATCCAAGTTTCATCTCCGGTAATGATGCTTTCAATGAGAGAATCCCTTTCCTGTTGGTATCGGGTGAGATGTTGAAGTGACGCACTCATTCGATTGATTTTGTGGTTCTCGGAGAGCATTTTCGGCACCCAGCGAGACGAAACTTTGTGAAAGTTTAGGTCGCATATGATTTCAAGGACACAACTCTTAGGAATGCCAGTCATTTCCGCAACTTCACGAACTTTAATGCGGCGATATTCCCTAATCAAATCTTCAACAATTGAGCAGCAATTGTCTGCCTTTGTTTTTCTCCGGATCATCAATCAAGTCCGTTCGTCCATCTTTAATTTTTTTTGCACCAAACGCTGACTTCTTTTCGGCTTAAGACCTTCGGGCCATAAACGCCCTCTAACCTGCGATGAATTTCGCTCTGGTTAACTCCTTCGGCTTGCAAAAATCGCATAAATGCATGCACTTCATACTTGGAATACTCTGCGACTACACACGCCATGTTTGTTTGCTTCCTGTAAGCTAGTAAATTGAATCTTACACACAACAACGCTCCACACTCTACTACCACGTTTCAACCTGTCTAGACATGCATATATATTTCGCTTGCGGTGTTTGTTTCACAGCCACCTGTATCTTTAAAATCGGACTGCCCTCGTATATATAAATCCGAAGGGCAGTAACGCCGTACTTGTTGAAATTTAATTGAATGTAGTTTAACGAGGATAAGCGGCTGTTGATTGATTGATATCAACAGCAGTTTATCCTCGTTAAATAAACATTCAATTAAATATATATATATACATATGTTACGATGTAGGTTTCCGCGGGTGTTATATGCTGTGTTGTTCTTCCGGGTGTTCCTCCGCATAGGGTTCTCAAAAGAACCGTTGTTGTCTTGATGACGTTTCGGCAGAATCATATCTGCCATCTTCAGGTCTTCTCGGCTGCTTTCTTCGTTCTGCTCGTCGTTGTTATGCGAGTGGAACTAACTCCTTGCGATGCCGGGGAGGGTTTATGTATCGAGTTACGGTTACGCGTCGCGCTCGGTTGGTTTCTAGCCTGGCTTCTTGTCGTTGGTAGCGCCGGTAGGTTGGCTCTTCCCCCCGTTGATCTCGGCTTTGTCTGTAATGCTGGTTTCCACGATGTTGGTAGTCGTTGAATGTCGTCTCTTGTGTTTAGATTCTTCGGGTGTTTTTCTATTTCTATGGCTTCTCGTATGATCCTTTTGGAAGTGTGTTGTATGCTGGCTATTGTTTTTGTATTGTCAAAATCTATCTTGTGTGATGTTGGCCGTTACTTGTTATGCAAGCGAAGAAGTTTTTTCGTTCTTCTCGACGGCATTGCGGTGTTCTTCTCTTCTCACACTGACTCTTCTGTTCGTCTGTCCCACGTAAACTCTTTCGCAGTCCTGACAAGGAATTTTATACATTATATTCCCTGACTTTCCAATTCTATTTTTGTTTTTGGAGTTGGCAGGATGTTGCTGATTTTCTTATCCGTGTTGAATGTTGTTTCGATCTTATGCCTTCTGAGGACCCTGCTTATTTTGTCTGTTGTGCCTTTTACGTATGGCAAGCAGGTTCTTCCAAGTGGTTTCTCTTCCTTTTCTTTTTCTCCCGACGTGGTCTTTGCGCCCTCTTGATTTGGTTTTTTGAGAAACCTTTTGAAGCAGTGCTTTCTCCAATTTTTCCATTTCTTGCTGTTTATTCTTCAAATCTGTTAGTTTCTGTGATCTTGTTACGAGTGTCTTCACGACGGACTGTAGTTACGCTGGATGATCATGCGACTGAGCGTTCAAGTTCAAGTAGCGATCTGTGTGTCGGTTTGCGGTACACTGAATATCCGAGGCTTCCATTCTGTTGCTTCGTTATCAGCACGTCTAGGAATGGATGGCTGTTGTCATTTTCTATTTCCATCGTGAATTTGATCTGTTGGTGTATTCCGTTGAGATGTTCGTGGAATCTTGGTAATTCTTCTTCTCCGTGTGTCCATATAACGAAAGTATCGTCAACGTGCCTCAGCCATAAGGGTGGTTTGTGGGTTGCTGCTTCTATAGCTCTTCCTTCCAAGTCTTCCATAAAAAGGTTGGCTATTATCGGTGACTATGGTGATCCCATAGGTGCTCCTTCTACTTATTTGTACCGCTATTCTTTAAATATGAAGTACATATTCTTTAGACAGTGCCTCGTCAGGTTTATGATATCTTCTGAGATGTGATACTTGCATTATATGATGTCCACTGCCTCTTCTGTTGGTGCGTTAGTGAAAAGTGATACGATGTCGAAGCTTGCTAACAGATGTCCTGTCGAAGCTTACTAGTAGATGTCCTGGTTCGACATCGTATCACTCTTCAGTAACGTACCAACAAACATCATCCAACGCAAGTATCACATCTTAAAAGATATCATAAACCTGACGAGGCATCGTGGAAACCAGCATTACAGACAAAGCCAAAATCATCGGGAGGAGGAGCCAAGGCGGTGCGACCAACAACAAGAAGCCAGGCTAGAAACCAACCGAGCGCAACGACGCGTGACCGTAACTCCGTATCTAAACCACCACCGGCACCGACAGAAGTCAGTTCGCCTCGCATAACAACGAGAAGCAGAACGAAGAAAGTAGCCGAGAGGACCTGAAGAAACGTCGTCAAGACAACAACAGTTCTTTTGAGAATCCTACGCGGAGGAACACCTGGAAGAACAACACAGCATATATATATATATATATTATCAGCGAGCTCGGAGGAAATTTTCTTTCGATTTTTAAGTGACTCTCGAATTAAATTTCGATCCTCACGGTCCGAAGTTATCCGTTTTCTACCTGTTCTTGTTCGGTTCGCAAGTGATCCAGTATCCGCGTAACGTTTCAAGGCAGATTGCGCCGCACCACGCGAACGTTTAATAATTTTGGCTATTTCTGTCTGTGTGTTGCCTTATTCGCGCAAGAATTGAATTCGCAAACGTAAATGCTCACTAAGTTCGTTCTTTTTAACCTTTTTTTTACAGCAAAAATGACGATATTCAAAATTATAATGAAATAAACATTATACTGGAAAGATCGTTCTTATATATACAAGACTGACTACCTATTCACGGAACCACAATTGCGAACTATCATCTGCCACATGTTTTACAACCGCTGTAAACTACTGTGCATTATTTATATTATCGTTTATTGTTGCCGATTATATGATAATAAAATTCTAAAGATTTCTGAGTAATATTTTCGGAGATAAGTTAGAAAATCAAGGGTGCCTAATACTTTTGGCCAAAGTTTTGAAGATGGATACGATGTTCTGTAGGTTTTTTGAATCATAATTCCGACTGTACATCTCTTCTTTCTTTACAGCAAAATATAGCATGGTATTTTTTGCTTTAGATTTTAAATTACTGTTCATTCAAGTTTCCAAATAGTTTCAGGATTTAAAGTAACATAGTCTTATAGCCCTTTCTGTAATTGTGTGTGAGAAGTGATCAGATGAATTCGATTCTTTTTTTTTTAATATGTACACGTGTCATTTAGGCATTGCAAGGCAAATAGGTAAGGTTGTCTAAGAACAAAAATAGCTTCAGCTTTTCGCGTGTTCTACATAGGATTTCTGAGGTTTTAGAAAAGTAATTTATCCTTATTTTGACTTCCTTGATAGCTTATCTTTGATTAAAGTTAAAATTGGTACAGATTTTAAAAAACTGAGTGTCGATTGCTGTAGAAGTCATTATCATCAGGAGAAACAGTACAAAATTACGACAAGATGAAGTAGAAATTGATTCAGAAAGCAAATACAACTTTTCCAAAGAAAACGAATAGAAGGCGATGGGAAAGAGTTGTTAAGTAACGAACACAAATAATAAAATGGTGGAGCAAGGAATTATAACACAAGCGAAAAACACGAAGTTAAGGGAAGGGAAGTTGTACAAGACGCAGAAAAAGAAGCTTTGCGGAAATTTGGCCAACCGTAAACCGTGCCGTGGCAAGTAAAACAACTATGAAAAAAAAAAGAATATAATATGACAAATAAAAAGGACGAAGAAGAAATATAGTCACGTAGGAAGACAAAATAATGTAGAGATATATTTAAACGAGAGAGAGGCAGGATATAATAGACAAAGAAACGAATAGTAACGACCAGGAAGTCCCACACGTTACAAAAGAAGAAATGGTCAACGAAATCGTAAAGATAAAACTGCGTAAAGTTCAAGAAATTGACGAGTGAGCTGAGGTGATTAAATAGTTGGGAGAAATAGAAGAAGAACGAAATCATCAAATAAAAGAAAATACCAGGAGGATGGAATATGGGAATCGAATTGCTACTATACCAGAAAGGGTACAAGAGAGACTGCTCCCAATTGTGAGAAGGAAGACTGAGGAAGGCAATAGAAAATACGTTTGAGCAGTAATGCATAAGGGGTCGTTAATGTTAAAAGACATGTATTTTATGTATTTAAAATAGAACGAGAGACAGGCAGGAAATAAAAGATGAAAAAAAGAATAGTAACGACCAGAAGGTCCTGCCAGTTACAAAAGAAAAAATCACTATCAAAGCACTATCAAAGATAAAAGTAGGCAAAGCTCAAGCAATTGACGAGATGAGCTGAGATTATTAAATAGTTGGGGGAAATAGTTGAAAAACGAAATCGTCAAATAAAAGAAAATCTGGGAATCGACTTGCCTCTTTGAAAGGGTACTGCCCCAATTGTGATGGAAGGAAGACTGAGGAAGGAAATAGAAAATGCGTTTGTGCAGATTAATGTGAATAATGTGAATTTTATTTGGCGTTTAGAATTAAATGGCATTTTTAATTTACTTCGGGACTTCCTGTTCAGCATTCGGCATGTGTAGGAACGTTCGCTGCATAATTGAACGTTTTGCCAAGCTTCGCCGTGGAAAACGTGTCAATTATCGATTCGGCCGCGTTTTATGCACCTACGAAATGCTGTTGACATTTAGCCTGTGATATTTCGCAAATATCGACTCGCCCATGAAATTGGAAGCAGTGAATCACTCTTGAAGAAAAATGAAGCGATTGTCCAATATTGGTGGCCGTGACGGGAGCAGCTATTATTAGCGAGCGTTTCCCCGAGAATTGCCTTCCAAAATGGTCCATAAAAATTCATTTTTATTTACATTACAGTGCGAATATTGCAGTCGGGTGAAAAGAGCACGTCGACATTTCGATAATGGTTTTATTTTGGATGGGACGTCATAATTCGTTGCATTCTTACATGAATTTATATTAGTATAAATAAATTCGACGTAAGTAGACTTGAGCAATACCAATAATAAATAAAATAATTTTAGATTTGTTTTGGAAATTTATTAATAAACCACCCACCAACAAAGCCAAGAAAAATGATTTTCAGATTCTTTTTTTGCATTTTCAGCAACTGAGGTTTTATCTGTGTGCCTTCGAAATAAACTGGACTGCAGATTAATTAGATTACTTAATGGATTAGGAAACATGATCCCTCAGCAGAAGCACGTAAAAACGGCAACTGCATAGGATCACGAGATCTGTTAATAGAGATTGCTTCCTTCACACTTCTTTCGAACTGTTTTCGGTTTTTCGAACTCTGGCCTCAGGCTATTTGTTGGTTTTAATTAGTTGTGGCAGTATTTTTCTAGAACCCGAAAGTACTCATTAAGTCAATTCTTTGAACTGCTTTATTCTCAGAGGCTGGGTTCCGGCCACCATGTTCCTTACTTTTGGTTCACCATCACACGTGTCGGAGTGGTGCTCGTTTCTGACCCCTTTGAAAGCATATAGATATCGTTACGTTTAGATTTGTTCTACACCTCGTAGGAATTTGAAGCGTCCTCGAGGACCTTGTGAAATTTGCTGTTGTCCCACGTCTTCGGGAGGATTTCTTTTATCTAAACGAAGTTAACTTTCCGATCCAGAGATTAATTTTTTTGTCTTGGCCCGATACTACAAGCCCGGGGTGAGTTTAAAACTTTTCTTTTTCTTTGTGTAGTCGATTATCTTCTTTATTTCGTGTTTTTTTTTCCTGAAGTTATAGCAGAGGTTGTGTTCTTATAGCGGATCCTACTGGAGGTTGGGTCCTTATAGCGCCTCCTACCGGAGGTTGTGCTTTTATTGCGGCTTCTACTGAAGGCTGTACTTTTCTTGTAATTTGTGTTGGCGTTACTGACGATCGCTTCAACTGTAGGAATTTTCTTCGACGCATGCTTTGGAAGACTGCCTGACGCCAATTGCCTACTTTTTTCTTGTACCCCGGATTGCTTGTTACTTCGTTCGTTTTGTACGCCGGACAGACTTCCCCGAAGTGGTGATTTTCTTAAGATTAGACTTAGAACCACCAGCAAAAGCTTTAACCATCTTGCTTGTGTTCCAAAGTCGTGAGGTCTTTCGCCACCGAAAAAAAAAGGGTGACTTGGACAAGCAAAATTAGTATTTCTTTCCAAACGCAAAATATTCCTCAAGGTCTTCCACATAGTCGCGACCGGAAAGTCAGCGGTAACTCCATGAATCTTAAGTTCGTATACGAGCTCATTCTGAGCAAGGCAATTTATTTCAGGCTTGGCATCCATACTTCAACAATTACAAAAGCCCCCAAAGAAAAAAGAAATAAACTAACGAAATTACGAATTTAAATACGCTAGACTACACCTTCAACTAACTAAACACAAGCAAATACAATCATACGTCCAAAGAAAATATGCACGACAGAACCGATCTATCTCACACAGAAAGAAAACTTTATTTAAGAAATTAATTTTTGTTTTTATTGGCCCCACGTTGGGCGACCAAATTTATAACTCACGCCTTTCGTAAATATGTCAGGGGCAAACGTAAATCGGAATCGGTCGGACTTATCTGCGTATGTAGATGAATAATAACGGAGCGCATCGACGAGGTACCCGAGTCAGTGGAGACGGTCGTGGGAAAAGTTCTTCGCACAGGTAACCAACAAATCAATAGGGAAAGAAAAGGGGCGCCACTTAGCGTGAGTCACAGCACTGTAGTGTCAGGAGGAATCACTGCCAGGAGTGAAGTTTCGACTTGTTCCCGTCAAATGATATCGGGTGAAAATATATAACGAAATGAACGAAGAATAAAAAAAATAAAATCAGGTTCACGTTATTTATTGAAAGACTCGAAAACATGAGTACCAAAGGGTCTGCATAATTTTATTTTGGAGAGAGAAACCAATTGAGTGTATAATCTTCACAAACAAAGTTAAAATATTACAGTCATGTTTCAGATTTAAATTCGATTGCCGCACACGTAGGATCCCGACGCTCATATAACGAATGTTTAAAGTCTAAATTAAATTTATAGAACATGCAGTACCAAAATGAAACTAGATTAAAAGAAATTAGTTACTCTGAAGGAGGAATTTAAAACAAAAATTACGAGTTAAAAACGAAAATGAAAGAGAGTCGGAACTCTGCATAAAACGACTGTTGTAAAGAAATTAATTTGATTGACCAAGGTTAGGAAAAGAATAGTTTCAAAATCAACGACACCGCTCTCTGGTCTAGTAACCTAGACATCAATCTGATGGGGCGATTTCCAATCCTTCGGCAGAGTCAGGTCCGGGGTGTGAAGGGACGATATAGCGAGCAGTCCGCGATGCCGAGAAAAAAGTAAGTATTGAGCAGCGACAGCCTTCCAGAGCAAGCGTTGGGAAATTTCTCCAGTTGAAACATCATCAGTAACGGCAACGCAAATTACAAGAAAATCACAGCCTCTGGTAGACGGCGCAATAGAAGCACAACCTCCGGAAGGAGCCATTATAAAAACACAGCCTCCGTTAGGAGCCGCTATTAGTTCAGAAAAAAAGCAACACGGAATAAACGAGACGATCGACTACACAAAGAAAAAGAAAAGTTCAAAACTCACCCCGGGCTTGTAAAACCGGGCCAAGACAAAAAAAAAGGATTAACCGGAGAGAGTGAACTTCGTTTTCACAAGAGATTCGGCACGGAGCAAAAGCAAATTTCCGAAAGTCTTCGAGGAATAATAATAATAATAATAATTTATTGTCAACTCGTCAAAAAGAGACATGGACATTGTCAGTTCGTTAAACAATAGAAAATGAAGATTTAGATACACAGACATTCAAATTATACACACTAAAATCAATATAAGAATACGATATACAAGTAAATTTAAAATAGTTATCAGCTATATTTATGCGTAATGTATTCTTCAAAACTATAGAAACAGTACTGTAATAGATACAATTTTAGTTTTTTTGCGAAGCACTTACAATTTTCAATACGCTTCAGTTCGGCGGGTAACGCGTTATATGCTTTTATCATTCTATATTTTGGACCTCGTTCGTATCGAGATGAATAATGTTTAGGAATAGCTAAATTATTCCCATATCTCGTGGTCATGGCAGTCGACACGTCGCGATTTGTTTTAAAAAGCTCCGAGTTGTAGAGTTCACCATGTTGTCTATGAAAGAGTAACAATTTGTAGATGTATATGCAAGGAAGTGGAAGGATATCTAAGCGTCTAAAGTGATCTCTGCACGATGCTCGTGATGGAAGTTTAAGTATACAGCGAATTACTTGTTTTTGCTGGGTAAAGATTCTATGCAAATGGGTAGATGGTCCCCAAAATAGTATACCGTAGGATAAATGACAATATATGTATGCATAATAAAAAATTTTCATAACATCGAGAGTAACTTCATTCCTCAATTGATAAATTGCATAGGACGCTTTTCCCAGCTTAGCACATATGTTTTTGACTTGCTCTTCCCATTTTAGTTCTTGATCCATATTTACACCCAGAAATTTCACTACTTCACTTTCCACAATAGGGGTTTCATTTAATATAATGTTGACTGATTCTCCTTGTGGAATTTTACTGCGATAATTTATGACAGTGGTTTTTTGTCCGTTTAGATGTAACGAATTCAACTCACACCATTCAATCATATTCTTAACTACATCAGTCGCTGCTGCGGATAATTCGGTAGTGGTCAGATCGCTAATAATACATGAAGTATCATCAGCAAACTGATATAATGAATTTATTCCTAAGTATGTGTGTAGATCATTGACAAATATTAAAAATAGAATGGGGCCCAAAATGGAACCTTGAGGCACTCCTTGCGTAATTTCGGCGGGAGGAGATAATACATTTTTACGTTCTTTATTTAATACTGTGCTAATGGACACCCTTTGTGATCTGTTGCTTAAATATGATTTGAAGAGATGTAATACCTTACCACGGATACCGTACGCAGACATTTTATCCAATAGGGTGTTATGGTTAATCGTATCAAATCAAAGTAAATGCCAGTTACCTTGTTATTCTTTTCCAGTTCCTCTAATATGAATGTTAGAGATTCGAAGATAGCTTGCTCACATGACTTTTTTGGTAGGAAACCGAACTGGCGTTTACTTAATAAGCGATTTGAAGTGAGATACGATAGCAGCCTCACGTAGATTGCTCTTTCAAATATTTTGGAGAACGACGATAGCAGTGATATAGGGCGGTAGCTGCTAATATTAGTTCGACTTCCTTTTTTAAAAATAGGAGTTACTTTAGCTTCCTTTAGTTTTGTTGGAAATATATCGCAGTTAAACATTTCGTTGATAATGTTGGCTAATGGTTCTGATATATGTTGGGCACATTTATGCAGGATATTAAACGGGACTTGATCCAAACCAGATGATAACTTGGGTTGGATGTCATGTATTATCTTGAAGACCTCCCTTGCTTCGCATGGCATCATAAACATTGACGTTGAAACTGGAATTGTACCTACTGATGCTAATGGATTGTATACTGCCTTCGGAAGTCCCTTGGTGAAATTATGGTAAAATAAAGAAGCTATTTCAGCAGGATCATCAATAATATCATTGTCGTTTCTAAGTGTAGTTACAGTATCTTTTGATTTAGTTCCCAATTTACCATTCAAAATTTGCCACACTGCTTTAGATTTATTTCTAGCTGATGATATTTTGTTATCATTTAGAGATTTTCTATAATTATTTGTATATTCAATAGCTACAAGTTTTTTGTACTTGTAACATTGAAGTATGTTTTCATCGTTTGTGATTTTATAGAGAGAATAAGATTCGCGAACATCGTCCCACATTTTCCGGATGTCTTTACTAATTAATTTATTGCGATTATTTGTTGCATTTTTTACTTTTGTTTTTGTTAGGGGGAACGACATATCAAAGTAGTAAAAGAAAATATTGAAGAACTTTTCGTATTTTAAGTTTACATCGTTTTCTTGCAACACTTCCACCCAAGATTCTGACTGAATTAAGTTTAAAAGGGTTTGTACATTATTATTATTATAGAATCTTTTGTAGAATTGCAAGATTATTGGCATTATCTCTATACTAAACTTAATTTCAATTATGCAGTGATCAGAAAGACCCTCATCGGAGGTAAATGAGTGCGTGAGTGTTGATGGATAATTTCCGAAGACATTATCGATACAAGTTCCCCCGGAATTGCAAGGACGAGTTACTGTATCCATTACATACGGCTTTAAGTTGTAGGACAATAATAAATCCGTTAACTGTGATGCTCTGGGTGATATTTGATTAAAGTTAATATTGAAATCTCCACTGATAATCAAATAATAATAATTATCGCAGACATTATCCATTATATCTTGAATCGTGTCGACAAAATTTTCAAAATTACCGCATGGAGGCCGATACAAGCACAAAATGAGGAACGTTTTATCTAGTAGTGAAAATCGCGCAGAACAATATTCTAGGTCATTTTCTTTCATATTTATTTTCACACTTAATTCTTTCATTTTGAGATCTTTTTTTGCATATATCGCGCATCCGCCGCCGTTCGATTCCTGTCTACAATGACTAGTTACTAAATAATAGTTGTTGAATTGAAGCGCATCTATCTCATCAGTTTTGAGCCAGTGCTCAGCTATACACACTATAGTAGGCGATTTTCTATACAAAAGCATTTCCATTTCAATTAATTTGTTTCTTACACTACGCGCATTGCAGTATAACAAATTCAAATCTTCGCCAGGAACGTTTTGAGTTATTTCAATGTCATTTTTTCGAGGTCGCAGCAAAAATTTGAATCCTCTACACTGCGTTTACTTTCAAAAGCTTGTACAACCGTTTCTGTTGGTATAATATAGATTAAGTTATTTTTGTTGACATAGGTAGGCGAAGCGAGTGAATATGGAAGGTGGCGCTCCATGTATGCGCATCGTCTATTTATATAGTCAGCAATCTTTGAGAACAATAACACCTTACCTTTTTTTGTTAAATGTAGACCACCCTTGGTTCTATATTTGTTACCAACAATGGCATTTAAATCTAAGAAGACCGCATCTACCGCATTTACTAGTCGTTGATACAATTTTAAATTATAATCATACGCTATATTATTAAATATCGGCTTTCCACCGCAATAAGCTACACTGATAAAAATAGAGTTTGTATGGTTCAACGCCGCTATCGTATTGTTTAGAGTTGTCTCCTTGAGAGTTAGTCCACTGGTGATATCATTTGTCCCTGCCATTATGATCACATAATCATTCTTGGTGAACTTATGTACTAATTTTTCCACATCGGAGACGACACTACCAAAACGCGCATTTGGTTTAAACACACACTGTGTTGAAAATTTCATATCCTTTAAACACGTTTGCAATGTTGTCGCTGCATTTCGTCCATTACTATCAGCTAGGATTAATATTTTATATTCACCAGCAAGTACTGTTTCATTATTAGTCAGAAGTTCATCTGAGTAAGATTTTCCAGTTTTTTGAGAGGGTTTTTGATTTTTGTAATTTTCAACAGGTTTTTTGCTGCTCTTATATTCAGAGTTTATCTTATGTTCTAGCTTATTGTCAAATTTGGGTTCGTTACAGTTAGAATTTTCTGAAGCACTATTTGAAGGAATATTATATGTAGAGTTTATCTTGTTTTTTAGCATATTATCAGTTTCCGGTTCATTATGTTTCGAAATTTCTGGAGAACTGTTTTTAATAATATCAGTTTGGGTACTTACTGAGTTAAGAGGTCTATTCTTAGTTTGCGTAGAAGAGTTTACAAACTGTGTCTTATGCTCTGTCACAATTTCGTTGATTATCTTTGACTTAGCCTCTAATTCAATTTCAAGCTGACAAATTTTTGTTTTTAATTTGTTGTTGACTTCTTTCATTTCTTGTACCTCATTCTGCGCACTTACTAGTTTGTCTCTCAACGTAACATTAATAGTCGATAACTTAGATTTAGAGTCTTCCCCGTCATCGTGAATAATGCTAATATAGCTATTATTTGCATTGATTTTACTGATTGATTTTTTCACGTCAATAAGTTTTTGTTTTTGGTTACGTGTAATAATGGTTGATGTCATTGTTCGGTTTTGTTTGTCGGCAGAAGTAGCGATACGGCGTTCTTCAAAATCCATTCGTTGGGGAACAAGAAAGATTTAAATACTGCCACAAAAAAGAAGAAAAAGGAAAAAAGTCGCAAATCGCTCGAAGGCGGTCGAAGAGAATTTCTCTACACTTTATTTTATCGAGTTTAATTCAACTTAAAATATATTCAAACTTGCACGATTTTTAAGGTGTTCAAGATGTGGGGTCCATGCGGTAGCATCTGCTGATCTACCGATTACAGTAATTTTTTTTTTCCTTTTTACCACATTTTTACACAAATTTATAAGGAGCACATTTAAACACGTGTTGTATTAATCTTCACTCACTTAGTTACAAATTTGTTTAAAATTCCCACGACGGGGCTAAAATAAAAGTAAACTTAACAAATCCAAACGTAACCATATTGAAAATACGCAAACCTTAATAATAGGAAGAAAGAACAACGAGAGCGTCATACGACCTTCCGAGAAAAGGATAAAAATGTTTATGCCAAGAGAGATATCGTTGGCAGTACTAATCTATACTATTTACAACTTTATTTCACATTTCTGAAAGAGAATTTTATACTAACGAAAACGAAAACATATCACAAAAATGAAAATAGATTTCAAATTTAAGAAACTTAATTATTCACTTACGAAATTAGATTTTCAATGAAACTGCTACTATAACCTATAAGTGTTCTATAAGATTTAGTAAATATTAGTATGGCGTAAGATGCACAATTTCGATGTCTTCTTCAGGTTTAGGCATTTTTTTTAAAACTACAATCAAAATTAAATGGTGAAAACTAATTTGACATTTTTTCATAACCGTACTATCGGCACAACTAATAATGTCATAGGGAAAATAGCTTATAAGAAACAGCCTATCTTCTTTAAAGTTTACCACCAGGATCGGACCGCAATAAATCTGCAGTAGTTAAATTTTATTACAAACAAATACAATGATTATCGCAAAAGAGGTCGGGTGTTGTTATTAAGCTGGGATCTATCATGCGGCATTCTCTTCAATCTTTCGATTTACTCTAACTCAGAGGTTTAATTTAATTTCAGGTTTCCTAAACGTTTAATAAAATTCTCAGAATTCAACAAAAATTACACAATCACATAACTAGAACTGTTTTCATTTATTATAGTTGTGTCAACAGCGAATGTCTAACCACCTCCAATTTTGAAATTCTAAAATTTGCAATATAAGAGTAAATAAACTCTTTAATAAATTGTTAGTGTTAAGCATTAAGTAATAATTTATGTTTTTAATTGTTAATAGCTATTAAAATGTCTTTTTATGGTTATGGTAAACGATCTTATTTATTCATGCCCATTTCGCTGGGATTCGTAGAAAGTACTTAGCAGATCTAGAAAATTTCCTAACGGGTTTTACAACTTTTATATTTTCTAATCTGTTTCTTAATTCAATCTTTTATTGTATTTAGCATGCATTTCTCTGTCAACAATAATTGAATTTAGGGAAAAGCTAAGTTCTAATGAAATTTTTTATAGCGAACGTTAAAGTGTGCTTTGTCCAACTTAAAATAGTGGATAAAATGGAATTTTAACAGCAAGGGTAGATAAAGTAACACTTTAACAGCAAGGGTAGATAAAATACTTTAATTTTGTTATTTGAATTAATAAATATTACAACTTAACCATAGCAACAACCCACATTAGTTACTGGGATCATTCATGATCATACAACGCGATTTTGACACATGACTGCTCTTTTTATTCTTCTGCGAAATTGTTTAAATTTTAACGTTCGCTATAAAAAAAAATTTAGTGTTACACACGATACACACGACGGTAAAATTTAATTATCGACTCGTGAAAATTAATTTTACCGTCTTATATAACAAATAACTATTAAAACGTTAAAGCTTAAAATACAAATAAATCATTTTTTTGTATTTATATCATATTTTATTGTATTTTATTTATGTTATAATGAAAGTATAACCATATTACCTCAACTAAGGAAAAGTATTAACATTTTTTAGGACTGTCACCGCAATTCGCCACAGCTCAATTTGAAGATACCTTTCATTAGAAAAATAAATTGTCTTCGGGCGCAAGAAAATTTTTCCTGGTTTGCGGTTGATGTTTATTTTTTGATTATCTATAACGGGGGTTAGTATTCCATTTAAGGCCCAATCTTTCTTCCAAATAAATTTATTTGACGAATAACTTGACGATAATCAATTTAAGCGAGATATATAAAAAGGGTATAACTAGTTTATTCGTCTTTGAGATATTTGCATCTAAAGTTAATTGGAAAGGTTCGGGTAGTCAAATATGCTCTTAAATCAGATTTTTTTCAAAAACACACTTGTACCCTTCAATTGTATATAAGAAAAATGCTCTAAAATACCCTATACTTTATGAATGGCATATTTCACTCTGACTTTGATTTCAAATTTTAGAAAAGGACATTACAATTGAGAACATGACTTCTTTAACACCAGATTTAATAAAAGAACTAATACCATCCATTGGACTAAGACTAAAGTTTACGAACAACTTAAAAGAATATATGAACCAGGTAATAATAATATTTATAGCTACTCTGTAATTAAATAAAGTGTATTATTATCATTATTATTATTGTTAAATGTATTGGAATCTTGATAATAAATAGTATAGAATAATACGTATCTCGTAATTTTGAATTCCTTCCTAAACATTACAGTTAATTATATCAAAAATCAAACACAAAATTGAAATTTTTCTTTATATTAGAAGTTTGTATAAAGTACACATTAATATAGAAATATAAAACATTATTTTGGTAATAAAATTTAGAACATTTAATATATTATTGCAAGAAAAAACTTATTTGAGACACATATTTACTACATCTATATTAAAAGAAAGATATAGAATAAATAATATATTTCATTTAAAGCAAGAATATTTATATGAAATATAAAGCATGTTTTATATGTAATAAAAATACAAAATCTATTTTTTTAAGAAAACTGAATTTTTCTCAGTATCTTGTTAATTTTATAAGGCACATTTTAACAGACTGCTGTCACTATTAATGTGGTGTTACATAAAATTTGCAAAATACTGAGGAAATTTCAGTTTTCTTAGAAAAATAGATATTATGGTTTTTATTACTTATAAAACATGCATTATATTTCATGTAAATAATTTTTGCTTTAAATTAATTATATTATTTATTCTATTTCTTTTTTCAATATAATTATAGTAATTATTTGCTTTAAAATACGTTTTTTCTTGCAATAATATGATGTTTTAAATCAAATAAAAAATTTATATATGATATTTAGAGAACTCCACTGAACATATTTGACATCAAAAATTATTAAAACGAAAAAATAAGTTTTTTACATTGTTATGCTTATGTTACTTGATTTGATGTAATGATTTTCTCAAATTATTTACTTTAAAATATATTGTTTCTTATAATAATACAATAAATATTTTCAATCATAAAGATCTTTATTTGATGTAGTATTTAGGTAGCTCTACAGAAACTATTTTATTGTATTAACTTGAGATTAAATATTATTAAAAATGAAGAAATAAGTTTATTCATTATATGTTTTTGGGTTACTTGATTTGATGTAATAATTTTCTTAATCACTGCAGAAATATTTTTCTTAAGCATAGCAAATATTTATTTGCGTATATAGGAAACAATGATTTATTCTTCATAAATAATGTTTATTTCATCAAAGTATATTTTTTTTGTATGTATAAGTGAGAATTTTGGCTTACGAGTGCGAAGAATGAGTGTATAATTACATTTCGCTCACGTGTGATATACGACGTTTTGTCCAACAGTTGCATTTTTTTAACAACGAAGAATCTTGAAAAGATATTTTTGAAGCGACATTATTTTAGTCACTGGTGATTGAAATTTGATTTTAGTCACTCAAAACCAACGTAAAAAATACCTAAAAAATGTAACTGTTGGACAAAACAGTTTTTTTTAACTATTTCTACAGAATACTTAAAAAATTCCTTTTTCAATTTAAGAAAGTCTTTTACTCATTTATTACCTTATGGCGGTTTATTTCTTTGCTTAAAATACCAAAATATCCAAGAAATGCAGCTCTTATTTGGAAATATTTTCACAGCTTACTTGACTAATTTTTTTATTTAGACACGCGTTACATCAACTGTACATCCAGAGCTATTGTAATAAATGAAGGTCTTATATGTTACTTTCATTAGTTTATTAACAGGTAACACATTACACAGGCATTACATCATACAACGTGTATATTGTTCGGTAGGTTTGTGTGTCCTCTGTGCGTATGGTTTATGAGGGTCTTCGTGTCGTAGGTGGCGCACACCGCAATATAGTGGCGGGATCATTTCAACTATACTTATGACTTATGACAGCTTATGTCATTTTATTTGCTAGAATTTTAACTCTGACTTCACTCCGTTTGAAATAAATTTTCATTGACTCCGCTCTGTTTGAAATAAAATTTCATTATGTTGAAATCTATTTTCATTAGTGTGAAATTTATTTTCACGAATGTGAATTTGACAAACCACCATTAAAAGAAAACATTCCTCGAAGAGCAATCACAATATTAATAAATTGTTCTTGCGAGAATAGTGTAAGTAGATTATGCCCAGTATAATATTGATCCTGTTGGTCACAATTAAGCACGTGATCAAATGTCGTAATGAGTAAGTTTCACGCCAGATATAGGTGTTTGGAACTTAAAAGAGTTTTTAGAAGTTCATAAACGCAAAGGTTCGACACATATCTTATACACTAAATGAAGAATCCAGCAAACTCCGCTTCTTAAGTTTTGTTTAAATGTGTATTCACCATAAATGTAACAAAAACATTGCAGGTTTGCACACTTCTTTTGTGAGATGCTATTGCAACAGATTGACAGAAACTAAATTCATTAATAAAGTAAATGACGACAACATTCCATTAGAGAAAACTAAAGAGTAGTATGCATTTATTTCAAAATATCAAGCTAGAGCGAAAAACTGATTGTATATTTGAATTTAGTGCTCTCATTGTACCTATAATGAACGAAAATATCTTATGCAATAGAAAAAAAAATTTTGTTGTGCTGTGATAAAAACTTCTCAAATTTCTTACGTCCTCTACTTTCTGGTTCATTAGGACATTTTATGATAGAAAGCTACAAGGATTTTTTTTAAGTTTATTTTTCTTTGTTGCTTCATTTTCTTTTTTTTAAACTATTTATTCGCCACTTAAATTTGACTTATATAAGAATTTAGTCAAATCTATAAATATACATACTGCTTGAGAGTAAGTTAAAGCATTATATTCATTTTCTTTTACTTTTTACAACTGAAAATTGATACTTTTAAAAAATTTTGTTGCAAATCGGTTTTGATTGCAGTGGATCCCTCGACCAAGCGTAGCTCGAGACTTCCATTGCAAACCAAATCGACCTGTCCAAGGTTATTCGCAATGGCGATGTAATAATAATGAATAGTTGTGACAAAAAGTGATCGCAGGATGTCACGATTCAAACTATTCACGAAAATTGATATAGTTTAGAACAGTTTCGGAGCATAGAGATCTGATAAAATTGTAGTGTGGAGTAATATTAAATCGATTCAGAAACACATCAAGTATTACGCACACATAATTTTTATGAAACGTAAACATGTCCTTCCATTTAGATATCATTAAACATATTTACTTCGCCCCTACATCAAAACAAGTAGTTAATCGTTAACTGCATCGCAAATGCTCCGACACTTGAATATGCATAAGTTGAATTTGTTAGTTTTTATACACACATGTTATGTATTAATTGAAGGTAAAGTAACATACTCAAATGAGTTTGTTACGACAGAAAGATTCACTGAATATTTTCTGAGATCTGAAACGTGCTTGGCTAGTGAAGTCCCTGGTTATGTAATAAGTACAAAGGCAAGCGTTTCAATGGACATGGCAAACTACTTCTTAAAACATAAATCCGCTAATAATTCTGTTGTTGTATTGTCTGCCAATTTCGAAATTAACAACTTGAATGCCAAATCACTGGTATATTTCGTCGAAAACCTACCAGTTTTATATCCAATATTAAACCAAGCAATGCGAAGAAAAATGTGGGATACTGAAAGATGTATTGCATTTATTATCTGCACCCAAATCTATGATTTACTACAGATGAAAAGTACACTAAACACGTTTTGGAAAGCCAATGTTTTAAATTTCGTTATAATATACTATTACAACGAACATATTGAAATAACATCGTTCAACCCGTTTGCACAAGAAAAAGTTATGAAGTCCTCTGAGCTAGACAATTATTTTCCTGATAAACTGAAGAACATGCACGGACATTCTTTGAATATAACGGTGTGCATAAACCCGACGAAAAGTGAATTTAAAGACGGACGTACTTTTGGTACAGACATATCGATTTTGCTTGCCATACTTAAAAGAATGAATGTCTCAGCTAACTTCACTGACACACTTATATATCCTGACACGGATTTCCGGTTTTGCAGTAGTGTAATGAACAATGTGAATTACAACTCTACAAATCATTTGTATCCTTACAAGATGGATGATGTGGTAATTCTGGTGCCAAAGAGCACACCACTCCCTCACTCTTGGAGTATCTTTAGGATTTTCACTGGGACAACTTGGTTGCTGATCTTAACATCGTTCTTAGCAACTTTAGCACTATGTTTAATAATGAACAGGTATTTTGAGGAAAATCTTCATTTTGTTGACACGTTTTTTCTTCTAACAAGAATTCTGTTGAGTTCACCAGTTTTTCTTAATCGGATTATTCCTCGCGCTAGACTTATTTTCATTTTATGGGTGTACCTTTGCTTTATACTTACCATAGCTTTTAATAGTAACTTAACTAGCGTTTTAGTAACCCCAACATACAGCAAAGAAATAAACACCATCGCAGAGCTAACTCAGACGGATTTGGGTATAATATTGGACAAGCATTTCGTAGATACCATAAACGAGGAACTCGGGAATATTAAAGGTCCGGTTATTCTAACAACGAAAACAGAAGTCATGCAGTCCTTGCGCAAAAGAGAAACTAAAATGGCTCACGTTATTCCTTTCAGTTCAGTGTATGAATTAAATTATCTGGACAATGAAGCGGAGCGGATCTATCACATCATGAAACAACGTTTAATTCCAACACTGCGGACGTTCAATATCAGAGGTAAATCTCTCTATGTGAATAAAATGAATAAAATTTTGTTACAGTTACTGTCAAATGGTGTAATCGAATATATAGAATCATGTAATAGAAAGCTGGTACTAAAAGGTTCAAAAAAGCGAGAGATTGAGGTCTTAAAATTAACGCATTTTAGTTTTGCTTTCATTTCATTATCTGTTGGGCTCACTATGAGTGTTATTGTATTTGTTTTTGAAACATGTATACAAAGTCGCAAATATAAAATACCCAAATAATGAGAAAGGACTATTAATACATCAACCTGATCTCTAAATAGTTATGGTGAGGTTGGTATCCTGGTAGCCATGCAGTGGTCCAATGAAAATAGCGACGTATCTATCTGTGAATCACCGACGTGAATCCTCATCAAAAGTATTTTTTTTTGCCTTAAATTTAAAATTGAAAAAAAGTCATTTAAAAATGGGATTATCAATAAGAATAGTTGTAAAAACTTACATCACAACGTTATTGACTATCTGCAATATTCTTCCGTTATTTAACCTCTGATACTTGGTATTATTCTCACTGTATTAGTAAACTACCATATTCTTTTCTGGTGTTTCCAGGTTATTCCATTTATCTCCATTTTATAATTTGATTTACTGCATTTGTTGACTGCATATCAGTGATGATATGAAGAAGATAGTATTTCTTCGCTTTATATGATTAATGCCAAAGTTCTTGAGCCTCCCAGTTTCGGAGATTCTAAATTAACTTCCGCTCTCTTCATTCTTATTCCCATTTAAAATTAAATGCATTGGCATCTTTATCATCCTTTCTTATTAAGTTTTTCTGAAGAAAGTATTACAATGAGTGTGGTCTTCTTCTTCAATGTAAACCAGTTCCAGTTGTAAATGTTCGTGGTTCCATATTGTCACCATTTTGATAAAAAGGTTAAATACCATCATTAAAATATAAAAGAAGGCAAAATTAAGATTTGGAAAATCAACCGTGCTTGGAGATAATCGCCTTAATATTGAATACAGCTCATCTAAAACTAAACCCCGGATTCAGTAATTTTTTAATTCTTTCTACACTCTACTCTCTCTTTTAAATACCAGTTATTGCCTAAGAAAATTTGCATTATGTGTAATTTTCGGAAGTTTTCATATTTCCTTAAGTTCCATTTTAAGATTAGGATATAAAGTATTCTCTCCGGTGTTCGAAATGGTGCCCTAGTTGATTGTTTCGGTACTGAGAATGCAATACTCATGAAGTATGACGTAAACGCCATAAAGGTTACCCGTTGGCAAATAAATCAGGGCAATACTAAAACGGGATCGGTCAGACCTACCTGTATTCAGATGGAAAATGGCGAAATGCTGCGACAGAAGTCCCGACTCAGCGGAGACGGTCGTAGGTATTGTCTTCGCACGATAATAATAATAAAAAAAATAAATAAATAACCAAAAGGTAGGGCGCCACCTAGCGCGTGCCGCAGCACTATAGGATCTGGAGAACTCACCGTCAGGAGTGAATCCCCCGAAAATACCCTCAGTCTGACATATAATATATATATATATATATATATATCACAATAGACTCTTGAGTTCGGTTTTAAGCTCGTTTCCCGCTTACGTAGGATCCAACGCTCGCGTACACATAAAAACACCTTAAAAAAATGAAGAGAAAAACTTTGTCAAGGACAAAGGATCCGTAACTGAATTACTAATTAAAATTTGCTCTGAAGGAGACACCGCCGTTTGTGCGAAACAAAAGCACAAAATGAAAGTTTTACACAGTAGCAAAGTTAAATTTCGAATCTCTGAAGGAGTCAACGCTTTTTTTTTTCGCGAAACAAATACAAAAATAAGAGATTTTAAACCGGCAGCAGAATTAAATATAATTCTCTGAAGGAGAACATCAAAAATTAAAGAACCTATCTAAACCAGTAATGCGGGGAGTCGCCCTGATGCACAGTAATGAACGTGAAAGAACAGAAAAATAAATGAAAGCCAAAACGGCAGCGCTAAAGAAAAATTCAGGTGTCACAATACCGCGCTCCTTGCATACAGCCTGAATGCGAAGGAAAATTTCACGCCTCGTCCTTCCATGGAGTTCAGTCCGTCGAATCAACAGCAGAGGGACCAATCCGCGTTGGGGTCCTCGTCCGTCGGGCAGGAAGAAAGGTTACCACCAAAGGCACAGCAACGAGTACGAGCCAAAAGAAGTTCGTCAGGCTCACACACCTAGCGTGGCTCAATCAAGAAGAATGAATCCCTCCAATGGTCGCCGGAACCCGTTTTACAGCATGAAATCGGTGTGAAAATCACTCACAACTCCTATTTCCGGGTTCTAGAAAAATCAGCAGGGCGGCCCACAGAACTGACACCATCAAAAATCCCGAAGTTCAAATGAAACTTCCGAGAAAAATAAAGAGCGAGAGAGAATAAAACCGAAACGAAAAATGGCGAAGAACACTCGAGAAAAACACGAACCTGTAAAGTAGGAAACAGCGACAACAAAACAACATACGAAACTTCGAAGAAAGGGGCGGAAAAATTTCGTCAAAACAAAAATGGTTGACAATCCTGAATCCCGAAATGTCAACACTAAACAAACCAACCATAACCTCTCGGGGCTATACTAGACGCTGAGGGAATTTTAAAACATGAAATGCCGGCGAACGGTTCCAGCGGAGACAGACCGAAGAAAAAGCATCACAACAGCACGGCAGAGGCTCTATGAGAAAACAGCGGAAAAAATGGTAAGCGAGAAATGCACGGAGCAAACTCGACTCCGCCCCAGGTAAGCCAAACACCAGTAAAACGAAACAAAACAAATCAAACAATAAATACCGACAAATCCTAACGATGTAACGGTTAATTATTCAGATTAATTAAAAATAACAAATTTTCATTGTCTTAAAGAAGACGCACAAATTCCGTTAGAATTAAAATATTGTAAAGCAGATGCCTGTAATTTCTCTTCTAACATTTTTTCTTTTCAAAAATTCTAATGAGATGTGTAAATTAAGAACAAAATTTGGTTGTTGCAAGTTTAGTTATTCTAAAACTAGTGTCTGAGAATACCATCATATGGGAAAACTCTATACCTTCCTCTGTAAGATATTGCCGTCTAATAATATTGGATTTACCAAGGAGACACCAGAAGATACCCGAAGAGTTGTAAACCTTGTGAAAGATCAAATTAGCGCTTTAACTAGCAGTTTGTATGAAGGAAACATACATGCTAAACGTCAGTTATTCAACTGTTATAAACATCAGTTATTCAATAGTTATAGATGGAAAAGTAGCGTCAACAGTGACTGATACTGATACAATGGGATTACTGATTGATGCAGTAAAGCAAGGTTTTGGTAGTACCAACGACGGAAACACGGCAAGAAAATTATTTTCGGATCCGCTGGCAACCTCAAAAATAACAGGTTTAGATAAAGATCCAATAAAACAATTTGCAAGCTATAGCAAGTGATGAACAAATTAACATACAAAAAAATTAGAACACTGCTCAGGAAACAGCTAAGAAATACATTTCTCTGTATTCTTGGTACTACATGCCACGAACAGTGCATACACTTTTAATTCATTCACCGATAATTGTAGCCCACGCCTTAGTGCCCATTGGAAAATTCGAGAGACGCACAAGAGGCACAAGAAGCAAGAAGCAAAGACATTCGAAATTTTCGAGAATTTCATTCGCGTAAATCTGGCAGAAGGGCAACCATACAAGATATATTTTATAGATTACTTTTTACCTCTGATCCTTATATATCTTCTATAACACCAACATTAATTACACAGAAAAAACAAGTATTATGGCCAGAAACATTAGAACTTTTGAATCTGGAAGACGATTATAAATAAAATGTAGAAATTTCTTATATAGAAGACTCAGCATCAGATGATTCAGAATGTAGCACAGATAATGAGTTTTCTTCTGATGAGGACATTTAACCAATTCGTAAATTTACAAAATGTACACTCATTCTTACAATGTACATGAGCTCCAAAATATATACAAAAATGTTTCAACACATTAAAACTATATTTATCTGTTTAAAGGAATTCTCAAACACGATAAATTCGAATGCACCCAAATCATTTCGCGAATGGGTAATACAAACTTTATATTAAATATAAATTCCAATGAATGCGAACCTATAATAAATGCCGAATACTGGCCAATGGGAGTTGAAATTAGCAAATACATCTTTCCTCGTCACCAAGGAACTCAAAATTTTCAACCACAGGCCTGCCGAACCAGTATGGAGTAACGTCCGATCCAACGACTACTAAATTATTCAATATACTACATATAAATATACAAAGCCTAACGAATAAAGTAGGAGCTGTTGAAGTCTTAACACAAGAAAAAGACGTGTCAGTAATCTGCATATCCGAACATTGGCTTCAAGACGCAAATCATAACATGTATACAATCAGTGGTTACTCACAAGCAGCCTGCTACTTCAGAAAAAACGCAAAACACGGAGGCGTATGCATATACACACGCAACAATATTAAATATAAACATATTAAGTACGTAACCGAGCAGTCCATCGAGTTTGTTTGCGAGCTGACTGGTATACATCTTTTTGAAATAAATTTAATTATTATCACAACCTACCGCACGAATGACACAGACATAAACACTTACATTTCAGTAATGCATACAGTATTAGAATACATTACAAATAATTACAAAAATGATGTCAAAATAGTTATAGCTGGCGACTTCAACGCTGACCTAATGACGGAAACAAAAGAATTCGTCGAAATTCGCAACACTTTCCTTTCATATGGTCTTCAACATACAATAGACACTTACACAAGATGTGCAAAAAACTCCAAGTCGTCTATTGATAACATATACACAAACATCTGTGATTATAAAGCGGTGTCTTTTCCAGCAGCAATTTCTGATCACGATGCACAAATGCTATCGATACAGAACAGCAATGATGAAGGTGTGAGATTGAAAAAGCGAATATTCTCGCAACAGGCGTATGAGAACTTCAGGGCTGCACTTTCTCAAGAAACATGGAACACAGTATATACTGAAACAGATCCAAACTTGAAATATGACAACTTTGTTGAAATAGTAAAAACTTACTTCGAAAAATCTTTCCCTTCCAAAAATATCCAAGAAAAAAAGCACAAATCCGTCAATCTATCCCATGAAATCCGGGAAATAAGAAATACCTACCATTTTATACACGAAGTATATGAAAAAACTCGAGACAGTGACATTAAAACTATATTGAGCAACTACAGACAGTTTTATTTGAAACGTTTGGAAGAAGAAAAGAAAAGAAGAAACCTAGAAATAATCGAGAAAGAACACAACAAGACTAAAAGCGTTTGGAACATTATTAAAAAAGAATTAAACATACATTAAACATAAAATCCATCCCACACGAGGACCATCGAGTGAAGAATTGATTTAATTCTTCAGCAACGTTGGCTCCGAATCAGTCAAGACCCTGCCTGTAGCTAATTCTACATACGATAAAATTGTGGTGCAAAATCCGCCAATGACATCCCTGTACTGGGCACCAGTCACAATGAATGAGATAGAAAACACAATTAAAGGACTTAACCCTTCGGTAACACCGGACGTCTATGATATGAATGTCAAATTAATTCAGAAAGTAAGAGAATACTTATCGGGGCCACTCATGGATATCATCAACACGTGCATGATTGAAGGAGTTTTTCCCCAGAAAATGAAAAGGGCCAGAATTATACCCATATACAAAAAAGGCGATCCAAATTGTCCTGGCAATTACAGGCCAATATCTATATTACCAGTATTTTCAAAAATTTTCGAAGCGATTCTCTCGAAACGGATGCTAGAATACTTGGATAAACATGATTGCATATGCGAAAATCAATATGGTTTCCGAGCCGGAAAAAACACCACTGATGCAGCAGTCTCAATTGTTAACTTCGTATGCGAAGCATTAGAAAACCGGGAAATCTGCGAGGTAATCATGTGCGACCTAAGTAAAGCATTTGACTGCGTGCAACATGATATCCTGCTTAATAAGATGGACCAGTACGGAATAAGAGGCAACGCCCTAAAACTAATTGACTCCTATTTGAGTAACAGAGAACAACTTGTTGACTTCAAGGGCGAAAGATCACAATTATGTAAAAACACATATGGAGTAGCCCAAGGTTCACTACTGGATCCACTATTCTTCACGATCTTTATTAACGATCTTCCGGCGAACATCTCAGAATACACAATATTATATGCAGACGACACTACACTATTAGTGAGTGATCGAAACAAAGATATTGTAAAACAAAAAGCAGACTCCGTTTTTAATGAGGCGTATGCATGGTTTTCAAACAATCGGTTATGTCTAAATAAGGATAAAACTGTAAAAATAAATTTCACCAGCGACAGACGATCAGAAACGGACAACCTAGGAAGCGCCCGTTTCCTAGGCCTCAATCTAGATAGCAGAATGACATGGAAAACCCACATAGATCTACTATCCATCAAATTATCCCAGGCTATATTCGCTATTAGTAGAATAAAACATCTCATTAACACCGAAGCTGCAATTACCACCTACTATGCAATATTCCATTCGAGAATGATATACGGACTGAAGGCATGGGGAAAATCCGCTCATACTAAAAACATCTTCACCCTACAGAAGAAGGCTGTAAGAAGCATTGCCGGTGTAAGCTGGAGTACTCACTGCAAACCTTACTTCAAAAAATTTGGAATCCTGACCCTTCCAAGTGTCTACATTCTAATCCAACTGATAGCCGCAAAAAAGGAGAGTCCTAAACTAATAACTTTAAGAGATTACGATAATGTTAATATCCCAAACCACAGAATAATAACTACAGAGGTTCAACACTACCATTTAAAACTATTTAACAGAATCCCAAAAACCTGGAGAAACCAACCCATGAGTTTATTTGAGAAAAATCTAAAGAAATTCCTCACCGAGCAATGCTTTTACAGTATTGATGAATTTACAGACTTTAATTTCACTAAACAGTAACGAAAATATGTAATATTTAATATATTTATATTTTGTATCCTATACTTTATATTTTGTAGTTTGTATCCTGTAGTTTGTATTATGTTTCATTTTCTATATTTTATATTTCGTAGTTTACATCTCAAATTTTGTATTCTATATTTTATATTTTGTATTGGAATTTTGTATCTTATAACTGTGACGTTACCATACTAGAGAAGTTATCTCTCTTTTGTATGGTATAAATATATATTATTATTATTATCATGTATGGAAAATTATTATTGATATTGTTTATTAAAACATTTTATTTTTTGTATATTACATGTATGAAATGTATAAAATAGAAGTACCTAAATAAAGTGTATGAAAACACCTTGCGTTTCAAAAAAACACGCCGTAATCACTTTTCCCTAGGCTTCGTCCCACCGTGCGACGTTTTGAAGCGCCAACGCTCCATGTAAATCCAGCTTAAAAGTAAATCGTTGACGATGCCGGTAACGTCTTAAATGAAAGTAGGCCTTGGCTACAAAGACACTGCCTTATTATTTGGTGACAACTTCTCTAAAAAGAAATCAAAATTAACTTGAGGATTTTTCTGAATCAACACACTTTTCCTTTGACTATTACAATGTCTTTTGTCTTTTCCTCTTGTTTTATTCTCCTTATGTCATATTTCCAGTCCTCAAATGCTAAGTCAAAAACTACAGAGGAATTTTTTTTTGCAATACAAAAGAAAATAGTAAGTATTAAAAAGTTCGTAAATTGTAAATCATGTGTTTCCTGAATATACAGTTTGCTGCATTGATTAATCCTAGGTGTTCAAATATTGGCTTCCATAATTATTTCACAGCAAAATTCGATTTAAGTTTCTTAAATTACTGTCAAGATGAATCTTCCTGTGTGGTTTGAGAATTTTTTATATGCTCAGTTTCAAAATATTTTAAAAAGATTCATTAACCAAATTCAATTTATATCAATCAGCCCAGCCTCGATCAGTGAATGTTAAAATAAAGCTTTTTCTATCAATCGTTTTGAAAATCATCAATCATCTGTCAAATCAATGATCAAGGCCTTGCTAATGGTTTGGTATAAATTGAATTTGAAAAACTTTCAAACTGCTCAGACAGATTCATCATGAAAAACCTAAATGGAATTTTGTTGTAAAACAATTAGAGAAGCCAATATTTGAACACTTCTAAATTAACATGGGATTTCCTATGTTGCGTTCACCAACGCAGCACTCTGTATAAAAATAAACGTGTTATTATTTGAACGGTAGTTTTATCCATCAATTTTAAAATACATCAAGGTAATTATTACTTGTCAATGTGATGTTATTATACGTGGTGAGTTTATGCTTACATCACTTCATGTTAATACAAATAAGCACTTTCATTTCTTAACATGTACCAGCGTAATTTATTTGTTTACTTATACGCAACTTACGCGTTACGTTTAATACAATCTAAGATAGCCTACACAAATCACGCAGTTCTAGCAGAAAATTTCGCAACATATTTTTTAGGAGTAGAATCATGTTTAGCAAGTGAAGTTCCTGGGTACGTTATAACTACGAATGCAACGGCTTCCTTAGATGTGACAAGTTACTTTTTAAAACATAAATCAGGAAGTGGTTCAATTATTGTACTGTCTGCTAATTTTGCAACCACTGAGTTGAACGCGAAGGCACTGGTTTATTTTGTGGACACTTTATCAAATTTGAATGCCACATTAAATGAAGCAATACAAAGAAAAATGTGGGATTCTGAGAGATGCATTACATTTGTTATATGCACTAAAGTAACTGAAGTGTCATGGATAAACAACACGCTTGAGTCTTTCTGGAAAGTTAACTTGTTGAACTTTGTTGTAATGTATTATCATCAACGTGTGGAAATCGTATCTTATAATCCCTTCAACAAACATAAATTTATGAAAACATTCGAACATAATAACTACTTTCCTGATAAACTTAATAATTTGGAAGGGTACAGACTGAATATAACAACGGGTGTAAATCCTCCTTTAAGCGGCTATAAAAATGGGCGTCCGTTTGGTCTAGATATCGCGGTGTTACTTACGCTACTTGAAAGAATGAATGCCACAGCTAACTTCACCAACAGCGAAGTTTATAACGACACCGACTTCAGATTTTACAGTAGCGTAATATACAATGTGATATACAACTCAACGAATCATCTTTATCCTTACCAAATGGACGACGTTCTTATCCTAGTTCCAAAAATCATACTGCCTCATTATCAATATATTTTCCGAGTTTTCACCGCAACGATTTGGTTTCTCATATTTTTATCATTCTTACTCATCATTATAATAAGTATAACATTCAATGAATTCATTGAACAAAATATACCCTCAATTATGATGCGCAATGTGATAAGAATTCTGCTGACATCTCCAGTTTTATTTAACCGAATTTTACCTTCGGTTAAATCTATATTTGTTTTATGGGCGAGTCTATATCTCATATTAACCACAGCCTTCAACAGTATACTGACGAGTGTTTTAATAACTCCGAAATACAGTAAGCAGATAAATACCATCGCAGAATTGATTCAAACTGACTTAGGAATCATGTCAGACCCATTTTTTGAAAGCGTCTTGCAAGAAGAAGTCCGTGGTATCAGAGGTGAAGTTGTCATAATCACGAAAATGGAAGTAGTGAGATCGCTGTTCAGTAGAGAAACTCGATTTGCCCACGTTCTTCCTGAAAGTTTATTAGCGCAGCTAAATATTCTGGACCAGGAAGGAAAACAATTTTACCACATCATGCATCAACACTTAATGCCTACCTTAAGAACGTATTACATACGCGGCAAGTCAGTTTTCGTGAACAAAATGAATAAAATCTTCTTTGAGTTGCTAGCAAACGGCGTGGTGGGTTACATAGAATCAAGAAAGAAAAAACTGGAAAGCAGCACCAGGTTAGGTCGAGCGGAAGTTTTTAAGCTAACGCATCTAAGCTTTGCTTTTATTTTGTTAATCGTGGGCCTCCTCGTTAGTTTCATTACATTTGCCTTGGAACTGTATTTACGTGGCAGGCTTATGAGAAAAGTTAGATCTACATTTTAGGTTGTATCTTATTTTAGGTGCATTTAGTGTATGTTTAATGATAATCATTTGAACCTACGCAATCTAATATTTTTATATAAATTTTAACCATGATCAATACGATGAAATGAAGATTGTAGAAAAATAAATTAATTGAAACACAATATTTTGTTAAATTGAAACATATTGCAATGTATTATCGTTGATAGTGAAATTTGTTTAAATTAATGTTTAAATGTAAAATTTATCAACAATAAACAAGTTCACGCATAATTATTTAACATTAATGGTGCTATTCTGACCTAAAATTTAAGGAAATTTAAGCCTCTTTAAAAATTTAAGTCTTAAATGTCAATCAGTTAAAGAGCTAAACAAAAATTGCTATTCTGAGCCTTCTTTAAAACTTAAATTTCTTAAATTTGTCTTTAAATCTGACAGCGACAAAAATATCGCCGTAAATGCTTAAAGAGTTTGAACGATAAGTGCGTTATTATAAATAATAGGTGATATATTGGAGTTTTTGCTGCTTGGGTATTAGAGGAAGATCACAGAAGGTAATTATTTGTAAATAAATATAAAAATACTTTAATTACCTAAGAAAAAATCTACAGGAATTATTTAAGAATTGAAAGAGATGCAGAGAATCCTTTTGAACTGCCTGATATCAGTTTTATTTGTAATTTTCGACTAACAAAGGAATTAACTCGTCAATTGATTGATAGACTGCAACCACACTGTAATCTTCCTTTAATTCGAAGTGGAATTAATTTTACTACGAAAGTAAGGTTTTTTAGTTTTTTTTGACATATGTTAAATATTATTATGTTTAGATATTGGCTTTAGATATTATTTCTTAGCTAACGGCTCCTATCATAATGCTATTGGCAATAGCATGTTACATAATTTAAGTCAGGCATCTATCTATCTCACCTGAGACGTGAAAAAATGCATCTGAAACCAATCATTTATGCAAAAATACTCTTTTAATAATTTATTTCCATCTTACCTTTCTGAAACTGCACTGATATATACACTTCTTCCATTTGATCGAAGTTAGCTGCATTTTACGTTCCCGGAAATACCCGGAATTTAAAGAATATTATAAAGAGATTGTTTCAGAATACCTATTTCGTCATAATCTTTAAGCGCTTGTTTTAAAGAGGCTTTAGCTTAAATAGTTAAAGACTTAAAGAATTAGAGAGTAAAATCTCAGAATAGCCCCATAAGACTCTTTTCTCTTTCAATTGTTTATTGAAATGGTATCTCAGGGTTTTTAGGGTGATTTTTATTAGTGCCCAAAGGGGAACAATGTGCGTACAAACATTTTTAAAATTATCATGTCCTTTTATGAAACGCAACAAAACAGCTACTTTTTGAGTGAAAACACAAATGTATTTTGTACTTCAGACATTTGACCCAATATTTTCCTTTAGATTCCAATTTTTTTCACCGCTCTCTTCGGTGCATTCAGGCCACTGAGAAAATGGATCCGTTTTGACGTATTCGTTTTATCGAGTTTCCTGACATCTTCTTTTTATCGGTGGTTCTGTGATTCCACTGGTGGATCTTCCTTTTTTAGCGGAATTGACAATACCGCTATTGTATAACTGTTCTGCTAATTTGTCTTCATTGTGAGTAATGGAGCAATTTTGTTCCTCTGTCCTAGTTGAACTTTGATTTTTCTGTCAAGTAGCAATGCGTTGACGATGACCACATTTAACATGGAGAAAAATGCGATTGTACAACTTTTTGCTTTTGACTTTCATGGGATACAATCTTAGCAAAGACTTGTAAGTCTACTCCCTCCATGTGCCGATTATATTATTTTATTATATCTAGACAATCAATTTCTTTTCGTTCGTTTGATGACTTGAAGAGCCTCTTGACTTTCAGAACAGGGGTAGTATAGCAATAATCGGAAATAAGAGAGACAATTTTGTTGAACTGCATGTACGTCGATATTATCAACTGTTGCAGTTTCTTCTGACATCCTCTTCCATTTCCTTGTCAATTACATGTTTGTGGTTAGGTAAACGATTTATGCGCACTGTACCTACACAATGTACATTTCTCTTTGCTAAATAAGCATCCTGCATTGAGTTGATTGATGAACCTTTTCTCATGATAAAACCCTTACTCGTCTCTCTCTATAATCAGTATACATACAATGTGTCCCCGGATCGACTTGATAAGAGGAAAAACTTTTTTAATATTGATTTTACTCAAACCGTTCTGCTTCTCAAGAAACTTAAACTTAAATTTAAATTTTGAACTACTGTCTGTTTATAAAATTAAAATTTCTTAATTTCATGTTTATAGGCAGACTGTAGTTCAAATTTTAAATTTAAGCATTTTTTCTGAAGTTTCTTGAGAAACAGAATCTTTTTTTCTTATCAAGTCCAATCCGTGAACACAGGGGTCTTTAATAGATTTCTACTGGGTTTCATAAAAGTAAATTAAATTTAATCATTGGTTAAAAATAATCATTCCTGTTCCTATACCTTCAACATATATAACTATAGCAACATTTATTTTTAACAGATGATTAAACATAATAGATTTTTATGAAATCCACCATTCATTGCTTTCTGGGCCTTCTTAAATATATTGATGTCATAAAATGCATACCTTGTTTATTTTTTATTTGACGTTTGTCAGAATATACGGAAACTTATTGAAATTTCGTTGAAAAGAAATTCTACCACTTCTCACAAAAAATGCCGAAAAAGGAGAAAGCTGAATTGACTCCTCAAGAGAAATACCAAGCAAAATTACAATTAGAGATCGACTTAGGTAGACTACAAAGACAGGTAGCTTTTTTATAATTTCAATTTTTTGTATGTATATAAAAAGACCCGAATCTTCACTTTACAAGTATCGGGGAAATGCTTTACGTTACTTACATTGCAATTTAAGCGGCTGCTTCACCAAGCGCAGGAATGATGTATGAAATTCGCCACAGTCTCTCTCTCTCTCTTCAAACCTAGAATTGACCCATTCACTTTTCTTTTTTGAAAACAGTAATATTTGTGGTAAAGGACTTTCCAGTTTCTAGTAATAATAGCAGATCTTCCATTTTAGTATACGCAGCACAAACTGACGAATTTTGGTTTTTATTGTGTGCTATGTGATCATTAATTGGGTAGAGCTAGTCGACCGACATATCGGCCGAATATGTCAGTGTAAAAAAATCGGTGAAATACGAATGTAGTCTGACCATGGCCTAAAGTTAAGTACCTACTTATCGGCCACGGACGTATCGCATGGATCGGATTTATTTGTCGACTGCGTTCATTCGATTCGGATCATTCACATTTTCGAAGTGATGAAGTATATATATATATATTACATATCAAACAAAGATGAATTTGATGAAAAAATGTAATTGCAGCCGTTAATTATTTGTTGGGAGTTAAAAAAATAAACAGTACTGAGCAAATAGCCTAAAATGTAGGGTGCACATTGAACGAATCGAAATTTTGCTCCTGTAAGAATTCGTATTGCCGTCATCCGATTTGTATATTGCGAATAGGTGGACGTAGTCTTATAGCAAACAATATAAAGTATCCTCAAATGCGATCCGTGCGTTCAGTCCGATGTGTCCGTTACCGATCAGTGAACGCTTACCTTAAAAGGCAGCATTCACATGCGAGTTTGTGCAGCGAATCTATCTGAAGACAGATCCTTCACTGACACTCATTTATCGCACTTGTCTGCTAAATAGATCCATTGTTAATTCGTTTACAAGAACAAATGTCAACAGAACTATGCGCACATTGTGAGTTTTATGGCTGGATAATTATTATGGATAAAAAGAAACTTATAATTAAAATAGGGGGGTATATAACAGTATATAATTTGAAAATAGAAAAAAAAGAAACGACTCACAAAATATTCTATTATCAGCGAAAGCAATTTATGACAAAATTGATGTCTAATTTCACATATGAAAAGTGCCTAATTCGTAATTCAACTAAAATTAACGGATACGTTGCCGCATGTGGCAAATAAATTTATCGCCAATGCAGATGCATGCATATGTGTTCAGCTCATTGTCTGTGCTCGTCATCTTGGATTACGAAGGGCGAGCAAGACGTGGACACCGAGTGGTAGACATACGTGCAGATTTGAACATTAGATAGATATATTGGACAGATCCTCTGGACATACTCGCATGTGAATGCCAGCTTTAAAGGGTAGTATGAATGGCCTTTGCCGCGGAAACGCATCCGTCAATTTTAGTTGACTTACGAGTTGGGCCACATCATATGTGAAATTAGACATCAATATTGTCATAAATTGCTTACGCTGATAATAGAATATTATATGAAAGTCTTTTATTTTTTTTCTATTTCCAAATAAGTTTATATATCCTCCTATTTTAGTTTAAAATTCCTTTTTATCCACAATAATTATGCAGCCTGTATTGTTGATATTTGTTCATGTAAAGAAATTAATAGTGGATCTGTTTGGCAGACAAGACCAATAAGTATGTGACAAAGAGGGACCTGTCTACAGTTAGATGCACCGCACATATTCGCATGTGACAGGACGACTCTGAACCGAGAGTAACCGAAAATTGCCAAGTTTTTTGAAAACTGCTGCTATTTATTCAGTTATTTAATACAATTTTTAAAAAATGTTTATCGTCCATAAACATTCTTAATCATTTCTGCTTCCAATAAAAAAAAACGGTCAGCTGTAGGCTGTAACACCATTCTGTTGTTATGAACTTAGGTCGTAATTAACTTCATTTTTATTTGAACTTTGACAAGTTGACGGCAGTTAATCTTGTGCTAACAAAACTCGAAAGTTTTGTGGAATATTTTGGTAAATATTTTGTAAATTTCTGTGTAAAAATTGTTAATTGCAGAATCTCTTCAAGAGGCGTTTCATTGTTTTGTTCACTGATTGAAATTGTTTTGTAAAAACGGTTTGTATTAAAAAATACGTTAGAACAAAAAATGTTTATTATCGAGTCCTACTTTTGCAATGGAACAAAAATTGATGGAAATTGGTAGTGTTCTGTGAAAAGGTGTTTTCCAGAATTAGAAGAATTATTAATCGGAACCTTGAGATCCTGTGATTTTAACCATTTGTGAGTTTTTTTATGGCCTTACATAAAGAACTCTATATTTGCCACGTTAGTTGCTGATGTAAATGACCTGACACAGAGGACTGATAATAAAATTCAAAAACAGAATGAATCTCTTCGTATCTTAAAGTACCTGATAAATGCAAAGAAGTACAGAACCTTGAAATGTTTCAGGAAGGATGTGCTTATTGTAATTTTTGTAAAAAGTTTTATAAGTTATAGTAATAAACGTCAATTTTTGAAATGTTTTCTCAGTTAAGGTGTGGTTAGAAATGCAGGTGACACTAGACGTCTGTTCAGTGATTGAAATTGTTTTGTAAAAACGGTTTATATTAAAAAATACGTTAGAACAAAAAATGTTTATTATCGAGTCCTACTTTTGCAATGGAAAAAAAATTGATGGAAATTGGTAGTGTTCTGTGAAAAGGTGTTTTCCAGAATTAGAAGAATTATTAATCGGAACCTCGAGATCCTGTGATTTTAACTATTTGTGAGTTTTTTTATGGCCTTATATAAAGAACTCTATATTTACCACGTTAGTTGCTGATGTAAATGACCTGACACAGAGGACTGATAATAAAATTCAAAAACAGAATGAATCTCTTCGTATCTTAAAGTACCTGATAAATGCAAAGAAGTACAGAACCTTGAAATGTTTCAGGAAGGATGTGCTTATTGTAATTTTTGTAAAAAGTTTTATAAGTTATAGTAATAAACGTCAATTTTTGAAATGTTTTCTCAGTTAAGGTGTGGTTAGAAATGCAGGTGACACTAGACGTCTGTTCAGTGATTGAAATTGTTTTGTAAAAACGGTTTATATTAAAAAATACGTTAGAACAAAAAATGTTTATTATCGAGTCCTACTTTTGCAATGGAACAAAAATTGATGGAAATTGGTAGTGTTCTGTGAAAAGGTGTTTTCCAGAATTAGAAGAATTATTAATCGGAACCTCGAGATCCTGTGATTTTAACTATTTGTGAGTTTTTTTATGGCCTTATATAAAGAACTCTATATTTACCACGTTAGTTGCTGATGTAAATGACCTGACACAGAGGACTGATAATAAAATTCAAAAACAGAATGAATCTCTTCGTATCTTAAAGTACCTGATAAATGCAAAGAAGTACAGAACCTTGAAATGTTTCAGGAAGGATGTGCTTATTGTAATTTTTGTAAAAAGTTTTATAAGTTATAGTAATAAACGTCAATTTTTGAAATGTTTTCTCAGTTAAGATGTGGTTAGAAATGCAGGTGACACTAGACGTCTGAAGAACCCTACGCCACACGTTCAGAACAAATTCATGCTATCTAGACGGTTTTTTTAATTATACAGCGTTAATATTATTGCTTTCCCATAATATTTCTCTTTTATTATAAATTTGAATACAAAGGATGTGAGAATAACCAATAAATTAATTTATCCTAAAGTGTATTAAATGTATAAGCCGATTTAATATTTCCCCATGTAATGCTCATGAAATCTTCTGTGAAATGAAATTAATTTTTTTTAATTTTTACAACCGGATTAAAGCAATCGCACAGTAATTTGTCACGTATATTTCATTTAATTACTTCCACTAGTCTGCATTAGTCATTTTTTCTGGCAAGCTTTATCTAGTAATTGATGCCGGCATTCAGAAAAGTCGGCAAAAATATAACCACAAACGTGTATTTGATTAGAATTAACGTGTGCACTCAATTGCCGCATCTTACCTAAAAATCATATACTTTTTTAAAATGTCCGGAATTTCCCTAGGTATGGTTATAATATTAATTCTTATTTAAATTTAAAAATTAAATAATATATAGCTACATAATCATACATTATTAATAATGACAATAAAAATCTTTCAGGACGAGTATTTCTGCTAAAATTTTTCAAGTTAAATATTGTTAATAACGAAAATTAATTAAAATTGTGTAACTGGCCATATAGAAGTATTAGGAAAGAGTTTATACATGTATTTTGGCCTTATTGGGCCTCATCAGAACCTTAAAAAAATTTGGTTTATTGAAAAATTTAGAAAAACTTACCCCATTTTTTGAATTTCTAAAATCCCAAAAAACAGTTACACAATTTTAATTAATTTTCATAATTTTCATCTGGCAAGAAAACTTGATTTTTTATTGTTAATAACGTTAATTTGTTATTACTTATCTAATAAATGATTTTTTCTACATGAAGGTACTATGTCAGCGAAACAATTATTAATTTAAGTTTAGTTGAACAATGTATATAAATTAAAATTAGTAATAATTAAAATCAATAGAATAGCATTATCAAATACCAATTAATACTCGTTATTATATTTAAGAAGTTTAAAAAAGTAATACGAATTCGAATTCATAAAATTTTTGTATATGTAAACCAAAATATAAAACATCCTTTAAAATTTTTCTTCGCACTTTAGACACGTTTTAACTTCATTATTATTACTTTAAAATTCCCTCTCAAGAATCGTGAATTATCGTGAACAAGCCGCTCCTCTCGTAGTTGGCAGTGAATTGTTAGTTGTGAACCAGCCTCAATCGACCTGACGTATGAAATATGAGTTTTAAGCGGGTCATTCACGATCCTGCTTGGCAGTCCGCAGGTCATTCACGATCCTGCTTGGCAGTCCGCACCGCAGGACAAAGGTAGCTCACAAACTATCCTGCTAGCTGTCCAGTGCTAGTGCTTTGTTCACTTGCGTTGTAAACACAGTGAAAAAATGACAAACCTCCGCTCTCTTTCTGTTATTGTAGAAAAATCAAAAGACTACATGGCAGAAGAAATTATTAAGGTTACGTAATAGAAGATGCCCTTGTGCGTGCGATGCTACAATGTTAAGGGAAATTGATTCTGACGACTACAAAAATTATTTATTCTTAAATACGAAGTACTTATTCAGCTAGCTAGTAGTTGGCTCTTCATTTATAACTGCAAATGAATTGTTATTCTGAATTGTAGTGGACGTTGGGTGTGAAAAGTTTGAGGGGTGAATAAATTGTTAGGTCTGTTGTGTGGCGCCGATGATGTGAATATCAGGTGGTTCTATAACTGTTAAAATGAGATGAATTCCCCGTCGGGAAAAGTAACGGTGGCGACAGTGTTGCAATGATGTTTGGAGAATGAAGATCTAGAGAATCTATATATAATTGTGAATGCATAGGAGTAACAGTCTGAATTGTTGGGTTTGATATGTACGACGATTCTGTAAGTTTTCCTATCTTTAAATAAAATAAAATAATATAGATATTAATTTTTGGGCAATGGATTGACACGGGTCCAATCATCTTGCCAAATGCTTCATACTCATCATGCCCTGCAGTTTCTTCTTCTTGAGAAAGCTGCTCCACCGTATCACTTTCCAAATTTGCTTGGTGCGATAGACGGTAAACACATACGGATACAGAAACCTATAGGTAGCGGCTCACTCAATTATAACTGTAAACACCACTTCTGTGTTATTTTATTTCCTATAGTTAATGCAAATTGTGAGTTTCGTATGTGTACGTGGGTACCAATGGTAGAATATCCGACAGCACTGTGTGGAAGCAAACCCAATTTTATAAACAATTGTATGACGGCCAGTTAAATTTACCCACACTAAGTAATTTGCCAAACTCAGAAAAGAATGCTCTTCATGTATTCATTGGAGATGCCGCCTTTCCACCGAATGAAGCCATTTCCAGATCAGGAAGCATCGTATGAGCAAAAAATCTTCAATTACCGCCTCTCACGCGCACGACGGGCAACAGAAAATGCCTTTGGAACTCTTGCCAGTAGGTTTGGATTTTACCAAAAACCATTATTGATATCGGTAGAAAATGTCGACCATATCGTCTTAGCAAGTTGCGTTTTACACAACTTGTTAAAAAATCGTTGTCGACAAAATTACATGCAGAATGCAAGCCTACTTCGGGAAGATCTCGAAGAAGGAACTATTAGAATGGGGGAATTTGAAAATAATGTTTTGGACCCGCTTCAAATCAGAAATCCCTACACATATGCAGGAGGTGCAAGAGTACGGGAAATATTTAAAAATTATTTTATCAACGAAGGCAGAGTTGAATTCCAAGTAGCCAAAGTATTATAGCTGGTAATAATATATAAAGCTATTTATTTTTTGATAAATAAAATTACCTATAAAACAATAATATTTTTACTTACTGTTTGTTCCTTATCTTCGTCTAAACTATCAACTCCGGCCCGAGCAGCATCTTCAATTTCTGACAGAAAGCTTAACCGGTCATAATACCACAAATTAGAGATATACACTTCATCGGTCGAGCTTCTAATTCTCACGCTGCCCAAAACCTTTCTTCTTTCACGGTTATAGTTTGTTTACAACGTGTCTATTTTTTTGCACTGTTGCAATATTTGCTGTGGCGTCGTATTTCTTTACTACCTCCATTAATTCAAACAGGACTGCATTTCTTAATTGTTTGTTACTATAGTTCGGAGATTTAATATCCCACAGGCACACCTGTGCAGGTATACCGGAAACCTGAAAAGTCCACACACGTAATGGTTAAAATTCTAGATTTTCTCAGTTGATGATCTTTGTTGGCGTTAGAGTTTATTTTCTTAAGCTTTTCTATCAGTTTTCTATAACCTGCCTCCCTTTTTCCACGATCGTGGTATTACTTGGACTTAATTCGCCATAGCCAGGGCTCAAATTTATATATTTCTATGAACTCGGTGAGTACTCTTCGTTGCTCTTCAATAGTTAACGCCATTTTATTAAACAATTCCAGTGAAAACAGGTGCTTCCTTCAAAAAATTGTGAGAGAACTGAATACCTAAGTATGCAGACTTGTCGGCACACACGTTCCGGTACATCCTACGACGGCACCCTGGCGCAGGTACACCGAATCGTTTTTCGATACTTCTCCGGTCGACTGCACAGGTCCTTTTAACTGCACAGGTTTGCTCACACACACATTGCGGTATACCTGCACAGGTGTGCTTGTACAGGTCTACCTCACAGGTCTACCTGAACGTGAGTGGCCGGCTTTAGAGTAGGTCGAAAAATGAAAACGTCTTAAGAGTAAAGTATCTTATTTTAAAAAACAAGGAAAATGTCATAAGAAAATGTGTACAATTAAATGTTAGAGTCAAATACAAAATTACAGCATCCCATCTCAAAAATTAAAAAATCGCATTTTTTTATATGCGCTACGTTGAGGTTGAGTTGTGGATCTTCTCATACACACGTGTTTTAATATACCAAAATTTGACCGAAAAAACAGTTTAATATCGATATTAGTTACCGAACTTTAAAATAGCAGGTATCGTAACCTCTTAATTATGTTCTAGTAACCTGGTTTTATCGATACGCTCGTGCATTAAGTGGAAAATTAAATAAATTTAATTATCGCAACTGCAGTAGACTTAACTCGTGCAGCGGCTGTTATTTGTTAATGAGAAGTAAAACTTCGGCCGTGTGCGAGTACGCTCCCGATTTAATAAAAGAAAAAGAGAACAAACTCAGGGGTAAAATCAAAGAACTATTAAATGAAAATTTACACCAAACAAAATTAAAGTAAAACCTATAAGAAACAAAGTGCATGTAGACGAAATTCAATTAACTACAGCATCTGAAAAACATTAGATGAATTTCTAAAGGTAGTAACGGAAACGAATAGAGAGATCAAAGAAATTAAAGCCGACCACAAAACATTGCGGAAATAATTCGACGAATTGAAGGTATCTTTCAAAAAATCAGATGAGGTACACAAGCAAGAAAGTATCCTTCTCAAGGAAAAAATCGAGCATCTGGAAGAGAATTAGAGAAGGAGGAAAAACAAGAACGAAGAAATAAAATAATTATCACAGGAGAAATTTCAGCTTTCTTGAAAGGGGAATTTGAAAATTATTTTTTATCGAGATACCTAACTGAGAAAAAATCTCTTTATGAAAAACAAGAAACAACTTAGAAATACATTTTTTATAGATCGCGATCTAACGAAACAAGAAAAAAATTCAATGGGAACTGAGACAAGCTAAGTTAGAAGAGTTCATGTAACTTACCAGAAAATACTAATTGAAAACCGCTAGTTTACTTGGAACGACAACATCAAGAGCTTGATTCCAAAAAACGATTGAGAAAGCGCCGGCTTGATCATACGAATATAGAAAGAAAAAGAAATTTTAGTGTAGAATTTAAAAGTTTGTTTTTAGAACAGCCGCAGGTATAATAATTAGTTAGATTTAAGTCACGATGAAGTAGAACATTTTAAATGAAAATATAGAAAATTTAGGCCTTCTTGTGTTAAACGGAAGATGTAATTCAGATACACCGGCTCATCTTACATGCATTGGACGAGCGGGTGGTAATATTTTAGATTAAGTGTGGGTCAATTTATTGGCTTGGAATTTATTGTTGACTTTCTATTGAAAGCTTTACACATCAATCGATCACCTTTCCGGCATAGTACAACTACGTAGAGCTCTAGCTATAAAATATTATTGAACTGAATATAAGCTACATCTTATACTAACATCACTTCTTATTCGCTTCGAATACTTATACTTTGTAACGAAGAATTAAACGAACTTAAATGAATTACATTAGATTTTATAGTCTTTGTCCGGTGCAAATGATTCTGGGGAATAAAACTGCTTCAGTGTAGGTACTAACCAAGAAAGCGGTGGGAACAGAGGGAATTCCTAATGGGTTTTACCAAAACTTAGAGTGGAAAAATTATTTAATTTTGGAAAGAGCAGGTTCCTAAAGTATGGGGTAAAGTTAAAATGCATCACATTCTCAAAAAAGGAGACCCCGAGAATATAGGCTTTACAATCATATAGCTAAAATTTTTACAATGATGTTTGCTGAAAGTACTCACATTTTACCAGAGGGCCAAATGGGTTTTCGTAAAAACAGACATGGTGTGGACAACATTTTCAATCTTAACACTATTATTTACAATAATATTATATTACCTAAATGGAAAATTTTTGATGGATCTATAGACTTTGAAAAGGCATTTGACTCAGCTATACATGCTTGACTTTGGGAACAACTATACTAAACTGGAATTAGGGTAAATTAATAAGAACAATCAAATTACTTTATGAAAATGCTGAATTAATTGTGGATGTTGGTAACGTATGTACAGGGTGGCCCAACGATGTGTATTTCTTCTGTGAGGCCTATAGTATAAAAATTAAGAAAAAAATCGATAAAGAAATTTATACTAGACAATACGCGGCATATAGTAAAATTATTTTCAATTATACAGAGTGATCAGAAAAATGACGGTTCGTGGAAACAAATTTTTTTTTAAATGGAACACCCTATACATTTTTAGATATTTTGATGCGCCGCAGTGAGCTGATTACAATGGCATAAATATATATAGATTTCATTGAACTACTTTCGTAAAATAATTTTTTTTCTTAAAAAATTCTTCAAAAATTCAGTTAGTTTGGATATGACTTTCTGATTACTGAGATAACACAGATCAACGAAAATTTAACGCGATATTTTTAGGACTTTGGCCCATATGAAAATGTGAAAAAAATTAAGATATCTTTCTGCATTATACCGAGCGATCGATACTTACGAAACATTCGGTATCTCATTTTTTTTAAATGGAACGGCCTACTTTTTATTCCAGAAATGGATAGCACTTAAATGTAGCTCTTTCTGCTGATATAAGGTTATACAGGGTTACAACTAATTAAAGGCTCACCATGGGGATCTCGTAAACTATATGAGATACAAAGACGGTTAAATTACAAGAAAGTTACGCTATTTTGGGGTCTATAAAAATGTGCAAAGAAATCTCTTCTATCTTTATTCATTACCGAAATATCTTCAAAAAACTGAGAACTCTCAATTTCGAAAATCTTGAATATCTTGTTCATTTATCAAGATAGAGTCACAAAATTCTGTAATTTTATATTAAATTCAATGGACAATCTAATACAGTCAGAATAAATAGGTTAGGATTCACAATTTCACAGATACGACTGTCAACTGTTTTTTTTCTTACGGCCGCTATCTTAGATTTTCGTACCATGTGATGCAAAAATAAAATCTGTATACGACGATATGACACACTTATGCTTTTGTTTTAAAAAAAAATTTTTATCTGGTAGGTGGATGTTTACAAATATTAAGAACTAAAATTATGTTTAATGTAATTGAAAAATGAAAATGTTCTGTGTTGACATGCAAATGTCGTATACCAATTGTTGGCAATAAGCGCCCGCCTACTAAATTAAAATTTTCTAAAATATTTCTTAGTAATTTCAAATTTTGTTGCCAATTTTGGTGCCAACGCACCTACCGCAACATTGAATTACGCACAAGTGTTTCAAAAATGTAGCAAAAACACTGGGTTATTTTTTTTCAGGGATATTTTTAAATATTTAAGGCAGTATCAAGTAATAGGGAATCAGATGTTTATGAAAGTTCTTTATTCGGTAGAATGAAAACTTTTTTCAGGAGAATGGACCAATTCTGTATTAATTGATTTGCTCTTATTTGATTATGATTAGTTGCTTTTAGGTTTTATGAAGTGCTTTTAAATTGGTAGTGTGTGTACTGACGATGGCAGTAGCTGCCGAAATACATATCTACGCATATAAAAATTATTGTGGGCGGAGATTAATTTTTTAATTATTCGATGAAGAAGCAATTGTTGTTGCAATTAAAATTCCTCGAATTCTAAAGTGTACTCCTAAACAGCAAGGATGCCTTAAAAAAAAGAAGCAAGCTTGTCTAGAAAAGATGGCAACAGCTTACAAAAAGAAAGCAAATTTATAAATATAAAATAATATCTGTTCTAGCAAAGACTATTCAGACGGAGTTTTAGTCGTTATATGAAGATAAATCTAGTGATTAGTTTTTATAAATTTTAAATACTGTGAATATGGCTTTAATGTTACCGATGGCAATGATATTTTATTGCGAGCACAGATATATAGATTTATTTGAATTAATAAATTTGGTTGACTAAAACAGCATCTTATATTTTATTCTTGTTCTTATTCTTTACAATTTCGAAATAAGCTATCAAAGTTACAGTTACTTTGCAGAGATGTTTCCATTTTTCGACCACAATTGTACATTTGAAATTCAATATATTTTTCAGGAATATCCCTCCCTCCCTCTTTCAAAATACCTATGATACTTCTAGTTCGCAGAGTCTTCGAGTGTTTCGACATTTCATCAATATGTTGGTTGATTGTTGTTGCGTTACTCACAATTTCGATGTCTCTTTCGTTTTCAGTATCAAATTTTAGAACGTGATAGAAATGCGATACAAAAGTATTCCGGCGAGCACCTTTCAAAACTGGGCAACGTACTCCGCATACTGAAAAAAGAACACAAGGAAATTTTAACAGATTTAGAAGTAGCGGCCTCGGAGAACAACGTAAGAAAAGACGCGCAAACCGTAAACCGTTTGAACCAGTTGTTGCTAGAACACGACCAGTTCAAGAATTTAATCAAGCAAGAAAAAAATCACCTCGCAGAAATTGAGGAGCAAATATCGATGGTCACCAAACAATTAGTTGATCTAAAGTCGAAACAAGTCACCGACGAGCAATCTGAACGCAAAGTTATAGAAGGGCGGCGCACCTTAGAAGCTCTTGAAAATAAACTGGAAACTGCGACGAAACGATTTTGTGTTATACTCGCAGAAAATAGAAATTTACGAGCGGAAATTGACCATTTATTAAAAGAAAGGCAAGTGATCATTCACTGATTTATTTCTTTTTAAGTATTATTTTCAGGGCGCATTTTAATCGCTTATGGGAAAAACTAATTACAAATTTGGCGCAAGGTAAAAAATATATGATCGATTTAATAGAACAAGCAACGATTGCTTATGATCAGCGAGAGGAATGGTGTCAAAAATTACAAGCTCTTCGCACTAGGGCTCATTCAGATTTAATTCTTCATACTCAAGTTTGTTAAATAACGCGTTCTTTGATGAATCATTTCTTAAATCATTATTCTTCAGGAAATGAGAGAACTTGAGCGTAGAATGGACCACGATGGTAAACTCGAAGACTTTCTCACGACTAAAGGTCAGAAACGAATAATGAATGACTTAGAACAGAAGGAGCAACACAAAAGGGAGCAACAAAGGGAAGAACTGGAAAAGCAATTAGAGAATTATAGGGAAATATTAAATAACATAATGGTAATTAATAATTTATTTGCGTTCACAACTAAATTAACGATCTGTTTTCAGGAGTTTACTGGCGAAACCGATATAGATTCTATATCGTACCTGTTCATTAAACAAGAAGAGGAAAATTTTTCTTTGATTAAGTTCATCAGCGAATTGAATCGAGAATTGGAATTTCTTTCTAGAGACTTAACAGACTTACATGGTAAAATTGGTAAGTTTTATAGTGTTATTTCCGGTTTCTTATCAAAAATATCATGCCGTCGAAAAAATCAATTAGATTAGTTTTTGATATGCATATACAGGGCGAGTCAGGTTAGTATTCGCACCTCTGTAACTTTTTTACTATTATGAAAGAAATCCAAATTTTTAGAATTTTGCAATACGTTTTGCCAAAAATGTTAGTATTTATCCCTTTAGAAATACAGCATGCCGAAACATTGCGTCTAAGTGCTTACATAAGAAATAAAATATATTACATCAAATTAAGAGTAATCTCCTTAATCGACAAGAGAATGTTGATTGCTTCAATATTGTTATTAATTTATTAATTTTTAGGCCGAATTTAATTTATTATTTCAAGTAACAAGTATATTTAAACCTAGTGCAAATTTTCAGAATGTTATTAGTGATTGTGAAAGTTTAACTCGTGATTTTACCAAGAATGATTTATAATAATCTGCGCTGAATCAAAAAATGCGCTGCAAAATGTTGATATAAATATGGATAGTTTGAAAAAAATTATAAATGTATCTAATAAGATGAAGTTCATTTTCATAGGAGTTCTATTCTGGCATGGATATTAAACCACTACATTCACAAAATTAATCTGCAAATATATAAAGAAATAATTTTTAACAATCCTTCATCAATCTTTATGTTTACTTTACTTACAATTAGTAGAACAAACTTTATTAAGCGTGGACTCTATAGGAAAACCGAGGGTCAACAAAATCTCCTCAAGTATATTGCAAATTTCCTAAGCAGCTTGAATCATTAGGCGAAATTAAAACATTTAAATCTGTAGATTATAAGTTCACCAATAAATTTTTATGAATAACATTAACTTTCGGTAATATTCACTAAAGGAACCCCATCTGTGTGCAATTAAACAAAGTAAATTTAAAGTTCCGTTTTTAAACGCGCAAAGCTTAAGAAATAAGTTGAACGAATTTGACGTCTTCCTAACCGGATATTGTATGTATTGGCTGAGCATTGGCTGAGAGAAACTGAAATTTCTTCTATATATATATAATCATATCCCCTCTACCTTTCGGTGTGGGGTTATTTGAAGCGACAAACGTAATACTTATTCTAATAACTATAACTATATATCATAGCTATTCTAACTCTAGGTTAATTTTAGTTTTCTATTCTATTTTCCTTAAATTAAATAAAAAAGTAAAATAAAATCTAATTCTTGTTTTAGTTTAACAACTTAATACTAATAAATTGTCCTTTCTATATGTCATGTACGAACTTCCTCCATAATTTTCTATCCTGTGCTATTATTCTTGCTTCATTCCATGTCTTATCTTTATTTAACAGTATTTTTCTCAGTATCTTGTTCCATGTATCCTGTGGTCGTCCTCTGTTTCTTTTCCCCGTCGTCCTCGTTTCCCATATTTGTTTTACTTGTCGTTTGTCATCCATTCTCTGTAGGTGACCCCACCAGCTAAGCTGTCGTCTTTCAACGAATTCTGTTACTGGCGTTACTTCTAATTCTTCTCTGATTTGTATGTTTCTAATCCGATCTCTTAATGTTACTCCTCTAACCTTTCTCATGTATTTCATTTCAGTAGCTTCCAGTCTTTGTTTCAATTTCTTGTTTAGTATCCATGACTCACATCCGTATGTCATTATTGGCCTAAATATTGTCTTATATACATTTAATTTTGTTTTCCGTGTTATTTCTTTTTACTAATAACATTCTTATTCATGGCATAGTACATTTTGTTAACTTTTTCTATCCTTTCGTTTATTTCTATGTCTTGTTTTCCTTTTTCATCAAATGTTACTCCTAGATATTTTATTTTTGTGACTTGCTCTATTTGACTCCCTTTTATCTGGATGTTAGTATCTCGGTGTTCTTTTCCTACTACTATTATTTTTGTCTTATCCGTGTTTATGCTCATCTTGTTTTGCGTTAGTATTTTGTCCCATATATTTAGGTTTGCTTGTAAGTCATTTTCAGTCTCTGCCAGTATAACCACATCGTCCGCAAAGGCACATGTTGACAGAGAAATTGGTTGCAGGTTCTTGTATCCTACATGGATGCTCTTCGTTTCCTGTTGGCATTTTTTTATTATATCGTCCATGAATACTATGAACAAGGCGGGACTTAAAGCTCCTCCTTGTCTCAGTCCTTCTGATGTCTGGAATTCCTCTGATGTGTTGTTGTTGCTGATGACGTAGTTCCTTGTGTTTCTATACAGGTTTTTTATTACTCGTATTAGTTTTGTATTTACTTCTCTGTTCTTTAAGCTTTCCCATACTTTATTGCGTGGAACACTGTCGAAAGCCTTTTGTAGGTCTAAGAAGGCAAGGTACGTTTGTTTGTTGTATTGTATCCTTTTAGCTATTAATTCTTTTATTGTGAAAACATGATCTTGTGTGCTTCTACCTTTACGAAATCCGCTCTGTGCCTCCTGTAATGTTGGTTCTATCCCTGCTTGTAGCTTTGCTTCAATAATTTGTTCGTAGATTTTAAGTTGCTGGCTTAATAGTGTGATCCCTCTATAATTGTTACAATTTTTATTGTCGCCTTTTTTGTGTATTGGGACAATCTGCCCTATTTCCCAGTCCTTTGGTATTTTTTCTTCGACCCATACTTTGTTGTATAGGTCTAACAACATTTTAAATCCTTCTTCTCCCATTTTTTTTATCATTTCTGGTGTAATTTTGTCATGTCCAGGTGATTTCCCAGCTTTCATTTTCCTTAGGGTTGTTTCTAGCTCTTCTTTTGATATTTCTTCTTCTTCTTCCTCTTCTTTATTTTGTTTGAGCATTTCTTCATTTATGTCTTCTTCTGTATTCCTTTGGTCGTTTCTTTCTTGGGCTCCTAATAATTCTAGAAAGTACTCTTTCCATCTGTTTATTATGTTCGTGTTATGTGTAATCAGTTTTCCTTGTTTGTTTTTCATTGTTCTTATTTTTGTTGTTTTTCCTTTCTTTACTGTTTTTAATATTTTGTAGAACAGCTTTTGATTTTCCCTACTTGTTATAATTTAAATAATTACGAATTGATTAGTAATTTTAGTCGTAAAATCTACATAGAAGGTGGAGCATTGATGTACGGCAAAAAATCTTTTCAACTTAAACAATACTTTTTTGACTGTGATAGCATAGAGAAAACTATTGAGTTTTGTGGAGCGTTCTTTGTTGCTGACGGTAAGGAAACTGTGTTTAAATGTGTCTACAGGTCTCCCGTTGGGGATCAATTTATTCTTGGATGTTTTGGAGAACTTACTAAATAAATTATGCATTGATGCTGATTAAATTTACATTTAACTTAAATTTAAACGGTCAAAATAATAAACTTTTACCCTTTAAAAACTTGTTATCGTGTTATGAATTGCAGCCTCTCTCAAACTTAAATACTAGATACTCGCAAAATAATGCAAGATGCATTGATAACATTTTTAGTAATGTCCCGGTCGATCAACAATCTTGTTCAATATATGATATCTATCTTTTCGATCACTGCTACTTACTTCTAACTGTGGATTTATATACCTCCACCTGTCTGTGAGAACACCTTCAGCTATAAGAGAATTTATAACTTTCACAATAATGCAAAATTTATAAATTACATACAAAATGAAAGCTGGGACCTTGTGTTGTGTAAAAAGGATGTCAATGACATGTATAACTCGTTTTTAAACATTTTTACTTATCATTTTGAAAATTCATATAAAAAAAAAAAAAACTGAAAAATCGTCACATGAAAAATAATTGCATTCCTCCAAATGCTAAACACATGTCAATGCAAGTTAGGGATTTAAATAATCTTTACAAATTAACTAACAATCAAGAGGAACTGATTCTTTATAAAAATTCTAAAACAATTATAAAGATTTCTTAGCTAATACTAAAAAGGCTTTTAATGATAATGAAATTAAGACTGCAACTAATGCAATGAAAGTGGTGTGGCAACTTATTAAAGATGAAACTGGTAATGAATTTACTAGTTCCCAAATTGAGCTAAAAGTGCAAGGTACCATTGTGAATAACTCAGAGGCACTTACAAACATATTCAGCGATCACTTTAAATCAATTGCTGTTTTATCCACGTCGAATAAGTGTTATTCTTCCGAAATAATTAATTGCCAAAAACATATTTTTCTTGTACCATGTACATCAGAGAAGGTAAAAAAGGTGATAGCGGATATTCCATCAAAAGCCTCTTGTGGATTAGATGATATCCCAAGTCATATAGTACATCTAGTCTCACCCCAACTAGCTCCCATCTTATCTTTTATAATTAACTCCATGTTTACATAAGGCATATTTCCGGAGAATTTAAAACATACAAAAATTGTGCCAGTGTTTAAAAAGGCAAGCAAATCTGATATTGAGAATTATCGCTCTATATCTTTATTACCTGCATTATCCAAAATATTCGAAAAATCTTACACCATTGATTGCTTAAACATCTTACTAAAAACAAGAAATTAAATAATACGCAATACGGTTTTCTTCCAGGGAAATCTTGTGAAGATGCTATTTACCAATCGGTTTCCGAATTACTTGAGTGCTTTGATAAAAGAATTAAAGTAGCTGGTATATATTTTGATTTGAGTAAACCTTTCGACACGCTCAGTCATGACCTTTTATTAACTAAATTAGATAAATATGGTGTGCGCGGAATAGTCTTGAATTTATTTAAATCTTATTTATCAGGTAGAAGTCAAACAGTTTGTATCAATGGAACTAATCACTCCATTGAACAAGAATTTTTCTCAAAACCCCAACCAATAAGTGGAGGGATTCTAGTGGGTTCCATTTTGGGTCCCTTGTTTGTTATTTTGTAAACGATCTAGCAGATGCATTGACTCCAGCTACTGTGATTCAATTCGCTGATGATACATCGTGTCTGGTTAAAAGTAATACTGTTAAAAATGTAGCACTACAAATACGCAAACATGTTGTTAACATGGATAATTGGTGCAGAAATAATAACCTAGTATTGAATTCTGTAAAAACGAACATCATTCTTTATAGCACAATGGAAAATAGTGAATCTATGTACATTCATTTTAATAATAAATCCTTTCCACAAGCAACAAACACAACATTTCTGGGAATTAACATAGACTATAACTTAAAATGGAATCTGCACATTGAAGACCTGTTGACTAAGCTTTCTGGTGTTTACTATGCTATCTATAAAATTCGGAAGACAGTTTGTCTAAATACCTTGCAACAATTGTCTTTGCTTACGTTCAATCAACACTTTCGTATGGTCTTATCTTTTGGGGAGGTTCCCCGTTATTCCAGAACGTATTTGTTATGCAGGAAAAGATAATTAGATGTATGCTCTCGTTATCACCCAAAAGACTCATGTCGTAACTATTTTCAAGTGTTAAAAATCTTACCGTTACCTAGTCTTTATATACACAGGCTCCTTTTAACCCAAAGAAAATATTTTAAAAATTTTAAAACTAATAATAACATCACTACCACGGCTCACACTCGACATGGAAATAACTTAAGTAAACCATCTCATAATTTCACTGCTTATGAAAAGGCCCTTACTATAGGAGCATTAAACCATTCAATTCTCTTCCTTCCTCACTAAGAAATGTAACTTGCAATAAGAAATTTAAAACTTAAATAATCATCTACTTAAAAACTGCTTTTACAGCTTTAACGAGTTCCTCTCAGGCAGTGACGATTGATTCATTTTTTGTGTTATTGTTTGTATTGTTGACGTAATGTCCAAGTGGCGTCAAATTTTTGCCTTTTATTCTTGTCTTTTTTTTCTATTTTATGTATTCTATTATGACAATGCTGTGGTTTTATTGACTGTTATGGAAAATAAAGATTTATTAGTCTTATTGTTAACGGAAGATACAAGTATACATTGTCCTATGACAGTATTTTTCTTCAACTGCACCGGTTCAGAATTGACATTCATAACTCTGACTGGAACAAAATCTTTAGGGCTTTCCCTATAAAAATTCTATCAACGTCCCTATGATTGACTCCTTCTATTAGTCGGAGACTTTCTTCCGTGCTGTTACCGTCTAAGCGTACCAACACAAGTGTTTCTCTCTGAATTAGTAATATAATGTATCTCGCGACTTCTCCGCGACTGCCTGTTGTTACTGACTATTCCTTACTGTTATTTTAAGTCAGCAAAAATTAAGTACCTGCTAAATAGAATGTTATGCACAGGGTTGGGTTGGGTTGGGTTCACCACAGTTCAGCACATTATTTGTTCATATTTTAAGAACGTTGTCTATTTACATGAGATTTCTTTAGATTCAGGGCGTAACCTTTTTCTTTTGTTTTAAATAATGAAAAATCTATGAACGCTTTTGGGTCTTTTGCACGTTCGTAGCTAATTACTTATATTTACAAATAAATCAAAATAAACGCTATTTAATTTAAAATTCTTTATTAATAATATCTTTTTTTGCAACAATAGTAACTCTTCGTTTGTTTAGTTGAATTGAATATAAATTAGGTGATGACCATTTGTTTAGACGCAATTCACAAAAAAAATTTAAACAATTTAAGGCATAATTATTAATGTTGTTATTTAAGAATAAGTTCTAAATTGTATATTTTCAATGAAATTAATAATCTGTTCAGTTTTTTACGATTTTCCATACACCAAACTGATATTTACGAACACTTCACTTGCGTATTTTAATTTATTCACGAACTTTATACATTAATTAAATAATGTCGCTTAGATACAATCAAACGCGTGTATTTCCTTAGACTCCGCCTCAAATTAACGTTGCTTGTATTTATAAGATGTGGTAAAAAAATTCGGAACGTGTCAATGATGAACATTGAAAAACAATATTTTGTGAAAACGCAAATTTAAATTTTAGTTGTCAAACAAATGAAACAAATGAAATGAAAATTATTAAATAGACCAAGTTGGACTTGCTCCTGATCTAAGAAGGAGTTTCGGAGGTGCCGTCAAAGAACTACAAAATCTCCATATAGTGCACATTGGAACTACTTTGATAATGACGACTGCATCTTTTAATCACTCCCCTCATGCTTGTTTTTCTTAACAAAAACTGTGTTTTAGTAATAGCAACTTTTGCGTTGAAAAACTTTGAGATCATAATTGTCCCTTAATATGCAAACTTTAAATGACGTATGATAAATCACGAACTAAATTACTATTAATACATCAAAATCATAAGTATAAAAATATGTTTACAACACAATTCCATCTTCAAAACTAAAATAACATAGTAGGTAATATGTTCAAAATTCATAAATTTTTAAGAAATTCTCAAAGAATTTTTTTTTAGGAAAATAACAGTGAAACCAATATACAGGTTGACTGTGATAGTTGTGTAAAGCTTGAAACCTGTGATATATTACTATAACTGGTAAATCATATGTCCTTAACAAAAACTTAATAGTTTTCGAGAAAATTGCAGTTAAAAATTTTTCCGAAACTGTATGAGAACCATTGGTCTTGCTATCATAAAATGTTAAAAAAAACTTTTTTTTTGGTGTACGATAGCAAGGCCAGTGGTTCTCAAGCAGATTTTCAACTGCGATTTTCTCGAAAACTACTACTTTTTGTTAAGGACATATGAGTTTAATCGTTACCATTTATAGTGATATATTACAGGTCTCAAGCGTTGCACAATTATCACAGTTGCCCTGTATATTTATATTGTTGAAATCAACTCCTCGCGAGACATCTAAATATCTAATAATATATAGGCTGCCTCATTTAAAAAATTCACTCTTTAAAAACCACCATTTTCTGAAACACTGTACAGTAGAAAATAATTTTAAAATATTCCGCATGATATCTAGTATAACTTTCTTAGTCTTCATGTGATTTCTGTAGAAGAAATACACACTGTAGGAACATCCTGTATAGCAGAAACATCGGCCATATTTCATGAGCTTTTTGATGACCGTATTATAAATCGCAACACTCCGAGGTGTTACGATTTAACACCATAGAATTATTCTTTTAGCCTTTTCTTGAAAATTCAATATTTGCAACCCCTACAACACGGTGTAACAGTGAAAAAATACCTTTGAAGTAATGTAGTTTAGCTTGCAGATCTCCGAGTAATGAACTTTGGTATGAAATAAATGTTCCATACGCTATTGTCGAAAAACCGTTTTTCGGTACATGCATGGCACTTAAAAAATTATAACTTCGTTTTTCTGTCACCGATTTTCGATTATAATATTGCGTTGAAAAGAGGAATAATGTTACCTCTCCAACGTTATACTAAAATTGAAAATTGGTTAAAAAAAGTTCCAATGTAAATATTTGGAATTTTTACCTTTTTTTAATTTTACCCGCTAAAGCAACAATGAATGAATTATTAACTTGAACAAAAATAAACTACCTGGATAAACCTCTTGAATGATATAGCAAATAAAACATTCCTGAAACGAATTTTACAGTGAGTTGATTATAGAGAAAGAAGGAAATCACAAGTTATCAATCTTAAGCCCATAAAATGCGATATGATTGGAAAACTAGTAAAAAGGGCTATCTACATATGTTATAATATATAGACTGTTCTATTTGAAAACATTACTAATTTTATAATTCGCGAACTTAACCGAGCTGTTGCTGATAGTCGCCCGATTTTTAAAAATGTCGAATATTTTAAACGTACGAACTGTAGAAATATTTAATCCGAAATTAAACGTGAAATGACAATTTGACAACCTAATTTTTGCATTAAACTTAAAATAACTCTGCAAAATAAGTAAATATAATGTTATATTATTTTCATACGCTCTTCGAGGAATTACCAAAGCAACTATAAAATATATAGCGTTCCTTTTAAAATTTTATAAGTCAGGTCTGTAATTTTTAAATGAACAAACCTGTATAGTTGGAAATAATTTTAGATTATGTAAAATGGAGATCTACATAATTTATATTAAGAATTTCTTGTGATAAAATGTATATAAAGCAGCATTTTTGGACTTTTTCAGAGGTTTAGGACACTCTGTACATGATTTCCTGATAATAAATGTCAGAATATAATAGTTTGTCATTTCCATAGTTATTTTGACTAAATATTTATGAAATAATAAAAGTTAGTGCAAATTAGTACGAAATAAATTAAAGTAAACGTTAGTGCAAATGAATACGAAATAAATTAAAGTAAACGTTAAAAAACATTGACAGAAAAATATTTCCGATGCTATAGAGATTTGTTACATGCCATTTGTTTTGCCAATAACTAAGCTATAACGACCAAAAGAAACAACATCCGTCTAATAGATCAGATTTTCAATAGCGGCGAAAATATTTTTTGCAAATGTATGTTAGTATTTACTTTAATTTATTTCATAAAAATATTTAACCTATTAAAATTGTAAATTTCTGTGTGAAGGGCTGTTTTATATAATTCAAAAACTATTAAAAATAAATATATGAAATGCTAATGCAGATGGTGAAGCATTAAATTCCAATTCTGAAGGTGTTGATCATTCCATTTGAAAAAGATTACTTTTGGTTTTGATTGTCTTCTTATGGAATTTGTCAGAAACTTAAAAGTCTCAACTATAATATTAGCTATTATTAGCAAGTCGTCTGAGTAAATAATAGCCGTTCTATAATTTTTGAAAATTAGATTACAGAACTAATATTAAAAAAAGAAACTCAAAATATCTCAACAAGGTACAATTTAGAGACATGGAAATGTATCATAATTTTTCTTGTTTTTTACGTGTACAATTCAAAATCGAAACAAAAAACTTGGCGTACTATTAAAAATAAGTGAGTTTATAGCGACTTCTGGTATAACTGGAAATGATTGAAAGCCAATTTGAATGAGCAGTTATGTAAGTGAATAACCCTACATTGTAAATCTAATTGAGATTTTCGATCGCGAAGTACTATTTTTATGTTCAACTTACTTAAACATTTTAGACGAACAGGAAGAATTACACGAACAGCGAGCAAATCATCAGACAACCACAATAGAAGAACTTAAAACCCAAATTAAAGAAAAGATTCAAGTTGTAAGATCGAATATTTCTTTTACATCTACAGTGTTCCAAGAAGAACAATGCAAAAAGTGTGATATTCCTGAGTTTAAGTTGGACGGGACACATTTTGTAAATAAAAAGAAAATCAATGTGACTAGTATTATCCTAAAAATTCGAAAAAAATGAATTTAAATTAATTAAATTTAAATTAAAAATTAATTGAAAAAATAAGTTAGAATTGATAATTTTAGATCAGCCTTCCTTTTATACATCATTTTGGATTTTCACACCATATGATTTTGTTTTGAAATAAATTAATAAATTCCTGAGAAATTTTCTTGTAAAAATCTTAATCAAATATACTCGTTATTACGAGTATATTTTAACTATTGTAAATAGGATAATATTTGATAAAAATCCCAGGAATACGTACTTTTGCGTTTACAATTCAAGGAACACATGAATTTGTTTATTAAATTATCCTTATATTTCGATAGTATAGAATTCTTAATTTCCAGACTAATCAAATTGAAACAGAACTTAAGACAACTGAGGGTAAACTGAGTTCCTTACTTCAAGGCATCGATAAGTTGTTTAAAATCTGCAAATGTACCAACGCTCCGTTATTAGAGCTTTTAGGTAAGTATTTTTTTATTAGTCATATATAATTTAAAATAAAAAAATTGGAATCTCTTCGTCTCGGAAGATCTCATGTTGATTAGAAAGCAATTCTGGGAAGATGTAGACTTTTCTAAACTACGTTTAATGATGCGATTGTGGTCAATTTATTTAAAGATTTAAGGTCTCCAAAAAGAACCGTTAAAGAATTTAAAGTGAAATGCAATTACGGTCGAAATTTATCTCTTAAATGTTTGCTATTTAAAGATGTAATACTAAAGCGTCGAATATCTCCCCGTTATGCTAAATTTTACCTTCATTGTATTTTCCACTGTATTTTTTGTAGTAATTTACCGAAATGGATATGATACCAATTATTGGTTATTTATTCGAAGAAGAAAATTACAATATACATATACCATGTGTGTAGCGAGAGGAAAAACTTTTTTAATATCAATTTTACGCAAAAAAAATTATTATTTTTACAAAAAATTCTGCTTCTCAAGAAACTTCAAAAAACAATCGTTAAGTTTAAAATTTGAGGCTAGTCTGTTTAAAAAATTCAAAGTTCTTAATTTTACGTTGAAGATATCAAGTCACGTTTCTATTATTGATCTTAAGCAAAAAATGTATTTTTTACAAAAAAAATCCTACTGTTCGAGCAACCTCAGAAACCACACATAAATTTAAGTTTTCTGACTACAGAGCGTTTGAAATTTTCAAATTCAAATAAAAAGAAACTGCTTTTATTATTGATTTTATGCAATTGCATTCTATATAAAAACAACATCAACATCACAGGTTCCGATAATTTCCAACCTTCATTGGTATGAAGTTTAACAGTCTGAAATCTATTTATTAAATAACTATAACACTAGTTAACAATTTTAGCAGAGAATCCTAATATAAAAGGTCAATACCAATACTTTTTGACTTAATACCGTTGAATACATTAAGAAAAGCTTCGGAGGAAATTATGGGAATATTGCAAAAACTATTCAAATTTTCTTTAGTATCATTATTAAACAAAATAATAAGACTCATCGGTGAACGATGTTTTTATGGTATTTATAAAGTAATTATTTATAGAATCAGGGTTATTGATATTTAGAGAAAGTTTATGTGTGTTTTGTTTGTTATGAACATTTAGAATGTTCACATTTTTCCACAATTGATAGGAGTTCTTGATGATGGCATTTAAGACGTGCTCCATATAAGCTCGTTTTTCAAGCAGCGGCAGTTACCATGTTTCTCATTTGCTTATAGTAAATCCATTTAGCTTCAATATCTGTTCTAGTACAATTTATATTAGTCAGAGACAACTTATAGCAGTTTAAAGCATTATATCTAGTTCTAATTATCATTTTGATAGTGCTAGTTATCCATGGCATTTTATTTTGAATGTTTACTTTTTTTACGATTGGGAGCTACTTTGAAATAATTGCTTGATTTAAAAAATCTACTTTTTGATTAATATCATGCAAAGATAAAATTAGATCTGAATTAACAATTTTCATTAAGGAATCGAACTCATTTTGATTATGATCATCTGTTGTGAGCAGAACAAATATCCCGACAAAGATGGGCAAGAAAAATTATAGCTCCGCCAAGTACATAAAGCACTACGGTATAAATATCTATTACTCCTATTAAACAGTTAGTTCATTCGTTTCTTACATAATATGGATCTGTAAATTAAATTGATCTATAAAGTATGTGAATTATACATTGTTCTTACATGTTGTTATCCACTTACGATCTTCATGGAACACAAAAATTTTACCATCACTTGTCCAGACGTTACAACTACCATATTTTTCGACAGCCATTTTTAGTAATTCGTATCTGTATTTGGTGAGATCCTCTCTTAGAGTTATATGAGTTCTTTTTAATAATTTCTTCGCATTAAATATTTGCGCCCGTTTTCTATGAGATAGAAATTTTACTACAATAGGACGACTCCTTTCGTTAATCTTTGGACTCTTTCGATTTCATGAAGTTCAATTGGAATATTCAACTTATTCTTAATTACAGTTCGTCAATACCAAAGATTCTCAAGTTGTTCCGTCTGGTATATTGCTCCAAATCATCAACTTTCTTTTCCAAAATATTCGACTTACTCTCAAAATGTGAAAAGGATTTCTTAATGTCCTCCATACCCTAGTAACGACGTCAATTTTTACACTTATTTCATCTAGAAGATGCTCCGATTGTTGCTTGCATATTTTAGTAATTGGATCTTGGTATAAATGGGAGGTCTATATACTGCAAAGTTGTTAGAGTAAATATAAATTATTAATTTTCTTCCGCATTAGATAAGATGACACAACCAATTGTGTCAACGATAATGCTCACACGTGTTTACTCGTCGAACACTCTACCTCTCTATAGTCTTTCTGGAATCCTCGGGTTGAGGCTCAGATGTTCTGGAGCGTCTTCAAAGTTGCCTTTGATGTGGACAATCGCCGTCGAAGCGGTGACGCCACTTCGTCTCCCCGATTGGTCGCGCGATTCGTCACACTGTCCCCTCCTTAAAGACGTTTCGTCCCGAAACGTATTCCGGATCACTTCTGATAGGTCGTGACGGAAGCGACAAACTGAACCCATTTTGCAACCGGTGGTCATAGAAAAATAGCAGTTCACTGTTTTGTTGTTTTTGGCAAAGATTCTTGGGCTGTAGCTACAGTCTAAAACTTCGATCCTGGTTCCATCAAAAACGAGTTCTACCATACTCCGAATTAATCTCAAACTTAGTCCATTAACCACAATCCAATTTTGAGATGACTAACTTGTTCACTTTGTCCGCTAGCAGATGACTTTTCAAGTTACGTAAGGTTTTCCACATGGAGTGGTAGTCGGGCTTTCTCTTGCTTAATTATCAAGTACTAGACATCTCTTTTTCGTTTTCCCTGGGTGTCTTTAATCTTCAGCACCTTTTCTATCAGCGGCTGCTGCTTTTGCAATTCCTCGCTGGTCATATTTTACCCTGAATACTTGGGCTATTCCCCTGGACATTCTTAAGTCGGCTGCTACACAGTGAGCTAACTAAAGTGTGATGATGTTTTGAAGGTCCTTGATATTTCAAATCGTATCTTGCGACCCGTTGCGTAATGGGTCATGAAGTTCTCAAAATTTGCTTCGGACTTCTGAACTGAACGAATTGTCTCTACATTTTCTTCGCTAGCATACGGAACCAACCGGTTGAAAAGAACCACCTTGGGTTTTCCGTTTGGGATTTTCTTAATCCGATAAACGACATCCTTCATTCGTTTGACAACGTGCTAGGGTCCCTCCCAAGAAGTCTGCAGCTTTGAAGATAGGCCTCAACGTTGCTGGGTATTATGTACCCAAATAAGCTCTCCTGGTTGGTATCTTTCATTCCGGGCGTTGATGTAACGATTTTCATTCGGTCGCTAGCGATTTGAATGTTATGGCGTACTCTATCGCGGATGTCGTGCATCTTCTTACGGAAGTCACCAATGTAGTCTTCATCTGCGAGATATTCACCAGGTTTAGTACCCAACTTCAGGTCACAGCTCACGCCAAAATATTACACTTCCAGGTGTTTTCCCCATAATTTCATGGACGAATGATCGGTAGTCTAAAACAAGCAGATGTAAATAGCTGCCCCAATCTCTCTGGTGGTCGAAGACAACTTTGGACAGGTGTAGATTAATGGTTCTGTTCATACCTTCCACCATTCCATCCGACTGTGGGTATAGCACAGCAGTTCTGGTCTTCCTAATGCTGAGTAAGTTACACATCTTTTGGAATAAAGAAATTTCTTCCTTGGTTTGAATGCAATTCCATGGGTACATCAAATCGAATTATCGATTTTCTAACTAGTTTTTCTGCAACAGTCACGTCTCTTGATTCGGAAGGCCGTATGCTTCGACCCATTTGGTAAAGTTATCCATCACCACCACGAGGTACTATTCCCGTCGTTGATTTCTGGGAATGACTCAGCAACGGCGATTCTTTCATAAGGACTTTGTGCTTTGCCTTTCATATGGGATCCATTACTAGCGGCATATGTCTATACCAATTCTTTACATGTTCCCTGCAATTCATCCAGTAGAATCGCTCGCGTACCTTCTCAGTTGTTTCTTCACGCCTAAATGTCTTCCCGAAGCTCCATCGCGAAGTTCTCTCAAAGCTTCGGATTATCTGTTCTTGGGAACCAACAGCTGCATTCTCTGTTCCGTGCCCTCGTAATTCTCTGATGTACGTTTAAGGACGCCATTGTCCACCACTAGAGACTTCCACAGCGCCCAATAGTATTTTACGTTCGGCGCGTAAGGTAATAAGTAGGTCGTGATTCTCTCCTTTTCCATTCCAGTATCATTTTCAGATCATTTTCCTGATCTCACCGTAGCCCTTTTGGCAGCCATCGCTCGTCTACTGCGGCTGTCTTTGCAATCTGAGCAAGTTTTTCTTCCAAACGACTATTGTGCCTACAGTCTTCTGAGCAAGGTCTTCTTAACAAGGTATCAGGATTATGTGGCTCACACCTGGCCGCTGTTGGATTTCAAAGTCATACTCCTGGAATCGATCCAACGTGTCACTTGTCCTTCGGGGTTCCTGAATCGAAAGAGCCACTTTACGCCGCGAGGTCTGCCCTTAGTAGGAAATGTCTCCCAAATAGATATTTATAAAAGTGTTCGATCGACTTTACCATGGCCAAGAGTTATAATAATTTCGCCTTGGTTTTGACAACACTTTACTGAAACAATCAATCACCTTTCCTTGGCCATCTTAGACCTGAGCGAGCACGTCACCAGTACTAACATTGCTAGCATTTATATTCAGGACAAACTTTCCTTGTGGAAGGGTGTTGCTTAAAGCACTTATCAGGTATAGTTTTAGTTACTGGTAAGCAATTTGGCAATCTGGCAATCTTGATCCCATTCAAATGGGTGTCCTTCTTGTGTTAGTTTCGTTAGTCGTTACCACCAGTAACAGGTACAAAATCCCAGAAAACTTCTTATCTGATGTTTGTTTTGAGGGTCTGGCCAGTCTTTTACTATCTGAGTCTACGGTAATGCCGTTACCACTGACGATATGGCCTAAATAATTGATCTCCTTCCGAAAAAGGTGATATTTCTTAGGGCTGAGCTTCAATTCACCTCCACGTAATCACTGGAACACTTCTTTCACGTTCTTCAGGTAGTGTTCAAACGTCTTCCCAATCACAATTATCTCGTCAAGTTTTCCAATATAATCCCCACTACACCGTTTCCATTAGCCTCTCAAATGTTGCTGGGGCATTACACAATTCAAATGGCATCCTGTAAACTGCCAAAGATCTATACCAATAGAGAATGCTGTTTTTTCTTGGTCTTTAGGTGCTAATTCCATTTTACAGTATCTACTTTTCAAATCCACCGTTGAGAAAACTTCCACCCTACCAAGGTATCCAAAGTATCGCCAATACGGGGTAAAGGGTACGTGTCCTTCTTAGTGACATTGCTAAGTTGCCGATGATCCACACAGAACCGGGTAGAACGTTTTTCTTTTTCATCAATATTACCGGCGATGTCTATGGGCTATTCGACAGCTCGGTCTTTTCCCACTTCTCGTACGATTGCCAACGGCAGCCTTCTAGGGTTTTGACGTTTCGGTTTCTCATTCCCTGTATCTATTTTATGTTGAATCACATCAGTTGTGCCTTTAGAGCCATTCTCCATTTTGAAAAGATCTTGGTAGCTGCTGTTTAAAAACAAACAGTTCATTTTTTGCGTGGCTGTGTAGTTAGCATCGGATTTGCTGTGACTTTCATCAGTGCTAGTTTACGAGTTCAAATCGTAAACATTCGAATTTGATTTGATTAAATAAAAAGAAATTATTTTTTTTCTTGATTTACACGTAACCAATGGCTAGCGATAGTGAAACGTCGAGCATTTGTGCCATTTTTTAGTGTCCGTTTGAGATAATTCATTACACAATTTCACCGAACAAGAATCTACATTAATTGTTAATAATAATAAAACATTTTTTGGTCATTTTAGGCAATAATACTTCAATAAATAATTATAATGTGTTGTTGTATTTGGAGATGGTAGAAGAACGAGTTAATGAGTTAATAATGAGCGTTTATTACAAGGAGAAGGTAGATAAGAAGAAAACTAAAGACACCATTATTAAGGATGACAAAATTAAATACGAGCTTGCTTCTATTGGGGAGATCGTCCACACGAACCCTTGTCCTTTGTAAGTGGATGAAAATATTTAAGAATCCTTTACGCTGATTTTTGCGTTTTCTTTGAAATAATCTCTTTTCAGATGCGTGGAACAAGAACAGGTTAGCGATGTTATCGATACATTACAATTCGCTTTAAACAAAGAGGAAATTACCAACAAACTAAACGAGCATTTGAAATTGACTGACGCAGCTGATGTCGTGCACAACGTTTCTGCTTGTCATCTTCCAAAATCGAGGGAAATAATTCAAAGAAGATATCAATAGTTTCGTGTACAAAAAAAAGACTCAAAGTTCAATAAATTTGTCATACATTTTTATATTTCTTTTTTAACTTAATTAAAAGTGCTTTTAGCTTTTATTTTAAGTCTAAACATTGAAAGTCTTTAACAAAACATTTTAAAATTGGTAAAAGTAGTAACACGGAAATGACAAGGTGGTACAAAAGATAAAATAATTAAAAACATTTACATCTCATTCTCAAAATGTGTATTCCTCTGGCCGGAGGGAAATAGATTACAAACGACATTAAACGAGGTTGTGAATAATATTGTAACTGTTGGACGAACTTGAGGAGAAATAGACAAAAAGGTCCAAGAAATATAAATTCTAAATCTCTGGCTTCAAACAAAACTCTATACAATAAACAACAATTAATTTTTTCCAAAATTTCTCACTCTTTTACCAAATTTTTAACAAACCAAAATAGACCAAAGGTGCCATCACTTTGTTTCAGCGTGTCTGAAATAAGTGTTTAGGTAGCCAGGAATCGCTCTTAACGCCCTTTATTTGTGGAATGTAATTTTGTCCTTTACCATAACCGAAAATTTACTTTTTATTAAACGAGATCCAGTAAAATTATTTCTATTTCGACAACAATTCAAGGGCAATAACTTTTGTTTTTTAAATGGAACGGTATTATTTTTGTCGTCATCAGATGTTTCATAAAATTATCTATCAATTGGCTACACACTTCTCTATATCAAATATGGGCGATTTTTAAATCTGGATGTGTGGTATATGCAAAAGTATCAGAAAAAAATAGATCTATTTAATGGTATTAAAATTCTATGTGGAGGCCATAAGAAAAAATGTTGATGTTAATCATCAACCATAAGAAAGCCATAAGAAAAAATGTTGATGTTAATCATCAACATTTTTTCTTATGGCCTCCATTATGGCTCGGATTATATGCAAAATGCATATTTTTTTTTAGAGGTATATCAACAAAATTGTAAGTTTTCTATGCATATCTAATGTTTTTTGATTAAAAGAAGGCAATTAAAAAATGCTTATTTTGCATATTTTGGCAACTTCGTGCATATTTTAGGAAATATTGCATATATGTGCATATTTTCTTCAAATCACAAATTTTCGATTAAAAATTTAAGTTCAAGTTAAAAAGAATTAGCCTGCTGAGTGTTTTCTTCTTAAATTCGTTTTGAGTGGCTTCCAGTCGGATTAATAGTTACCTGATAGTGAATTTTCGAGAAATTGTTTAAAAGGATGTGATCTGAAAAGTACAGATTTCTGAGAAAGGCTTTTAAAATGGCTTGCTTGAGACAAAACCAATTTATTCGTTCTCTTTCGTTCATCGTGTGCAGTTCAATATGCCGAAAATATAAAGTTTAATGTACTCGTGCATAAAAAATTATCCCGTTCAATATAGTGTTCAACGAGGACCCAGCTTTACAAAATAAAGTATTTTATAGAGCATGCGGAAAAAATGTAAGTACGCCTACCAATATTTAGATAATTTAATTTTGTTTTTTTAATAAAACATCTACAAATATGTAGTTACATTTTACCCGACCTAGGAAAAGTGTCAATAAGTATTCACAGACGATGAAATCGCGACAATTTTTTCTCTTTTTGAACATTTTAGTTATCTGCTACTTCATTTCGACAATTAGTATACTCGTATAGGCAAAAGAAAGTTTTTTTTATAAATGTTTTTCTAAAAACTTGATGTTTTTAAAATTTAGCTAAAATTTTTAATGTCTGTAACATAATTTGTAATATGCTTTTTTTAATCTTAAGGTGTCATGTGAGAAGAAATTTTTAATTAAGCAGCACGAAGATGCTGCGTTATACCAGAACAAACTAAATAAATTCAACTCTGGAAATGGTTCTCAAAGTCGCCTTATTGAAAAGTTTAAAAACATGGACAAAATGACGGTGGAACAAGAGTTCTCCAAGAAGTTGTGTGAGGCATTCCTAAGCGCCAATATTCCTTTATCAAAACTACAAAATACGAAATTAAAATGTTTTCTTCAAAAATGTTCCCGATGAAATACATTAAGGAAGAATTATGTGGACCAAATTTACACCGAGGTAAATACCAAAATTCGTTCACTGATTGGTAACCACTTGCTTTATTTTGAAGTGGATGAAACTACAGACTCTTGTGGTCGATATATTGCTAATCTGTTAATTGGTTATCTTGATACTGAAAAAGGTGGAAAATCGTATTTAATAAGTTGTAAGCAGTTAGATAAAACTAACAATTGTATAATAACTCAATTTATTCATGAATTTTTTTCTGCCTAATCCAATACCACATGAAAAAGTAACATTGATGTTATCAAGCCTCATCATGTGTAAAGCCTCATCAAATTTAAAAATAGTTTTTCCTAATTTAATTCATACGTCTTGTTTGGCACATGGTATTAACAGATGTGCCGAAGAAATCAGAAACCAAATCCCTCTTGTAAATGAATTAATCAGCAACGCAAAAAAATTTTTTTTTAAAAGCGTCATTACGGATTCAATTGTATAAAGAATCATTTCCGGGTTTAGTGTTGCCTCCAGAACCAGTAATTACTAGGTGGAGTGCGTAGCTAAATGCCGCAATTTTCTATTCAAAAAATTATGAAAAAATTAAAAATTTTACGTTAGAATTCTTTGACGAATCTACTTCTATTAAAGAAGCCAAAAAAGTTTTCAAAAATAATGTAATACCAAATCAATTAGCGTTTATTGCAAGTAATTTTTCTGTAGTGGTCGAAACAATTTTAAAATTAGAATCAAAGGAGCTGCTTTTGACTGAATCAGTAAATTTAATAAACAAATGCTATAGAGAATTATCAGATGTTACAGGAACTTCCGTCGATGTTGAACAATCTTTTTCGACGTTTGAACATTTAATAGACGACCGACGACATTCGTTTAAAATAGAAAATTTAGAGAAACACCTAATTGTCAATTTTTTTATAATAATAAATAGGCATATAATATGTATATAAATATATTACTCCTGTTATTTTTGTGAATAGGTAGGTATATTGCCAAATGTTGTATTTAAAAATGTATAATAATAACCAATAGTTTGAATCGCGACATCCTTTTTGACACAACTTTGTACAGGAAATGACAAATTGCAGCTGGTTTGCTACTTAATAACTCTTTCCATACAAGGCGGCCAATCGTGCTGTCAAAGCATATTGAAAGTTTTAAAAAAATTTGTTGCAAATCGGTTTTGATTGTAATGGACCCCTCGAGCATCCTCTGTACAGCTGTTTCGGCCCTATTTAGGGCCTCGTCAGCAGAAGCGTAGCTCGAGACTCCCACTGCAAACCAAACCGACCTGTCCAAGGTTATTCGCAAATGCGATGTAATAATAATCAATAGTTTGAATCGTGACATATATAATAATAACAATAAATATGTTTTAGTTTATTAAATTGGAATGGACTTTCATTTTTTATTGTAAAAGGTTTTGCATATCGGTGCATATTTGGCATATATTGGCGCATATTTTTTAATATCTTGTGCATATTTTTGTGAAGATACGTGTATAATACGCATATTTTACGGATTTTCCGTACATATAAACCGAGCCTTATTGATGATGGTTGGAACGTGATAAACGTTTTAAGTAAAATCTAATGATATCATCGCAAAGAGCTTAAAAAGTGTCTGTAAAATGTATTACTTTTGTTGTGATCCCTACAATAGTAACTTCGGGAAAAAATAAAAAAGAAAATTACGTTTCTCGTTTTTTTTGGAAATATTTAAAAAACTACAAATCATAGAAGGTTTTTCAAAACGGATGATTATTCAGCACCAAAATATGCAACTTTGCCCTAATTTAACTGACTTCGTATCTCTTATCGTTTTCGAGATGCCAATGATGAGCTTCGAATGTGTAACAGCCTGTATAAAGGTTATTGGTGTCTTACACGTTTCACTTGCGCTCTGTCCTAATAGGATATTAGCTCAGGACCTCGATTGCCTTAAAAGTGAAACATAATGAGGTGAATTATATGTGTCGATTTGAATAACAATGGGTGAGCTAGAGCAGATTATATGGAAGCAAGACTTATATATTATCTTACTTCATTGGATCCAGAACCGTTTCAGATAATTAGGAATCATTTTTTTTTAATTCAAACAAAAAATTAAGTGATAAGGCTATACCCTTGTAGTATTTCAATCAAACGAAACAAAAAGTTGAACGACAGCAAGATCCGAATTATACCTATATATCAAAAGTGTCCATCTGAGCAATCTGAACCATTGTCTAGTAAAGGGTAAAGAATGCAATAAGTGTCGGCGAAAGGGTAATTTTGCAATGTACTGTATGAATGTAGGAAAGAACAAAAAGAAAATTAAGCGATTAGAGGAAGAAACATTGTCAGGCAATACTCCCGAAGATTCTGGTAATTGGAACGATGGTTCAGAAACATATAATCTCCCTTCAATCTAAACTGCGTTGACTCAGGCACGTTGCTTGGATATCAATTGCCGCTATTCCAATTTCAAACGTACGGAGCTCTAAGGAAAATTTTTACAACCTCCTGGCATCAATGGTAACAAGCCGCTGAGAAAAGCCCCAGTTCACTAAAAGTTCTGATACAGAAACAGCCATCCTTGTGACACTAATTAAATAAAAATCGCAACAATGGCGTGACAATTTGCGACTAATATTTAAGCGAATGTTGTACAACAGTACGATTGAGGGTAGACGATGCCACATGTGAAAAGGATTACGGTTTTGGAATAAAGAAATGAGATTTTTGTTATGAATATTTTTCCGCCAAATAACAACAATTCTTTATAATAACAAAATTGTATTCTAGTGAAATATTTATTGATTTTTATCAGAATGTGGCACATTAATTTTGTTTGAAATAATTTTTTTTTCAAGCAGAAATTTTAAAGACTCAAATATTTTGTTCCTAAGAAAATTTATTCGTTTTAATAAAAATATCTAAAGAAAAATTTATTTTCATGTGACTAAGGAGTCTTTTTAACACAAATACGATATATTTTAATGAAATAATATTTATTCCATTGAAAATACAAATTATTCCACTGAAAATACAAATGTGAAAGATACAAATATCTTATCTATAAAGATTCTTTTTTCTCAGTGTATATCATTAAGTTTTACTTAAAACGTCTCATCTCATTCTGACTATCATCAGCTTCACTTTTCCTTGAGGCCACCACATTGGATTTTAGTACCATTGAATAAATATTTTTTTGATGTTTTTCCATATATCCGACATCCCTATTTATTAAAGCGAAACAGCTATAAATACAAACAATTGTTAAAAATAACAGCACTAAAAAAATTATGATTAAGGTAGATTATTGTCCGGTGAAATTGTGTTATGAATTATCCCAAACGGACACTGAAAATGGCACAAATGCTCAACATTTTCAGTCCGTTTCAGATAATTCATTACAAAAAAAATTATGGTAAGTTGTGAAGTCAAAAATAAAAAAGATTTGATGTACCTTCGGAGTTTTATTTCGTATATTTTTTTATGGAAAATTCTCTTTATAAGTTGGTTTCAAGTAACGGTGCAACTTTTTGGTCTCCAAGATTATAGGAACTTTTAGTTTCTAATTTCCTTCCTCCAAACTATTTGAAAAATAAAGTAGACGTAAATAAGCATTGGAATTTAAATAAATTAAGAATAATAAAGAATGAAGTTAGTGCAATTCCACATCATGTTCTGCATTTTGTTAAGCAAAATTATAAGCGTTTAGAAAAGTATACGTATTGCTGAAAAAGATGGTCATTTAAAGTATAGCATTTTTGAAACATAAAACTGTCCCTACAGTATATAGCTGTGTGTTTATTCAATTTGTAATATAAATAAACAAGATTTTATAAAATGTTTAAAATAAGTCTTACATTTTGCCGAACCCGACAATTAAAAAATATACATCACATTAAATAATAATTTATTAAAAAAATATTTGAATGTAAATTACACAAATATCTACATATTCTTTGTTATACTTGATGTATTTTGAAACTACACGTATATATACATACTATTTATAGCCCTTAAGAAAAGTAAAAGCTATGAGGAGTATTTTAGACTCTTAGTATAATGTTTGTATTGGATTATTATTTCTTAACTTATGTAATTCAAATAACTTCTAGATTCTTGGTGTTAATTTGAACTTCAAAGGCCCCATCGGTGTAAATGAAGGTAATACCTTGTAAGTCATTGGTCCGTAATTATACTCCACTTTATACTTTCTAAATATCTGAAAGAAAAATAAAAAATGTTTTCGAAAGAATAAAACAATAATTAAACAATCTGAAAGAAAAATCAAAATTTTCGAAAGAATGAAAGAATAATTACTAAGACTTGAAAACTTAATTATTAGTATGCTGACATTATGTACTCAGTTTCCATCATTTGCTTATTTGTTCGGAGAAAGACAACAGTCTAAACAGCCAAATGTCGATGAAAATCATATTGTAATACTTCGTATTTGTAAACTGTGTTTCGTTTCTCATCTATATACATACTCTTGTACTTTTTGCTATTTAACGGATCGATTTTAAATTTTCGCCAGTTATGTGAAGAGGCATAATGTTTATATTTTGAACGATACCTACACATTTTTTTTATTAAACATATAAAAAAATGATAAATAGAAAAGTTTAAGAGATTTACCAGAAATGCGAATTAAGAAAGATAGTTTTTTCCTAATTCCAATAATATATGTATACAGGGTGATTGAAATTCGAGGGCCAGCATGGGGATCTCGCTTATTATAAGAGATAGAGAATCGGTTAAATGAAAGCAAAGTTGTCAAATATCATGCTCATTAATAATACGTTAAGAAATTTGAAATATCTTAAACGGTTTCTTCACAATCGGAAAAAAACTAAAAATTGCGATTTTCGAAAATCGAATATAACTTCTTTATTTATGATTTTTTTCAAAATCTGTGAAAACATTTCTGAAGCCACTTTTTCTGCTTGATTGAATGCCGAGCGTACTTTATTTCTGGAGCGATTCGTTTTTGTTTTTTTAGAGCCAACTTCATTTTTTCTTATGGGCGCGATTTTTGTTGTTGGTAGATAGCACATTTCTTTCTGAATTCATTGGTATGCCACACTTACTATTTTGTTTTAATTTTCATTGAGAAATTTTGAAAAAACTGAAATTAGATTCTTGTGCACATATTAAGTTAGTTTGTATTCAATTATATGCTAAGTAGCCAAGGAAACGTACACATTTGTTAAATTTATCTGTCATTAAATACAGAATGGCGTATTCAAATGAAGAAAAACGTGATATGTTGCGTATTTTTTATTTGTCGCAACGAAATTCTATTACAAGTGCTCAGCGGTATTTAGAAACTTATCCGGAGAGAATTCAACCAAGTATTAGATATTTTTCCAAGTTGGATAACAACTTAGTTCAGTATGGTGCATTTGAATAGCCAAGAAGAAAGTACGGAAGCAAAATTTCTGCAGAAAATAAAGAAAACATATTAGCAGCAGTAAGGCGTTTCAAAATGTACCATTTTGTGTGAAGAAACCATATTTTTATAGTTGCCTTACGTTAAAGGAAAGGAACTCACCGATTCACCGATTCGACATCACAATGATGTTAAATCTTGATTGCTTGAGTGTTAGTGTGTGTGGTGTGCATATGTTACTTCGACGAGGGAGCAACCACGAATCGCCCGCGAAATGTCGTAGTGAATTATAGTAGGAAAAATTGTCCAATTATTTGTTTGCACTAACGTAACCCCTAACAAATGACAAAAGTGTTTGAGAGCATGAAGCGTAGGATACGTTTGTGCATTAGAGTTGAAGGACATCATTTTCAGCATCTACTTTAAGGTGTGGATCTGTTTTGAACTTAATTACTTAAGTGTACTCTGAATTTTGCGTTTATTTCACACATTTTTTTATGTGCTCTCATGATCAGATAATATGACACTGAGAGTTATTGACAACTGTTCTCTTACTCGCGTATTGCCTGTCGCCAACTTTATAGGAAAAAACAGAGCTTACTTTAATTAAGAATTCATTTGTTGAAGGCACGATATTATACTATGACATCAAAAATTATTTTGGTCAAGGGTAGTAATGGATTTTAAAATTACTGTTCGTGTATTGTATCAATCATTTTTTGATTTTCAAAATTTGTCAAGCAGTTCTAAAAAAATTACTTGCTGTTGTATTTCTTTAGTTTCTTAGTTTTACTTGCTTTACTTACTTGCTTACTTGTTTTACATTTTGAAACTTTCGCTAACATTTATTATAATCTTATATGAAGTAACAATACTTTACCTTTGCTAATAAAATATGCAATTCCGCTTCAGCAAATCTCCTCCCCAGACATGCCCTCCTGCCATAGCCAAAGGGTAGTGATACAAAGGGGTGAATTTTATTCTGTGAAAATGAGCACTCTTCTGAACATTTTAACCATCTTTCTGGTACAAAGTTGCTGGAGCGGTTAAAATATTTCTCGATGTTTCCAACGACTAAATGGGGAAAAATCACATGCGTCTAAAATCAAATAATTAATCGATATATCGTAAAATGAAAGGAAGATGATTGTATCTACCCCTTTCGGTATTTCGTAGCCACCTATAACTGTGTCTGTTTGCAATGTTCTGCCATTTCCTAATACTACAGGTTTTAATCTGAAAAACCGTTAAGTTCGATTACAGTATTGTTGTTATGTATAGCAGCTGTATATTGTTTTATAGTTTTCGTAATACTAACGATGAAAGAAATGTCTATTTTGGCAAAAACTAACAAACTTGGATAAGTACGCTTGAATTACGAGCGTTAACTCTAACAACGTTTGAGATAGAGGCTAAATAGTAATAACGGCCATGGTCGTTACATTTTAACAGGCTAGGCTGTTATGGATACCATGACAATCTTGGAAACAGTGCAGATATAATGAAATAACATTCAAGTATTACGAAAAATATTATTAAATACCTCAGTGTTTCTTTTAAACAAGCCTTTACATATGATGCAGCTTCGAGAGACGAAACAGTAACGGGAGTATCATGTTCAGGCAATATGTCTTTAAGCTCCTCATATAAGATCTGCTGTTTGTCTTGGTTTTGTGCCAAATGGTACATGGTTGAAGCAACTGCTATGGATGTCTGAAATGCAACTGTCATCTTTTAATACTTAGAAAATGGAAGAATTACCGTATCGACGCCAACTAAGAAGAAATCTAGCGCTAACGCCGTTGCTAATTTTGGATTTTTTGTTCGCTTCAAAATCGTTTGTATTATAGACAAGTTTTCCTCGTTTTGGTCTGCGTTGTTTCTCTCTTGCATGGCTCTCGCTATGTGTTTGAAACACAAACTGAAAATATTAAATTAAAGTAGATTCTTATCCGATGAAATTTCGTAATGAATTATTTTAAAACCGGACACTAAAATTGTCACTAACGCTCTACGTTTTGCTATCGTTCGACACTCCTGACGAAGCTGTCAAACGATAGCGAAACGTAGAGTGTTAGTGCTAATTTTAGTGTCCGTTCTTAAAATAATTTATTAAGAAAATATTAAAGTTTAAGCAACAGATACTGTCTAGACTTTTTCAACAATTATGTCTTATAAAGATTATAACGCGACCTAAGGAACCTTACGGTTCTAAGTAACACTTCAAGAAATTGAAATACGTAATTATAATTAGAATCTAATTAACAGTATCAATACATGAAACATAAATATACCCAATTTATATTAAGCCTTTTATAAAAATTTTGTTGCAAGTTTGTTTTGATTGAAATAGATTCCTCGAGCATCCTCTGTACAACGTTTTCTACCCTATTCGGGGCCTCGTCAGCAGAAGTGTAGCTTGAAATGTCCACTGCAATCATACAGACTAATAACAATACAGATATTCCGTCGGCTAAGCCGTTTCCACAACTGCATAAAGCGACAGACGAATAGAGTGGGAAACATAAGTATTTAATCACAACTTAGTTTATCACAATATCAACTCGATAAAAAAAGGAAAAGCTAGGACGCTTTTAATCGCCTTTTACAAAAACATCGAGTACAGCAGACCCAATCTGCAGGTCAATCAACCCTACTCAATCGTCAACCAGCCAAGCTTTTAACTGATTAAAATTCCAAGCTCCAGGCAGGATTTTATCTTCACAGGTTTTCAACTCATAATCATTATTAAAAGCACGTCGATGAATTAAGAAAGGTCCCACAAACTTGTCCGCCAATTTAACACTACAATATTCCGAGAGTACATGATTTCAACGCCAAATCATTTGATTTGGTTCAAAACGAAACACACGTCTCTGGAGGTCATATCAAGCCTTTGTTTGCTAAAAAGCTCGCTAAAGGCGTTTCTGCACCACATCATAAAACTTAGGAAAAACTTGAGCTCTATTCTTTTGACCGAAATTGAACTCCATTATCGGAAATAATCGATCGAGGGACTTCAAACAGAAGAAATACGTCATTTTCTAAATACTTTACCACTGCGCGAGAAGTTGTTTTTCTCAGCGGAAAAGGCAAAATTTAATGAAACAGTGCGTGATCGTTAAAATGTAGCTAAAACCTTGAGACGACCTAGACAGGGATCCGACGATATCGATACTTAAAACTTCCCTTGGGGTGTTTATCTGAGAGACCTATAAGGTCTGGTTTAGCCTGTTGAAAGGGTTTAGTATGCATACAAGTCGCACATTTGCACACAAACTTTAACACATGCGTTTTCATCTTGGGGCAATAATTATCCTGAACCAAACGTCTTATACACACCAAGGTGACCACTAGTGGGATTATCGTGACATTGTTGGAGAAGATTTACTCATTGTGGTTTCGGTATAACGCTTCCATTAACTGGACTGATCGTAAAAGTTGGGATAACGATTCTTAACATAATGAAATAAAATTCCATTTTCGATTCGAAACGTAGGGTATTTCAACGAATTATTCCTAACCGAATACAACAGTTTAGTACAGCAGAGGTCATTAATACACGCAATCTTAATACTATAAATCATCGAAACAGATCTAAACAGCGCAACGGGGATGAGATGTTCTTTCCCTTTATGATGAACAATAGTGAAATTATATTGTTGTAAGCATACACTCCACCGAAATAATCTTCTTGACGGGGTTTGAAGATTATTCAACCAAATCAGAGAATAATGGTCTATCACAACGGTAAAGTGTAAACACTCAATATATGAACTTAACTTTCCGATAGCCCATAAAACTGCCAAACGTTCTTTTTATATATTAATATTTTTATATTACTACAAACGTACGGGGACACTAACAAAACCAGGGCTCCGGCAAACATTGCCATTAGCCACAACATAAGACGTGATTTGAGAAACAACCTGAAAATCTAAATCTTTAGTCCCAACCCGATTTACCTACAATAATTCTGGAAGCACCAAAGTCGAGCAATCCGAGAAATGGGGTATCAAATATATAAATTCCCAAATATGTGTGTTCATCCCCAACCACAGGCGACAAAATGAAGTCAAAGATAACTTGTTGCTTAGAAGAGACCGATTGTAGGGCTGAGAGACGCATTAGACGAGATGCACCCTCCTTACGTTTCCCAAACACCTAGAGCATTTAGGTCGGGTTATATTGGGACCACCATAACCAAAGCAATGCTTAGAACGAGGTTGAGAACACCTAGCAGATACATGTCCGATTTGGTTACAATTCGAGCACTTACATCGACCATTAACCTGTAAGGAATTACAGAAAACTTCCGAAGGCAGATAAGTGTGGTCAGGTCTGATTCCGACGAGGTGGTGAAGCTGACTAAGTTACATCTTACACCTAATTTTCTTAGTGACGTATAGAGCTGGGCAATCCGATTCCTTTTTGTGAATCGATTCCTTCGATTCAATTCAGCAACATGAATCGATTCCTTCGATTCGTTCTCGTTCTTTCGTTCCTTTGGCTTGATCGCCAAAGTACGCAGTGAATTGAGTGAATCGAACTCGAACGAAAAGGTGAAAATTTTGGAACTAAATTGTTTCGATAATTTTAAAATATAATTTATCAAATTTTTTTTTTGTTTATTATAGAAAGTATCTGATGAATATTCCTGATACCCAATATTTACGCGGAACATTAATTCAAGATGGGACACTTATTTTAAATTAAATTAAAACTCGCTAATAGCTTATGAATGTGCATAAGTTTTGCATATTGATGTGTGTCTAACTAACAAAGCAACTTTTTTCGTTCCACGTGCAAACAATTAATCCGTGACTTATCAACTTCTTCTGATGAAATGTCAAATCCTGGCTGAAATTTAGTAATTGCAAGGCAAAGGGGTATTTATTCAAAAATATTATAATGTAATTGATATAAGGCTTGAATAACTTTATCGACAAAACTTAACTTGTTAACGATCGATCTTTCCACCTTGATAAACTAACTGATGGATAACTACCATGGAAACAATTCATAAAAGTCAATCAATTCCCGTCATTTCTTATGCAAAACTGCTACCTACCTGTGCAGCTAGGTAGAGTTTTACACCGGTCCGGTTGAAATCCGGTGCCGCCGGCAGCTACAGTGGGACGGGGCGGGTTCAAATTCCAAATCGCTATGGCCACATTAAAAATAGGCGCCTCTTAATTTTTTGGGATAAACGCGGTACATCCAGAACATTTACAACAATCTATTTATTCAATAGTAACACAAATTTGCCACAACAATACAGGTAAAATATGAGCCTAAGTTTCGGATCCAAATTATTCACATACTAAAATTCGTAATTAAAATTAAATCATGTCGTTAGACCAACGTGAAAAGATGCGCAAAAATTACGTGCACTAACGCAACACAAAAATCAAAGAAAATGTAATATTAATAAAAGTGTAGATCCGACCTTTATCTGCAGAATTGTGCGTACGTCGAGTCAGTGAGGCTCCGCCTTTCGTTAGATCTGCGAGTGGTGACACTTGAATTCGAGTCGTCGCTCCACGGCAGAAATTAGCAAAGTCCAACCCTTATCCGGGTCTAGGATCAGAACTTGAACTGGCATTGGCAAGAGAGTAACCGGGTATCCAGCATAAACCACAGAAAACAGCAGAAATTTGCCGAAACTTAACCACAAGTTAGCAGGGCTAAAAGTTACTAGCCGAAACTAGGTGATACTCGAAAGGTGATACTCGAAAGGTGATACTCGCAAGGTGATACTCGCAAGGTGATACTCGCATCCTAAGTCGGACTACGACTAGGCTGAACAACAAGTCGCTGAAAGGGCGGCTTTCTCGTACAAGTGAACTCTCAAATTCGGCAAACCGCCGTGAGAATCTACTTTCACCCACGTGGTGTAGTAGAACACCGATAACCAAAATACCAACACAAACACTTATGTTTATGAATGATATCAATCATAAAACGCTCAGTAAGCTTATTGAGCGTTTTAACTATTGAACATTTGAATGCTATTTTTACGAATTTTTATGAATAAGACTGTACGTCTTTTGTAAGTTTATGAAATTACTTAGTTGTAAAATAATTTAGGTATGAATTTATTGAAAATCTAACATTTTTTTTTAGATAAGAGCACTTGACAATGTCTATAGCACAGACGAAACTGGTCATATAAAAGTGAAACAAAAATTGTAGGAAAAAACGTATACATATTGTTCTTCGTTAAAGCACCTAGCGATGCAACACGATCCCATTTATCATTATTGTGTATCTTGAATATTTCGTAAGTCAATGTATTTTTCTTATACGGTCCTGAATTTTTTTTTAATTTTCGAGCCGAGCCCCGATTTGGTTCGCTGAATCAGTATTAGGTCGCATTTCATATATACATTAGCTCCTTAGCGTGAATATTGTGATATTTTTGTTCTCGTGCTGCATCTTAAGGTTATTTACTTTAGTGATCTTCCGCAAGAACTCTCTGAGCGTGATCTTCGTTTTGAATGTTATTTTCACGTTCTTCTACGGCTGATGTTGAATTAACAGTTGCTCGACTCTTTGCCTGAACTGTTCAATTAGGTCGATGTCACTAATTGAGAAACATTGTAAAACTTTAAAAGTTCGATAGATGACTTTTTCGTCTTCCTTTCACCCATAGATTCTGCTGCAATTGATACTCGCTTAACAAAGATTTTTTCTTGTCTAATGATTACCTCTGCTTCTCTCATCCATTCTTGAATGAATTCGGCTGCCATTGACAGGCGTGTTGTACAATTGTTTATCAATGTTTATGTCCAGTCGAGTTACTCCAAATCGTTCCATCGACGTATTTCCCAATCCAGTAAGAGTGCGATTGGTTTGTTTCAAAGTAGAACTACCTATATTCTTGTGAACATCTAATTGCATTCAATTGACATCACTGCGATACAAACTAGTCACTATTGCATACTATGTACTTCACTTCCATTGTTACGAACTTGTCATCAAGATTAGGTATGCAATTTACAATTTATGTGCAGTTCGGAGCAAAATGTCCAAATTCATTGCATTTGAAGCATTTGGTAGTTTAATTGTTACTTCTTAATTCCGGGAACTATATAGTAACTTAGCAATCTTCGTAGTTCATATTATACAATCATTCTGTTTGTGGTAAACATCTTATCGTATAAATTAAAAAAAAAACAGTGAAACAATATTAGTTGAAAATGTATTAATATTTTTTTCGGAAATTTATAACTGCACAGAAAAAAATATCTAAGTAACAATTCTTTATATTTCGTGACGAAGCCATTCAATTGAATTAACAAGTTTAAACATCTGGACATTAATCGAATAAGATTTTTAATATATACTATATCCAAACTTTCCCAAGCGTTTACTAATTGCATTTGATTGTATGGTCGAAAATTTTGAGAATATGTTTTTTAACAATTCTCTACTGGATTTAGATCTGTACTTCTCGCGGGCCAAGGTAATTTATTCATATTATTATTAGTAAACTATTCTTACACAACACGCGACGTATGCACTGGCGAATCATCTTGTTGGAAAATAAACTGGTCTCCGTGTATTATGCGAACAGGTGATAGCATATCTTCTAGTGTAGATGTATATATTCGCCCATTCAATTCGCAATTTATGTATGTGCCAGCACCTGAATAGCTAATCCATCCCCAAATATTTGCCGAAAAATGACCACTAGCATAAATACTGTGAATATATCTTCCCTCAAATCGACAGTTTCGTGGCCTATTTACTCGAATGCCCCTATTACTAAGCGACTGGAAAACCTTTTCATCTGAAAAAACATTTGTTTTCCAGAAATCTTCTTTTTTTCCAAAAATTCTTCAGCAAATTGAACTCTTAAAGTCAATTTCACAATTTTCGAACTGTACTTGTAGTAGCTGGATAACTAACTACCGAATAAGCACTCACTGTGGTCTCAAATGGATTTTCTCTTAAAAAATTGAGCAATTCAACATCTTCCTTGTAGGTTGTGTTCCTTTTACGTCCCATATCGTCTTTATTTTTGACACTCTGCTCCGTCTCCCATTTCCTTTTAGTTCTTCTCTCAGTACTCTTACTAACGTTAAATTTTTCTCCTATGCATCTAAAAACCAATCATCCTCCAAACCCTGTATTCTTCTTTCTCTTACATCTTCGCTAGCGTGACGATACATGATGTTTGTGAATGCAATATGAGAAATTATTTGACATTAGTAAAATAGTTACGCTAATTAAAAAATTAATCTCCGCCACAATAATTTTTATATCCGTAGATACGTATTGACAACTGTTACTAAGGAAATTTGACACTATCGAAATAATACAAAATTTTGCTATAAGACTTGTGCCGCTTCATGATTACTATTGTGATCTTTAAATCTATAAATTTTATCGCAAATCGGTTTTGATTGCCATGAACACCACAAGCACCTTCTGTACAGCTGTTTCGGCCCTATTTGGAGCCTCGTCAGCAGAAGCGTAGCTGGAGACTTCCACTGTAAACCATACCGACCTGTCCCAGGTTATTCGCATTTGCGATCTAAAAATAATGAATAGTTTGAGTCACTTTTTGACACCAAAGTTTCAAAATTTCGTCGGTCGCATATCGTTTTGTTGTCCCGTCTGTTCTGAAAGACTTAATTAATTCCCATAATTGTTTTTTTTGTAATTTTGCCCTCAATTTCGACATTGTGTTTAACCAACCATTCCTGCATTTGACTTTTTTTACAGGAAAATGTGGGTGGTTTGTCTAACTGTACCGAGTGATACGGTGCATTGTCCATCATCACCACGCATTTTCGTTGCAACTTGCCTAGTGCAGGAATAAGCTCATTAACCACCCATTTTGAAAAATTTCTGCATTCATGTTTTTGTGGTAGTCTCAGTCATTGTTCGTCGAGTCAAGTAACAAGTCACACTCTTCCAAAAAACCAAGTTTTGTTGCCGCATGCAAAATTGTAAAACGTTTCCCTTCACTTTTAATTTTGGCTGGGTTACTTTTCAAATCTGTTTCGTGTATCCATCGACGAACCGCAGACCCATTTTAGTTTCGTCTAGGTACACGAATATTATATTTTCACTAGAATTTTGAAACTGTAAGAATTTGCTCAAAAAATAAATTTTGGATGTAACGACGTGTTTTTGTTTACATAAATAAAATTTTGCGTCCGTTAATCATTTTGTATTTGTAACCCATAATTTTGAATAATGTTGTTCTCCCTCTTTTAAATTCCAAAGTACAGCGAGCTTTGTAAGTAATTTGTACAAAGTGAAATATTCATTTTTCAAATTATATTGCCAAGTTAATCGTTGCAAATCTTTCCGAAACATATAATTTGTAAATATGTCCGTATGTTTACGTCTGCCAGAAAGAGAAATTTTCAAGTTGTTAGGTCTTCCTTTTAAAACTTATATTATCGTATATCGCGAAATCTAAAATATTAAACATTAGAAAGTAAAGATGACTTAAATATGTAAAAACTTACTTCATGTATATCCGCCAACCTGTTTATTATTTCTACAGTCTAAAAAGATCGGTGGATTGGAAAATATGAATGTTTGATTGATTCTTACATATTGTTTCCATGGTAGTTATACGTCGGTTAGTTTATTAAGAGGTGGAAGGATCAACCCTAAGCATAGAGTCTTATTTTGACTATAACATGGCAAAGTTATTTTTCAGTTAGGTGGCCGAGCTTGATTTCTTGATTTTTAAGCCAATAAACAAACTTTAAAGTCATTTTTCTCAACAACGTAAGTACAAAATGGGTTTACCTATTTTGTAATATTAAGGACTATATATTGTGTTCTATTTTGATGCTCCGACCTAAATTTGTTATTTTATTGAAGTGAATTTGGTCTTTAATTATAAGATAATTTGCGGTACGAAAAGAAATAGGCAAAGACAATTCATATAAACTAACAACGTTATTTTGTTATTCTCAAATTAGCAGAGAAAGAAAAAGCACATTGACAGCAATAGCTGAAAATATACATATCAGAGACACAATAACTAAATAAACCAAAAGAGTACAAATCAATGACACTCGATATTCATTATACATTACAAACAATATGTCTATATCACAAAATATTAATATATCGTTCTCCGCCTTATTTATACAATAATAAAATTAGATTTCGTTCGGATGTTCACAATATAACAACCAGATTTAGAGGTTTAATTTCACACCCCCATCATACTACTACACTTTTTGAAAGGTCTTTTACTTATCAAATACATATAGTAAATATAATGAACTATCTGTCCACTTTTAACTAAAGCTCCGTTCAAGATTATTTCATAAACAATGTGTGGCATTAGAATAAACGAAATGTATTTTTTCCTCAGAGCATTTGTAAATTTAAACTACGTTGTTTCTATATGTCACAGAATATTACTTAAGTTTCTGTTTTTTTCAGGCAAGTTAGTATATGTATTACATTCTTATATATGTCAAGATTTAGGTGGTTTAGGCTCTAGGCCAACCTATATACTGAACCTCACGTTTGTGGTTGCAAACAAACGTTTAGATAAAAAGTTGTAGTTAATGTTACTCTTGTAATTTAACTTTTGTTATGCAATAAAGACAATTTATTATTATTACTATTATAATTTTATGGTGGTGATTACATACTTAATGACACGTTATGTTGTTACTTAACAGAAAGAGTTTGCTTTTAATTACACAGAAATGACAACATTAATTTCCTTGTATTACGCGTTGTTTAATTATTCTATGATAAAAGACAAAACCCTATGATGTAAGTACATAATAAATAATCGTTTTTGATTACTTGTAATTGTCATTTTTTAGTCAAACAGATGAAACTATAAAATGTAATTTTGCTTTTGATATTCATTTTATTTCTTAACTTGACGATGCAATATTTAGATCCGCAACAAGAAAGAGAAAAAGTTGTGGTTAAATATAATCAGCAAATTTATTAATATAACCTACACTTAGGTTTTTTGTAAAACAAAGTTTTAATATCTATGTTTAGCAATATTCTATCAAAAAGTAAATTAAATATTCTCTCTGAACCATTTATATGTATATTTATACTGTTTATTTATAGTTGTTTGTAAGTTCTTGTGGTAAGTTACATTATTGTTCTTTGTAAAAGAAGTAAACTAAACACCTTAATTTACATTAGACAATTCTTAGACACGTTAGGATAATTATATGGATATTTGCAATCACATTTCTCGTTATTTGAGTCACGATGAAACTATTTTGTTAAGTGAAAAGGCCGAATTGCTAACGTGTAAAATGTGCAACAGTCAAGAAGAACTCAAAGATTTAGAAAAACTGAGTTATAGTACAAGTTCAGAAAAGGTCGAAAGAGAGGAATATTGACTTCAAATGATCGTATTATAAAAGTGAGTGTATTATGTATAAGGACACTACATTGCAAGAACGTAACTCCAGGAAGGTCGAATACCAGGATTAAGATTGGATTGAATGGATTAAGAGCACATGTTTCGGTCAGAACATTGGTAACATCATATAAAAGGAGTACTATTTGCTAGACAATATTTAGAATGAATTGCAGAGCATTGGGCCTATATTTTGCTTTTTGATGAATCGGAAAATTGTCCTCTTTAGACAAACAAACATATGCCGAAATTCAGAAGGGTCGAAGAGAGTTAAAAACATAATTTAAAAAATACTGCGAATTTTGGAGATGTTTCGCGTATGATTTGGAGCGGCATTTTTTTAGAGAATGCACAGAGTTAGTGGTCATGCAGAATTCTACAATGAATGCTAAAAGATACATAGAAGACAATCTTGAAAAGTATCAAGTACCTTGCGCAGGTTTTATAGGTGATAGCTTTGCGTTAGTACAAGATAATGCCCGCCCACAAGTAGCACGAATATCTACTACAAGAATATTGTAATGAAGTTGATATAAGGATTTTGGACTGGCCAGCTAGAAGTTCTGATCTGAATGTGATTGAACATGTTTGGGACTTTAAAAGCACGCTAAATTCATAACAAAGGGTTAAATCAGCTTAATGCAGTATTAACTGAAGAGTGGAACAACCTTAATCAGGACTACATGAGATGTCTTATAGAGTCTGTGTCAAGAAAACTTGAAACTGTAATACAGGCTAGAGGTAGAAATACGCGGTGTTAAGAAAAATTCGACTTGGTTAAATTTACTGTTGTGACACCATATTTCTTTGTTAATTGAGAAAAAAAGAAGATTGCTGCCATAGAATATGAAATTTAAATGATGATTTTTTTATCACATGAAAGTAAAAATATATTGTCGAATAACTGGATAGTTGATGTAGGAGGCAAGTAATAATACAATATAGCGTTAATTTTTGTGTGTAGCGTATTTAAATTGATTTATAGAGCATAGCAGTTCGCATTATTGGCAAGACAAAGGAGAATATTTATTAAAGTAACCAGTGATAATGAGACACTTTGTTGCAATCTTAATACAAAACGTTCCCTCCTTTGAAAGTACCGTACTTGATTCATTTTTCTGCCTTTATCAAAAACATTTATTGTAAAAAATCTTTAATAGGAAGTGCAAAATTTCACTTTAGTTAAATATTTGTTTAACAATTTATTTTTAATCTTTTAACGGACACTTTAAAAATCACACAATCACTCAACGTTTACTACACTTTTGACGAAGTTATCAACCGAAACATAAATTGACAAACCTCGTACAAGAAAATCTGGAAAAACTGTAACTAAACATCATTAACAATTCCCACGAGTGTGGAAGTGAAATCAAAAGACACGACGTATTAGTGGGTAGTGACAAACTAACCAATGAAAATCTCAGATTTTGTGAAATCCTCTAACATTGAATATTGGTTGCAGTTGCATATTGCCCTCACCCCAACCTGTTATATTGGCCACAATCAGCAGACCCAAAAGTTGTGCAACTGTTGACTAAATATCTGCTGAATACGACCTCTTACAAATGATCACTCAATTGATGAGATGAGTGGCAGCGGTCGCCATTTTTTGTAGCGCAACTTTTTTTCGCTACCTAATCGGAACATGTTATGATGAGTGATCGTTGTCGCTTAAGTTGGCAACAACATTTAACAAGCGCGCCATAAAAATGGAGAATGTGTATGAGAATAAATACATCCACTATTCATTATACTGTGTTGACGTATAACAACTTAGTTGCTGATACTTTTTATTTATATAATAATAAATCGATAGCACATGTAGTAACTCAACACAAAACAATTTGTAATTACATATCACTGTAAGACTAGTTACTCACTAATTGTAATTGTTACAATTAATTGATTTGTAACTAACAGTAAACAGACACGAAAAACTTTCATATTTTATTTTCCTGTTGTGGTAGCTCCGAAACTCAAGAAACTTCATTCAGCAGAAATTAGTGTTCAGTCTCAACTGTTAGAGCGGAACTGTTACTGATATGTCCTGCTGAATGTGGGCATTGGCTTGTAAACAAAACTCCAAATCAGCGGGTACTTACCCAAAATGAGTTTTGTAGCTATTAAATATTGCGGGTAAAGTCGGGTATTACGAAATTGTAATTTCGTAAAATAATTATTTTAATTTTGCAACTATCACCCTCTGTTTTCATTTTTGATGTTTCTCATTTCGTTTCTCAATCTTCAAGTTACAATACTAGACTACACTACACTTTGCTTGTTTCAACATTAACCAATCAAAATGTGAACTACATCCCTGAATCCTGAATCACTTCGACCTAACACAAGATTAAATAGTGGTTCTCACTCTCGCACGTTGAAGATATATTTATTTTCCTTTGTTTGATAATAAAATATTTGAATTCAATGTCACCAACGCGCAAAAAGCAGCAATCCCACAAGAGTTGTCAAAATCGCTCGCTCGTGTTCAAACAAGCCAAACTCACTAAAACTTCAGTTTTCTAAACTCGTTGCTTAATATACTATTATAAATTAAAAAAAAAGTGATGATATATCTTTTTTAATATATGCTTACTAGCATATTTCAGCAACGACAATAAATAATTCTTGTGGTTCAGGTGTTTGCACATACCGTAGGGTTGAGATATCAAACCCGGATTATCATAACTTTCTTTTTCTGATGACACTGTTGAATCCCATTACCAAAATCAATTCTACCCCCCCCCCCCCAAAATCCTGAGCCTCCCTTAGACTCAATTCTTTCTTTAAAATGTTAATTTGCCCTGTTTTGGTACAGACCGATATATTTTATTCATGTGTTTTTGATGTTCAATCATTAAAGCAACTTACGAGATCAAATTCATCATTATTATTTACTTGACATTTCTAATTTTTATTATTTTATTAGTTCTCATTTCTCCTGATAATTCTAAAGAAGGGAAGACTGAGTTTAGAAAGCAGAATTTTAGTTATTCCTTATTTTCAAAGAAGTTATCGTAAAATTCATGCAACATTAAAAAGAATGCTTGAACATTTTCAAATTCCTTCTGTAAGTCTAAACTTAGTTTAAGAGTAGTGCTATGATGAGGCTGAAGGGATATAAATTAGTATTTAAAAAAATGTACAGTTGCAAATCACGAAAACCATTTATTATTTTCGTTAAATAACTTAACAACTAAAATAGCACAAATTTAGTATCAAGCCACTTTAAATGCCATAGGCTTTCCAGTTATACAATTTCATATAAATTATTCAAGCAAATAATATAGCAATTTCTGTTTTCCCATATAAATCCTCATCTTAGATCAGTGGTTTCCAAAATTTATGTTTCTACGGTCCCCTTTAAAAAAATCTAATCTTGGCGCCTCCCCTCTTCATTTTGCAAAATAATTAACACATTTTTAAAATGATAAATGGATTATAAAAGTTCTGTTATAAGAGTTTATTTACATTTTCACTTTTTTTTATTTATAATATTATGAAAATTATATGTATAAATAAACTTTTCGCGCCTCCCTTTGGACCAGTCCGCGCCACCCAGTTTGGAAATCGCTGTCTTAGATGATCCCTATGTGTCTGTCAAATTGACAGACGGTACTTCTTATAACATCCTTGATATTACTCGATCGAATTTAAGCTATAGAGTGTCGCCGCATTATTTTTTAACGCCTTAGGGCCTGTACCGTTTTTTTTTGTATACTTTGCAGCCCACCTAGAAGAGGCTTTACTTTACGAGCTAGAGAAAAATTTTAAATGCAACCATTTTATACGTATTATCTATTATAATTATCACAAAAACAAAAATAAAGTGGAGAAAAAAACATTTTTTTGGTCCTCCGGTCAGAAATGTTGGTATTACATTCGTCAAAATATTTGATGTATTGAATAGTTTTTTTTTTTTTATTTGGAGTTTAGCTGAAAATTTATATATATCTTACGGAGAATAACGTAACAAGGTGATCATGTTAATGACTGTATTGTTATTGACCGATTCTTATGGTAATTTACGTTATTATCCATATTTTAACGTCAATTCCCAATAGTAAAGGAAAATATTATTAGTTATTCTCATGTCAAAATATAATAAACGACAACGCCCAAGTTTTGTCATTATTGACCATAAATTAGTATTAGACAATGTTAAAATGTAAAAAGAAACAATTTTTATTATCGCAAGATATGCTCCATGACATATTGAATTGAATAATTTTCCTGCTGACCTAGAAGCGCAGTATTAAGTACACTACACTGAGTGTGTGCGATACGATTAATGCAATACAATACTATTATTTTTTGGCTGGTATAGTGTCGATGATGGTATAATACCAAAGATATCAATTCACACCAAACGAAGACCCACAAAGACAAGGTTGTCGAAATGGTTTATTCATTAGCAATAGGATTTTCTTTTTCTTTACATTTTTGGGGACAAATAAAAGGTTCTAACAACCACCCAAGTGATGGTGCGGTCCTTTTGAATCTTTTGAATCATCCTGTATGATGTATGGTTTCAAATCAGTAAGTGCATCTTCAAGGTTGCCTATTTGTGATACTTTAAACATATCTAGAAAACCATGTACAGCTGCGGAATCATAAAGCGGGACAGTATAATGTCAGTTTAAATGTTACTTCTTAATTCTGGTAACTATAAGGTAACTTAGAAACCTTTGTGGTTCATAATATAATTAAGGCCCGATCTTTCCACCTCCTGATAAATTTATTCGACAAATAACTTTACGAATCAGCATGGAAACCATTCACAAAAATCAAGTTATTTTTTTTTAGGGGAACCCACTATACAGGGTATTTCGGTGATAATGCGCCAATCTTCGGGGAAAGATTTCTGACATTATTTGGAACAAAATATTTTAATACAATTTTGTAATCGGAGCAGCTTGAAATTTGCATTAATTGGAGTCGATGTTTTTAGAAATACTGTAGCGATTTAAATCTCTGTGTCAAAATTGTGATTTAAAAGTTTTTTAAGCATTTTTTTCAGATCGCCTTGATTTTTAAAATGCGATTATATTAATATTTTTAAAAATATCTATAGTCTACAGAAACGTAAATTTCTGTAAAATTGTAGATGCGGCTATAATTTTGAGACGGAGTATAGTAAAAGTTGTGATTTTAGAAATAATTAAAAAATGTTTCCTTCCCACGATTATTTTATAACATCTGTACCATCTTTAGTACACACACACTCACAAGTTAAAAGCATTTCAAGAAATTGGTGTCTGCATTTTAATCTCAAATGTGTCACAAACGGCTGATCCAAATATCAACATATTGTATGTTCTAGAAAATATCAATGTGTTGAATAATATACAGGATGTTCCATTAAAAAAAAAACGAAAGTTGCATTTTTACTCCACTTTGCTTTTGTTTTATAGTTCTCAAACATAATATATATAAATTCCTATAACTTTTGTGTTAAAAGTATTTCTATATCTTTTATAATACAACTTTTAGGTAAAGTGCCAAATATACAGAAAAAACCTAGAGCTTAGTCACTGGTTAATTTGTTTCCCACAGAGCCACAGACACCAAATTTCAAGATTAATTAGTGACTGAAGTACCGGCATTTAATCTTAAATCAGTTCATACTTCTCTTTTTCTTATTTGAGCCATCAGTTTTCTATGAACCTTTTAAATCAATAACTTTGGAAAAAACAAAGAGTTTAAGAAAAATTAATAAAAATTGCACAGTCACGAGCAAGAATAATTGGTCATCATAAATTAAACGGAATCTTCGCAAATTAAAAATGTCTTCAGGTCAGGTGTAGACTTTAATCATATAGATATATATTATGACACATCGCTGAACAAAGTTATGACAATCAGGACCATTTCACAATAGAACACTATGTCAAAAAATGACACTAACTATAAATTTTTTTGCTCGCGATTGTACATATTCTTTGGTTCTATTAAAGTCTGAATTATAAAACTGGAATTCAAATCTCAGTGTCACTTTAACATACGGAAGTTATTTGGTTAAATAAGCAGTGATTGTTCGATTGGCCTCCTTTAGAGAAAGCGGAGCCACCTGTCTTACATCACAGACTAGGTTACACGATCGCCAATGTCAAGTTCAACTTTCTCCATCCGCCACTCAGTGAAATCGAAAGGAAATGAGCATGGACCTTTCCATAAGTTGGTCACCTATCTCGAAGTATCACGCATGAGATTTCTCAGGTTTTGTAGGTCACTCGAGTTGCCGCTCTTTTACCGTTCTTACGTAATTAGTAACTGAGTACAGGCACGGTTACTTCCTCAATATTATCTGGTTCTTTGAACCCTATAGTGAACCACGTCTTAAATGCGCATTGCTTATATAAGGGGGTCTGTTTATGGAAGGAATTAGGTTGGATTATATAACCGTGAGACTAAATAAGAATGCGACAAAAACAACTAACACTTTCATTTGTTAGCGCTAGTTAACACTTTTAAAATATTAATTAGTTTTAAATCCTAAACTTCCTAAAATGAAAATTTATTCCACAAATGACATCGCGAATTTTAATTTAAATTTGAAATATTTCCTGATTTAAGTAAATGTTAAGTGATTCGATAAATTATACTCACACTCTGAAACTTTCTAACGCTCTAATGTACTCTCGAAAATTTCGATTGTGGAACAGCCTCCATATCGGAAATTTCAGCTCCACTTCCGGTACATTCCTGAAAAACGTGTGTATCGAATTTATGATCTGTTGAGTCTGAGATTCTGGAGATAAATTCAGCTCGAAACAACCAAGTCGGGTATCCAATGAAACCCGAGCAACACCTGCAATGGTTTTGTTTTCACAAAAATTCTTAATTTGTTGTTTAAATAAAATACGTACATTCTAAGGCCCATTTATTTATTTCGCCCATGAAGTTCTCCGGCAGTTCTTTATTGTCATCTAAAAGAATCTCCATCCTGCAAAATTGACATTTATAGTCTCAAGAAAAATTTTAAATTAAAATGAAACAGGGAAATGTCTATAAACCTCGCAATAAACTATTTTAGGTGTAAGTATCAGGACAGTGTCTGACATTTAAATTCGTCTTCTCTTCAAAAAAATAAATGTCCGGACATTTTACAACCCTCCAAAAAATTAAATTTATTTATTTGGATAAAATTATTTGTCATTTTCACAATCTAGAATATTAATTCCACCATTTTCTAATCATAAAACAAGTAATGATTCCCTAATTTAATTTTTATTTTATCTTTTGTGATCGCTTTGGCCAGACATATGTCTTTCATTTTCATTACCTCAATTTAGTTGAAAGCTGAAACTGTCGCTTACCCCACTTAAACTTGAATTTTAACGCTTCATGAATTTCTTGCGGTTATAACTGCAGTGGAAATAATTAATCCACAATAATTTTTATATCCGTAAATACGTATTTCGGCAGTTAAACTGCCAACTTCAGTGCAGACAGCTTAGCTTCCGAAATACGTATCTACGGATATAAAAATTATTGCGGGCGGAGATTAAGTTTTATATGGCCGCTTCAATTTGCTTGTTAACTTGTTCCTAAAAGTTGATAAATCTGAACCTCTGTGTGCAAGTGCCTAGCAGTTCAAATACAAGTTGATTTAATTTAAAATTGACAAATAACACAATCCTGATGCATCATACGCTCAGCATCGACGCGAAAACAAGATATGTAAGGTTTGCCGATTTCATAATGACGAATTATATGTAGCATGCAAGGATTTATTTAGGAAACCAGGTGTCATAACGCTTCTGTAAACTCCTACAAAGCTGCCATGAGTATGGTTACAGTCATCTATGAAAATTAATTTTAGAAACCGCGCTCATATTCCACTATTTAGTAAAGCAATTAAATAGTATATAATTTGCAATTATACAGGCTGTTAATTTTGAACCATTCACCATTGCTAATTTTTTTATGTTTAAAGATAGATATTCGGATAAATTAGCAAAAATTCTCTAATTTTCATGCATAATCTGATTTTCTAATCAAAAAAACAATTGCACTGTTAGTTGTCAAAATATTTGTACATCCGTATTTTTTTTAATAGCAATGTAGTAATTTTTAATTCAATCGGTAGGGATTTTCTTTCTCTTTACAAAATTTCTTAAATCTGCTTACAAAATAACGAGATAATTCAAGAAAATCAATTTCGAATAAGTAGGCCATGTACATGAATAAAATAAAGGTGCCTAAATAATTGACTAATGATATCTAGATAATGTGCACGTAAACAACAAGTAAAGAAAACATCATCGTTATTAATTTCCTTTAAATTTATACAGGGTTACAACTAATTAAAGGCTCACCATGGGGATCTCGTAAACTATATGAGATACAAAGACGGTTAAATTACAAGAAAGTTACGCTATTTTGGGGTCTATAAAAATGTGCAAAGAAATCTCTTCTATCTTTATTCATTACCGAAATATCTTCAAAAAACTGAGAACTCTCAATTTCGAAAATCTTAAATATCTTGTTCATTTATCAAGATAGAGTCACAACATTCTGTAATTTTATATTAAATTCAATGGACAATCTAATACAGTCAGAATAAATAGGTTAGGATTCACAATTTCACAGATACGACTTCAATTGTTTTTTTTTACGGCCGCTATCTTAGATTTTCTTACCATGTGATGCAAAAATAAAATCTGTATACGACGATATGACACACTTATGCTTTTGTTTTAAAAACAAAATTTGAAATTACTAAGAAATATTTTAGAAAATTTTATCTGGTAGGTGGATGTTTACAAATATTAAGAACTAAAATTATTATTAAATCAACAAATCTTATTCAATTATAGTACGTATTACATATTTATACATACAAAATGTTAATACAAACAACAAGAAAAAAATGTAAACAAAGAGTGTGCAGAATAATAAAACGTAACTTATGTATACTAAGAAAATTAAATATGACCGCCATTTTTGGCAATGCACTGCGTTACTCTGTGTTGAATATTTGTCACTGCTCTTTCTACCATTTCTGGAGGGATAGAATTAATTGCTTCTATTATTTTTAATTTTATTTCTTCCACATTATTATAAGTATTTTTGTATACCATACTTTTTACATGCCCCCAAAGAAAATAATCCAAAGGATTAAGATCGGGCGATCTTGGTGGCCATTGTATAGGCCCATTATTCCCTATCCAGTTCGTATCAAATTTAAAATTTAGATAATTCCGAACTATTCAAGTGATATGGGCTGGTGCACCATCATGTTGAAACCATAAATTATTGATATCTGCCAAAGGTAATTGATCAAGCATTTCCTCCAAATCCTCTTGGAGGAAATTCAGATAATTTTGTCCGTCCAAACGATTAACCAAAAAATAAGGTCCTAATATTCTATTTCCCAACATACCGCACCACACATTTACGCTGTATTTTTTTTGAAATCTGGATTCCCGTATTATGTGAGGATTATTTATTCTCCAATGATGTGTATTTTTACTGTTAAATAATCCATTGTTAGTAAATGTGCATTCATCGGTCCATAAAATATTTTTAGAAAAATCTGCTATATTATTTAATTTATTTAAGAGCCAAGTAGAAAAATTGATCCGTAGTCATCTCTATGCAACGCTTGAACGATTCGATACTTGAAGTCGTGATACTTATGTTTTCTTAGAATTTTGGAAACACCCTGTTGAGTAATGCCGCATTCTCTCGACAACTGCGTAGTTGAAATTTCGGGATTTAGATTTACGTACGCAAGTATATTAATTTCATTATCAGTACCTGTTTTAGCATATTTAGTTCGTTTTTTCTTTAAACTCCCTTCTTCCATATTTTTCTCCAATCTTCTAAAATACGTTCGGTGTGGTTGAATTCGCTCTGGAAATCTTTCAACATAACATTCTGCAGTAAGAACAGAATTTTTATAATTGCGAATGTACATATCGTACATATCCTTCTTTTCAGAATTAGTGAATCTAACCATATATGTGTTTAATGTAATTAAAAAATGAAAATGTTCTGTGTTGACATGCAAATGTCGTATACCAATTGTTGGCAATAAGCGCCCGACTACTAAATTAAAATTTTCTAAAATATTTCTTAGTAATTTCATATTTTGTTTTTAAAACAAAAGCATAAGTGTGTCATATCGTCGTATACAGATTTTATTTTTGCATCACATGGTACGAAAATCTAAGATAGCGGCCGTAAAAAAAACAGTTGACAGTCGTATCTGTGAAATTGTGAATCCTAACCTATTTATTCTGACTGTATTAGATTGTCCATTGAATTTAATACAAAATTACAGAATTTTGTGACTCTATCTTGATAAATGAACAAGATATTCAAGATTTTCGAAATTGAGAGTTCTCAGTTTTTTGAAGATATTTCGGTAATGAATAAAGATAGAAGAGATTTCTTTGCACATTTTTATAGACCCCAAAATAGCGTAACTTTCTTGTAATTTAACCGTCTTTGTATCTCATATAGTTTACGGGATCCCCATGGTGAGCCTTTAATTAGTTGTAACCCTGTATTTACTAAAATGAATAATTTTCCCCATCTTACACGAAAATTTCTTGAATTTGTTTACAAAAAAATAACATACTTAAAAATTAATTTCCACATGAGAAGGTCATGTTAACGTATAAAAGCAAGTTATTTAGAGTCCAAATAATTGATGTGATATTTACCATGATCTAAATATAGTAAAGGAGACTGTGGTTCAAGAAATAATTAAAAAATTAATCTCAGCCCACAATAATTTTTATATCCGTAGGTACGTATTTCGGCAGCTAAGCTCCATCTTCAGTACACACACTACCAATTTAAAAGCACTTGATAAAACCTAAAAGCAACTAATCATAATCAAATAAGAGCAAATCAAATAATACAGAATAAGTATTGGTCCATTCTCCTGAAAAAAGTTCTCATTCTACCGAATAAAGAACTTTCATAAACATTTGATTCCCTGTTATATGATACTGTCTTAAATATTTAATATAAAAAAATATCCCTGAAAAATAATAAAATATATATCGTTCTACGTTTCACTATGGATTGATAGCTTCGTCAGGAGTGATTAACTCTTTATCATTCATTAGATAATCGACAATAATTACATCCATGCTACGTAACAAATAATACACTGTTATTTAATTTGTTAATTTCCCATGTTAAAATGATGAATCCATATTATATGTACATTCATTAGAAACAAATTCTTGACAGGTAGAATTTGTGTATTGACTGCACTTAATAAAATGTGTAGTTTAACGCTTTTCTCCCTGAAGAAAAATATTCTTAAATAATTTTCTGTAATAAAGTAATAAGGTGCGATTTTATTGCTCGAGTTTATATCCTGTTGTGGGCGGTTGCATAAGGCGGAAGATTTTTATTGAGGATCAACTAGTAAACTACGGGATAACGAGTACTTATTTATGAATAATTTTAGAAAAAGCAAATCATTTACCTTATAACAAGTATTCAGAATGTTGACCTGCGCTATCTATACAAGCTTGTGCTACAATAATATAAAACAAACATCCGACAAAAAATATCAATCGATAGTGAAACGTAGAGCGATAGTAACAATTTTAAGTGCCCGTTAAAATAATTTAATAATATACAATTTTCATCGGACAAGAGAATACTTACTTACAACGTATAAATATTTTGACAACTAGCGGTGCAAATTTTTTTATTAGAAATTCAGCATGAAAATCAAATCTTCGCTAATTTAACCAAATTTCTATCCATAAAAATAAAAGAGTTAATTACGGTGAACGGTTCAAATTCTCGATAGAGCGTTAATTTCATCTATTTCCGATCTTATTGTGTTGTTTTCAAAACGTTAAACTTGTTTTTTCCATTTTTGTTGCCCCCTGGCGAAAAGTAGACAACCGTTAATTCCTTGTTGCAATTTTTTTAATACAGATTATTAATGCTCGATTTCACCAACGCGGATTGACACTAGCACTCGGATTAAATCTAGTGTTAACACTAAGTATGCGTTTCACCAATATGAATTAATTGAAACTGGTGTTAACACTCGGATCAGATTCAACTCTCCGATTTTGACAGCCTATTTGAATAACACTTGGTTTGTTTCATACTTTCATAAGCTCTTAACAAAAGAAAAGTATGAAGCGATTGTTATCTTTAATCTTTCCATCTGCCCAACAAAGTTATTCGGCGAGTAATTTGATTTTTCCGAATGGTTGTTTGATTTTATGAATTGTTTCCGTGGTAATTATTTGCCAGTTAGTTTATACAGTGTGGGAAAAAAGTAAGGAACAAATTCGATAAAAAAATAAAGTTTTGAATTTTAACAAAAATCCAAAAACAAATCAATTTTTGTTTTAAATTATACAGTTTTTGACATTGAACTTAAATGTAGAGGACGATACATCCAAAAGTTATAACGCCATTTTTTTGTTGATATTTTAGTAGGTCATGTATTTTGTATAAGAAAATTTTTGAGAAAATCGTATTGAAATAAAAAAAAATTAACTCTTTTAGCATTTATTACTTTACTTTTGCATTTTGAGCACTTATTATAATTTTGATTTAACAACATTGTTTTTAATTAGGTATTACATATTTTTCTACATTTAGCCAATACCTTTCAATATTTCTGTTAAAAATGAAGTTAATTTTTTATATTTCAATATATATTTTCTCAAAAATTTTCTTACGCAAGAGGTCCAAATTTTTACACGGCAATTTTATAGATACATGACCTATTGAAATATCAACAAAACACAGCGTTCTCATTTAAAAAAAATGTCCATGACATTTTAACTTTTGCATATATCGCCCTGTATATTAGAGTTCAATGTCAAAAAGTGTATAATTTAAAACAAAAAATGACCTGTTTTTGAATTTTTATCGAATTTGTTCCGTACTTTTTTCCACGCTGAATAGTTATATGTATAGTAATATAGAAATGGAAAAACCGGCCCTACTGTAATATAACATACTTATGTACATAATTTCTGCATAATTTAAATCTGTGTCAAATAGTGTTGAGATAAAATGTTCATGACGATGTCGATTGTGTTTAATTGAAAGAGTACCACCTGACAGATATATACCAAATCGAAAACACCCAATGGGTATGCATGATGAAAAAGATTTTCAAACTCATTGTAGTGTTTGCCACGATACATACATAAGTAATTTTATTTTTCACTTTTACGTAATAAAACAACCGTCAAACCTATCCCGCCGGTGCACACATTTTATTCACCACGTTTAAACTTCAACCATTTATCAACGCATGACCAACGCGCATGACGCGGCATAGGCAATGCTTACCAGCTACCATAAAAGTTGCGATACTTTACAGAGTTTAACTAAATTAAGTTAACAACACTGAGAATAGCACAAAGATTGAATCTCGAATTAATATGTTATTCACAGTTGACAAAAACTTTGATTGAATCCGCGTTGGTGAAAATGGGCATTAAGAGCAGTATTCGAAAAAGGAATTCCAAAAAATGCTTTCGAAGAGAATACGATTTGTTAATTATAAAATAACAAAATTCAAGAACAGTTTAGAGTCATCTGCAAGACTTTCCTGTAAGGTTTGTAACTTATTGAAGAAAAATCTAAAGTATTTAAAAATAAATTTTCATAAAATTTGTTGCAAGGCGGTTTCGATTGCAATGGATTCCTCGAGCATCTTCTGTTCACCCTGGATCTATTTGGTTGCTATTTGTCAATTCTCACACAATGTTTCGGTCAAAAATCGGCCACAGGATGTCGCGACCTAAATTAATAAGTTTCCATTTGTTTTTCTTTGAAATTCTTTGATTGAAAAAATTTTGAATATACGAGAAGAAAACTTGGTGAACACCTAATATAGACTTACACGCAGTACAGTTTTGAACGGAAACCCGAATTTTAGCAGTTTCAAACCTCATAAAATGTCGCGCCTGCTGAAACTAGATGGTTATCATATCATTAAGTAGTGGAATTAATAGAGTCCTTGAGCTATACGAAGCCTTAAGCTTTATTTTAGAATGGAAATACATAATACTACAGTATTGAATTAAAAAACAATCTGTCACACTGAATGCTGTTATTTGAAAAAAAAAGTTTATCACTTGACAAAATGTCATACTAAAAAAATAGAAAATGATACGCCTATGTATTATTTATAAACCAGTCTTATGCGATTTTTAAATTACTGAAATCGGATTGTTAATAATTGAGTTATAGCGTGGTGTGTTTTTCGTAGGACATACTGTATATTAGAGGAAGCGGCTCTCTAGTCCTTAATATTTTACGTAGAAGTCGCGCGCCAAATTTGATTTTCTTTTAATTCTAGTGAAATAGAAATTTTTCAACAATAACCGGATGCACCCAACACCACTTTGTTTTTCTTATTCTAATTTCTAAAACACGTACACAAGCATTTTTGTGTGAAATACATTTTTAAAGTAATAGGAAAATGACATCATTATAAGAATTTAATTGCATGTGAGCACACGCTCAACGACAAAAGTATAAACATGTAATAATTCATGTTTCTGCAAGTTTTGATATGTTTGTTACCATATAAATCTGGTATAACGTTTAGCATAAACTCAAACATGTATGTGCAAGTTATAGCATGAAACATGCTAGTAACCAGTACTAATAAATGTAGCTCTTTGGGAAGCGCTCTCATTTACTGTTTTATTATTATGGCGGATTATAATATAAATTTCGCAAGAGGCTGTAATACAGCAGAGGCTTTGAGGGATATATATAATTCTGATTTTGAGGTAATAAACAATGAAAGTGATGGTAGCGATGCAGAGGAACACTTTACTGAAGGTCAGGCGAACAAAATGCAGCAAATCTGTACAATTCAGATAGCGATATTGATGATGGGAATGAAGAAGTGTGGGTTAGCAAAGATGGAGCAATACAGTGGAGTACTATGGAACCTGCATGTAAAATCTAAAAATATTATAAAACAAGTTTCTGATATATCAAAACATTTAAATTTGTCTACCTATTTGGACTGTTTTTGTGCGTTTATGTCGAACGATATCGTGGACAAAATTTGCTTGCATACTAATGAAAGGACAAATGAACAAAGATACAACAAGCCAAGTCTAAGAAATTGGAAGGAATTACAACGTACTGAATTTTTGGCATTTTTGGGTCTAAGCTTGCTCTATGGCATTCAGAAGAGCAACGGAAAAGATCTAAAAGAATGTTGGTCAGAAAAGTACGGTTATTCAATTTTTAGAGGTGCAATGTCTGGACACCGTCATACAAGCATACTTAGTTGTCTACGATTTGATGACAGAGTTACTCCACAAGCTAGGAAAGAATCAACTAAGAACAAGATCGAACCCATAGTTGAAATAACAAATGTTTATTAGTCAATGCAAAAATGCTTTTATACCAGGCCCAATAATAACAACTGCAGGAGTCATTCAAGCAAAAATTAATTCTTGTTGGGACTGTCTGTAAAAACCGTAACAAGCTTCCTTGCTGTACGTTGCCGTCAAAATGTCGGGAAGAGAAAAAGTCTGCTTTTGCTTGTGCCAACAACATCCTTTTAGTTTCTTATGTTCCTAAAAAACGAAAGGCTGTTGTAGTTTTGATGTTTACTCAACACGATAGATTTAACCTTTTCAACGAAAAGCACAAGAAGCCGGAGGTAATACTAAGTTATATTTCCAATAAGTTCGATGTTGATACGATAGACCAAATGGCCCGGATCGACTCAACAAAAAGAGCGATAAGAAAATGGCCGCTTGTAATAATTAAAATTAAACTGGAAAGCGTCGTTTCTTACTAGAACTAGGTGAGGAACTAATAAAACCAGAAATAGAAAAAAAATCAGTACCTCCAAGTCCAGACAAGGAAAATTCGTAAAGCTGTTGAAGATGCTGGGTTTTCGAACTTATTTCAGCAGTGCAAACAGCCTGACCAGCCACACAACAAACGAAGAAGGTGCACCGTTTGTCCACGGCAAGAAAAAAAAAACAAATATATTATGTAACATGTGCAGTAAATTTTTCTCTAAGGAGCACATTGAAATGCGCACATTATGTTTTAAATGTTCTACTTCAACGCTAGACAACAGTAGTTCTTCTTCTGGCTAGGCTATTACTGTATCAAAGTACTACCCCTAATTAATTTATATTTAACTTGTTACAGTTTGTCATATATAAATTTATCACTAAATAATTTTAAAATATTAAAAATACGTTTTTTTTTTGTAACCAAATGACCACATTTGAAGATTGAGGTCAAAGTGACGGGAAGTTGCGATTTTGAAAGCGACGAGGGTTAAGTTGTAAATAGCATTTAATATTACCCGAACCAGTTTTCTGTTGTAGAGATAATAATTTCGTTATGTTTGTAGTGTAAAGCTGCAACTCAAGTATATCTGTAAAATTCATAAATTTCGATAATGTCGGTAATATCGACAAATCGAGTAACATCGATAAATATCGAATAACGATATTTCCCTTCCGAATATCGATATATCGATATTATCGATATATCAATAAATTTTCGTAGCCCTACTCTTGAGGACCCATTGAGTGACATATTAATTACAACTTTCGCCACAGAGATCACTGTCACCATAAGAACAATTGAATTGGCTATGTAAGCATGAAGTCGGCCATGATAACGAGTTACTGCTTCTATGGAATTTGTAATGACGTCGCAGAAATATTTAGGATTCGTCGTTGAAGTTACTAAGAAGTAATAACATAATCTCAACGACAAATCCTAAATTTTCATTGTAAAGTTTATGTTTACTAATATCAATCATGGAGCAACTTACAAAAAAAAAAATTATGACTAGTTTAAATCCAAATACAAATGCCGACCAATTTTAAAACGAGCGCCAACAGATTTGAGACAAATTTAACTTTTAAGTTTCAAATGTTTAAACAAGCAACTGAACCACATTACTGGGGAAGACTGTAAATGGAAGCTAATGAAGACGGATTACAGTTACCAAATATCTGAAAAGCAGTCTTCAAATCTCGACGAAGATTAATGGTTACGCCTCAATAGAGTGAGACGGCTACGCCCAACGACGGCCGTCTAAGCCTGAAGACTACATGTACTTAAGGCTGTTGCGCATATTTTGGTGTTATCACTTACCAATGGTAAACGCCCCTGTAAATATTGCATTTTCCCAGAGGTATTGAAAATTACAGTTGTTACTTTATTTAAAAATAAAAGATTTATTGATGACTCAGACAACTATACACCTATATCGGTTCTTCTGGTAATTTCTAAAATTTTTAAGATAGTTATACAGACTAGAATCATTAAATTCCTCAACAAAAGTTTTATAATCAATAGTTTGAATCGCAACATCCTGCGATCACTTTTTTTTATTAAGTAGCAAACTAGCTGCAATTTGTCATTTCCTGTACAAAATTGTGTCAAAAAGTGATCGCAGGATGTCGCGATTCAAACTATTGATTATTATTACATCGCATTTGCGAATAACCTTGGACAGGTCGGTTTGGTTGCAGTGGAAGTCTCGAGCTTCTGCTGACGAGGCCCCAAATAGGGCCGAAACTGCTGTACAGAGGATGCTCGAGGAATTCACTGCAATCAAAATCGATTTGCAACAAAATTTTTTAAAAGTTTTATAATTAAGAAGAAGAGTTGAGCATTATGTGAACATCAAGATAAAAAAATTGTGATGATACAAATACAGAAAGTATTGAACTAAAAAGGATGAAGTGTTAGACAAAGTGATGACGTAAAAGAAAATAAAATTTGTAACTCAGAAACCAAGAGAATCGTGAAGGGTACAAATAAAAACGAAGAGAATTCAAACAAACTTAAAAAATATAAAGAAAAAGCTTGAATACAGTTGAAACCCTATAAAGAAAGTTATAAAAATTTTTGCAATGCATTTAAAGAGATCACCCAAATTTATAATAATGAAACAAAATAATAAACATGAACATGGAAATAGAAGAAAATATCATGAAAAAATGGAAAGAAACGTTTTAAAAGAAAATATAGGAAAAATAACTATAACTTAAAGTTTTTTCTTAGCAAAAGCTCTTATGGAGGTTCCTCCGTACTAATCTGAAGAAAAATGCAAATACTAACCGCTTCAAAAAATCTTCTGCAATTTCATCCAACGGCTGGACGTATTTCTTTGCTACAGCAGGCCGTAAAACAATATGTTGCACTTGCTTTCTGAATGCATCCCACTTTGGCCCATGCCTAAAAGAATTCTCATTAAAACCACAGAATATCAATTTTAAATATAATAGAATCCAGCACTTGATAAGAATTTTAAAAATTAGTAAGAGTAAGAAGTTTATGTAATAAGTAATAACACAAGATAAAAATATCCTTAGTGCGCTGAGCAACAAGTCGAATTAGCATTTAAATTAATAGTATAGTTTATGCCATTTCCATCTCATCTCTACATATTTTCCAATTATGCACATATTTCTACTACTACTACTAATTTAAATAGACAAGGCCATCCTCAGGTTGTACAAAAAACCAAAGGTTCTGCCCGAGTTATTTTTCTGTATAGATTAATATTCTACGTTTAAACCATGAAATAATGGGTGATATGCATAATAGAATTAGATGCTACTACTTCTCAAATTAATATCTACTTCGAGGTATCTTCAATTACAAACAGTTCCGAATACAGCGCTGATACAAATACTATGAAAGCAAAGTTTATACTACGACACACAATAAATACTACACTTTAGTAGTAAAGTAAAATATCTACAACAGACGTGTCCAAGAAAAGCAAGTGACTTGTTCGTTCATTTGTCACACACGAATACGGTTTGTTGAATATTTATCACATCTATGCTTGTGTATTCTTGCAGTAATCTTTCGTTACATCAGTTAATCACTTTATAATTAATTTACCTGAATAACTTGCGATATACTTCATCAGTGTATATTCTTCTTTCTACATTTCTTTTAATTTTGCCATCGGTGGATTCAGGTCTTGGGTCTAATTTTATTAATTTTATTAATTTCATTAATTTGTCACCTGATATTATGATTGTGTTAACATATTTACTCAAGGAATTTATTGAATTTTGGTTTATTTGTAGGGAGCGCGATCCTTGTGCTACGATCACTGTACTACATACGTTTATAATTTTAGTAGCGCACATTTTTTTTTCTCTTATTTTATTGTTCGTAATTTCTTTTTAGTTTTTATTACAATTTATCACTCCAGCTGACAGATATAATGAAATTACTGCATTTGAATGTTCGCTCTTTGACCTCACATTTTAACGAGTTTAAAAATTTCATATTGTTAAATGATTCTGATGTTGTAGCTCTATCAGAAACTTGGCTAACTCCTAATTTTGATATCAGTTTAATTCAAATAGAGAATTATAATTTCACGCATATAGCGAGCCAGGGTAGAGGAGGCGGTATTGCCCTTTATGTTAAGATAAGTATAAAATTTAATATTGTTTTAGCTATGATTGATCCTTGCATTGAACAGCTTTGGATTAAGCTCTCAATTTCTGTTATCCCGATAATTATCGGAGTTATATATCGACCACCCAACTCCAAATATGCAACTTTTCGCAATTTATTTGAAGACAGCTTATCTACCCTCACATATACAGCAGCTGAAATCTTATGTTTAGGTGATTTTAACGTAGATGGATCTATGGATAATTCGTTGTACCTAAATTTTTTATCTTGTCTTGAAATCTATGGCTTAAGACAACTAATCAATAGACCTACCAGAATAACTCAATCTTCTAGCTCCTTATTAGATTATAAAATTCTGCCTGATGAAACTTTTGTTGAAAGTTGGGATGTACTGAACGTACATGAAATCTCTGATCACTCAGCTATCATATGCACTATCCTTTTTAATGTATCTGCACCGGTTACAAATATTCGAACTTTTCGAAGTTTCTCGTTTTTTAACTACAATAATTTTTATAACGATCTGACTTCACTTCCATGGTTCTTTATTACTGAATTACAAGATATCAACCTCAAACTTGAATTTTTTAACCAAACTCTCTTAGATCTGTTCAATGTTCACGCACCTTTACTTACGCGTACTTATACTAAACCTTATTGCCCATGGATTACGCAAAATATCAAATTATTAATGTCGTTACGTGATAAAGCTTTGCAGAAGTTTAAATCTTCTTCGAGTGAAGCTGACTTTCGTTATTATAAGCAATTATGTAATTATATAAATTATGCAATTGGGCAAGAAACGAAAGCATACCTTGATTATAAAATGCGCACTGCAACTACTAGAGAACTATGGAATGAGTTTAAAAACATGGATATTCACACCAGTAAAAAACGTATCAATATCCCTGTAAATATATGCAATGCAAATGATATTAATACTTATTTTATTACTTCTGTAAGTGCCGGTGACGCCGATCCTGAACTTCTAAATTATTATAAAAATAACCGCTTACCACATGGAGAAACTTTAACTTTCCATGAAGTTACTGACTTTGATGTCGCTAAGATTATGTCAACAATTACCTCAAATGCATCTGGCATCTGGCATCCATCCATCTGGCATCCATTAGTCTCTTAAAGTTGTGTTATCCATTTATAATACCTCTTATTACTCACATTATCAATTTTTGTATTTCAAATAGCGTTTTTCCCTCAGTTTGGAAAAAATCTGTGGTTATTCCTGTACCAAAAACTAATAATCCATCAGAGTACGGAGATCTAAGACCAATTAGTTTACTTCCAACGCTCTCTAAAGTTTTTGAAAAAGTTATTGGAAAACAATTAGTAACATACTTGAATAATCATGACCTATTACCTCCCAATCAATCTGGTTTTCGATCAAAGTTCAGTTGCACAACAGCATTGCTTAATATTACTGATGACATAATAAAAGCAACTGACTGCAATCAGTTAACAATATTAGTTTTGCTAGACTATAGCAAGGCTTTCAACACAATAAATCATGAACTTATGCTGGCGATTTTATGCTTTATTGGGTTAGGTCAAAATGCAATATCCTTGCTCTCTGATTACTTGTCAAACAGAAGCCAATGCGTGAAAGTGTCCAATTCAGTCTCGAATTCGCACCCTGTTGAGTGCGGTGTACCTCAGGGCTCTATCCTTGGTCCTGTTTTATTTAATATATATACTAAAAACGTTATTTCTGTCTTAAAATACTGTCGGGTTCATCTGTACGCGGATGATACGCAACTAGTCTACTCTTTCTTCCCACAAGATTTTGCTAATGCAATCCGCAAAATCAATTTCGATTTACAGTCCTTATCTAACTATTCAAAGAAACATTGTCTGAAATTGAATCCTGTCAAATCGTTTGTAATGCTTTTTGGAAATAAAATGAAACGTGTAGATCTTAAAAACCATATTCATCTCTCTATTGATGGCGTTCCTCTTCCTGTTGTCGAACAGGCCAAAAATTTGGGTGTAGTAATTGATGATAATTTACGTTTTAAAGGTCACGTGTCTAAATTACTTAAACGGGCGTATTCAACTTTAAAAATCCTGTTCGATAATAGAAAGAGTTTAAATCAACATTTAAAACTGCAGCTCTGTGATGCTTTAGTGCTCTCCAAATTCAATTTTTGTGATACCTTATATCACCCTTGCTTAGATTCTGAGGGTGTGTGTAGAGTGCAAAGGGTACAAAACTCTTGCCTTCGTTTTGTTTATGGTATTAGAAGATATGATCATATCTGCCACACGCTCACATGGGCTTCCTGGCTAAATATGTTTAATCGGCGCAGGCTTCATTCTGCAACATTGTTCTACTCTATAATTATCAGCAAGAAACCTCCATACTTATATAATAAGATCTCTTTTAGGACGGACATTCACAACATAAATATTAGATATAAGCATGTTATAACAGTACCATCTCATAAGACTGAATTTTACAAGCGGGGATTTTCCTATAACATTGCCAACACTTTAAACTGTATCCCGTCTGATCTCAAGAGAGGTGGTGTAGCTTCATTCAAATATAACTTAAAACAATTTTTGGTCAAAGAGCAGAACATCTAAATGCGTAATGTGAATCATGTTACCAATGTCAGGAGTGATGAATTTATATACTTTGTCTTTATACATATGAGTTTACTTAATTTATGTGTCCGCTTATACATAGAACTATAGACTTTCAGGGGCGGATGGAAGAACAAGTGTCCTTGGTTCTCCCAAGGATATCTTGAATCTGCTACCTTTGGCCTATTATTTTTAATTACTGTGTATTTACTAATACTCATGTATGTATGAACTAGCCAATAAAAAATTATTATTATTATTATTATATACACTTTCCGAGTACGCATGTTTATAAAAGCAGCTTTAGTATTTTTTGGTATATAATTTTTACCGCATGTCGGAGAAGTCGACTAAATAACGGCTTCACTAAAACTGAAGTACTACGCGGCAACCGAAATTTGAGATTTTTGAAGTAGGTGCCTCTACGGCGAAGTAGACACTTCTATATACTCTTGCACATAATAGTATCTACTAAATGCGGATAATAAATACTACGCTAATATAGTATCTATTTCATTTTCGAAGTAGGTGTTTGAAGTATTAGCATATACTACGTTTTATGCATACCACACAAAAACATAAGGATGGTTGGTAATAAATTTCTGTTGTTGCCACTATATTTTGTAAAAAGTGATTGTATTCAAAATACATTATAAAATTCCAACAAAATTTCGGTTGCACATAAAAATGGAAATTAATGATAATATTCAGCAATGCTTATATTATTAAACTACTTTATTTCTTGTATAAGATTTGATTCAATTTGTATAACAAATATTTCGAACAAGACATTTTTTGGGCTGCAGCTCTACGGTTTGAAGATAGAGTACATATTATTTTTCCATACGTTTTCATTCAATTAAAATATTCCTACAATTTCCAATTCTTTTGGACCAAATCTTGTCCAAGAAATAGGGTAGTGTAAAACAGCCTTTAGTGCAAGTTATAAACCGAAAGAATACATATAAAACTAAATTTGCAACGTCAAGATTGTTATACACGGCTGGATCAAACGTAAGATAAGTTCAACAAATTTATTTTTTTTATTTGGTGAAAGTTCCTTGCACACGTACGCTCATACACAGTAATGCCAGAAGATTGTAAAAATTTTCGTTAGACGTCTCTACGACTGAAATCAGAATAGAAGCAATTGACGATCTACGCAACGAGCCAGAGTCAACGCAACTTAAATTGGAGAAGATCTAACGAAAATTCTGATAACCTTCTGGCATTACTGCTCACACATCAAACATTGACGTACCATCAATCAACATAATACTTACACACCGACAGCTCCAGGAGTTTCACCGAAGAATGCCTTCCTCAATTGTTGCTTATAATAATACAATGAGGGCATAGACGGTCTATGAGGCATCCTTTCCTCTAATCTAAATACCCTCTCGATTATGTCCCCATCAAAAACGAAAAGCAGATCCGGATGTCCAATCAATCCACCAACTTTAACGATTTTCCCGTAATCCTTGTACAAAGACCACATAACCTTATCCAATTCGTGGATTTTAAAGTGACCTATAATTTTAACAATTATTTTTTGCAAACCGAGGAATGGAAAACACAAAAACACACCTATGAGTGGAGCAAACCTCCAAGCATTTCCAACGATTGGTAATTCCTTTGGACCCGGTACTACACGGTATGGTTTGACGTCCTCGAAAGCTTCGTTGTGTTCAAAACTACCGGGCAAAATGCCAATGGCTGTTGAATACGGCCTGTCTGTCGAATACATTCTTTGAAGGACGGTTATAAATTTTCTATTCGTTAATTTCACGGAACGTCTCATTTTGTCTCGCGCCTAAAATCAAACAATACATTAATTGTGGACAATTTCTTAACAGTTTAATCATTTCAAAAATCACTTCAAAATTTTCGCATTTGGATGTGAAGATTATATAAAAATGACGTTTAAAGTCTTCAAAAATAGGTATATTTTGTCTAAATTCCTAATGTATGCATATTTAGGGACTCCGCCCACTGGAGATAACGCCCGGCACGGTACAGTCCGGTGTTTGACGGACGCGATACGGACTAGTGGGCCTTATCACATATAAAACTATATAGAGAATGTCTTTTGCATGTGTCGATCCGATTACGGTCAGGTCCAATAGGCGGAGTACTTTATACTATAACATTTTTAATAAAAGTAAAAAGTGAGCAACAAAAAAATCAGATTAGACTAGGCAGTGAAAAGAAAATGTATGTCTATGATTAACTAAATTAATTAATCTAATACATTCATGAACTGTCATATCAGCCTGACAACGCGTTAATCATAAACACACACTTTCTTTACACCATCTACTCAAATCTGATTTTTTGTTGGTCACATGTTATAAATTAAAAATAGTTTTAAATAAAATAATATTTAACAATGAGTTACATAGAAATATTAAACACTTAAACTAATAAACAAACACTAAGACTTAAAACGACGTATAACTAATTTACGAGCCCCAGCTCATAATAGTTCGAACAAGTTAAAAAGTATACTTCTATTTAGCACAGAATTAAAGATTACGGTATTTTAGCTTCAATTGTCAAATAATTACGCTTATTATAGAAAGCTGTCTATCTTTAGTAATTTATTAATGCTAAGCAACATACGATGTTGAATATAATAAAAAGATATTATTACAGAACATGTAATTACTATTAGTTTATAAAAGTTCGGACACTGAACCGCTCAAAATAGTTCGGACACTGAACAGATATGTAACACGCCCGGACGTGCCACCTTGTTGTTGACTTTACGGACAACTAAATAATCTAATAAACACGGTCCAAACAAAAACAAACTAAAATTTATTGACAAATTAATTTATTAAGTGGACCGAAGGATTGGACTAAATTTTAGGAAGCAATAAATGCCTCGGTTTGGCCTCCGCAAAAGGGTCGTACAATGCTATTTTACGGCATGCGCTGGTCTAAGCTACCTGGTACAGTTATGGTTTAGTGGCGCCAAGGCTATTCTTCTACGGCCGACCCCTTTTTGGAACTCCCACAATTTAAAACTTTAATTGCCGATATTCTGGATCGTCTAATTAATAAAAAAAAAAACCGGGCCCTACGTTGTTGCAACAGGATTCTATTTTGGTGAAGCGGCGTAATCGAGAGGTGCAAGGTGCTACATACGAAGCAATAAAATGCCAGGTGTGAGATTAATTAATTATTTATTGCCAAAAAAAAAAAACTCCTGTCACGAGATCTTAACGACCTGGGGACTTGAGCGTAAAACCGTAGATTGAAACAATGGATATCCTTCGCAATAAATTAATACAAAATTCCAAAGAAGTACAATAAACTTTGCTTATCGTATCTAACGCCGAATATCGTCGCGATCTAATTTATTTCGATTCCCACAATTGGTGGCTTGTTGTACACGCAATTAGGCTGTGTCAACTTTGTAACTTAAATTAGATCAACAATTAATCTCTTTGTTTAGTCAAAATAGTTTGGTCTTGGTACTCGTGTTTGCCACTTTTAGCAAGTACTCGAAGACGCTATAAATAATCAACCAGCGCACTCACTGTGTAACAGTGTATATACAGTGTACTTTGTTACTGGAACTTTAACTGATCAATCAGATGTTCGGAGAGGTATGTGGTACAAAAGGCCGCTCCAGCGATCAATTTGCAGGATAATCAACAGCAACAGCCGTTAGTTTTTCACGGGCAGGATAACCCTATCTTTAGCTCATTAACCTAATTAATTAGACATCTGGGCGTAGGATCTTTCGTCAACTACATGCTCCAGAGTCCTTCGAGGTCCTGTATGCAGATCCCTCTACTTCGTTTTGTATTCTCGCCGACTAATTATATCTATTCCGTTCCGCGACGCACAATTCACTAATTCACCCACGCACGATCTTTTAATTCGCGTTCGCGATCGCCTCGCGGTTATTTATTTGATGGCCCTTCTGTATTCACTATAATTTTAACGCCCCGAATTAATGTGATCGAATTCTAATTATGCAAGCTAGATGAAATTGATAGCAAAGCACTCAAAAATAAACTTCTCGAATTCAATTAAAATGCAGCTTCCCGTTCGGACGGCATAAGCTAACTGTCTTCCGTTGTTACTCTTGACTTTTCACTAGTGACAAATTTTGACTCCTCCCCCATCCCCTGAAGTAACTACAAAAACCCGTCGGCCAATAAGCGCTTTTATTTCGGAAAGAAACACACGCTTCTTTTCTCGTTCAGGTTTTTCCTGATAATCCGACCCCCCAATTCGCCTGACAGATTGTCGGGCGCTGCACATGTTTTTCGCTTTCTAAATTTCTCAAAACAACAACGTCCTACAAGTGTCTATTGACATATTTATGACTTCCCGACTCGTTGTACGTTGAAAACAAAGGCCAGTCCCTGGTTTTTAAAGCAAGCTCTTTCAAGTACAATGAAACCTAATACTTTCTACCATTTCCAATAACTTAAATGTTTGCGTGAAATTCCTTTCCCAGACTCTAACGCGCACCAAGACAACAAAACGGCCCTGATTTATAATATGACAGAAAGCAATACTAGCGACAAGTGTCTTCAAAATTTTCAATAGCGTACCAGACAACCTTAACACGGCTAATTTATGGCCGATAGTAACTACTTCAAGTGCCATTCACGAACTAGATAAATTTGACCCGAGTTGTCTTCCTGTGACAAGCTGCGTCTCGTAAATTTCTCTTTATTAAGGAGCCATCGAATAAACAAACGCGCTTTGTTTTTCGAATAAATTCGCGACCGTTTCAGATATAAAAAAAATAAAATCATAGTTAGCGAGCTCTTGGTACAACAAAATCTAATAGTCAGAAACAAAATAAATCCTAAACGTCAACTTTGTTCAACGTTTTTACAAAAATGGCTCGTGGTAAATCTTGAGTGAAGATTTACGCTTATCTGTCATTAAATCGCATAATAAAGGCGCTTCTGTGCGACAAATAGCTAACTCTCATAGTATTCCACGATTGACAATTCACGATATTATTAAATTGTACAAAAAAATAGGCAGTGTCGCTGAAAAAAAAACTGGTCGTCCGCCTACCATTTCTAATGCTGATAGAAGAAGTCTAAGAAGAATTGTAAAACTTAATCGACGTTCAAATACCCGGGAAATCACTGTTTTGTGGAGAGATGCTATTCAAATTTAAAAAATTGGTTACAAGTTCTATAAGGTATTTTTGTAATTAGTTTAATTGAAATTTGCTAATAGTTTTCTAAATAGGCTATTGAAAAACCTTTACTAAATAAATAAATAAAGCACAATAAACCTAATTAGCTGCGGTGCCTCCGGTGCATTCTTTGCGGACGGGTTCTGGTCAAATTACAAACAAAAAACCGGTTGAAGTGGGCATGAAACAATAGATTTTAGACTCAAGCTATTTATTTTCATGGCGTTAGACATCTTTCACGGTAAATTGTGTAACTGTCTCCCCATTCGACGGTGCGAGCTTTTATTTCATCGTAGACCTTCTGGAAGCAACTCCATCGTGACAGATTCTTCGGAGAAGAATCTATGACGTGATCTAGCGTCGCCTGGGCAGTGACGTCACTTCGTCTCGTCGAACTCGCGATTCCGTTACAATTCGTATTTAGTCATTATGCGCTTTCGTTCACAATCGTGATCACAATCCTGCGTGTTCGTTCTCTACTTTCTCCCCCACTTTCGATTAAACGATCATAATTACAATTTTCATAATCACAAGTTACGTGTGAATTTGTATGATTTGATCACAAAAACGTAACCTATAAACATTACCGGAATGATGTGTTTTGATCAGTATTATATGATTCTATTCACCTAATCATTGATTCTATGATTGGTTTGAATGGAAGCAGCTATTGTCATTATGAAAATTACACTAGGTTCGTTGCATGGCTACAAAGTTTCCTGTGTTTCTTTTTATCTCTCGCCAACAATTTCAAGTTTCATTGCTTGCCTTCATATCACCCTGGTTTTCTTGTTATTTTTTTACTATACCCCCAATCGATGGTTGTTTAGTTCATCTTCCAAAAGTGACACAACACTCAACCATTTGATGATCCATTGGAATGAATGTTGGTTATTAAATAATACAATTCTTTATTCATCCTTTCCACATTTCTCCACCTTTTTCACCTCCTCGTAATATTTTTCTTTCCCATACTTGTAACTAACTAATTTCAATAACTTTTTTGCATTTACTCATTATCGTATTACATCATAATTTTATTTTAAGTTGAAAATATGAGCGCGTTTCTCGCTGAACTTATCTTAAACTTTACACTGTTTTCAGAAGACCAGAAGTATAGATTTATAGTACTGTATAGGACATTTTTGTGCAAAAATCAATAATAAAATCTTTTTCTATTTGTTACGAACTTTATGGAATGAAATAGCAGGAAATTAAAAAAATAAACTGGGATACAAAGTAAACCACAGAGCGTTGAACAGGAAATTTAGAAATTTAAAGGCCACATATTTAAATTTAAAAGATCATCAAGGGAAATCTGGCCGAGATGGACGAATTTGATTTTACTATGAAAGGTTTGAAAAAATTTTCATAGAAGATGCTAGCACACAACAAGCACATATCACGATCAGTGTTTTATTTATTAACTTCATATCAAGAAATTTTAATCTACGAAATTTATTTTTCGAGATACCAAAGAGACGTTCAATTGATGAACAACAGGCGGCATGTTTTTAATTGTATTTTCTTATTGTTATCGTTAAATGATCATTATCATAACAAAACAACTTAATAAAATTACAATAAACGCTGAAAATGTCTTCCGCCAATCACTTGGCCAGCTCGTGTAAACGCTATTAATGACTCTTGCGATGGTTTCAAGTGGTTGGTGGAGGACATTTTCAACATTTATTGAAATTTTATTAAGTTGTTTTAAGTTGTTTTGTTATGTTTTTATAAGAAAGTATTATTTTAGGTTGAAATTTTATTTAGATTAAAAATCGCATTTCCATTTTTCAATAATTTTTTCTTCAAAATTTTCTTAGGCAACATTGTGGTTCATTAACATTTTTGTACTCAGAAAAAAGGGTGCTTTGAAATGACATTTTCAAAAAAAATAGGTTGTCATTTAAAAAGAATGTCGATGACATCATGGCACAAAAGTGGTAACGGACATAAAATTAAAATTGGTTGTTATATATTAAATTTAAGTATATAAGTGAAAGAAAGGAGAATTTAATAAATATAATTATAAACAGCAAGTAGAACTAAATTAGGTAACAAAAGCAAAATTGCCACTAAGTACTGGGACTTGACAGTGGCTACGATTATTGAAAAAAGTCTCATTTTAATAGACAACTCTGCACTAATAAAACAAAGTGAAAAAATGATATATGTTGAGAACAGTGTAGCGTAGAGGTCTTGTGACAAATAGAATCTTGAAGAACGAAGGCACTATTTAAAACTCAACAACCAATATAAACAAAACTAGTTCACAAAAATTATAGAGAACACAATAAATGTTTAAGTAGAGTAGACAACAGCCATGATTTGACAAACTTCTTAATAGACTTGATGGATTCTAGGCTACGTAGATGATCCGGCAGAGCATTGAAAGCCCTTGGAATTGTGACTTGTAAAGTTCGGTCACCGTACTTGTTTAATGATGAGGGAATCTTCAGCGACTTTGCCTCCTGATACCGAGTGGAGTGCATACGGTCCACCACCATTTTATATTTTGGTGGATAATAGTTTGTTAATATTATTAATAAAATAGTAGTTGCTTAACCCGAAGTAACACAATGTTTATACACGTTAATACATAGATTCTGTATGGTACGGAATTAGCTGCTTGATTATGCGATCTTGTGTTGCTTGTACTCTATTAATATGGGAATCAGAGGCCCCAGGATGTGAGACCATATCTTAGAAGGGATTCCACCATAGAGAAGTACACCAGCTGAAGCGTTCTTTGAGGCATGATGAATTTCAAATGGTAAGCGTGAAGCAAGTATTCTCAGCTCCTTACACAATTTTTCTATATGGATCTGCCATAGGAACCGATGATCTAGTGTAACTCCAAGGTAAGAGAAAAGGCAACTGTTTCAATTTTTTGGTTGCATTTACAGTTGTGGATATTTTTATGCAGACAGCTGGGGGTATGCAATTGGATGTTTACTTCATTTGCCCTCTTCAAATGGGGAGATGTTATATACATGAGCTTGTCTTACTGTGGTTAATGGTAAATTGCTTATCGTGAGCCCATTTTTGAAATGGATTGAAGTCTTTTTGCAGCATTTCTGAAGCTGTATCAATATTTCTGTGCGAAACTACGATGGCTGTATCATCGAAGGAAAATGATGGTTACAAATACATATTGGTTGTAATAAATTTATTGCATCAATGGTATATTCTAGATTTTAATAAGAAATTCTAAATATTTTAATTTAAATATAAATGTAGTTATTTTAGTGATGTATTTTCTGTAAAAATATTAATAATTAAATAAATAAATAGTAATTGTTTGTTAAAAGAGTATCTTTTTTATAGTTCATTTTAAGGAAATATATTTCTTGTAGTTATTATTTGTTACCTATATCTATGAGTACACTTATCATTTTACAACAGTCTAAATAGAACAACAATGTGTCAATATTGTAACAAATGGTTCTATAAAACATTTATTACATAAATTGTTAATTCTGAAGAAGGGGAAGAAAAAGAAGAAGAAGAAAACCCAGAACAAGAACAGAACTGCTACTGTAAATTAAGAAGTCTATTAAAATTTGCATTAATAATAAAAATAATTGCAGCAAATGTAATACGTAGATAGTGTTAAATTTCATTTCAATTTGAATTATTTAGAGGTACAATTATTATTTAAAAAAATATATAAACAAATTTACTCTTAAAGAAAAAGAAAAATGTCGTTTTCATTGTCCTTTTTACTACTAATAAAAAAGAATTTGCGGTTTCACCGACTGTAAATATAATGTATTTTAAAATACATGTGCTTGCAATTTTTTTCGTTTAGATTTCGTGTTTCTATAAAATTTATATTATCGAAGTTCATTAACTTCAAACTTTTCGGTCTGCAGCAAAATAATACCATTCTATTTTAAAATAAGAACTGCAAAGACCTGTTCGTATGCACATGTTCACAAATTATTTCACATTTTCTTGAGAAGAAAAAAAAGTTCTTTGCCATATCTCCTTAAAATTATTTTCTTGAAATATCTACAGAAAAATAAATGTAAAATCAATCAATACATTCATAAAATATATTTTATCGTTCACCTTGCTATAAATAATAATTTTGCAAAATTTGCTATTTCATTGACACGCGAGAACGAGGAAGGTATTTACCGTCGAGAAATACCTCAGACTATTTCTGCAAAGTGTGCATTATCAAAATTCATCGACTTAAAAATAAAATAATATTTCTGCATGAAGAAAGAAAAACACAGCTTCCTTCTAGTCACACCCCTGTTGCTAACCTCTTTAAAGACTTCCGCGCGATGAAAGCTCACCCTGCGTCTATACATATTATAAAAAGCAGTCATTTACCTCTTTCAAAACACCCTGAAGTCCAACCACACCCCAGTTAACAGTTTCTGGTCATTGTAGACACGAAAAAGATACCTGAAGACCTTCCGGTCGTTGCTGACTAACATAATTTTAGAAGTAATTTTATTTCGAGTTTTTTTTACAGAAATCTCTATAAAAACTTTTATTTCTTTCAGAACTTCCTCTCTATAACTTAAAGAGGAGGTCTCGGAATTCTATGTCGTAAAGAATATCCAATGGCTATCTGCCTACTATTTGTCTCTTATTCTTTTTAACTGTTCCCACAACATATGTAGAACTGTTTAAGGCATTGTGATACGAATCATAAACAAACTTATACATATAGTCTGCAGCAGTTATTCTTTCATAGTTTTCAGGTCGAAATGAGGTAGTTAGTATTTGTTTGAAGGTATCCAAATTCACATTTTGGGCCTGTATTGAAAGGATTTCGGAAGGAGATTTCATACTTATGGGGCTATTCTGAGATTTTAAAGCCAAAAAAGTCGAAAATTAGAAATAAAACTGATATCAGACAGTTCAAAAGTAATTCCTGTAGATTTTTTCTTAATTAAAGTATTTTTAAATTTATTTACAAATAATTACCTTCTGTGATCTTCCTCTAATACCCAAGCAGCAAAAACTCCAATATATCGCCTATTATTCATAATAATTTATTTAAACGCACTTATCGTTCAAACTCTTTAAGCATTTACGGCGATATTTTTGTCGCTGTCAGATTGAAAGACAAATTTAAGAAATTTAAGTTTTAAAGAAGGCTCAGAATAGCAATTTTTGTTTAACTCTTTAATTGCTTGACATTTAAGACTTAAATTTTTAAAGAGGCTTAAATTTCCTTAAATTTTAGGTCAGAATAGCACCATTAAGAAAATAATAATTATAAAGTGATCTGGATATAGTTGAATTTATAGTTATACCTAAGGAATGACCAAAGAAACCTCTTTAAAAAATGTGATCATGGCAAGTTGTTGTGAACTCATCATTTCTAGAGCATACTCTAGTAGGATATTTAGTAATTTTTTTTAATAAAGCTGTAAGCTGCCAAGAAGTCCTCATACCATAGGGTTGGATCAGAAGAATCTAGCAAATTAATATTTGTATCTCCAATAATTAATTTTTTTTTATGATTTGAATAATGTAGGAGTTCTTCAAATTCTTTAAGGAAAGCATCATAGTTTGGATTTGGGAGTCTATAAATGGCAAGTACATGTAGAAATATATATCCTTTTTTACTTATACAAAAAAAAATTCCTTCCCATTGAAGAAAATTATCATTTATGATATTTACTTCCAAATCTTGTCTAGTGTATATTAACAAACCACCACCACGACTATCATATCTACACTTGAAATTGGAGTTGAAACTGATTATGTTGAAAATCACATGGCAATTTTTCATTACATATTGCTTAATGTTTATCTCGCTGAGAATAATGATATTTAGAAGATCCAGATTATCTTGTAAGTATAGATAGAATTCATCAAAATGAGCAGTCCAAGATCTAATATTTAAATGAAGAACATTAAAACAATGTTTACTTCTTTGATTTATTATTTTATTTAGTAAATTTATATTGTGAAGAATCACCGGAGGGTCCTCATTTAGCAACCAATCTGAGTTATTCAACGCCATAAGTAACGATACAGTATAGAGTATAGTTTTAAAGGTAAGTAAGCACTTGGGATAAGTAGAAAAACAGAATAACAATAATATTTAAGTTATAAATTTCAGATCTTTTTCTGACTTTATACTAACCACTTTTGTATTTTCTGCTTTTCTCATCAATATTTTGCCTTCTTTAATCCAAGTGAATTTCCGTCCGTTTGTTTTTTCTTTCAATCGCGTTTGCTACAACGGGTTTTTAGTGTAGAAAGTCAGATGTTCATAAATGTAGACTTTACTATCGTTGTTATCCTTGTAAATATCGTGATTCGTTATAAGACAAGCTTTCTTCTTATCCAGTATTTTTTGCTGTATTTTTTTTTAATTTAGCTCAACTATAATGGGACGAGGTTGATTACTATTTTTAGACTTACCAGTTAATATGGTTACATGTACGAAATCGTCCACTTCGATATCGGAGTTTACTTTCTGGATTATTTGGTAAACTAGTTCTTGTGTATTTTCACCTTCTTTTTCTGCGACACCAATTATATCAATATTATTTCTAATATTGTATTTCTCAAGCTCGTCAACGCGATTTTGTAACAACTTTATCTTTTTATGTTTATCAACCTTTGGTTTTTTAGAGTATCTATTTGCGCTTCATAGGTTTTTAATTGCGGTGTAAGATCCTCTTGATTACTTTGGACACTCAGAATTATTTGCTTAAGTTACAAAATTGCTGCGAGGACCGATGTTTCTTCCGTTTCAGTATTTCTCCTCCGTCTAATTTATTCTGTCTGCATTCAGCACATCTTCAGACCTCTTTTCTACTCTGATCCATTCCTTTCCATGTTGAAGCTTTGAGCGAACATTTGAAGTGTAAGACATTTTTGCACCCAAAACAATACACTTGAGATCCATCTCTAGGCACGCTCTGTAATGAATTGTGGTAAATATGATTTACCACAATTCATTACAGAGCGTAAAATTACGGTGTACTCGTTCTATATGCACACTTGTTTTGAAATTGAACCCATGCGATAGGTACGGCTATTTGCTGGAGAAGCCAGTCCACCGGCACGACCAATAACGAGAAGCCACGCGTGACCGCAACTGGTATATAAACCACCACCGCACCGTCACCGACAGAAGTCAGTTCGACTCGCATAACAACGAGAAGCAGAATCAACCAAGCAGCAGAGAAGACCTAAAGTTGGCAAATATGATTCTGCTGAAACGTCGTCAAGACAAAAACGGTTCTCTTGAGAACCCTACGCGAAGGAAGACCCGGAAGAACACTACAACATACAACACCCGCGGAAACCTACGATGTAACATATTGCTGTGTTATTTTAGTAAAATAAGAAAACCCTGTATATATTTGTTAGGTTCGAAATATTTTGTATTTATTTTATTATTATAATTTGTTAAAAACAATGTACATTACCTTATAAACTTTCAGAATTCAAATGAAATTTAATTACTTTTCTTCGAGAAACAGATCAACAAAGCACAAAGACCACGACGAGAAAAACAAGAAGAAAAGCCACTAGGAAGAACGTGCTTACCATACATAAAAGACACAACGGACAAAATAAGCAGGGTCCTCAGGAAGCACAAAATCGAAACAATATTCAACACGGATAAGATCTCCAAAATTCTTCCTAATCCAAAAACGAAAATCCAACTGGAAAGCCAAGGAGTATATAAAATCCCTTATTAAGATTGTAACAAAATCTACTTAGGACAAAAGAACAGAAAAATAAGTGTGAGAAGGGAAGAACACCGGAATGCCGTTTTCACTCGCACAGCACGTAACGTCCACCTCACACAAGATAGATTTCGACAATACAAAAGCTATAGCCAACTTACAGCACTTATCGAAAAGAATCATACGAGAAACCATCGAAATAGAGAAACATCCGAGAAATCTAAATACCAGAGACGACACCCAACGTTTACCAGTAACAGTTACAAACACACCTGAGATCGTCAGGAGGAGAAGCCACCGACACGACCAATAACGCGGAGCCAGACCAGAAAACCATCGAGCGTAACGACGCGTGACCACAACTCGATATATAAACGGGTAGATGTAGGGAAAAGAAAGAAAAGTTTCTTTGTAAAATTTTCTCTGTAATGAATAAATTTAGAGAAAATCGAAGGGAAAGCAAAGTCGCATATTTTTAGGATGGACTTTAAATGAGAATGAATGGAATTACAGGGCCGAATATTCGAAGCTGCTGCGCACATCAGGGAACGCAATCTGTGGGATAATCTGTGGCGTGCACTGGAGCGACGAATAATTGTGTGTGTATTGCAAGAAGGAGACATTTTTGAACATTTCTTGTAATAATAATAATGTAACAAAAAATAAATGTTTTTAGCAAAGCAAAGTGGCATATTTTTAGGATGGACTTTAAATGAGAATGAATGGATTGTTACTCATTCACGTACGAAATCGGTTTAATGGTTAACTGCCTCTAGGATGTATATTTTTGCATAGCCCCACATTTGTACACTATTATTGAATTAAGTAAGTTTAAATATCCACGCGATTTCATATCTCTGCTGCATTCGACGTGTGGCATACATCGAGCTTTCGGTCAAGGGCAAAATAAATGTCTTCGCTGTTTATGGATTTATTACCCCCCTGCAGCTGTGTGCCATTCATAAATGCAATTTAGATCGCCGGTTTTGTTTCATGACTCCACGTGCTACAGTATTTCAAAAAACATCGACTCCAAATTATGCAAATTTCTACTTGCTCCGATTAAAATTTTATATTGAGATATTTTGTTTGAAATAATGTCAGAAACGTGTCCCTCAAATTTGTTGCATCTTCAATGAAACACCCAGTATATAATTAAATCCGAAGGGAAGTAACGCTATTTTTAATATTTTCTTAACTTATTTACTTAACTATTTTTACCATTTCGTTAACCTAAAAATCTCACCTCTAATAATAATCAGGAATTAAGCACATCAAAAAATTCTGAAACTCATCACTAATTATTTATTGGTCTCTTGTAGCAATATCTAATTAATTAAGACATACTTAAGATATACGCATTCAAAGAAAAGCGAACGCGTAATGTATCTTTTTTGCCAGACTAATAATCGTTTGAGATAATGCAAAATATTTTTAGGATACGGTAGCAATTATGATAATTGATAACATTGAGGACTACACGTTTGCACGATCAGATAAAAAGATCAATGAAACCGACTTTTTAAAGCAAGCCATGCCAGTACTGTGAGGAATTCATTTTTAAATACAATTTTGCTCAAAAAATTCCGGACACTCCGTTTTTTTCCATTCGTCAACGTTTGCGGTTGTATTTTTGCCGACTTTTCTGAATGTTGGTATCACGCTTGCCAGAAAAAAATGTCTAATGTATACCAGTGGAAGTGAGGCTTCCAATTAAATGAAGTATACGTGACATATTGCTGTGCGATTGCTTTAATTCAGTCATAAAAATGCAAAAAAAATAATAATTTCATGAGCATCACATGGGGTAATATTAAATCGATTTATGCATTTAATATATTTTAAGATAAATTAATCTATTGGTTATTATCACACCATTTGTATTCAAATTTATAATAAAAGAGAGCCATTATGGGAAAGCAATATTATTAATACTGTGTGCGTTAATTAGAAAATAATATCGCTATATACCAGTTACAAAATTCATAAAAAAAACTTTTTTTGTATTTTCGAAAAAGTAATTCCTTACGAAAGTTTTTGCTTGCCTTAAGAACTCCAAAAATATTATTTATACGAAATGTAATGTTCCTCTTAATAGCCGAAAAATATTCAAAATCCTCTTTTTACTTTCGAAAAATATGACAAAATGCAAAATTTAGAAAAAACCATTCTTAATCTTAATGCATGTTACCAAAACTCCAAAAACGCAATAGTAAATTCAAACAATCGCTAACAATTTTTGAAAATTAAAAAAATTTATAATAAATTATTTCAACGGACACTTAAAATTGGCACCATCGCTCTACGTTTTCGATTGATAGCTTCGTCTGGAATGAAAATAAATAGACAAAGTTGTCAAGTAAATAATATTTCATTTTTATTTCTTGGGTTTTTTTTTTAATTAATATTAAAATTGACAGATCTATATCCTGCTTAACGAACCTAGAAAACTACAAAATATGTCATTTAAATTAGCAAAATCCGTACGTTTATTAACAATTCGATGACATTTTAATTTTACACATTTCTATGAATCGAAAATATTAGACTCACAATATAAAATATTAGTGTTGAATTCTTGGCTTCCGGTTGGAACCGCGTGTCTCGGATTTCTTCACTGCCGACGTTTCGTTCTTCGTTGCAGAAGAACTTCTTCAGGGCTGCTGTTGGTGGTGATGCTGCAACTGCTGCTGCTGTTGGTCTTGCTGCTGCTTCGTGTTAGTCGTTGAGTCTCAACAGTAGCAGCATCACCACCAACAGCAGCCCTGAAGAAGTTCTTCTGCAACGAAGAACGAAACGTCGGCAGTGAAGAAATCCGAGACACGCGGTTCCAACCGGAAGCCAAGAATTCAACAATGGACGACGGCCGCGGAAGCCTTCAAGTTAAAATAAAATATTAGTATTTTCAAAATCAAAATTATGGTTATTTTCTAATGAATCTTCTGCAAACATTGAATCATTTTGATTATTTTTTTTGTATATGATATTTATGTTGATTAAACGTTTTTATTTAAATTTTGGCTTATTTATCCTATATAATATGAATTACAATTTAAACATTCAATTTCATAAACCACTTTAGGGTGTTTTAATTTTGATGTTTTGATTTTTAAATTTAAGAATATATTACTTAAATTATTTACAGATTTACTATCTTAAATTAAGTTATGTTTTTTGAAAATGTGTTTGAATGTGTTTTATAGCGGTAATGATATGTATATTTTTGTTGGATGTTTGTTTTATATCATTGTAGATATTTGAATTTTGTAGATATTGGAATTTTGTAGATATTTAACACGATTTTTAATTACAGATTCAAAAAGATTTATTGGATCTAGAATTTTGAACAAGAGTTTTCTTAATTAAATTTAAATTGTCATAAATGAAAAGTTTATCTGAAAGTAAAATAGTTCGATCTGTTAAGGAAATAATTGTTGCTATTTTGGATGTGTACGAGTGAAAATTAAAATATCTACCTGACCACATAGGTTTATGGAACCAATTAGTTATTAATTTGTCATTGTGTCTGATAATATTTACATCGAGGAAACTTAGTGAATTGTTCATTTCTTTTTCTACAGCAAATTGCAATCTATTATGGAGTTTTTAATATTTAACCCGCCAGATGCAAGTCAAATGTGGGTGCTGGGTCGTAAAAGCACTGATGGGGTTGCGTTCCTGGCAAGCAAGAGCAAACAAAGGAAAATACATCCTTCACTATATACATTTATTTACAACTGATCAAAACATAAAAGAAAATATTTGACGATTCACCGAAATAATCCAGGAGAAACGAAAACGATTATAAACAAAATAAAATAAAACTACTATCCGCCGCGACGCGATCCTATCCTGACCGTTGACCGATTTTTACTGTCCGCTTTTCGGAAGTAAGGTTTTTCGGGTCGCCCAGTATACATCTGGTGGTCATCACAGTTTCTGCTTCCTTTTCTTTCCATTTAAAATATCCCGCGCTACAAGTTAAATTTACTGAAAACAAGAATCTAATTTAATTAAAAAAATTTATTTAATAAATTCATTTATTACAAATGGATTCATTAATAATTGTGTTTTCATACTCTGCATAATTCCCACCCACATTGACACATTCTTCCACCCTATTTCGAAATTTACTGTAAACATTCTTAAAACTTATCATTAATTTCTTTTAGGTATAACCTCTCGAATCCTAATAACGTTTTTGGGGTTCTTAAGGCAAGCAAAATCTTTTATAAAGAATGACTTTTTCCGAAAACACAAAAATAAAAAAGTTTTTCCTATAGTAAACTCATCCGTGGACACAGTATAAGCAGGATTACAACTAATTACAGGCTCGTAAACTATAAGAGACACAAAGACTGTTAAATTATAAAAATGTTGCGCTATTTTGAGGTAAAATTGGAGAATCCATAAGAAAAAATGAAATTGTTTCAATTAATTAAATGTTTTCATAAATTTTCAAAAAAGTATAAACAAAGAAGATTTTCTCGGATTGCGAAAAACTGTGCGAAATATTTCAAATTTCTTGGTAGATTATAAATCAGCATGAAATTTGGTAACTCTGCCTCCATTTAACCTATTCTCTAATAATAATAAGCGAGATCCCCATGTTGCCCTCGAATTTGAAACACCCTGTATATGAAATATTTTACATCATTTCGATCTAGAATTACCTCTGCAACCCAAAATTGAAAATATACAGGTGTCCTATTTCATTTTTTTAACTTCAAACCACTTCCGCTTAAACCGAAAGTGGCACATATTATTTCATGTTGTCAAATAAACTATTGGTGGGTCCATATTATTTACATTAAATTTCATTTTTCTAAATATATAAAAATATAAATAAAAAAATTACAGAGGTGTGAATAACAACCTGTATTATCCGGTAGAACTCGAAATAGCGTAATTGCATCTTTTACAGTTTACGGGATCCCCATGATGAGCCTTTAATTATTTGTAACTTGTATATACTCACATTTTTGAAATTAGTCGTCGCGTCAATCAATAGTCAAATCGTACACTCAATATTAAATTTTATTTGTCCACATTCTTCTATATTTTTTCTATTTCTTGGTGGTCTTGCGCTATTCATATTGACAATTATTCATTCTTTTTTTTAATATAAGATGTCTATGTCTATTTTATTATCAACCGCCGTTAATTAATTGTAATAATAATAATCATAATCAACAAAGTTGTAATACAAAAATAATAACATTTACCAAAATAAAAATAACTGCAATTTTAATACTAACCGCAGTCCAAGACAAGGCACGTTTAAACCAAGGTTTGAAGGAAAGCAAAAAACATTTGCAAAAGCAAAGACAGTGGAAAAATGGAAGCAATACTGAAAACAAGAAAACCAATACACCATCCAGATGAAGGCATTGCAATAGCAGAAGGAGGATGTACCAGGATTTTCATTAAAACTGGAATCCAAAATACAAGAACATCTACATTTAAACAACTGCATTCTAGATTCTGTAAAAGAGCATTTGATAAATTATGATTATCAGCATCAGATAAACAACATCAAAATCTGTGCATTAAGTGACACTGGAGCTGAAATATCTGTAACAGATTAAAGTATTGTAAATAAACAAAATCTAAAAAAACGTGGTACCAACCAAAATAAACTTATTAACTGCTACAAAGAAAAAGTTAACCATTATGGATTAAATTCTGATAACATCAATGAAGACTGAGGAAAAGGAAGTGGAAATGAAATTTGTGAGTCACCGCCTTACGAAATAAATGTATCTTAGGGATGAATCCATTAAATAAATTAAATATAGAAATAAATGTGGAAAAGAAATTTATAATAACTGATGAAAAATCAATGAGATGGATTAAATCGCAAGATGATTCGAAAGAAGAAGAGGAAAGAATTATTAATGATATAGAAATTAATAAAAAAATTCTAAATCCAGAAGAGCAGAAGGTTGTTCTGAGAAAGATACTTGCGAAAAATTTTCCAATCGTAAATAGCAAGCCAACGATTGTAAAAAGGTACATGCACAAACTAGAAGTAGACGATACAACAGGTTCTAACTGCAAAAATTAGTCAATTCCACAAAAATACGTAAATCAGGTTAACCAGGAAACTGAAGGTATGAAAATGGTATAATAGAAAAATATACAACAAATTACATAAATCCAGAAGTAGTAGTAAGAAAAGCAGACGGAACGATAAGACTATGTTTAGATGCAAGATATCTTAGTAAAATTAAAATTACAGAAAGCAGGAGAGAAGCAGTACGTACGTTGAGTATGTGTGAGCGGGTCACGTTAAAACAGTACGGTGAACAAGTGCAAAGTTTAGTGGGATAAACAAGTGTAATATTTCCTTCCGGAGTACTGTAAGGTAGCTTAAGTGAGCGCGCGCTTGACTGAAGAAAAGCTAAGTAAATTGTTGAAAGCATTTAGTACTTATGATGGAAAAAGAAATTCAGGCACTAAAAGTAGCAGATCTTAAGGCCGAAATTGCCAAATTTAATGTAGAAACAAAAAGTTTAAAAAAGGTTGAACTCTCGGACTTGCTCTGGAAACTAAAAAGCGGAGTTATAATGATAAACAATCCGCCGAATAGCTTAAATAAAAATGTAAATAATAATTCTTTTAATAACACCCGACAACCGTGCAATACTTGCGCTGAATTAAATTTAGAATTAAGGACAAATAAAGAACAGTTACGTAAATTATGTGACTTAAATAGCAATTTGAACAATGAGATAAACAAACTGAACACAGAACTGATAGCTATAAAAACGAAACTAAAAATAATATCAATTCAAGTTTGTGCATAAAGTGAAAACGTACACAAATTTATTTAAAGGAAGTGAAGATAAACAAGTGGACAAACAAAACAAAATTTGTTTAATTACTGACAGCCACGGTAGGAATTTAAATTTTGTGTTAAAAAGAACATTAAACAATAATAATTTTGTAATAGAAAGTTTGATTAAACCTGGTGCTACTTTCAAACAAACCACTGAAAACATTGAATCTTGGATAAAAAAATACAGTGGTTCTGATTATGTAATTGTCTTAGCGGGTGCAAATGATGTAAACTCTACCGGTAAAAACCCCTTGTCCACGCACATAATAGAAGTACTAGAAAAATGTAAAAATACAAATCTGCTTATATGTTCGATACCATATCGATTTGATGACTTATCACACAATTATGTGATCAATAACATAAATAGTAAGATTAGACACATAGTTGAATTGTTTAAGGAAACAAGTAACAACGTTATGGAATTCGTAGATTTAAACGCCAATATCTCTCGAGATTTATACACCACACATGGTCTCCATTATAAATTTCAAGGAAAAAAACATATTGCACAAGTTTGGACCAAAAATTTACAAAACCTCATTAAAATACATGATAATCGTAAAAATAATTTATCACACATTATGCCAAATTATGAACAATTAATTGAGACTGTGAGGCATAACAATTCTTCAGTAAATGTGAATTTGATCAATATCACAAACGTAAGTGATGAAGAATCATCGTCGAGCGAGGAGTTCCACATGGAAGAAGAAAGTGATACCAGTATTGTCAGTGAAGAGCAAAGGACCATCAAAGACAGTGAGGTTGCGCAAAATTTTTTTTGAAGGGAGAGGCGACAAGTTTGACTGTTATGCACGTAAACATTCAAAGTTTAAGAAATAAAGTTAATGATGTAGAATTATTTTTAGAATGTTATAAAAACTTAAACGTCTTATGTTTTACGGAACATTGGCTTCAAAGTTATGAATTAACTTGTATTTATTTAGAAAACTACAAATTAGCTTCATCATATTGCAGAAATTAATCACCTCATGGGGGTTCGGCCATATTTATAAATCATAATTTAACATTTGAATCAGTTGATAGAGTTAACAATATGTCAGTTGACTATCACTTTGAATGTTCTTGTATAAAAATCAATAAATTAAACTTAATTGTACTTGCAATATATAGGAATCCGACCAGTGACTTTAAAATTTTTATTGAGAAATTAAATTTCGTATTCGTGATAATCAACTATTATTTTTTAAATCTTATTTGAATAACCCCAGACAAGCTGTATATATTAAACAAGAAACAGACACAGGGCAAATGAAAGAGTATATATCTAATTTTGAATATATTAAATGTGGTGTACCGCAAGGTTCGATATTGGGCCCTATACTATTTATTATTTTTTGTAACGATATTTTGCAAAATTCAAAATTTAAAATAATTTCTTATGCCAATGATACCAGTATTTGCTTAACTAATAACAACCTGCAAAATCTTTTGACAAACATAAAAGAAGCATTAACAGAAATTACATCTTGGTATCATTCCAATAGACTAATCATAAATACAAACAAAACTGAAGTAATAATTTTTAAAACCATTAACAGTTTCGACATAAATATTAACGATAATAAATATATAAAAAATCGAGAATCTGTTAAATCGTTAGGTTTGCACATTGATAGTAACCTTAAATGGAACAATCATATTAATGAATTAAAAAAGAGATTGAACAAAGCTGTGTTTTTCTTGCGAAGATGTAAAACGTTGTGCAACAGGAAAACACTTCGTAGTATTTATTTTGGCTACTTCAATGCAGTAATGAGTTACGGAATTATTTTCTGGAGTAGCTCCACCCATGTGTCTGATATACTTTTAATTCAAAAAAAGGCTATTCGTATTTTGGCAGGACTGAGTCCCAGACAATCTTGTAGAAATGCTTTTGTGGAACTTGGAATAATGACAGTGATCTGTCAACATATATATCAATGTATATTATATACACATGAAAATCGTACGTGTTTTCAACTTGTTTCAGATAATCATAACTACGACATTCGATTAAATAATAATTTGAGAATACCGTTTTCTAAAAATACATTATACCAAAAATCATTTGTTACAATGTCACTAAAATGTTATAGTCTCATCCCAAATGAATTAAAAAATATTAGTAACACAACAAAATTTAAATCACAGTTAAAAAAATTTCTACTTCAACATGCACACTATACTATTTCTGAATTTTATGAGTCAATCTAGGTCTTTTTCTTGTGATAATTTTAAGTTTGTGATTTTTTGTAAATGTCTTATATATGTATGTACTATTTAATATTTATTACTGAACAAAGTTATTCACATCATTATAAATGATTTACAGAATAAAGACTGCTACTACTACTACTACTACTAAGCTCCACAAACCATAAAAACATTATTAAGCATATGTGGTAATTCAAAAATCTTTACCAAAGTTTATTTAAAAACATTATTTTGGCTTCTATCTCACATTCAGATTCGAAAAAGTACATAGGATTCATGAATTGGATCGCTGTAAGAGAATATTTATCCATGCAAGGTGACGATAATTTTCAACGAGACGACGCCGATGTACAAGCTGAAGAATCCAAAGGAGGCGCAAGTAAAAGAAAGTGCTTTCTGAAATTAAACTGTTTAATCTGAATTACAAATAATGAATTCTGAGATTAAATTGATAAATCTGAATTACAAATGATGCATTCTGAAATTAAATTAATATTCTGAATTACAACTGACGAGTTCTTAATTACAATAGGAAAAGGTGTAGTTATTGTAATTAAACTATTTAGATTTTTTAAGATGTATATACCGAGAATTTAAGGTTAGAATTGTAATAATTAAAAAGTAAGGATCATTTAATTGTAGAATGTAGCCGGTACAACGATAAGACCTGACGAAGCTTTCAAACGATAGCGAAACATAGAGCGTTAGTGCCAATTTTAGTGTCCGTTTTTAAAATAATTCATTACGAAATTTCATCGGACAAGAATCTACTTTAATGATAAGACCACCGACGCAAGAAGTTCTAATTAACAATTGCACAACCAGCGTTCCAGCACGAGAATGAAGACAAATCTAAAAAGACGGTTCTGTGAATGATTAATTATTAATAAAAATATTGTTCATCTTGATCTGACAAATTTTCATCAACCACATCCACAACCGACACACACATTTAATCGACATCAGGTATTTTGGATACGACGGGTTGTGAGTCCCCAAATATTCAAATTGATCGCACTGTACACTCCACAACAGAGAAGCTGTCGTCCATAAGAATCGCGGGCCGAATTCATCGACTAGAAAAATCTCGAATTGCAAATAATTTTAAGTAATAAAGAAACAAACGGGAAAGTAAGAAAAGCCCAATAATTAAAAAAAAAAAACAAAAATAAAAATATACTCTTGAGAATAAGCACTGACAAAAAAAAATTAATTAATTAACCCAGAAGGAGACATAACGCAGCATAAAATTGTCTGGACGACGTGGGCCCAAATTAAAAAATTCCCAAATAATAAATTTGGATATTCTGACGTACGTCAAAATAACATTGCAATTTGCATTTCGATAATTTCGTGATTTGACTGCAAAATAATTGAAGGGTTTGGTGCAAAAGCCGGTCAGCTCCATTTTTTTAAATTTTTCAATAACAACAAAAAACTGTTTTTCAAAGTAAGGAAACTCAATAAACTAGAAAATTTGGTTTCAGATATTTCGTGTTAGAAACTGTGGAGCTGTTCGTTTTCATTTCCAAACGATGCGGCGCACAGTGGTTCGTATTAAACATGGAAACTGGACAAAATTCATTTTGATATAAGGAGAAATTAATTGGTTTTAATTGATCTATAATAATAACCTATGAACACAATATCACCTTTAAACCTCAAAAAAAATTTTGCGAATTCCTTCAGATGAATTAAATGCGATACCATCATAGCCAGTCGACTAATACTTTTTTGACTTCTTTTGTCACTATAAACAATCACACGTCATGTGTTACCTGTACGTCATAATTTGTGAATTGTGATGGCTACTGAATCTCAAAGTATGTAGAATTGTTTCTAATATCTTAAATTGTCAAAAACTTTTATGGTTTGCCATAAATTTAAACTTTAATTCATCAATACATCGCATTAGAAAATTGCGTGATTTAATTTTTCAACAAGATTTTAGTATATGCTCCACATCTCTCCACGCGATGACGTTTTCATTTACGGGTACTTTATAGTTTTTACTTTTGGTTTACATAAATGTCAATTTGCAATTATTTGCAAAAGTATTTTTTATTGTTATTTTTTAGTTATTCGTATCACTATTCCAAGAATGGATTTTCTCGGTTTGTGGCGAATGTTACCAGCAAAGACGGAATTTGAGCAACTTTTCGCATTAGTTCTACATAAAACTGGTTCTCCTAAAACCTCGGACACCTCAATGCAAATGATAAGGGCCAACATTTCCAGGTTAATTAGCCGAATAAGATATCGTTGGGAAAAAAGCAGTCGCCAACAAGAACATTTTTTTAATAAGTTTGAAAATTGGCTTAAAGGAGACGATTTTATTCTATATGAAGGTCGACTTGATGAAAATAGTCAACCTTCTACGTCCGGTGTTTCTGTTGGAAGACCAATGAAACCCTTTGAAGATTCTTCATACAAAACAAAGAAACGTAAAGTAATGAAGATTTTGCAAGAAAAATCTTTGAATGAAATAACTTTCGCCGCAGAAATAGCTTTACGAATAGCAGGCCAAAGAAGTGCCGCTAATTTCGTCAGAAATGCAGCATGTCCTTCTTCAGGTGTTGCAAGTGAATTAAAGAATTTGCGAAATGAATGTTTAAAACAAAAAGCGATAACACCTGCTGAAGCTCTGGCTTTGTATATTGATACGAAAAGTACTTCTTTTTCTTACAAACTCAATAAGAAAAAAACGTTAAATTTAGGACACAAAATCTATCCTTCATAGTATGCCTTAATGAAAGCTAAACGTGCCTGCTTATCTCCTGAAAATGCCATCACAGTTACTGAGACCAGCGCGGAACTCAATTTACAATCAACTGTAGATCATTGGATTAATCGTTTACTAGAATCTAATATTAGCATTTTTAAAGAAGGTAATGAATTTGATTTATTTTGTAAGTGGGGTTGTGATGGCAGTTCAGGGCATAGCAGATATAAACAGAAACTTTTATCTCCTGAAAGTGATGACGAATTTCTATTTTTATTATGCTTTGTACCTATAAAATTAAGTAATGAGTCTCATTCTGTTTGGGAAAATCCTAGTCCTTCTTCTACTAGATATTGTCGCCCTTTATAGTTCATAACTCAGAAAGACAGTGATGATCTCATTAGAAACGAGGTAGCTAAATTTCAAAGGCAGATAGATAATTTAAACATTACTAAATTATTAGTAGATGAACAGGAGGTCACATTAAACTACAAGTTTTTTCTAACAATAGTTTGCAATGTATTATCATTTATCAGATTCCACGGAAACTGGTGGAGCAGTGAATAAGAAAGTTCAATAGTTTTAATTATAGTTTTAATTTGTATTAATCATATAGTCATAAATTTTTTCAAATTATATTCAAATATTAACAGAAAGAGAGTTATTTTCTTAGTTAGACTCATATAAACTCAATAGTGAGCAGAAATAATTTTGTCCAGCTGGCATATTCTATTCGAACCACTGTGCGGCGCGAGAAGTAAAATGAAATCCAACTAAAAAGTGATTTTCAAAGAAAAATGGTTTTTGCACCAAACGCTTCAATTATAGTTTGTAGGAGCGTGATTATATATTTTCTATCACTTCTTATAGACAAAGAAAATCATGAAAGTATTTTATTTTATTTTAACTTACCAGTAGGTAAGTTTAAGTTTTTAAAAATATAGAATTTTTTTATAATTGATAAATATATCAGTTATAAAAAAATTCTATAATTTTGAAAACCTGAACTCGTTCAATAAATTAATTCTTATTGAAATATTACAAATATTTTTGCAGCATAGCAACGCTTAAAATGTAATCTCCTCCCCGCACTTCTAAAAACATGAACCCGTTAATTGCATTTGATATACGCATGTGAACAAGATTAAGTCCTGAATGATGGTGTTGAAATTAAAATGCGCATCGAATAATAAGTTGTGTGTAGTAAAACAATACCAAGTGTTTCATTTCGCCAATCTTTGATTTACAAGATTATGTCTTACATGCGCTCTTCAAATTTAATTTCAACAAAAATATTTGTATCACTTATTCGATTAAATATTCGCTGATATCATATTGGTATAAAAGACCTAGCAAGTTGCTTAATCTAGTTTACATATTTGTTGATATTAAAGTGAGCCATAGAGTTTATTAATAAATCTTAAATAAAAATGACTGTGAAGGTGCGATTTTTTTTTGTGTTATACTTAATAACTGCAACATGTAAGTTCAAATTTTAATGTCTTTTCTAATCAAGTGATCTATGGAGAAAAAATTGTATGTCTTTGATTAATTCAGTTTTTCAAATGTCATTTTAATTATTTATAACTGTCAATAACTTTCGTTAATAGAAATCTTTATTCATAAGAATTTATTGCGAACAGGTAATCCAGTAATCCTAACGAATGTTATTAACTATTTATAACGTTTGTAGTTACAACAGAATGGCGGACATGTTTTGCACCTTCAATGAACCAGTTTTTCGTTATATTCATTTGATGTCATTAACTTTACGTTTGAACATAAATAAATAAAGTGAACGTTATTTTTATTCCAATACATTTTATTACACTACATTAAATTAATTCAAAAATAGCAATTTAATTGAATCTTTGTAACAAAACTCATGTGCACCAAACGCAACCTTAAAAACTGTCGTTCCTACGAGCTGCGGCTGCGTATATGCTCCCGGCCCCTGCTTTCCTTTTAAGTGGGAAATCTGAACTTTAGATTTGATATCCAAATTTATGAAAAAAATGTACCTAATACATAAAAGCAGAAATTAGATTTTGTACAGGAATGCAATATAAATACTTTGACATTTGAAATAATGAACTAATCAAAGACACACAACTTTCTTTTTATTTAATCGTTTCTGTACCTGTCACAGTTCACATGATTCTCATTTTTGCTTTTTAATTAGTTGCAATCCTGTATACAGATGATTTATATTACGCACGACAAAATAAAACCAGTAAGAGAATTCATATCTTAGATAAAAGTAAAAGACATGGGTTTCTGAAATACTTTAATGCCTAGTTAATTTAACGCAGCACACGATTAAGAATGAAATAATTATCTTCACTCAAAAATAATTTTCAACGGATTCTCTGTATACAACAGTCATAACGGTTTCTTATGCAATCCTAATATGCTTCATTTTATTGCAGAATTACATACGGCAATCTAGCCAGACTGTAATTACTTGAAAGTCATTTCTTGATACTAAGTATATACATTTCAAGAATACAGCTAATCCGATTAATCTGATCTCAATTTCGCATTTTGAGACTTATTAGGTTCCTTTGCATATGCGATTTTGCATGCACGACAGAGCGAGACACTCCAAATTATGAAACAACACATCTGCATCGACTCCAAATTTTTATTTGATCATACGTGCAGTTTTACTTCACATTTTGGAGTGTCCCCTTTTGTCGTGCATGCAAAATTGTACGTTTAAGGAGCCCTAATGACAATTATAAAAGAATAAACTTTGTTGGACACATCTGCGGTATTATAATAACTTTCGATCGTTATACTGCGTACTTAATCAATAATAAAACATTTTACAAAACATTTATGAGGTCGTTTGTAATTATTTATAAAACACTTACTGCATAACATAATAAAATTTAAAATCAGTTAATCACAAACAATTAAAAGCACTTACAGCTGTCTGACTGCACTAAGACAACAAAATTTATACTGTTCATATAGCATTTAGACATCACATGATAGGTTGTAGATCATTACAAACACAGTCTATTGTAGGTTACTTTTTAGGAATTTGTTGTTTTATATGCAACTTGACGCGTATCTAAAGGTTGTAAATTTTGATACGAAAGTCGCTCTTCTAGCAAATACAAATAAATTTCGTAAAGGTCGTACACCTACTCTTTGGTTATCTGCTGATACAGGCGTCACGAGCCAAGGTTACTAAAGCTATATTTTGCTTGAAATCTATTAATAATACCCTTAATAATAATAATAGTAATACTCTAGGTTGCCTAAAGTCAACTTTTCGCGACATATATCATCGTGTTACATCAATTTAACATACTGCTTTATTTTAGTGAATCATATCACTGGAGGAAAGTATAATATGACATACATTATGTAGTTAAAACACTAACCGCATGTAACAACAGGTAACCCAAAGCACAAGCTGTGTTACCTACGGTGTATATGTTTTACGGTTTTTAATTAACGGCGGTGTCCACTTATAGTCTGTAATTTTAATAAAATATGTAATATGTAATTATAAATGATCGAGGAGTTGTAAAAATCAAAATTCTACATTTCATTATACTATGACTTTTTTTGAATAATAATAATAATAATGAAAATTAATTAAAATTGTGTAACTGGCAGTATTAATTCCTGTTCTTGTGTTTTGGGATTTTAGAAATTCAAAAAAGGGGTAAGTTTTTCTAAATTTTTCAATAAACCAAAATTTTTTTAAGGTACAGAGTTTCCTAAAATTTTTCTATACTGCCAGTTACACAATTTTAATTAATTTTCATCTGGCAAGAAAACTTGATTTTAATAATAATAGTGTTTATTTTCAATAAAAAAAAAAACAGTGATAAACATCAAAGTTAGAAATTGAAAAAGGTCAACATATACCTATATCTAATTAATACCAAAACTATTCTTAAGATACGTACTTAAACTCTAATAATTTAAACAAAACAAAACTGAACGAAACAAGAAAATAAGTAAAATTAAATTCTATTCATTATATAACCTAAATTCATCTACGCTATATGGCTCTAAATCTAACAATAGTTCTTTTCCGAAGTTTTTGGTGCCAACTATAGATTTTATTCTAGTTAGTAGCGTATTGAAAAGTATCATGGCACTATAATGTGGTGCTTTTTCAGTGACGCTTAGCCTATGTATCCATAATTGTTGTATCTAGTTTTGTATTGGGAAACACCGTAATGTCTTTCGAATTTATCTTCATGTCGATGAAGGAAGAGAAGACATGATTGTATGTATATTCCCGGTATGGTGAAGTTATTGTTCACGAAATTTTTTTTTTTTATAATTGCCTGCCAAACAGGCTTTATTTAATTTTTTTCACTAAATCCGCAATGTGATCATGATAATTTAATTCTGCGTCCACCGTTAATCCTAGAATTTTTACCGATTTGCTTATCGTTAGGTAATACTCGAGTGGTATACATTCAGGTGGTACATTACCCGGATGATTGGTCCGAAACAGTATACATGCAGATTTAGATTCGTTGAGCCTAAGTTCGTTGTTATCAAACCATACTTTTAACTGCCTTAGTGTTTGCCGTATTCTTTCATTCAATTCCATGAAATCTGGAGCCCTGAGTAATACATTTGTGTCATCGGCATAATTAATAGTCGTTAAGTCATCTTTATTAAAGTTTCTAAACAAGTTATTTATGTACAACACAAAGAGCGTAGGACCTAATATGCTGCCCTGTGGTACTCCAGTACTTATATTGGCATAATCAGAGTAATGTTTCACACCTTTTAAGGTCGCATACGTTCGTTGACTACGGTTTGTCAAATATGCTGTAAATCACTGCAACGCATTTCGTCTGAAGCCATAACATTCTAATTTGGTCAGAAGCAATATAAATGGTCAACAGAATCGAATACTTTTGATAAATCTAATAGTAATCCACATGGAATATCACTTCTATCTAAAGTTTGAACTATGGCTTCGATAAATTCAAAAATTGCAGTCTACGTTGATCTTCCACTTATGTAATCATGCTGCGAGGAATGAATTACATTGCAAGTTTGTAGAAACTGTCTGACTCTAGTGCCCATTAAAGTTTCTAATATTTTTGCAAACGTACTACTCATTTTAACTTGAAGGCTTCCGCGACCGTCGTCCATTGTTGAATTCTTGGTTGGAACCACGTGTCTCGGATTTCTTCACTGCCGTCGTTTCATTCTTCGTTGCAGAGGAACTTCTTCAGGGCTGCTGTTGGTGGTGATGCTGCTGCTTCGCGTTAGTTGTTGAGACTCAACGACTAACCCGAAGCAGCAGCAAGACCAATAGCGGCAGCAGTAGCAGCATCACCACCAACAGCAGCCCTGAAGAAGTTCTTCTGCAACGAAGAACGAAACGTCGGCAGTGAAGAAATCCGAGACACGCGGTTCCAACCGGAAGCCAAGAATTCAACGTACTACTCATGTTTATGGATCCGTAGTTTCCGAAATTTTGGCAATTGCTTTTTTTAAATATAGGTGATACTTTTTTAGCACGCTTTAGCTCATCTGGAAAAACTCCATTCACAAATGACGAATTTATTATGTGGCACAACGGTTTCAAGATATTCGATAACGTAGCGTTGATGACTTTGGCTAGCACCCCATCGTAACCCACTGAGTTTTTGTTTTTTAAAGAATTAATAGTATTCACTACCTCTTTCTCTGTTACTGGATAAAGAAAAATGTTTTTATTCACCCTCGATAAATCACAATTATTGATTGTATTTGATACCTTATTAGTCCAGGTTTTACCAACTGCAACAAAGTAATTATTTAATTTATTTACGGTATTTGAAGGATCCGCTCCAGTAAGCTCTTCTATCTTCGTCGAGCGCGAGTTAATTAAGTCCTTGACGATGTTCCACGTCGTTTTGATTTTGCCATTCGAGTTAGCGAGTTAGTTTCCTCAGGATAAAACATAAATAAATAAAACAAATAATGCCTTGACATTTAAACAACCTGAAAAACAATTGCGCACCAATTAAATTTTCATATAGTAACCGAACCTTTTAGCGAGAAACGCGGTATCATGTAGAATGTATTAAAAATTAGAGTGAGACATAAAATAAGAAGCTTATTTTATGTCCCACTCTAATTTTTAATACATTCTACATGATACCGCGTTAAGAAGCTTAACATGTAACCGTATGTTACCATACCGGTATGTTTTGGTATGTCGCTTTAAATTTGTAATTTGCTATATTGGATGTAATACATGGGCGCGGGGAATACTTGGGGTAAATTGTGACATTACTGATTCACTGCGCGGGTTTTCATATAAAACAATGTAATTTATTATAATTTAGAATTTTAATAGGTCCCCTATTATACAGCGTGGTTCATAATGTGTCCGACCCGTTAGGAGTGTATTTACTACAGTTACGCAAGTACGAAATTACAAGAAATAAATTTATCAGAATCGTTTCAAAAATTTAACGCTTTCGAATCTCAAATTGAAACCGTTAGAATAGCACTAACAACTATTTACCAATATGAATAGCTTATTCCCGCCACCACACATTTTTATAACGACAATAAATTCCATTCGTATATTTATCAACTGTAACAATAAACGCGTAGTAAATAAACGAAGATCTCAAATGCGAATTAGTTTAGTAGAAGTTTAATTAGCTTAAAAGTAAAGTATGTAAAGCAACTTACACTAATTTATAAGGGATGCTCAACATGACCTCCTTGTCGTTGTACGATGATGGTTGCACGAGTGGTGAATGATGCACGTACCCGAGGAAATACTTGATTTGCATTATTTCGAATTACTTGTGTGGCGGCAAGAATACGATTATGAAGTTCCTCGACTGTGTCTTTGTAAACCAAGCTTTTCATGTGTCCTCATAAAAATCTAAAGAGTTCATATCGGAAGACCGGGAAGATCAAGCTACTAGCCCACCGCGCCTGATCCACGAATTGTTAAAAAATCCTGCACATTACGTTGAAAATGGAGAGGTACTCCACCTTGTAACCACCAAATGTCGCGTCGTACCTGCAGAGGAACTTTTTCAAGCAGTTCTGGCACCGTGTTGCGGATAAATTCCAAATACATTTCTCCGGTCAATCGCTGGGGTAGTACTAAGGTCCAATTAAAAAATTGTTCAATGTTCCCGCCCACAGGTTGACGAAAAACTGTCTGAAAATTAGTACTACGATGTGCATATGGATTTTCTGTTGACCAGAGTGACTATTGCGTGAATTGAAGATTCCCGCTCACATAAAACACGCTTCATCTGTAAGAATAATGTAACCGGGATATAGCGGTTCTTGGTTTATTTTTTGTAATAACCATCTACTAAAAAACGGTCTTTGAGGGTAATCTGCTGGTTCAAGAGAATGCACGCGTTTATAATGGGAAGGAGGAAAGGAATTTTCGTGAAGAATTCGCCATACGGTTGTTTGTGGCACATTCAACTGTCGCGCTAGAGTAGTATTGGGTCTTCTTTGTTGCGTTGGAGTATCTCCTCAGTCACTTCTAATCTGTTGTTACCTCCGCGTTGTCGATAGCACGACACCAATGAACCCGTTGGGCGTCACGCGTAAAAATATCCAAGGGCTGGGTATCTTCTTTCAGAAAAATACATAAAGCACTGCAGTAGCATTCGCATTTAAACGACATTCCCCGTAAATTAAAATCATATCCGTCAATTCTTGATTGCTGTATTCAGTCATGACGGAATAGTAAATATCCAATTAATTTCACTTATCAAATCAAATTGACGCACAATTTAATGAAGTCTCTCGCATCTTGCTACGAACTAACATGCATTGATAAAATAAAACCCGTCATAAATCTCTCGGAAAAGCTGTAAACACACGCTTTTTAAAATTTTATTCAAGGGTAAATGGTTTTTGTGACTTAGGTCAATTATTCCAGTGTCAACGAACCTATTTTATTTATATGTGCATCTTCAATTAATTTTATCTTAAAATCTATGCATCCGAAATCCCCTATTCATATAAACTTTTTAGTTTGTTTGTTTATGTACTACGTGCGGTTAACCAGTCGGATACTTATTATGAATTTCGAAACCACAGGGTTTTAAAGCGTTTTCGACTAAACACACTTTAAAATTGATATAGGGCCTTTTTTGATAATATTGAAAGATTATTTTTACGATATTTGCAAGGAAAACAAAATAATTTATAATTTAAAAAGGTTTTAGCTAAAATTTAACGTTAATTATGCCTTTTGCAGAGGGAAATAAATAAAGTAGATCAGTGACGTAATAGAAGTGTCTGAAAATTTAGATAACTTTTATACTTTAGTAACTTTGGTAACGAACATGAAATTATGTTATATATACCAAGGTTACATTGTAAAGTAGATCCGCAACTATAAAAATTTGTATTACAGTTACATGCTGTATTTACAAAACATCGTGTGGTATATCATAAAGAATGGAATAAAATGCTTTTAGGGTAAATTTTGAATTAATCAAATTTTTTTAAATAAATTTTTCCCCAAACTGTGAAATCGAAATTTACTGGTTTTATTTGTCAGATCTAAAAGAATCACATGTATAATATGTAAGTAAACTGTGATCAACATGATTGAATATGCCGTTATACAATAATCTCTTGTCCACAAGGCGTTGTGTAGAAATTGCTAATGCTTATGAACATCAGGTGGTTCCAAATATTTGCATTCTAGATTATCCGTGGTAAATAGTCATTTGATTATGCCTCAACGTAAAATAACAGCCAGCGGATTAACCAATTCAACACGTACGTTCAAATTCAATGGAAAATTAAAGAATTGCGTTTTAATAAACAGCAGTTGCGGAATAAAAGGTTGATAATACTTCAGAAATATTTCAGATACAAACTTTCAATCATTATTAATTACAGTGCAATTACACATTTACAATTTATTTTTATATTTCAGATACAAGCTTTCAATCATTGTTAATCACAGTGCATTTACATATTTATATTTTATTTTTTTAATGATTTAAAATCAATTTTTTATTGAATTTTCTACTTTCTGTAATTACAAATTTCAATTTATTAGTAGAAACTACGGCATCATACGAAGCAACAAGTATAGAAAATTCGACAACAGCAGAACAAACTGAAACCATGGAGACATATCAAACAACCACGTCAAAAGAATCAAAGACAACAGAACAATCTGAGACAACGGAACCATCTCAAACAACAACGACATTAGAATCAATAACAACGGAGCACACTGAAACTACGGAAGCAAATAAAACAACTACGTCAGAAGAATCAAAAACAACAGAACAAACTGAGATCACGGAACAATCAAAAGCAACAACGACAGTAGAATCAACAACAGCGGAACGAACTGAAACAACAGAAGCGTATGAAACAACCTCGTCGGAGGAATCAAAAACAACAGAAAAAACAGAGACAACGGAATTACCTGAAGCAACAACGACAAGTGAATCATCAACAGCGGAGCAATCTGAGTCTACGGAAGCTTATGAAACAACCATGTCAGAAGAATCAAAAACAACAAGACAAACTGAGACAACGGAACCACCTGAAGAAACAACTACAGGTGAATCAACAACATCAGAGCAATCTGAATCTACGGAAGCATATGAAACAACCACGCCAGAAGAATCAAAAACAACAGGAAAAACTGAGGTTACGGAACAATCCAAAACAACAATGACAGTAGAATCAACAACAGCGGAACAAACTGAAACTTCAGAAGCATATGAATCAACTACATCAGATGAATCAAAAACAACAGAAAAAACAGAAACAACGGAATCACCTGAAGCAACAACGACAAGTGAATCGACATCAACAGAGCAATCTGAATCTACGGAAGCATATGAAACAACCACGTCAGAGGAATCGAAAACAACAGAAAAAACAGAGCCAACGGAATTACCTGATGCAACAACGTCAAGTGAATCAACATCAGCAGAGCAATCTGAATCTACGGAAGCATATGAAACAACCACGTCAGAAGAATCAAAAACAACAGGACAAACTGACACAACCGAACAATCCGTAGAGAAAACGACAGTAGAATCAACAACAGCGGAACAAACTGAATCTACGGAAGCATATGAAACAACCACGTCAGAGGAATCGAAAACAACAGAAAAAACTGACACAACCGAACAATCCGTAGAGAAAACGACAGTAGAATCAACAACAGCGGAACAAACTGAATCTACGGAAGCATATGAAACAACCACGTCAGAAGAATCAAAAACAACAGGACAAACTGACACTACCGAACAATCCGTAGAGAAAACGACAGTAGAATCAACAACAGCGGAACAAACTGAATCTACGGAAGCATATGAAACAACCACGTCAGAGGAATCGAAAACAACAGGACAAACTGACACAACCGAACAATCCGTAGAGAAAACGACAGTAGAATCAACAACAGCGGAACAAACTGAATCTACGGAAGCATATGAAACAACCACGTCAGAAGAATCAAAAACAACAGGACAAACTGACACAACCGAACAATCCGTAGAGAAAACGACAGTAGAATCAACAACAGCGGAACAAACTGAATCTACGGAAGCGTATGAAACAACCACGTCAGAAGAATCAAAAACAACAGGACAAACTGACACAACCGAACAATCCGTAGAGAAAACGACAGTAGAATCAACAACAGCGGAACAAACTGAATCTACGGAAGCATATGAAACAACCACGTCAGAAGAATCAAAAACAACAGGACAAACTGACACAACCGAACAATCCGTAGAGAAAACGACAGTAGAATCAACAACAGCGGAACAAACTGAATCTACGGAAGCATATGAAACAACCACGTCAGAGGAATCGAAAACAACAGGACAAACTGACACAACCGAACAATCCGTAGAGAAAACGACAGTAGAATCAACAACAGCGGAACAAACTGAATCTACGGAAGCATATGAAACAACCACGTCAGAAGAATCAAAAACAACAGGACAAACTGACACAACCGAACAATCCGTAGAGAAAACGACAGTAGAATCAACAACAGCGGAACAAACTGAATCTACGGAAGCGTATGAAACAACCACGTCAGAAGAATCAAAAACAACAGGACAAACTGACACAACCGAACAATCCGTAGAGAAAACGACAGTAGAATCAACAACAGCGGAACAAACTGAATCTACGGAAGCATATGAAACAACCACGTCAGAGGAATCGAAAACAACAGGACAAACTGACACAACCGAACAATCCGTAGAGAAAACGACAGTAGAATCAACAACAGCGGAACAAACTGAATCTACTGAAGCATATGAAACAACCACGTCAGAAGAATCAAAAACAACAGGACAAACTGACACAACCGAACAATCCGTAGAGAAAACGACAGTAGAATCAACAACAGCGGAACAAACTGAATCTACGGAAGCATATGAAACAACCACGTCAGAGGAATCGAAAACAACAGAAAAAACAGAGCCAACGGAATTACCTGATGCAACAACGTCAAGTGAATCAACATCAGCAGAGCAATCTGAATCTACGGAAGCATATGAAACAACCACGTCAGAAGAATCGAAAACAACAGAAAAAACAGAGCCAACGGAATTACCTGATGCAACAACGTCAAGTGAATCAACATCAGCAGAGCAATCTGAATCTACGGAAGCATATGAAACAACCACGTCAGAGGAATCGAAAACAACAGAAAAAACAGAGCCAACGGAATTACCTGATGCAACAACGTCAAGTGAATCAACATCAGCAGAGCAATCTGAATCTACGCAAGCATATGAAACAACCACGTCAGAAGAATCAAAAACAACAGGACAAACTGACACAACCGAACAATCCGTAGAGAAAACGACAGTAGAATCAACAACAGCGGAACAAACTGAATCTACGGAAGCATATGAAACAACCACGTCAGAGGAATCGAAAACAACAGAAAAAACAGAGCCAACGGAATTACCTGAAGCAACAACGTCAAGTGAATCAACATCAGCAGAGCAATCTGAATCTACGCAAGCATATGAAACAACCACGTCAGAAGAATCAAAAACAACAGGACAAACTGACACAACCGAACAATCCCTAGAGAAAACGACAGTAGAATCAACAACAGCGGAACAAACTGAATCTACGGAAGCATATGAAACAACCACGTCAGAGGAATCGAAAACAACAGGACAAACTGACACAACCGAACAATCCGTAGAAAAAACGACAGTAGAATCAACAACAGCGGAACAAACTGAATCTACGGAAGCATATGAAACAACCACGTCAGAAGAATCAAAAACAACAGGACAAACTGACACTACCGAACAATCCGTAGAGAAAACGACAGTAGAATCAACAACAGCGGAACAAACTGAATCTACGGAAGCATATGAAACAACCACGTCAGAGGAATCGAAAACAACAGAAAAAACAGAGCCAACGGAATTACCTGAAGCAACAACGTCAAGTGAATCAACATCAGCAGAGCAATCTGAATCTACGCAAGCATATGAAACAACCACGTCAGAAGAATCAAAAACAACAGGACAAACTGACACAACCGAACAATCCCTAGAGAAAACGACAGTAGAATCAACAACAGCGGAACAAACTGAATCTACGGAAGCATATGAAACAACCACGTCAGAGGAATCGAAAACAACAGGACAAACTGACACAACCGAACAATCCGTAGAAAAAACGACAGTAGAATCAACAACAGCGGAACAAACTGAATCTACGGAAGCATATGAAACAACCACGTCAGAAGAATCAAAAACAACAGGACAAACTGACACTACCGAACAATCCGTAGAGAAAACGACAGTAGAATCAACAACAGCGGAACAAACTGAATCTACGGAAGCATATGAAACAACCACGTCAGAGGAATCGAAAACAACAGGACAAACTGACACAACCGAACAATCCGTAGAGAAAACGACAGTAGAATCAACAACAGCGGAACAAACTGAATCTACGGAAGCATATGAAACAACCACGTCAGAAGAATCAAAAACAACAGGACAAACTGACACAACCGAACAATCCGTAGAGAAAACGACAGTAGAATCAACAACAGCGGAACAAACTGAATCTACGGAAGCATATGAAACAACCACGTCAGAGGAATCGAAAACAACAGGACAAACTGACACAACCGAACAATCCGTAGAGAAAACGACAGTAGAATCAACAACAGCGGAACAAACTGAATCTACGGAAGCATATGAAACAACCACGTCAGAAGAATCAAAAACAACAGGACAAACTGACACAACCGAACAATCCGTAGAGAAAACGACAGTAGAGTCAACAACAGCGGAACAAACTGAATCTACGGAAGCATATGAAACAACCACGTCAGAGGAATCGAAAACAACAGGACAAACTGACACAACCGAACAATCCGTAGAGAAAACGACAGTAGAATCAACAACAGCGGAACAAACTGAATCTACGGAAGCATATGAAACAACCACGTCAGAAGAATCAAAAACAACAGGACAAATGACACAACCGAACAATCCGTAGAGAAAACGACAGTAGAATCAACAACAGCGGAACAAACTGAATCTACGGAAGCGTATGAAACAACCACGTCAGAAGAATCAAAAACAACAGGACAAACTGACACAACCGAACAATCCGTAGAGAAAACGACAGTAGAATCAACAACAGCGGAACAAACTGAATCTACGGAAGCATATGAAACAACCACGTCAGAGGAATCGAAAACAACAGAAAAAACAGAGCCAACGGAATTACCTGATGCAACAACGTCAAGTGAATCAACATCAGCAGAGCAATCTGAATCTACGGAAGCATATGAAACAACCACGTCAGAAGAATCAAAAACAACAGGACAAACTGACACAACCGAACAATCCGTAGAGAAAACGACAGTAGAATCAACAACAGCGGAACAAACTGAATCTACGGAAGCATATGAAACAACCACGTCAGAAGAATCAAAAACAACAGGACAAACTGACACTACCGAACAATCCGTAGAGAAAACGACAGTAGAATCAACAACAGCGGAACAAACTGAATCTACGGAAGCATATGAAACAACCACGTCAGAGGAATCGAAAACAACAGGACAAACTGACACAACCGAACAATCCGTAGAGATAACGACAGTAGAATCAACAACAGCGGAACAAACTGAATCTACGGAAGCATATGAAACAACCACGTCAGAAGAATCAAAAACAACAGGACAAACTGACACAACCGAACAATCCGTAGAGAAAACGACAGTAGAATCAACAACAGCGGAACAAACTGAATCTACGGAAGCATATGAAACAACCACGTCAGAGGAATCGAAAACAACAGGACAAACTGACACAACCGAACAATCCGTAGAGAAAACGACAGTAGAATCAACAACAGCGGAACAAACTGAATCTACGGAAGCATATGAAACAACCACGTCAGAAGAATCAAAAACAACAGGACAAACTGACACAACCGAACAATCCGTAGAGAAAACGACAGTAGAATCAACAACAGCGGAACAAACTGAATCTACGGAAGCATATGAAACAACCACGTCTGAGGAATCGAAAACAACAGGACAAACTGACACAACCGAACAATCCGTAGAGAAAACGACAGTAGAATCAACAACAGCGGAACAAACTGAATCTACGGAAGCATATGAAACAACCACGTCAGAAGAATCAAAAACAACAGGACAAACTGACACAACCGAACAATCCGTAGAGAAAACGACAGTAGAATCAACAACAGCGGAACAAACTGAATCTACGGAAGCATATGAAACAACCACGTCAGAGGAATCGAAAACAACAGAAAAAACTGACACAACCGAACAATCCGTAGAGAAAACGACAGTAGAATCAACAACAGCGGAACAAACTGAATCTACGGAAGCATATGAAACAACCACGTCAGAAGAATCAAAAACAACAGGACAAACTGACACAACCGAACAATCCGTAGAGAAAACGACAGTAGAATCAACAACAGCGGAACAAACTGAATCTACGGAAGCATATGAAACAACCACGTCAGAAGAATCAAAAACAACAGGACAAACTGACACAACCGAACAATCCGTAGGGAAAACGACAGTAGAATCAACAACAGCGGAACAAACTGAATCTACGGAAGCATATGAAACAACCACGTCAGAGGAATCGAAAACAACAGGACAAACTGACACAACCGAACAATCCGTAGAGAAAACGACAGTAGAATCAACAACAGCGGAACAAACTGAATCTACGGAAGCATATGAAACAACCACGTCAGAGGAATCGAAAACAACAGAAAAAACTGACACAACCGAACAATCCGTAGAGAAAACGACAGTAGAATCAACAACAGCGGAACAAACTGAATCTACGGAAGCATATGAAACAACCACGTCAGAAGAATCAAAAACAACAGGACAAACTGACACAACCGAACAATCCGTAGAGAAAACGACAGTAGAATCAACAACAGTGGAACAAACTGAATCTACGGAAGCATATGAAACAACCACGTCAGAAGAATCAAAAACAACAGGACAAACTGACACAACCGAACAATCCGTAGAGAAAACGACAGTAGAATCAACAACAGCGGAACAAACTGAATCTACGGAAGCATATGAAACAACCACGTCAGAGGAATCGAAAACAACAGAAAAAACTGACACAACCGAACAATCCGTAGAGAAAACGACAGTAGAATCAACAACAGCGGAACAAACTGAATCTACGGAAGCATATGAAACAACCACGTCAGAAGAATCAAAAACAACAGGACAAACTGACACAACCGAACAATCCGTAGAGAAAACGACAGTAGAATCAACAACAGCGGAACAAACTGAATCTACGGAAGCATATGAAACAACCACGTCAGAGGAATCGAAAACAACAGAAAAAACTGACACAACCGAACAATCCGTAGAGAAAACGACAGTAGAATCAACAACAGCGGAACAAACTGAATCTACGGAAGCATATGAAACAACCACGTCAGAAGAATCAAAAACAACAGGACAAACTGACACAACCGAACAATCCGTAGAGAAAACGACAGTAGAATCAACAACAGCGGAACAAACTGAATCTACGGAAGCATATGAAACAACCACGTCAGAGGAATCGAAAACAACAGAAAAAACTGACACAACCGAACAATCCGTAGAGAAAACGACAGTAGAATCAACAACAGCGGAACAAACTGAATCTACGGAAGCATATGAAACAACCACGTCAGAAGAATCAAAAACAACAGGACAAACTGACACAACCGAACAATCCGTAGAGAAAACGACAGTAGAATCAACAACAGCGGAACAAACTGAATCTACGGAAGCATATGAAACAACCACGTCAGAAGAATCAAAAACAACAGGACAAACTGACACAACCGAACAATCCGTAGAGAAAACGACAGTAGAATCAACAACAGCGGAACAAACTGAATCTACGGAAGCATATGAAACAACCACGTCAGAAGAATCAAAAACAACAGGACAAACTGACACAACCGAACAATCCATAGAGAAAACGACAGTAGAATCAACAACAGCGGAACAAACTGAATCTACGGAAGCATATGAAACAACCACGTCAGAAGAATCAAAAACAACAGGACAAACTGACACAACCGAACAATCCGTAGAGAAAACGACAGTAGAATCAACAACAGCGGAACAAACTGAATCTACGGAAGCATATGAAACAACCACGTCAGAAGGATCAAAAACAACAGGACAAACTGACACAACCGAACAATCCGTAGAGAAAACGACAGTAGAATCAACAACAGCGGAACAAACTGAATCTACGGAAGCATATGAAACAACCACGTCAGAAGAATCAAAAACAACAGGACAAACTGACACAACCGAACAATCCATAGAGAAAACGACAGTAGAATCAACAACAGCGGAACAAACTGAATCTACGGAAGCATATGAAACAACCACGTCAGAAGAATCAAAAACAACAGGACAAACTGACACAATCGAACAATCCGTAGAGAAAACGACAGTAGAATCAACAACAGCGGAACAAACTGAATCTACGGAAGCATATGAAACAACCACGTCAGAAGAATCAAAAACAACAGGACAAACTGACACAACCGAACAATCCGTAGAGAAAACGACAGTAGAATCAACAACAGCGGAACAAACTGAATCTACGGAAGCATATGAAACAACCACGTCAGAAGAATCAAAAACAACAGGACAAACTGACACAACCGAACAATCCGTAGAGAAAACGACAGTAGAATCAACAACAGCGGAACAAACTGAATCTACGGAAGCATATGAAACAACCACGTCAGAGGAATCGAAAACAACAGAAAAAACAGAGCCAACGGAATTACCTGATGCAACAACGTCAAGTGAATCAACATCAGCAAAGCAATCTGAATCTACGGAAGCATATGAAACAACCACGTCAGAAGCATCAAAAACAACAGGACAAACTGAGGAGCAATCCAAAACAACAACGACAGTAGAATCAACAACAGCGGCACAAACTGAAACTTCAGAAGCATATGAATCAACTACATCAGATGAATCAAAAACAACATTAAAAACAGACACAACGGAACAATCCGTAGAAAAAACGACAGTAGAAACAACAAAGGAACAAACTGAAACTTCGGAAGCATATGAAACAACCACGTCAAAAGAATCAAAGACAACAGTACAAACTGAGACTACGGAACAATCGAAAGCAACAACGACAGTAGAATCAACAACAGCAGAACAAACTGAAACAACAGAAGCGTATGAAACAACCTCGTCGGAGGAATCAAAAACAACAGAAAAAACGGAGACAACGGAATTACCTGAAGCAACAACGACAAGTGAATCATCAACAGCGGAGCAAGCTGAGTCTACGGAAGCTTATGAAACAACCACATCAGAAGAATCAAAAACAACAGGACAAACTGAGGTTACGGAGCAATCCAAAACAACGATAGTAGAATCAACAACAGCGGCACAGACTGAAACTTCAGAAGCATATGAATCAACTATATCAGATGAATCGAAAACAACAGTAAAAACAGAGACAACGGAACAATCCGTTGAAAAAACGACAGTACAATCATCAACAACGGAACAAACTGAAACTTCAGAAGCATATGAAACAACTGCATCAGATGAATCAAAAACAACAGAAAAGACTGAAACAACGAAGCCACCTGAAGCAACAACGATAAGTGAATCAACAACAGCGGAGCAATCTGAATCTACGGAAGCATATGAAACAACCAAGTCAGAAGAATTAAAAACTACAGGACAGAGTGAGGCAACGGAACTATCTGATGCAGCGACAGAATCAACAACAGCGGAACAAACTGAAACTACTGAAGCACATGAAAATACCACATCAGAACAAACTAAGACAACGGAACCATCTGAAGCAACATCGTTAAAAGAATCAACAGAATCAACTAGTGTTACAGAAAGTGATAACGACAACCCCGAGAAAAAATGTGAATTGATAAATGGTGAATACGTTGATTTTGTTCCTCATGAAGCCGATTGTTCCAGCTTCTACAAATGCTCTCTAGGTGAACTGGAACTATTCAAATGCCCGGCTGGTTTGCATTTCAATCCCGTGCTTTACGTTTGCGATTGGCCGGAGCATGCAGGATGCAGATCTGGGACATCTACTGAAACAGTAACAGTACCTTCGAGTTCATCCTCCTCGAGCACAACGGTTACAGAGTCAACATCCTCGCAAACCCATCAACCAACTACAACAGAAAATAATAATAATGAAACCAACAGGGATTGTCCACTGGTAAACGGGACATATGCTGATTTCGTTCCTCATGAATTCGACTGCACAAAATTCTATGAGTGCGTTTGGGGAAAATTAATACTTTTCAACTGCCCAAATGGATTGCACTTTAACATTGTCCTGTCTGTTTGCGACTGGCCCGAAAATGCTGGATGTGTCAATCAAATTCCTTCACGAACATGACAATGAATTCAGGAAGATTCAGAGTTGATGCTCTGAGAATAATGTGTTTTATTATTAATTATTATTCGAGGATAACAGAATAATTATATTAACTGTATACATGATGTTCATGAAAATTTGTATTTAAGTTCTGAACAACATATTATAATGCCTGATTGCATCGCATTTTTAATCATTAAATTTAAATTTATGAAATTTGAACATTTTCACTTTTTCGGTTTTGATGTGTCCACCAAAGAGGAAGAATTAAACTTATATTTATCCGATCAAAATTTCAAAAATATGAAATGTAAAAACATATGTCTAAGAGATCAGATGAATTTCTTCGTTCAAAATATCAGTTTCCGAAGGGCTACTCAAATTACCTGCTTTATAGCATGTTGGAATAAAATTTAATCATTTTTTATTACGACTCTTACCGAAAAAACGTCGGAAATAAACTCTAAGCCTGCTGATGTATTCATTAACCCCCTGCAACAAAATGTTCAGAGTCCATCCACAAATAACAATAACATTGCTGCACAAATCTAAAACACATCTTTTTTTTCAAAAAAACAATAGACAAGTATTACTTAATCTTAAACGTTGATGTTCAATCACTTTTTAATAAAATTGATCAAATAAACGCTCAATCTTTACATAATTCAGATTAGATAAATTGAGTCACTGAACATTGGATAAATGCATCCCAAATAAGTAAGTTAAACTATATAGAAAATTATAGTCTAGGATCTAGTTATAGCAGAAAACTCTTTAATAATGAAGGAGCCTTTAAACCGGTTATTGAGCTAGAAAAACTGTCAGACATAAACATTTTGAAGTAGTAATATATATTCCTTCAAGAAATAGTATAATTAATTATAATAGTATAATAAGCATACTTTTATTCTTGGAAATTTTAATATAAATTTTCTAACCGATGCCGCAGAAAAGCTAGAAATCGTAAATTTATTCTCTTCTTATGGTAAGCATATGCTGAAGACAGAGCCCTCTAAAGTCACGGATATAACATCAACCTGTATTGATAACATCTTTTCTAATATTCCTCCAAACTTGATAAAAGGGACCCTCACAAAAAAAATAATTTCTTTGATTACTTGGGACAACAAATAACCGTAAATTGGAAAGATTTAAAAAATGATTCACGAATATCCAAGATTAAATACAGAGAATTTTCCTTCAGTAATATTAAAACAAAATAGCAAGTGTGGCATTTTAATGAATTCAGAAAGAAATGTGCTATCTAGCAGTCTAAACAGCAAAAATCGCGCTTAAAAGGAGAAATGGAGTTGGCTTGGAAAAAATAAAAACTAATCGTTCCAGAAATAAAGTACGTTTGGCATGCAATAAAACATAAAATATTGCTTCTGGAATGCTTTCACAGATTTTGAAAAAAAATCATAAATAACGAAGTTATATTGGATTTTCGAAAATCCCAATTTTTAGTTTTCCTCCAATTGTGAAGAAACCATTCGAGATACTTCAAATTTCTTAACATATTATAAATCAGCATGATATTTGGCAATTTTTCTTCTGTTTAACCGATTCTCTATTTCTTATAATAAGCGATTTCCTCGCCCTCGCATTTCAATCAAGTCGAAGGAAGTATGCAACAAATGAGAAACTTATTTATTATACATTTCTGAAAAAAATGTACTCTTTATATAAGTTTGTGCTTTATCTAGAAACCATAAAAAACTTAAAACAAATGACATATCACTTTCAATAAAAAAGATACAAGCATTTTATTAAAATTTTATTTACGGATGAATCTACATTCAATACAAATGGTGTAGAGAAATTGGGCCGTATTTTTTCCTAAGAGCCACAGTGGGTGTGATTAAGAAATTTCTGGCAAAAGTAAATATAAGTCGAATTTGTAAACTTTCACGAAACAGGTAAATATAAAGAATTTTAGTAAGGGTAAAGCTTATTGGAAGGACAAGGAGTCACTGGCTCATTTACCCTCTGTAGCTCCAGAAGCAAAAACGTGTTTAAGCGTACGTTTGTGCTGTGAATTTTCAGTGTTTCCTTGCCTGTGATTTTTATTTTTTTTTACCTTTTCTTTAGTGAAACAGCTATGTCTGATATAGAGAAAGATAAGGGATATATTTTATGTAGATGATTGACTTTATTTAGTACACGGTGTATAAATTAGAGCCTGTCATTGGGTGCAAGGTTTTAGTCATAAAATATAAGTAAATCTAATTTTATCTTTTGTGTTACGTTTTACTCCCACAAGCTTTCACTGGAATCTTACATTTTCCATATTGAAGTAAGTGTTGACTCTATGTTCTATAAATTTCAGCTGCCGGTACTTTTTTTAAACAATAACGTTTTGAAGACGATACAAACGAATAAATTCCTGATTTTGTCAGTAATTAATTTTTCAACTACTGGTTTAATTTAATTCATGAATTGATTCACTGGTAACGATTGCAAAGTGTAATTTACGCTTACAGTATGTTACTCTTGTTAAAGACACGTGTCTGCCGAGGGGGTGCCCCCTTTACTTTGTAAATCGCTGGAAAAAATTAATTTTACTTTCACAGGTACCTACCCATGTTTCTCTTTCAAGGTGTAAATAAATTATAACCACTCCCACCTTTGATTCTTCTGCTCTCCTTGCACCACAATGTCTTAAGGGTGGAGTTTATGTGCAGAATAGCAGGATGTAATTACGCATGACTGCATTTTCTTTTTGCAAAAATGCTCGGACATGTCGATTAGTACTTTAAATTTGCCATATTTTAGAGTGGTTCATTTATCTGTACAGTGGCGTACCGTTGGAGTACAAAATTAAAAAAAAATTAATAATAATTCCCATTGTTTATTACGAATTTAAAAAGGGCATATTTTTTATGAACACCTACATAAAAATTTTATAGGGTTACATTAATAATTTATGAATTAGTTTATAATGTATTTGTAAGGGATGACGGCATGAGTGAATTTTATCATTGAACCAAGCAAATACGGCTTGATCTATTCCGGATTTGAAAAGAACACTCTGGAACATCAAGTGACAAATGTCAATATGTCCAAAATGCCGTACTAAGCGAACTGACCAAATTTATAAGAAGAATATTTAACTGAAGTACGACAGGCGGTCTACAACTTTTGTAATAAATTATCGACAAGGTGGCAAAAAATTTTAAGTTTCCTACATTTGCTGAGCATCTACCAGATATCAACCTACCATCCACGTCCAGGAGCGGCAGACCAAAATTACGTTATGAGGAGAGTAGTGAAAAGTCAGAGAGGAGAAAAACTAAAGAACTTGTCAAAAAATATGACACACAAGAATTAACTCATGTTGCACAATTGAGTTTAAAATTAGCAGAAGAAGAAGGTGCTGCAAAATTAATAAAAGAGGCACTGTACACAACACCGACCCGAGCTACGAAAATTGCAGATGCCTGGATGAAGATAAAAAAATCACTTGTGCCGTATACCCCGATGAAGCCCTCTTCCTATTTGAGGAAACAAAAATGACAAAAAATCAATATTTAAAAATAAAATTAAGAGCTGGAACAAGGAGAGTCAATATCTATCCGAGTTATCACAAATTGCATGCAGCTAAAGAGCAGTGTTACCCTAAAACCGGATCTATTACTACATTGGAATCTTCGATGGAGGTTGAATTGTAAGCACTTTTAAACTATACTGTGTCTCGTATAATTAAGTTACTACAAGAAGTGGTTGAATCTTTACCTGCAGAACTTATTTCTGACCTGGTTTTGGTTTTGATATCTAAATGGAGCTGTGATGGAAGCACAGGTCATATTCAGTATAAACAGAAATTTCAGGAAGAAACAATTGATACGGATATGTTCATCACGTCTTTTGTTCCACTATTATTACATCCAGTCTCATCGAAAAATATCATTGTTTTCATTGTTTGGGAAAATCCATGTCCATCATCAGTGAGGTACTGTAGACCGATAAAAATATTGTTCGCCAAAGAAATATCTGCTTTGCCTCGAAAATAAATCGCCTATAGATAAGATTTCAAACTTAGAAACTGATGTAGACTTAAACAAAGATAAACAAATGAAAATCCGTCATGAATTATTGTTGACCGTGATTGATGGTAAAATTTGTAATTCTACATCTACAAACTCTGCTCAGAAGCGGAAGTACATTTGTGGAATTACTCCAAAATAGGTGAACAACTTGGACCAAATTATGCGAATAAACTAGATGTGACTGACTACTTATCGATTTGGACTATTCACGTTGCTCGCATACATTTCCTTTTTTGAATGCCTCCTTCACATACCATATCGCTTGGATTTTAAAGAATGGCAAGCGAGAGGAAACGACATGGAAAAATTGAACGTCCGAAAAACTGAAATTAAAAAATCCGGGAAGTGATGAGTCTCGTAGTGGATCAAGTGCAAGTAGGTGGAGCAGGTGCATCGAACGATGGTAATACAGCGCGTAGGTTTTTTAGGAGTTATGAAGATTCGGCCAAGATACAGAATTAAATGTTGATTTGGTTAGACGGTTCGGTGTTATTTTGCATCGGGCTTCAAAATTAATGCATCGGTATTCGAAAAATATTGCAAAGAAACATTTGCTTTATACATGCAAGAGTATCCATGGTACTATATGCACAAAGTGCTAGTTCATGGTGCAGAAGTTATCACTCATGCCATTCTACCCATAGGGAAATTGTCAGAGGAAGCGCAAGAATCAAGGAATAAAGACCTCAAGCATTATAGAAGGAAATACACTAGAAAATATTCAAGAATTGTGACTAATGAAGATTTGTTGCACTTGCTTTTGGTTTCGTCGGATCCTTTCATAACAAACTTACGACTACCTCCGTCAAGAAGAAACACTAGCCTTTCTGCAGAAGTTCTACAACTACTTGTTGCCCCAGAAATATCAGGCACATCGACACCTGAGGACGAACAAATGAATATCTTAACCTCATCTGAAGCACAAAGTGACTATGAATGTGATTATTGAGCTCGATAATAAAAACTTTAATTTCTAAAACATGTTTATGAACCAAACTTATTCCGATTGTGGGATTTTCTTATTTTTATTCAGTTTTCTTTTGGGTTGTCATAAAAGATTCTTTTTTACTATTTTTTCGTTCATTTAGAAGACGACTAGAAAGCTTATATGTATTCGAAATATTAAAATTTTACTCTTATTTCGACTTTCACTCCCTAAAAAACACCCTATTTCATCAAAGGAATTTTTCTACTATTTTTTTCTTAATTCAATGACCGAATTATATATCAATCCGAAATTTTTCCCCGTTATTTCAATTTCAACCTCTTGAATAATAATCACGACCCAATTCTGAATAAGTTTCAAAAGTTTCACAATTTTGGCCAAAAATTGTTAATTCGCACCCACTGGATGAGCCTTTAAATACAAAGCGTTCTGTCTGATTTACGCAGAGAAATCAGTAATAGAAAAGTTTTCCATTTGTTGCATACTTGCTTGGACACGAATATTGTTCGGAAATAAGTTGCAAATCCATTAGCAATTTCAACGTTATTTTCAACTATTGAGTTATCTTATACATAACATAAATACATTTCCCTATTCGGAAGTTTGTTTTACGTGTAAATGTGTAATCAAATTTGCTATGAGGTCAAGGGGGTAGTTGTGAATTTTGTTGTTGTGAAGGTATGTTCAATGAATTTAACCATCAATTCACAAATCATACCTGTCATTTTTTGTTTTTATTTGTGCGATACAAAATTTTTACTTTACAATAGAAATCTTTTATGACTGAAGCCTATGGACTTATTCCATACTCTTTCCGTTTCTCGTTGTAGATTATAAACTCTTTCAGAGAATATTAAAATATTTTGATGTAGATAGGTAATCATAATCACTAATCATCTTTTATAATTAAATTAAATAATTTACCTAACACCCCTCTCTTATTTTGTATGAATCAATAATTAATATCGTTCAAAAATTAAGGTTTGTTTATTTCCGAGAGAAGTGATTTTTAAATGCACGCACCGATTCAAAAGAGTAAAATTTAGTAAATCAGAATCTTTATTTTCATCTGTGCGTGCATCAAGTTATAGGAAACTAATTTACACGTCAGGCCCTACGTTTATGCTAAAAAGTCAAAACCATAGCGTTCTTGACCCGGTTTCTTTTTGTGAACGCTCGTTATGATTTTAATATCCGTTCATTCAATTTCCTCGTCAGAATAGACGAGTTAAGGTGACATTTTTGTTGGTATTACAATGAAATGTAGATGACAGATGAAACGGTTATGATTTTAGTACACTGACAGAGACATTGTTGCCAGGTCGACTGTGATGTGTAGGAGTAAAAAAAATAGATCAAAACAGATAGGTTGTAGCTTCTTCGTATTTGGCAACATACTTATTGTTAGTCAGGATCAATAGTGTGGAATTGTCATATTAGCTGGGTTTCTTTTGCCACAAATCTTACCTCAAATCTCTTAAACTTCATTACTAAACTTAAGAGGCCTTTCTCAATCAAAGGCAGTTTAACAAAATGTAAGTAAACTGTATCTATTTTTCAGCTCCAACAATTTTTTTAAAGCGAATGTACAGTGCTCCAATAAAGAGATGTCTCCCCAAATAAATGTAATTTAAGGATTTACCTACTTTAGAGCATTATACCGAGCAGGCGGACAACGATATGGAAGCGCCGAGAGTATTGGGTGGGGCGTGCTACGTGCTTATAGTAACAGAATGTTATTATGAGCGACATGCAAGTGGATTACGTTTTAAATTTCTTTCCTTTCGTTCTTAAAATAAATCGACTAAGTATAAAAATGCTCTTGTGCTCAATCTTTACTTGAGACAAGAGGCATAGCAATGTGGAAATTAGGAAGCACTAAGAGGGACATATCGGAAGTTGTTAATTTATCGGTAAGTTAGACCTATGTTATGTGAACACTTCAATTACGTAGAACACTTTTTACTTCCAGACTCGACAAATTCAAAGATGGATAGCTCGATATAGAGATTTTAATGAAGAAGATAGACATTTAAAAACCCTGTCAAAACCTGGACGTCAAGGTCATTAAATACAGATGAGTAGCAAGAATTGTAGAATTGTGTAACGAGAGACCGTTTATTACAACCTTACAAATTAAAGAAGAATTACATCTTCATTGCACACCGTCAATACTTACATAAAAAGAAATTCATTGCCGAATATGAGCAAAGGAATTAGAAATTACTGAGGAACACGCTCAGTTGAGAGTTGAGACTACAATTTTCTCAACAATATAAATAAAAATTGGCAAGATGTAATTTTCTCCGACGAGAAAATATTCTGTTCTTCACGCGATGTAGCACCAATTCTGTGGCGATGGAATAATACAAGATACGATAAAAGGAACATCCAAACAACCAGACGAAGTGGCAGAATTAGTTGTGGCTTTTGGGGATGGATGTCTGCTACTGGAACCGTAGAACTGGTTCCAATAAGAGGGCGTTTCACCGGAGAAGAATACAGAGAAGTTTTAGAAGACGTGTTTCTACCAGTCAGAATTATTTTTCTTGATGTTAAAATTTTCTTCGTGCAAGACAATTCTCCAATACATACCTCGCGGATAGTACGAAATTCGTTCGATAATAATCCTGAAGTCGTCTTAATTCCTTGGCCAGCTAAATCACCGGATTTAAACCCATAGAAAACTTATGGGCCATAATAAACAAATATTAGCAAAATCGAGAAAAAATTAGAACTATTCCTAATCTTATCCAAGAAACAAACAAAACAGGACATGGGAGTCTTTTAGAGGTCTCAACTTATGTGAACGATTGGTTAATTCTATGAGGAGTAGACTTTATGATTGTATTCAACAAAACGGGTTTTATACAAAATAATAATTTTAAATTTATTGTTATGGACAAAATTTCTTTTATGCTGTATTTTTGGAAAAAATCGGCATATTTTTATGAAATAATTGACATTTATTATTGTTATATTGTATTTTTGGAAATAAATGACGTTTATATTATATTTTTATTTTAAAAAATAATAATAATAATGAAATAGTAATATTAAATCATAGTACGAATTAAAAAAATAATATTTTCATTCAACTAATTGAAATGGTCTACTTCTTACTACAAACCCTTACAAATAAAATCTTGGAGATGTGATTGTCCTGTGCATCGTATAGTAACATATTTTCTCCATCTTTGATTAAAAATTCATATATGTATTCGAATGTTCGTTAAACATTATTCAAAATTATGTATTATGATAAGTTTGAACAATATCTTTAAACATGTTCAATATTTTTTTAAAATATTGGTAAGTTTCATTTTCCCATAATAAAATTTATGCTGGTTTTTTAATTTTTATTTATTTTTTACTTTTTACTAATTTTTCAATATTATTTCATGTAATAATCAAATTAACGATCAGCGTTAAGCAATTAAATTTCAGTAAAGTGAAAAAATATTAATGTAAAATTACATCCTAATATTTTTATTTATTTACAATCGCCTAGAACTCTTTCATATGCGCTGTGAGCCGAGGAATCTTTTATGGTTTATTGCCTGTCGTAAGACCATGTAAACAAGTTCCGATCACCACATAATCGACATGGCTCCCTTCCATTCGTTTGTCCGCCTGCTCGCAATGGTGGTTGGTACTACTAATCTACACAATTATATTTTATTGGGGGAGGCGTCTGTTTCTTGGATCACTGTACCTACCCTTTGAAAGCTAATGTAGTACCTCGATTACGAAATTTGTACTTTAGGCCTCTCACCGTTATAGGCGCTGTATTACAGCGACGATATTTCCAAAAAAATTTTTTTCAGCTATTATTAAATATACAGACCTGCTTTTTTTAATATGCTATAGTATACTGTAGAACATCTTGTCTAGGTTTCATATTTTCGTTTTTCTAAAAATTTCCGAGAATTTTTGATATCGATTTGATTCTTGTAAAAAAAAAATTTATTGTCAATGTAACACCTTAAATAATTACCTCATGAATGCATACTGAAAATTTGAGCTTATAATTTACAATGGTTACTCAAAAAAACTACCAAGCATAACAAAAATGTTGACATAGCCTTTAAACTTTAAACAACACTTAAAATGTTGATAGTAAGTCCCCTGTTTAATAGTAGGCATTAACTGTATGATCACAATAAGAAATTGAACCTTTTAACGCACAGTGACAATAAATGCAACTATTTCTTTATGAACAATTTACAAATTAATTTTTCGATTTCTTGCATCATGTAAAACAGTTATAAAAAACAAGTAATGATTTATTTAAAACAAAGTCAAATATGGACTGTAATTTTATTATAATAAATGTAAAATACTTTAAAAATGTGTACAATAATTTCATAATGTTTTTAAAGGAATTAATAACAAACAGTATATTTTTTTAATACCTGACGCTTTAAGCATCACATTTGTATGTTGAAAAATATAGAATAGAAACTTTAATTTCTGACAATCTCATAAAAAAGACAATAGTAATAAGATATTGATGTAATAATAAAACCGTTTCTTTTTTCCTTCAAAGTAAATCAAGTTTTCAATAACACTTCACTTTTTGATGTAATTTTAATTGAACTTGGCTTACCTTCTTTGCTGTTAACTTAACAAATTCAAAAACAACACTTTGCAATCGAGGCAGTTTTGAATCCCGCGGATATTCTATATCGGTACCCATTGGAACCTGCGTGTATTTATAAACTCGCGGCTGGAAGGGAAAGTCTTTCTCATTTGTAACTTTTTTAAATCGAGTGGGTGAAATACGCGCGCGAACCGCGTTTTTGTTACGTAACTGCCAGACCAGATGAATCTCATTCATTATGACATAACTACTACTACTACATCCACGACGATTATGAAAGCACATCGGCCGAAATTTTGTGTTTATTTACATTTCCTCATGATTTAAAAAAATAGTCGCCATTTAAATTATGTGGTTTATTACGTTTCCTGGTACGTAACTACTTTTGAATTTGAATTTTAAATGATCATTTTTCTTTTTATTTAAAGTTAAAATAGGCAAAACAGGATATTCTTAAATTAAATCATTTTTAAATGAAATGAAATCGATTTAATCAAAGTTGTCTAAAATTAATAAGTGACTTCAAGAAAATTAAATTAATATATTACAGTTTCATAACTGAAATTGTATTATTTCCTTGTTGTTAATTATGTAAAGAAGAATTTCACTTCAAATTCAATAATAATATAATAGGAAGTCTTTAAATAAAACGCAAAAGTGCAACCGGGAAACTAGTGCACGTTCATAGTGCGTTACACTATAAACGCACGCATGTTCTGTAATAATTTGTAATTCAGCGATTTCATTTTAGCGGAATTCGTAAACAATATGCTTTTGTAATTCTGCATGATGTCAGAGTTAAACGTCCGCCGTCACATAATTATGATCTAATTAAGCTCGGTTCAGTAATTTTCACTTGGATAATACAATTAGTAATTCCCTATTAAACAAACCGTGATACTAACATTTCAAAGACGTTCTTCAGAGTGAATCGCTTTGACTTGCAAAAAAATTAACAAATTATTTAACACGATTACAACAGATTTTTATTAAAAGTTCTAAACGTTTTTTTTTTAAATTTTTTCTTGTTCCTCCTATATAACATGAATTACAATTTAAACATTTAATTTCATAAACCACGTTAGGTTGTTTTAATTTTGGTGTTTTGATTTTTAAATTTGAGAATATATTACTTAAATTATTTAGAGATTTGCTAGCTAAAATTAAATTATGCTTTTTGAAAATGTGTTTGAATGTGTTATATAACGGTTCAATATAAGGTACTGATATGTACTTTGCTGGATATTTGTTTTATATTATTGTAGATATTTGAATTTTGTAGTATTTAACACAACACGATTTTTAATTATAGATTCAATGAAATTTATTGGATAAAAATTTTGAACGAGTTTTTTTTTTAATTAAATTTAAATTGTCATAAATGAAGTTTATCTGAAAGTAAAATAGCTCGATCTGTTAAGGAAATAATTGTTGCAATTTTATAATTTTTGGATGTGTACGAATGAAAATTAACATACCTGACCACATACGTTTATGAAACCAATCAGTTGTGTCTAATAATATTTACATCGAGGAAACTTAGTGAATTGTTAATTTCAATAAAATCAATAAAATATCATCTACGTAACGAAAGTATAAAGTTAAATTCAAAGGTAAAGAGTTAGTGACAGTTTTTTCTAGTTCCTGTACAACAATTTCAGCTAAAGGAGATAAAGGAGAACCCATTACTATACTGTAAAATTTATCATTGAACGCAAAATAAGATGTTTCAAAACATAAAGTAACTATTTCTAAAAAAATATCTTTGGAAATGTCTGTAAAAGCTTTAATCTCTATCCACCTGTCATTAATGCTTTTTAAAGCTAACTCTCTTGGAATGTTAGTAAATAAAGAATCTAAGGAAATTTTCGTTTATGCGCTTGGAGTGGGTGGACGCGTACGGAGGCCGGTTCATTATCACATTTGTTGGTGAATATTAAATTGTCCTGTCCTTACTTTAAAGTGCTTCATCACGATGGTTAAATCCAGGAGTACCTCCAGTGCTGTGGACATGAGTGAAGTAATTGGCGACATAATGAAAGAACTAGTTTCATCCGAAATTTTTGCAAATAAACTTGCTCGCACAATTACCGATTTAATTACACCAAAAGTCCAAGAAATGTTAGTCAATCTGAAAGGAAAAATTAGTAACCTTGAGGCCATTATCAATACACAAAATGAATCCCTGGTTTCGCTATCAGAAAAAATGGACGCCTGGAACAGTACAACTGTCGCAACAGCTTGCGGATATTCGGGCTTCATGAATTATCCCCTGATAACTTACTGCTAAGAGTCATGAATATTTTCAACAATAAAATGAAAATTCCTATTTCAAATGCTGTCATCGATAGGGTTCATAGTGTAGGATCTGGGAGTAACGGCACAAGGCACATACTGATAAAGTTTGTATCTTATCAAGACAGACAAAAAGCGGTTAGCAATCGAAGTTCGCTCAAAGGTTCTAAGATCGTAATCAAAGAAGACCTATGTAAATCCCGGTTGGAAATATATAAACTCGCTGCGAAAAAGTATTCTCATAAAAACACGTGGACCTTCAAAGGTACTGTAATTATTAAAGCAAACAATACATCACATAAAATAACCACATGCGGGAATTAATGTCATTAGAATCGTAACTCCTGTTCTCGCCATCTACTTATCTGTTAAAGCAGAATGCTATTGATTTCCTTTTTAATATTTATATTTAGTTTTATTTGTACACATAACTTTTGCTAATTTTTATATCACAAAAACATGTTTTCGTATACATAAATTTATTGGTTTACATTATGGTCTAATTTCTTTCAGAAAATTTTCGCTGTAATTTTTCTGTTCCGCGAACTTATTTTAATTCTTATTGATTTTTGTGTTACCGAATTTTTTTTGGTATGGTTAGTTTTATTGGTTTGTTTTGCAGACAAAACTTGCTTTTCGGACGAACGGAGTACATCACTTTACTAGATTTATATCCTTTCATAGCATAGGTTCTAATTATATGAAATTGGCACACCTGAAGGGGAGACCGGGGAAATGACGCCCACGTAAGCATAAATAAAAGCATTAATAACAATTTTGTATTTATTTTTAAAAATCTGAGTAAATTCTGGTAAAAGTATTATACTTTTACTTACAAGTTAGCATAGCCAAAATACATGGTGTTACACTTTACCAGGTACAGCGTAGTAAAAAGCTAAGGTGTTACGTGGGCGTTATTACCCACAAATTTTGGGTAATAGGGCCCAGGTGGGCTCTATTGCCTCTTACAATTAACAACTCATATTTCAACGTAATTCTGTATTATTTTATATTGTATAAAATAACAAAATAACGGAAACTTATTACAAAATAAACAATTACACAATACAAAAATCGCAGATGTAGTTTTCAGCTGTGTTCTGGCTGCTGCATTCCTTATGAACCCAACCTGAGCAATTTACACATCTAAACCACAGCTCATTGTTTTGTCCAAACTCTCCGCAGAGTTTACAAATATCGTCTCCATCGATGCTTTCATGATCTACCAAACCCTCATAATCACAAAAATTTTGTTCATTGATGTCTGAATCAGAGGATGACGATTCAAAGACATTTCTCTTCACCTGCTTCTTTCTCTTTTGTAACGTTTTGTTCTTCTTCTGTTCCTCCAAATTTAATTTTCTTTTCTGTCTTTTGTCCTTCTTCTGTTCCTCCAAATTTAATTTTCTTTTCTGTCTATCATCCTTTGCTTTAAAAATGCTTTTCATAGGAGTGGACGTTAACACTGTAGAGTGTTGTTTATTTATTTTACTTCCAACAGTTTTTGAAGTTGATGGAGTTGGTAACGGAGAAATATCCTCAAATGAAACCTGATGCTCTTTCAACAACGACCTTTTCAACAGTTTCAGGAGGTTTTTGCGGTCCTGCTTCATTAGATGGGTAGAAATCTTTATTACCAAAGACATTTGGATTAATTGGAAAAATTCCGCAAACTTCGAAACCTCTGACGGCTTTTTCTACAGTGGCCGTGGATAAATAAGCTTTCGTAAATATTTTGACGACATCGTTTGGAGTAATTTTTTGATATTTAAAGCTTTTTATATAGAGCTCACAATCTTTATGGTAGGCCTTCTTTAATGGTCCATAGAATGTTACGTCTAAAGGTTGTATTTTATGTGAACTATGTGGAGGAATGGTAAGCATATGAATTACGTTTGCCCTACAAAACTCGTAACTTGCTAAGGATGCATGGCTTGAATGATTGTCCAACCCTAGTAAGGCTGCTTTCTCCTTACTAATTTTCATTATATCCTTGAAGTGTTGCAGCCACAATAAAAAGAGTTCTTCATTTATCCGTACAGATTTGGAGCATCCATGAATACAGCCAGGAGGTCCTTGCTTCTTAAGTTCAGGGGTTAAGCGTTATCTCTTGTGAATAAACATAGGTGGAACATAAGAACCAGCAGCATTATTAGCACATACCACGGTTGTAGTGGTGCCCCTTTCTCCGCTAGTAGCACTTCTTATTTGCTTAACTCCTTTAGGAGCTAATATTTTAGGGGATTTTGCACATTCGAAATCCCAGTTTCATCCACATTGTAAATATCACTAGGAGAGAAGTGGTATTTTTCTAGCAGTTCCTCCAAATTGTGGAAGAACAAATCTACTTCATCTTTGTTGAATGCCATTATCCTATTCAAACTGGTTGCTTCAGGTTGACGAAGACTAATAGACTTATGCCTCCTTAAGAAGCCTTTTAACCAGCTTTCTCCTGCAAGTTTATTTGTTTTATTAAATCTGTGTGGCACATTATTTCGACAAGCAAATTTATATGCAATTCGTTGAACATCCGTGCGGGTTAGTCCGTAGTGACTTTTCGCCATTTTTAAAATTAGATTTTCTAACTCCTGTTCTTGTTCTTCGGAAAATGTAGACTTTCGTCCTAGTTTAGGTCCAGCATTATTTCCAGAGTAAATTCTCATACGCAGTGTTCTCCTCGGTATAGAATGAAGTTTGGCTACTTTTCTGACAGATTCTCCATTTTCAATAGCTGTTAATGCAGACTGCAGTGTTTCTTGAGTCCAAGTTGCACGCTCAGTCTTTCTAATATCATTTCGCGGCATCTGTTATTACAAAAAAATTTTAAAAAATGTTTAATACAAGCAGTTTGTGGGTAATGAAGCCCAACCGGGCTTTATTACTTATATTAATTACTTATATTATATTGGGTAATAAAGCCCGGTTGGGCTTCATTACCCAGATAATCATGGCTCCATAACCCCAATTGGCAAATGTAACATTTGAATTTTAAACTTTAAAATTCCCTTAAATTCAGCAAAATTAAACAGACAGTGTTGGTTATATGTCATCAATGCGTAGTTGAGCAGAATTTAAAAATAAATAATGGATTATTAAATGTGTAGCTTACCTCATAAGTTGAGCAACAATTATAAGAATATACCTACCTCACACAAATCTTCCGCCAAATTTCTTAATACTTGTTTCCAATACGGGAAACTGCAGAAATTAACTAATATAACGTACCAGTAGGTGATGACACAGTTTACATCGCAAAAACTTAATTTATATACCAGATAAGGGGGTGGGCGTCTTTACCACAAAGGGCGTTATTCCCCCGGTCTCCCCTAATGGCAAATTTTTGTGAATTTAGAGATTTTTTTCAATTGCATAAGTTTCATATTTTTGCTATTACAGAAACCTGGCTTAAACCTAATATTACTAATAACTTTGTCAATTTTGAAAATTACAGTTTTCTGCGTAATGACAGAGATGAGCGTGCTGGAGGTGTAGGTATTTATGTACATAAGTCACTAAAATATTCACTAATTAAAATTAGTAAAAGTATAGAAGTGTGGATACAGTCGAGTTTTGGCAGTACCAAGATCGCTTTTGGAGTAGTATATAGAGCACCCAACTCACACATTGCTAATTTCTTTCAAGAATTTGAAGAAACATTATCGCATGTGGTTTGCACTTCTAATGAAATTATTTGTATTGGTGATTTCAACATTGATTTTTTAAATTTTAATAACAGTTATTTACATAAGTTTATTTCTTTGTTGGAGCCCTTTGGCTTGAAGCAAGTTTTTAATAAGCCCACCCGAGTTACGGCAAACTCTGCTACTTTGATCGACTTATTGTTAGTGTCTAGTGAAGAATTAATAATTGAACATGAAGTCATAACTACCCATAGTATTTCCGATCATCATCATGCTATTTGTTGCAAACTTTGTCTTTCGATCAATCATTATAAGCCTATAACGCGCACATATCGTGATTTTAAACATTTTAATTACAATTTGTTTTTAGTTGACCTTTACTCTGTACCTTTTTTTTATCCGTTTGATATGGACAGTGTAGATGACAAGGTTGCTTTTCTTAATTCTTTCTTATTAAATTTGTTTGATATTCACGCACCTGTTGTCACCAGCCGCTGTATTAAACCGCCTGCACCTTGGTTGACGCATACTCTTAAATTAATGATGCGTTTTCGTGATAATGCTTTATTAAAATTTAAACATTTTCGTAATCCTGCTCATTGGGATTACTATAAATCCCTTAGAAACCTAGTTACTCGTGCAGTTCAGGCTAAAAAAAGGCTTACCTAACTTTTAAACTCAGAAATTCGAATGCATAAGAAATGTGGAAGCACCTCAAAGATTTAAGTGTGTACTCTTCTTCAAAAAATAATGTGTTATCTGATCATATTCATCATACACACAAAATAAATCTTCTAAAGATTTATGCTAATTGTTTTTTTTTTAATGCTTTGCTTTACGATTCAATGTTTTTAAGCTAAAGGAATACTACTTTCAATATGTTTGGTGCCTAAAGAAGAAAAGTTACCGATTGAAGAATTTTTTCTTTACCGGTACACGTTGTAACTAGAAATTTATCGTGATAGAATTTTTTTACTTTCAGATTCAAATTTAATATATCTTGAATATTAAGAATCACCTATTACGATACCAGTCATTAGTGTAATTGATTGATAAACTGTAAACTGATAAACTATAAATTTATCGGCCCCTCTGTTTTTGAAATATAGTTAGGAGCCAGAACGTTTTACTCTGATAGTAGGTTACAGGCTATAAGCAACATATCAAGATCAGTTTTGATTATTTTCTAAAATTTAAGTTGCTCCTCTTCTTTTTCTCTTTCATATTTTGCAAAGACAGACGAGCTAGTCGTTTATCGCCATAGCAAACATCTAAGCAGTGTGTGTTTTAGCATAGCGCATTTATAGTTTGTTTAATTTTCACACTTTAGTACGCCCTTTTAAATTAACGAAATAAGAAAGTTCTGTTTCCGTGAAATAACTCCATTTAAAAGCAAACAATTACCTACTAATAAACCATACGCATACATAGAAAGCAACGGTTTCACTCATCACTGTTATTTAATATTTAAACGAAATAATGTGGCAGTTGCAAAATAATTGTTTCCACCTGTGTTACAATGGGGCGTACTCTGAATCATAAAAAAAACATTTTGTTGAAGAAAATTAACATAATATTTAATAGCCACCATTTCGCACTCATTACATAATTTTTTGTAATACATAAGAAAAGGAAGAACTTAAAAAATGGTAACATTATCACGTTGTTTCGGATCTTTCTTTAATCTTCTCTTTTTTTCAAATTATTTTTTAAAACCTTAGAAAATGGTAAATAGTTATAGTAAATGTTAGTCAGCTACACCAGAATTCATTTTTTAAGTATGATGAAATAAAATGAAACTAGATATTAAAGAGTAGTTAATTTAATTAAAATGAATAAATAAATAACAATTATAATATAATATTGGCGTTGAAAAATTGCGGATATACTACACAGAACTATTAAGGGGTGTCGACTAAGTGTGAGAAGAAGAATTACATCTCATGACTTTTTAATCAATTAAACTACAAAATGACAATTAAAAACGCCAGAAAACACAATTTTAGATGTGATTGGTTTTAAGGTAGCCTACCTCAATACGAAAATATTTTTAAATATTATACAGAATGTTATTAAGTGGACTATCGGTCTCGATGACGTGTTTAACCAGCTTGGTACAAACTAATTCACCACTGTTTGAAATTGACAAACAACTTATCAGTCAATTCAGTCAACTGTTCCTGTTCGGAGTTCATCAAATGTTCCCAGGAAGTAACGTTCGCACTTCCAAAATCGCGACATCCTGCGATCACTTTTGACACAATATTATTAATATTTACATAAAATGTAGTATTCACAATTACAGCAAGAATAACTGCTACATTCATTTTTATGTTCAATGTTGCTATTTTACACAATTTTCATTGAAACTCTCACGGCATAAAAAATTGGTTCAGATGAGCACTCAATGTTTGTAGCAAGGTAATCGTAACTGTAACTCCCTATCTAATTGAAAATGTAAAGGTAACTTGTTCCAGTTGTATTCGAAATCTGAAGGTGATTATTGCATTAACGCATAGCATGTAGGGAATAATTTTTTGTTAATATCTTTTAACCAGAAATGTTGTACGTTGTATTCCAACACTACATCAACTTTACAAAGTATATCTTACACATTTTCCATTCATATTAAAACTGATATTAAAACTTTAAAAAATTAAAGATTTTATTTTGCCTGCATGCAAAGTGAGAACTTCCAGAGTATAATCAGTGCTTTCAGTTAGTTAACGATTCGTCTTCGGCTCTTACGCCTCTAGCAATCCGATTATGTCCAAATGATATTATGATTTCACCATCCGGTTTATGACATGAGTGACAAATAATTCAGTTATTTGATTGTAATACGTTAAAAATTCCAGTTTTTCCAATTTCTTTAAACAATAATTTCCAAGATTAAGGAATTTCTTTAATTTAACAAACATTGTTTATCCAATTCTACTTCGTGCTAGTTTCTAACAATTGTCATTTTATATTTACCGTTCAATTTAAGGAAGACCAAATTTATCTCATCATTACAAATACCAATTTTGGGAAACTTGCACAGTGAAGACAATTTGGACTTTTCAATTTAAAATGCTCTTAAAAACGTGGAAAATATTATAGAAACCACTCCATTCCTCTTTGAGTAATGTTAAATCTTTTTGTTTTACACCATGCGATATTTTCTCCAATGGTTGGAAAGTTGTAGTTACACCCAATTCAGTTGAAATTTTTACTGATTAATTAAATTTGTGAACCACTTCGTTTATTAGCAGAGCACTTTGTTTCAGTTTTTAAGAAAATTTTCTAACAATTGAAACGCTGAAGAAGCCATTGTTCTGAGCGTATAGCAGTCGCTATCTGTTTAGAAACTAAGCGATGAAGCGAAAAAATTAACCCAATAAAAAATAATTTCAAATTTTAACTTAATTTTATTTTTATTGGTATTCCTTAGGAACAATTCATACCCTTTAACTGAATTCGTATCTCTTATAATAAGCGAGATCATCATGCTGGAAAATTTATCTGGGACATATTGTATAAGGCAGAATTGTACGAGTATCTACAGAATCTCGAGAATTATTCACTAAAACATGCGATGAAATATCAATAATAATAATAATAATAATAATAATAATAATAATAATAATAATGTATATTTCCTTTATACAAAAGATATAAAGAATCGTCAATCACAGTTCAATTGTTCAAGAGCTAAAAGTTACAGTTTGAACATACAAGTTAAAAATAATTACATACACATAGTACATTACACATATATCTTACATTGTAAGTATTCTTCAATATTGTAGAAGCAATTGCATTTTAGGAAATTTTTTGTCCATTTTACCACTTTAAGCGAGTTTTCGTTTCTGATATGAGGTGGCAGTTTGTTAAATATTTTAATTACTTGGTAGTTAGTGCTTAGTTGTGCACGTTTAACTCGGTGATGTGGAACGCTGAATTCATGCCATGCCTGGTGCTGTACGCGTGGAAATCCTGATTCCTACAATATTCTTTTTCGTATTCCGCTTTTTTTAAACAGATCCCTACAGTTTTGTTGTTGATCCCAGATTCCGAAGATGACTCGTACAGCTTTCTTCTGCAGTTGGAAAACAGCTCGTGCTTCCGAAGACCCTCCCCACATGATAATGCCGTATGTAGCCGCGGCGTGAAAATTGGAATAGTAAGTAGACTTCGCGATTTCATAATTAGTTAGGGTATACATTTTTCTGATGCAGAATATTGCAGAAGCTAACTTTGCTGTTAATGCTTCGGTGTGTGTCCTCCAGCATAAAGTGCTTTCGAAAAGAATTCCCAGGAATTTGGTTGACATCTCTGTAGTATTTTTGGTATGGAATTTCAAAGATTGTGTTTTCTCCAAGTTCATTTTTAATTTGTTACTTCTGAACCATATGTCAGCGTCTTTAAGTGTGGCTTCAGATTTCTTCTGCAGATCTGATGGGGTTTCCGATTTAACCAGGAGGGCCGTATCATCTGCGTAGAGACATATCTCGGCTGTGTTTATGTTTGCCGGCAGATCGTTGATATAAATTATGAAAAGGAGTGGTCCTAAAATGGATCCTTGAGGTACCCCGTATATGGTTTTAGTTTCATAGGAAGTTTTGTCATTAAAAAGAACCATTTGCGTTCTATTTTCCAAATATGACTGTATGATACTGTGCACAATTCCCCTCAGGCTGTAATAATTCAACTTATATAGCAAGATTTTATGATCTACGCTATCGAAAGCTTTACTAAGGTCGCAATATAGGGCTTCCGCATTCTGTTTCTCGTCGAAGGCATTCGCAATACTCTCTGTAAGGGCAATCATAGCACTGTCAGTCGATTTGTTGGTCTGATAAGCATGTTGTTTATTTGTTATTATGTCATTTTTTTCCAAGAATTTTTTTATACGTGTGTTTATAACGGATTTTAGTATTTTGGAAAACGTAGGTAGGACAGAGATGGGTCTGTAGTTTTCGCAGAGATTTGGATCACCTTTCTTTTGCACAGGAATTATGATTGATTTTTTTAAACTATCTGGAAATTGGCCAGTTTCGATTGATTTATTGATAAGAAAAGTAAGTGGCGTGTTAATATCGAAGATAATATTTTTCAGTAGTTTGGTGGTTATATTATATATATCAGGCGTAGTCTTGCTTTTTATCTGCCTTACAATTTTAAGAATTTCTTCTTCGTTGGTAGATTCCAGAAACATACTTTTCTCATTTTCTATTAGATGATTCTTCAGAAGGATTTTGAAATTCACCGTACTTTTAATATTCTCTGCTATTTCTTTTCCAACGGAAGCGAAGTAGTGATTTATTTTGTTACACTCTAACAAACTTTCTTCTTTTTTCCTGCTGTTTATTTTTGTTTCTTGTTTGATTAAAGTCCACAGTGCTTTTTGTTTATTTTAGGAATTTTCTATGAACTTATTGTATTGCCTTTGTTTTACCTTTTTCAATTCATTTTTATAAATATTCCGCAGAGTTTTGTAATTTTCTTCGTCTTTATCAGATTTGGTAACCAGCCAGATTGTATATAATGCATCTACCTTATTTTTTATTTCTTTAAGATCTGCATTATACCAATTAATTTTTTTCTTGCATGTTTCTATTTTTTTGTACTTTCCAGGGAAAGCTTCGTCATAATAGTTTTTTATATGTTTCAGAAACGTACTCCACGCAGAGTTTAGGTCTATGGATTTGTATACATTGTCCCAGTTTATTTTCCGTAGAAGTGTTATAAAGTGGTAAGTATTTGCTTCATTTATTATTCTAGTTATAGTAACTGTCTCGATTTTTGTAGGTATATGAGAAGGTACGTTTGAGGAATCTGTTAGAATTTGTGCCAGATGATTTGAGATGTGTGGATTTACTGTACGAGTAAGCAGATTCGTGTAGTTTACGTTTGTGAAGATGTTATCTATACATTTTGATGTATTTTTTGTAACCCTAGAAGGTTCTTTCATTGTCATATGTAAACTATAACTGCTCAATAAATTTTTTAAATCTCTTACGTCAGACGTTTCATTCAAGAAATCGAGGTTAAAATCTCCCGCTATAAATAATTTTGTTATATGTACTATTTTTGTTATGTGCTCTAGAGTTTCAATTAGTTTAGTTTAGAATATGTTTATTTGGTCATTGGTTGTATTCGGTACTCTGTATATAACGACAACTACTGTCCGTAAAGTAGGAATTTTTATTCCAGTTATTTCTACTACTTTTTCTATGGACATTTTCCTAATCTCCACAATTTCCTCGTATTTCAGGTTGTTCCTTATTAATATTGCAACTCCGCCGTGCAAAAAAGTTTTTCTGCCAAAGAAGGCGCCTGTAGTATAGTTATCTATTGTTATTTTGTTTACGAGCTCGTTTTGTAGCCAGTGTTCTGTAAGACATGCAATGTCGATTTTTTCCTCCTTTATAAAGGTCTCCAGAATGTTGCATTTACTATTAATAGATTGAACGTTTATATTCAACAATTTAAAATATTTATTACTATTTGAACTTATTGTTAAGTTTGGTTGTTTTTTGTATTTTTCGTGAATATTCGAGCTTCTGTTTTCGAGGCCCTTTTTTGAAAATTTCTATATGGTCTTATGATTGTGTTCAGTGGCCAGAGTTCGGCATCAAAAAAATCCTCGTATTGTTCTGGTGTTGTCGCTATTTTGAATGCGGCAATATCTAAATTATTTATTTCAAGTTTTCAACAACTAAGTATTTTTTTATTACATTCCTTTAGGTAGGTCGACACTTCTGTTTCGGTAGTTTCTTTTCTTAAATTTGAAATGAATACCCATTTTCGTTCTTCTACTGCCGATATAAGGTGTGTGTTTATTTTCTTGCCTTTTAGCGTGTTGTATTTACGTTTTTGCGTGGTATATGTGTCCGGTTCTTTTGCATTGTTCTTTGCAGGTCGAGAATCGATTTCCCGCTCCTCTTCGATATCTGCCCGGATTGTTTTGGTTTTTTGTGTTTTGTTTGTTGTGTCTTTGTGAGCATCGATATTAGCTGTGCTTTTCGTCTTCTGTGAGTATGTGAATGAACTAACGACAAGGTCTTTGTTCTTCGATTCATATGCGGAAATGTTTTCGTCGGATTTAACGTGCTTTTCAGTCCTATTTGTAGATGTCGTGGCTATTTGATTATTGGTATTAATGTTGTTAATTATTTCCAATAACCCAAGTTTGTCTTGCATGAGTTTTATCTGTTCCCTCAATTCGGATATAATGATGTCCTTATCACATAATAAGTTTTTGAGGTATCTTACCTCTAATGTGTTTACGTACGATCCTGGGATACTTTCACACATGGTTTTATCCAAGTTGACCAGGTTGCCTTCGTCTTCATCTTCCATATTGTTCACTTCACAACAGATTATATGTTGTTCGTCAATATATTTCACAGTTTTAAAATGCTTAACACATCCCGGATGGTTCACTGATTTGCACTTTATGCACTTGATGCCACTTATCGGCATATTTTTGCATCTTTTGCACGGTTTTGTAGACTCCTCACTATGAGCGGTCTTTTGCTTGTCCGCCATATCTGAACAGAAGACCCGCGATAGACGAGTAAATTAAAGGGGATTTCAACCAGAACTCCATGTACAACTCTAGAAGGACTCGTATTGTCCCAAACTGCAGGCGCCATGGAACGAGCTCTATGAAGTAATCAAGAGGCGCAGTATTCAGAATACGGAAGCTATCCTGAATGAAGATGAACGTGTTCCATATAGATCGTTTAACTCTGTACTGTGTTCGGGACGAACAGTGTTAGTTCGAGCCGCCAATGATTTCATTTTAGCGTGATTACGTCATCTAACTTCTCGATTATACCAGTGAGTGTCAAGCACCGAATACTTCAACAGGCGAAGATCGAGTCAATGAAACAAAACTGCTTGTAAAATGTACTTTCTATTTATCGACAATGTACAACAGACTGTGAAATTTTGCATCAGCTCCTGAATATTTTTTAATATGTAATAAATTAAAACTAGAACAGGAAATCCAACTAAAATCAACATTCAAAAATATTGCTTGCGTGAGTCGCTCTCAACCTGGAGAGCTTCACTAATGCCTGGTAATGTTCTTTCAATAATATTAGCTGATAACGTCACTGTATTAAGTAGCCCTTCAGAAGGATAAGTCAAGCATGTGACAGAATCAGAATATTCCTTAAAAATAATAAAGTCATTAATCCGCTGTTCAGGATGAGAAGTTAAAATGTCATTACACAACTCAGAAGCAAGATGATTGATAACATGAGTGTTTAAACAGCTTACAAACTGCATACTGGTACGATTATTATCATCACAGTAAGATCTAATATCACCAAACAAATTTTCTAGCGCATCCTGATTAAACTACGAGTGCGAAGGTGATCAATCCCTCTTCGCTGGATTTTTTTTCAAATTCCAGTCACTGCTTGAAGATTTGACAACCAGCCTTTTTGAGAAGGTGGCATGCTGCCACAGTAACCTTCAAAGTGCCACTGTCCTAAAACAAGATAACAACATTATTCATCATATCTTAAAATAAGCACAATAATGTATATAATATTAAGCTAAATCAAAATGAAAAAGTAGTTATTTCTTAAGACCATATAGATGGTGTAGTATAAACAGCATATATGTAGAAGCGTTGTAACAAGTAATATGTGTATGTGTGTATTTGAGCTAAGAAGGAGAGAAGGGTGGAACGTACGGGAAGAGCTATGAAGGAATAGGCCTTTGGACTGCATAGAGCAATTATTTTTTCCTTCAAAGACCACTTCAGTCAAATTACCAATGCAGATTTTTTCCGGAACAGCATTCCAATTAAGAGAATTTTGAAGTGGTGTTCAAAATGAAGCAGTTGAAAAATTATTATACAACCTCTTCCTTGAAAGCTCGTTTGGCGATGCATTTATACCCAGTGCATTTATCCACATCCGACATCTACAACAAATTACGATTACTGCAAGTAATTATGTAATTATCTAAAGTAACTCTTTAACATATTATATTAATTTTGTTTTTAACTTGAATTCTTAAAGATTTCAATCAAATGCAAATATTTCTGAATAGCACCATAAGACCCTGCCTTTCAATCACAAGTTACCTTTGTCATTCGATTTATATAATTATTACTATCAGAATAACTGAAAGATTAGTTTAAAATATTTCTAACGCCAATTAAATTGTATGATCGCGTTATGCTTTATATGTTATTATACGTATCTTTTTTAATGCATGTGGGAAACCAAAAGAGTTTTTCTTGTACTGGAATAACACCACACTACATTTACAGGATGCCATATTTTCTTATTTCGTAAATATTTGATATATTTAAATATAAATACGAAATAGAAATAAGAAACAATGGTGGGCATAATAATAATAATAATAATAATAATGCTTTATTGTCTCGTGTCAGTTGATATGGACATTGTCAATATGGGCAATACAATTCTCTAATCAAAACTAAGTGCTAGAATAAAATAGAATTAAAACTAATAAATATATAACAATAAACACATTAAAAAGAAATGTACATGCAATCTTGCAGCAGCGTTCTCGGGTGAAAGCAAAATTTTCTTGGCTGGTTTTCTGCTGTGAATACCTGCACTCTTTAACCTTTTCCTTACTGTCGTAAAAGAGCAATGCAAATTTAGTTGTTCCCTGATCCTTCCTGAAGTTGTAAACGGATTAGCTTCGACAGTGGCAACTATTGCCTGGTCTTCGTTATTAGTTGTTACTCTGGGACGACCTGATTTCGGTGCTGTTCTTAGGGAAGCGTCTTCTTGTCTGCTATTGATCCATCTTCGAATTTGACTTTCTGACATATCAACTTGCTGAGAGATGTTTCTTATGGACATTCCTGCTTCTGCTAAACCGCAAATATATCCTCTTGTAGCTACGGATGATTCTCGTTGCCCCATTCTTCTTCCCATTTTGCTAACAAAAAAGTTGCGATTCCTACAAGGAGAACTAATCACAGACGACAAGACCTTTAAAAAATTGAGAACAAAAAATATAAATGGCGGAAGAAAATTAAATAAATTCTAAAATAAAAATTACATAAAAAATATGAAAATAAGACCTTAACAAAAATTATAATTTGCTGAAAGAAAAGTAATTAATTACTGAAAAAAAAATATTAAAACAAAAAAGAAACAAATGCTAATATAAAAATTAAAAATGCTAACATAAAAATTACTATATTTAGTTGATAAAAATTAAACAAAATATATAAAAAAATATGAAAATTAAACCCCAACAAAAAATTAATTTGCTCAAAACAATATTAAAACAAAAATTAAATCAAAGCTTAAATAAAAGATGAAAATATTAAAAACTATTACAATAAAATTCAAACAGAAAATTAAACATACTGAAAAAAGTACTTAAATTCTGAAAAATAAATGATTATTTGCTGAAAGAAGAAAAAAAATTGTTAAAAACAAAAAACAAATAAATGGTAAAATAAAAAAAAATCACAAAAAAGATCACAACAGAAAAGTATAATTTGCTGAAAGAAAAGTAATTAATTAACAATATTAAAACAAAAACTTAAGCAAAGTTTAAACAAAAACAATAATAATAATAAAAACTATTGCAATACAACTCAACAGAAAATCAAAAATAAAACTGACTAAAACTCACTTGCTGCTCGTTCAACTTTCCTTGATAAGGCACAAAGGCAAATGATCAATGTTTAAACAATCGAAGTTTATATAGCTCTGAAGTTCAGATTAGCAGAATACTAAGAATATAAAGAAACACGTGTTCTTTAATGGGATTCAAATAAATTGGACTAAATCTTTCAGAATAATTTTGTGGGCTGTAATCACATTCCGTTTAATTATAAATCGGATTTAATTATTCCGATTTCGTATTAAAAGAACATTTAGCATTTTTATTTTCTGTTTGAGTTTTATTCCAACAATAGACGATGGACACCGCGACGCCTTCAATATAATTGGATTATTGTTTTCTATTTTAATTTGTAATTACAATATTTGTTTATTAAAAGTCTTTTCTTTCTGCGTCAGTTAGATTAATAATTTTGTTCCGCAATAACTATTATATTTCGTACTGTCTTGTTTGTTAAATATGTATTTATTTTTACCAAAAATGTTATTTACCAAATAGGTATTTAATGTAATATGTTTATTTAAATGTTATAGATTTAATGTAATCTGGGTAATCTGACGAATTTGTAATCTTAATTGCAAATAATAAAACGAACTATGAACTATGAACTATTTTATTATACCTTTATTTCATTTTTTGAAAGAGCATCAAATAATTTCCTAAAGATTAATTATGAATAAGATAAATATTTTCATTAATAATATTTAGAATGTATAATACTTCTTGCTAATAAGAAGATCATTGATGTCGGCCAATTACATTTAATAATTACGTATCGTAATATTAGCAATGCCTGCAGTTGAGGGTAGGTAGATATTTCCAAGAAATTTCAACGGGCGGAGCTACGGCGTTTATCTCTCGGTCGGGCGAAGTCGGGTGGCCGCTTACCCTTTCCAGACTTTCATTTCTTTCCGCTGAAACTGTACATATCTATAAAATAGTTTTCAGTTTCAGCAAAAACATTAATCAAATCTAAGAATTAACATCACTTAAACGTATTAATGAGAGCATTAATTACACAGGGCAACAAGAAAATTTTATTTTTTCTGCGGCTTGAGTTTGTGTAGTCAATTTCGATACATTATGATTATGAAGGACTCATCATACAATTAGTTTGTTTGAATTGACTCCAGTTCTCGTGATAAACAGTGCAATTAAAAGTATGGTATATGTTAAATCACTCGTTAAATTCTCCACTACGTTGCACAACACTACTTCCATATTTCGCTGAGAAAAATGATATAGTATATTGTAACGATATTTCTGGGCTTTTAAATTTAATGAGCCTTCCAGTATATGAACCAAAAGATTGGCGACTTTTCATAGATACCTCAAAATAAGAATGAAATGTGTGTTACTGCATAATGGAAATAAATTAGCTTCGATCCCGAAAGGTCATTCAACTAAACTTCAGGAAGAATATTAAAATATAAAACTTGTTTTAGAGAAAATTTCGTTTGTCCAACATCAGTGGTCAGTGTGTGTAGATTTAAAAATGGTAAAGTTTTTATTAGGTATGCTAAGTGGATACACTAAATATCCCTATTTTCTTTGTCTATGAGGCAGTCGTGCAAGAAATGAACACTGGGGTAGGAAAGACTGCCGTCGAGAATAAATATAACCGTAGGAAAATCTAACACCTTTCATCCTTCAAATATTTTGCCAATCATTTCCTACCCTCAGTATAAAAATATTAAAAGCAGGCATCTTTGATGGACCACAAATCCCTACTCTTATGAACAACGATGATTTCATAAATCACATGACTCAGGTTGAACTGGAAGCATGGACAAGCTTTGTATCAGTTGTCAAGAATAATTTGAATAAAAGCTTTTAAATGTATTGGACTATTTTCTTTAATTATTTCAAGTATGAATGGATTGCTTTTATCTCAAAAAGTGGAGTCAATTTAACAAAGATGTTATTATTTTCATATTTAGTAGACCATAATTACCTAAGTTTGACCCATGCCGCAGAATCAATGTTCCCCTGTGTTATCATGCTTTGAATCAAACAGTGATGCATTCATTTATATGATAAAAATTTCTTTCTTGTAGAAAGGTTTTAACTAAAATTTTGAAATGCGTTAACTTCGCGTTTTTAATAGATGGAGGGAGACCTTTAATGCTTTATAGTGTGCACCACGTTGATAGAATGCAGATTTATGTCTCGGGATACAAAAATCGTTACAGTATCTGGTGTTCATATTGTCATATGTATCTGAATTTCTGGAATACAAGTGCTCATGTTGTTTAATGAAAACAGCCAATTCCAAAATATATAAGCTAGCAAGCGGTAATATTTCTGACCGTTTAAATAAGGGTCTACACGAGGTATTCAGCGGTTCTCCACACATGATTCTAACAATCCTTTTTTAGAGTACGAATATGTTCGTCATGTGACCATATGAGCCCCAGAATATTAGGCCGTAGCGTAACCTTGATTCTACATATGAAAAGTAAAATTCCTTTAATGATTCTATCCCTACATTAGATCTTAAATTGTTTACAGCGTAAAACGCGGAGCATAATTTTTTACTTAATTTATTACAGTGCTGCTCCCAGCCAAGTTTAGTGTCAACAAGGAGACCCAAAAAGTTGACTACATTTGAGACAGGCAAAGATGAATTGTTGAATTTAACGTAGATGTTATAATTAATTGGTTGTTTTTCAAATGTCAATACATTTATTTTGCTCATATTAAGACGAAGATTATTGAGTGTACACCAGTCACTCATTTCATCAACAACCTTAGTGCTCGTTTTTGAAACATTGGCTATGCAACCGTCAGAAATAATTACATTCGTATCGTCTGCATACTGAGAAAGTCGGCCTGACGTTAATGATAAGGACAGATCGTTGACATATATGAGAAATAATATTGGTCCTAAAATAGACGCCTGTGGAACTCATGATACATGGGTGATTCTGAGGATCGATAAGTTTTGTTTGTATCATTACAATCTAATGTCAATGTAACAATTTGACTGCGCTTACTTAAATACGAGTTAAATATCTTCAAGGCTGTACCACGTATACCGTAGGTGTCAAACGCCTGGGAAAGATCAAAGAATACTCCTGTTACGTTTTGTTTTTTATCCAAGTTTTCGTATATATCTCTTAGAGTGTTGAAGAGTTACTAATGAACCCAAATCGATTTTTATTTAATATCTGAAATTTTGACAAATAAGAAACCAATCTTTTCTTTAGAATCTTTTCGAAGATGCCGGCATAAGCGATATAGGTCTGTAATTATTGATATCCGAACTATCACCTTTTTTGTAGATCGGTATAACTTTCCCACATTTTAGCTGATCTGGGAAAACGCCTGGAGAAATACATTTATTTAATATATACTAACGGCGACGTTATGTAATTACAAATATCCTTGAGTAAGGAGCAGGGTACATCGTCTATGCCCGCAGAATTTTTGGTAGATATTGTTTTAATTATAAAAATTAACTAAAATTGTGTAACTGGCATATGGAAAGTGTTAGGAAACTCTTTCCTTAGAGAAAGAAGAGTCTTAGGAAAGAGTTTCCTAACACTTTCCACATGCCAGTTACACAATTTTAGTTAATTTTCATAATTTTCATCTGGCAAGAAAACTTGATTTTATAGTTTTCATTTTAATTTCCGTCTCGTCAGTAGGAGTTAAAAACATATTCTGATCGTACTTAAATAGAACAGTAGGTTGACGGCGTTCGTAGTTTATCTCAGAAGTTATAGGTACTATTAAAATGATCAGAAAATGATTAAATTACGGCATTTGAGTCTGAGTTTAAATTCGCAGAAGACGACGATATTTTATAGCTAGAATTTATGTTGGAATTGACAATTTGCTTTACAATATTCCACGTGGTTTTGAATTTATTAGATGATGTTATAATCTTTTTATCAAAGTATTTCCTTTTAGCTTCCTTTATGGCCCTGTTATAATTTACTTTCTGAATTTTATAAATATTAAATAAATTGGGTTCATTATACCTTTTGCACAGAACGTGTAGGTCTTTTAGATTACATGCAAGTTTGTACAGTGAATCACTGTACCACGGCAACTTTGAATTTATGTTAACACCAAGACGACATTTAACTAATGGAAAGTAAAAATTAAAGTATTGCAAAAAAGTTTCATAAAAATAATTGAACGCATCATTTGCATTATGTGCTGATAAAACATCATTCCAGTCTTCGTTTACCAAAGCTGATTGCAAACATTCAATGTTTTGGGAACTAAATTTGCTTTTGTAAGTTTTTTTTTCTATGTCAGACTGACCGATACTCATCTTTTTAAATGATAATATTTGATAATAATGATCAGATATGGTTGAATCCGAAACAAGACTGTTCAAGACAGTTTCACATTTGCTAACGAATACATTATCAATTAACGTTGATGTTGAACTTGTCACCCTTGTAGGCTCATTTACAAAAGGTATAAGATTGAATGATTCAAATACGTTCAAAACATCTGCTGATGCTTTAGAAATTTCTGCGAAATTTGTATTGAAATCACCGCATACGATTGTTACTGTATTTTTTTAACAATATCTTGAAGTACAGAAAAGAGTCCTTTAATGAAAGTATCCGTGTTTCCACTAGGAGATCTATAGTTGCCAACAACATTGTATTTATTTTTACCATTCATAAGTTGAGCACATGTATGCTCGAAATCCTTCGCAATACATTCTGTCTTATTCTTGGCTTCCGGTTGGAACCGCGTGTCTCGGATTTCTCTACTGCCGACGTTTCGTTCTTCGTTGCAGAAGAACTTCCTCAGGGCTGCTGCTGGTGGTGATGCTGCTGCTGTTGTTCTTGTTGCTGCTTCGCGTTAGTCGTTGAGACTGAGTAGGTAAGTCCGTTGTCGTGGTATTTATAGGAGCCGGTGGGAGCAGCGGGGTGGAACGGTGGGCGGGGCGGAACGGTATATCGGTGCGTGACGGATCGTTAATGAGATGTTTCCAAGTATTGTGAAGGTAGAAGCCATTGTCACGGTTTAGATTGTTGGGGTGTTTGAAAATTTCTATGGATTCACGGATTTTACGGTTAAAGAAATGAGATGAGCGGGCTAGGAGTTTTGTTTCTGAAAACTGGATTTGGTGGCCGGTTTCTAGTTTATGTTCAGCTAAGGCGGAACCAGTTGTTTGTAGTAGTCTGGTGCAGCGTTCATGTTCAGAAACACGAGTACTGACAGATCGTTTAGTTTCACCGATGTATACACGCCCACAGGAACACGGTATACGATATACTCCTTCGGATTGTAAGGGAATGTGGTCTTTCGTGGAGGGTAGGTAGTTTGAGAGTTTTGTCATGGGTAAATAAATGGATTTGATGTTTTGTCGTTTGAGGATTTTGCCTATTCGGTCCGTTATGGTGTGGATGTAAGGTAGGTAAGCCGTAGCAACTGGCGGTGCATCAGGTTCAGGGCGTGGTGGAATGGGGGTTCGATGACGAGCAATGGATCTTTGGATGTCGTGTTTGTTATAATTGTTGTTGAGAAGGACTTTTGTTATATGGTTTAGTTCAGTTTGGAGTGAAGAGGACTCTGATAGGGTAAAGGCACGATTAACTAGTGAGTTGATGACCGATTGTTTTTGAGAAGGATGATGGTGGGAATGTGCGTTCAGATAGCGATCAGTATGAGTTGGTTTGCGATACACAGAATGTCCTAATCTACCGTCCGAGAGGCGACTTACTAGGATATCAAGGAAAGGTAAGTGGCCGTCCTTTTCGTATTCCAAAGTGAAACGAATGTCCGGATGTTGGGAATTAAGGTGTTCAAAGAAGTTGTCCAAGGATTCCTTACCATGTGGCCAAATTGCAAAAATATCATCAACATATCTGAACCAACATTTGGGTTTGAGAGGGAAAGAAGTAAGGGCTTGTTGTTCGAAAGCCTCCATAAAGATGTTCGCTACTATTGGGGATAAAGGGGAACCCATGGCTGTTCCTGACACTTGTTCGTAATATTGATCTCGGAACATGAAATAAGTTGAGGTTAAGCAACATTCTATCAAAGGAATTAGATCTTCGGGTTGGTTATGGGCTCCGAACAGTTGCTGGATAATAGTAACGGTGTCGGGTATTGGCACTTTGGTGAACAGGGATTCAACATCGAAGCTGACCAGAAGGTCCTGCGGGTCTAAGGATATATCGTGAATTTTTTGGACGAAATGTTGGGAATTGAGGATAAAGGTTTCACTATTACCTGCAAATGGTTTGAGAGTGTGTGCTAGGTATTTAGAGATTTTGTACGTTGGTGAGTTGATTGCGCTGACTATGGGACGTAAAGGTGTGTCGGGTTTGTGAATTTTAGGGAGTCCGTAAAGTCTGGGAATTCTAGAGTCACGAGGTATCAAAGATTTTTGTGTGTCTGGAGGGATAGAAGAAGATTTTATTAAGGTCGTTATGGTGCGTTCTATACGGGAGGTAGGGTTGCGTCGTAAAGGTTGGTAAGCTGGGTCGTCTAACAGGTTATTGATTTTGTGGTCGTATTCTGCACGATCTAAAACTACAGTTGCATTCCCTTTATCTGCGGGGAGTATGACTATGTCTGGGTTGGTTTTCAAGGTTTTGAGGGCTTGAAATTCAGATTTAGTGCAGTTTGGTTTGGGGGGTTTGGCTGTTTTTAGAATTTTGGAGGTTTCGTGGCGAATAGGGTCTGCAATATGGGAAGGAAGTTTGATAAGGGCAGATTCAACACTAGTTATGATGTCATCAATGGGTATGGTTTTTGGGGTTATGGCGAAATTTGGGCCTTTGGCGAGGACGGAGATTTCATTCTCGGTTAAGGGATAGCGAGATTTGTTTACCACCGTGTGTGTTAAGGAAGTAGGTTTATGATGATGATTGGGTAGTTGTTTAGAAACCAGCTGGTTGAATTTACGGATGTGGGTATTGGTGACATGTTCGCGAGTGCGGGTGGCTTGTTCGTGGGTAAGTCTGTCTATTAGTTGCCAGTCTGTTGGTGTGAGGGTATTGGCAAGTTCTAGATGAAGATGAAAAATTGTGTAAGAAAGATCGGAGAGTTGGTGTCTGGTGAACTGGATGCGTTCTCGAACTAAGGCAAAACTTGTGCGTCGAAGGATTTGGTTGGAAGTGTAGGTTTTGATGTGGTGTTTAACAGTTAGGAAAGTAGGTATAACATGATTATCACGACAACGAATAAGAAATGTTAAAGTACAAATTAAACTTACCAATTTTTGTCGAAGCTGTCCCAGCTGTCTCGTCTTCTTCTGGATGTCCTCCCCGTAGAGGCTTCTTAATTTAACTTGAAGGCTTCCGCGGCCGTCGTCCATTGTTGAGGAAGTTCTTCTGCAACGAAGAACGAAACGTCGGCAGTAGAGAAATCCGAGACACGCGGTTCCAACCGGAAGCCAAGAATTCAACAATGGACGACGGCCGCGGAAGCCTTCAAGTTAAATTACATTCTGTCTTACATTTTAATGGGGATATGTTAATTCTTTTGCTAGCATAAATGCAAACGCCTCCACCCCTATTTTGTGATCTACTGATCCTCTGAATCTTCTTGTCTTGGTGCATTAATCTCGTTTCTTGAGTCTGAGGTGAGTTTCGACCATTGCCATCATCTTCATACAACTTTAATCTGTTGAGATGAATTGTTTGTTCTTAACTGCTGCTTATTCTGGCGATTTTGTATATCACAGGAGCTAACCTTTCCATGAATCGATTCGGTCCTTCTCACTTCTAGCTTAATTTTCTCGACAGGCCTGTGTGTACCACATTCATCTGACAGCGAAATTCTTGATTATTAAAAAAGAGTTTATTCGGCGGAATCCCAAAGCAACTACCACAGAGAAATGCCATAAACCGTCCAAAGGAAATAGAACCCTCAATAGGTGCACTAATGTCGCCGAACGAAGAACCGCTGAGGCAGCGAAGAGTAAATTTTAATCCTAATGCAGCGAATAAAGTTCGAGAAAACTACCAATTACAAGATGAAGAATCACCAGGTTGGGTGAGTGATGGTAGTTTCGAATATGATATCGAAACAAATGCCGAAGAAACTGCAGAAGTCCAGGAAAAACAGGAGCAGATCCAAGAGAATAAAAGATATAACTACCCACTTCAACGAACCATTATGGGACCAGGAGTAGAGGACCTTCAAAACTACAACCATGAGTCATGCCAAAAATATTAATATATGAGGATGAATATTCTGAGACGAATGAGATTTCGAAGCTTCGAGTAAATTGTAAGACCTGAACGTAATATACATATAGTGTTTCCCAAAAGTAACGGATAAATTCCATAAAATGGCTGAGAAAAATGTTTGAAAAAAATGTTCGGACACTTCGATTTTTATTTTTAAATCCTCATTTAAAGATGTAATTTACCCCTCATCCTCTAAGCGCTAAAAAATTCAAATAGCACAGTACTCCTCGTGATACCTCATTTAATAGCATTTTTTATGCTGCATGAATACAATAAACAAAAGTTTTTAAAATTCGATTGATAAATACCTGAGGTCCCTTAACCAAATCCAACCCACTACAAAGCAGACCTAACCAATCCGTTCGATCGGACCCTGATAGTGTTGACAAGGAGAACCAGTCAGTCTAAGGAAATCCGTAAAGGAGTGGACACCTCATCCTAAAGTAATGATCTACTCACCTGTGAAAGGTTGTGCTCTTCATATAAGTGTTTGACTTGAAATATTAACAATAATGATTGTAATTAAAAATTTTGCAATAGGTTGCTTTCATATTATTATAAGGGTCCAGCAGCAGAAGCCCCAGTAATCCTTAAAAAGTATTGACCATCGGTTCAAACCCTTTCTTTAAGAGAAAAGGAATCTTTAACCGTGTTTCGTCGTCTTAATTTTAATATAAAATTTTCATTTTGTTATTTCCCTTTGATTCATTTGAACTTGATCAAATTTTTGATTTGCCAACCCTTTCTCCTGGATGTTAAAGTTAAATCCTGATTGGGTGCAAGTGAGGGTACAAAAAGTGAACTCTTCTCCTAGAACCCCTTCCTCATGGAATTCAAGAACGGTCCAAAAAAGGAGATTTATAAGAATCTCTACTGCTGACCCCAATAAAGGTAGGAACCCATTTACGTTGTTTAAAATATATCCTACTTTGAGAAGACAACTGACTTTTATTTCTAGTAGAATATATTGTGGCATAAAAATGCCTTTGCACAACCCGAACTACAGTATATTTCATGTATAAAGCAGCCCAATTATTTTTTACTTTCTAAATTCCGCGATCACTATAAGAGGGATTAATTACGGGGAAAGATTTCGTCTTTCACCCCACGACCCTTTCTATAGCAAGTGGCACACAGTGTCGTTCGATTTGAACGACATATTCGTGAGATATCCATCACTACTCCTGTAATGTAAGTGAAAATCACTTCATTATTATAAAGAAACATTTAATTTTTCCAAAGCAAAACCAAACTTTATTGAACCAGAACAAAAAAATCAATCCAAAAATGGCAGAGGTTTCGAGACATCAGGGCCGTATATTTCTAATTTGAAATCATCCTTTGTCGATACCCAACCATATTCATGATTCACCGAATTAGGGAAAGGCTTCAATGACCGAAAATCAACTTTTTTTTCCGGCTTAATCACAACCGATTTTTCTGTGATTACCGCCAGTTTTTCTTTTAAATCTCTGAAACAATTTAACATTTTTTAAATTCGTAGAATGGATAAAGTATTGACAGGATCCATCCTTCCTTTTATGTGCAAATAGTCAATTTTGTAATGAATTATAAGTCAGTTCCCTTGTGATCGTTGATTAAAGCAGACCTCGCGACTGAATCATGTTAAACGCTATCTACATTAACTTGGTTCATGATGGTCAGACAGTTAACAGTATTACTATTTGCAAGTTTCGAAATGATAAAAAAATTCATCAAACATAAAATAATATAATACTATTTTATAAAATTATTTTTGAATATGATAATTCATTTAAAAATTATTAATTAAAATTGTCTTTTGTCCGATGAAAATTTGTCCCTTGACGAAGCTATCAAACGATAGTGAAGTGTTGAGCGATAACAATTTCTAAAATATCCGTTAAATTATTAAAAATAATTTGTTATTTGAAAAATATTAAGATCATTACCATTTTTGTACGTTTAAATGGCGAGCAGCAATCTCCATAAACCTACTTTTCAATGTAAGTTTTCTATGTTCGGACTGAGTTGGGTTGGGTTTGCAGCTTTCCATCCGGTATAATTTGGGACCGTGGCGGCTCTTCAAGATAAGCAATTGAAAAATTGCAATACAATTGAAAAATTAAAAGGACCTTTCACATAGACACTCCTCTGATATTTTTTAAATGTTTTTTGTTATGATAACATTCACTGCATTTACTTTAATAAAATGATGTATTTTGTGATTTTTTTGATCTTATGTCACTCTACTAGTATTCCACAGTGACACAAAATACATCTCGAAATAAAACAAAATTTATTCGTAAATTCTTATTTTTAGCTGTACTTTACCAACTAAGTATTAAAGTGCATGTTTTTTTTTTTTTTTCTAAAAATGAAAAGAAAAGTGTTTCACTGTGGAACATTCTCCCCTAATCTGTTTTACATATTTCATGCAAACAAAAAACTTTAGCTGAGTGAGAGTAAAGCGTACAGGAACCAGATCATAAATAATTTCTCTTCATTTTTCGTTTTTTTCAATTTTATTTACGTATGCATTTTTTCAACATAATTAACTACTTTTTTATTTTTATCTTATTTATGAGATCCAAAGAATGTGTTTACAAATTCGATTCAACAGAATTAATACTTTTTCAATTAGAAAAAATTGATATTATCGGAAAAATCTGACAATTCATCTAAAAGTAAATTACTGTCATCACTTACTTGTATTCATATGAAATCCATCCCCACTTATGAGGCCAAACGCTAGCAGAAAGATCCTCTTTTTCGATGTACGCTTTGTATATCTGTATGTCTGTATTCGGTAAAAATAATTTCTTATTGTCTGAAGCTTTTGAAAACGCCATAATTATGTCGAATTAAATTTAATATGTAAACAACTATCAGTTTTTTCGTAAAACCCTAGAGTCCTTAGATTTGATTCACATTTAACTTTTGTACTATGGTTTGATTTTGATCCTGATGTAAATATACAGAATGGTGACAAAGTCCTTAACCAAGCTCATGATTTATTTATTTAATGATTTCTTTTTGCAAAATTCTGAAACAGGTCAAATTTTAATTTTAGAAAGACCCACTTTAGTGGGAAAATGTTGCAATGAAATTCTGAACCATTGGTTTATGGTGAACAACTTCACTGCTCTTGTTGATTTTTTTATAATTATTAGTATGATTAAGTGATTGTTAGATTTCATTAGGTGCTTTTAACTTAAGCCCGTTTTACGTGGGACATAATTTTATAGAGCAGTGTTTTTCAACCTTTTTCATGACACGACCCCCCTAGTATCAAAGATTTTATTTTTTGTTAATGTGTTTGTATAAATAACATAACGAGTATCATTTTATTAACTTTTTTTTAATATATCTACCTTTTTAAAATTTATTGATTTTTTTACTGAGTTCTCTCCACCTCTCGCGACCCCCCTACAGAGGCTTCGCGACCCCCCAGAGGGTCGCGACCCACAGGTTGAAAAACACTGCGACAGAATTCTGTCGGTAATTGTAGCGAGAATTATTCCCATAATTATGCATAGAATTATGCGAATTATAGTTACAATTCGAGTCAGGCGCATGCGCTGTTCCGCAATTTTATCTAGATAAATCTGTCGACAAAACTTTAGCTGTATTACACGGTCTATAAAATTTACAGATAGAATTCTGTCGCGAATTCTCTAGAGAATTATCGTCCATCTAAAATGGGCTTTATTGTTAGTAGTGCGTGTACTGAAGATGGCACCTTAACTGCCGAAATACGTATCTACCGATATAAAAGCTATTGTAGGCGGAGATTAATTTTTAATTATGAGTTAGGAGATTTAGTAGTATGTGTACTGTAGATGGCAGCTTAGCTGCCGAAATGCGTATCTTACGGATATAAAATTATTATGGGCAAAGATTATTTTTTAATTATTTCTCAAACCACGGTCCCGTATACTATTTTTAGTTTTTGAAGTGATAATTTAATAAATCTAAAAATTCATGTCTTAACAAGTCCACGACTAAAAGTTCCCAACAATCTAACACTTTGAAAACTAATTATTAATGACAATTTGTTGCCTGTTTTCCGTGGTCAGCTTAGACAATTATTCGTTTTAAAAGATATAATTCATATAGATCTGAAAATCTCAAAAAATATGACAGACAGATGTAAGACATACGTAACAAAAATGAAAGTACTTTATTAAAAAATTAATTTAGAATAGAAAAATATAGGATATGCTATTCAAGAAAATTGAGTTTTGTCATTTTGAAATTTCTGATATTTTGTTTTTACCATAACCAGCCTGTAGCGATAAAAGTACATTTAATGACGGTTTATAATAAGCTCATGTATCAACTATATGTGTACTAAAAATCATTTTCTTAGAGTTAAAAATAAATAAAATAGTGGCTGCAAATGGTTAGGGTTAGGTATAGACAAATTATACAGAAAATGTGTAGAATTTTATAAGCAATCCAAATTTTGTTTTATATACTTCTTAACTTCATACAAAAAATGTATGTATGTATGATATAAACAAGAACATTGACTTTTTATATGGAACACCTATATATTTTTACATTTTAAAAAAAGAGTGTAGAATTGTATTTAAAAAAATATAAAACACTTGATATTTTATTCAAAAGATTTTTGAGATATAGAGCATTTATATTTTAATTAATTTTGATGGTTATTGCAACATTCAGGTAAGCGATGTATACTTCAATATTTTTTAAAGATTCAATGAGCCATGAAAAAATATTACTTTATTTTTAATCAATATAACGAATAAATGCTAATTTAATCGAAATTGCACAAAAAAGTATAAAGTATTCAAATTGTCGGCTATTTTGTTCTAAACATAAACGATTACGTTTTCTTATGGTTCGAGCTGACATCACCAATTCAAGGACTGATAGTGGTGATAGTTTTCTTATTTAATAAGGTCGGAATCTTTGTTTCTTTCCAATTCGTATTGCAGAAGTTCTTGCTGAAGCAGATGTTTGTTCCAACTAGCGTCGGTTATTTTCGATGTCACCCAAAACTATGACCTCTAATTCTTTATTTCTGTTTTGACATTCATAATTTTTAAGTTTAGACAGTTCAAATGACTAAAAATTTATTAAATTGTTTTTAAATCTCTAGAATATATCTATGAAGGGATTGTCTTCTTTCAAGATACCACTCATGCAAAATTTAATCGCTGCGTCTGAATTTTCGCCACTTTTTATAAAACAATTTAATATTAGTAAAGGAGACGACAGTGGTTTAGAAATAATAAATCAAAAAAATTTATATCCGTAAATATAAATAAAAATAGATTACATCCTTAGATAACATGCGTTCAAAAAATCCCTTATCAAGGACGCTCTGAACTTGCTTTTATTTTATGACGGCACGTCGTAGCTTAGTACGTATGTTGAAACGTTGAATTACTGCGTGCCATCAACAGCCTCAACTGTCAAATATCTTCGAAATATTTGTAATAAAATAAATGTTTTATTTCATAAATTAAGTTTTATTATCCATTTTGTAGAAAATCGTAATTAAATAGATATAAAAAGTTATGTTTATAATAATCGTATAGTTTCGACGTGACTTTGTAAAATTTGCATTTGACATTAGCCTACTTCATAACGGTTTTTATTGAACGCACTTCACATGTTTCGGCATCTGCGCTGCTATCTTTAGTATGCACACACACACTTACAAGTTAAAGGCACTTCATGAAGTCTTGAGATGGTATAAATATGATAACATATCGTATTTAACCTAACTTTTTCTGAGATGAGATGTAACCCCTGCTTACCCAACTCCAGAGTTCAATACCGGTTACGATAATAACGTAACAAAAGGCTTTCTTAGAACGTCAGCGCCTGAAGGAGAAGGCATAGCCATGTCGCTTAAATGAATTTGATTAAAACTATTTTTGACCGGTTGTGCGCTTAAAACCGATTATTGAAAGAGATTCAGAATCTTATTTTTTTGTAACCCTACTCACGAACCAGAGTCAGTATTTAATAACCGGTTACTTTTTTGCAATTTTTCGAACACGGAATTAAGACCATGTTTAATAAAAGAACAGTATTTTATAACCAGGTGTATAACCCGCTTAATCCCGAACGATTTTCCGAAAACGTCTATGGTCATGACTTATGTAGTCGCTCAGTTCCATTGAACGGTATATATCGCTAGGTCGCTGAACGCAAACGATGGCATTTCGTAATGCACTTGTCTGTAGTTTTAAACCGTTGTTTACAAGTTTAGGTAGAAAATTTAATCAAGCAAACATGTCCCAAGCAGCATTTCGAGTCGCTCTAATACAATCCAAGGTTGGCGTCGATCGCACTGAAAATCTGCAAAACGCTTCCAAACTGGTAGCAGCCGCGGCAAGAAACGGTGTTAAACTTGTAGCATTACCCGAATGTTTCAATTCACCATATGGAACCAAATTCTTCAGTAAATATGCAGAACCTGTACCCAACGGTCCCTCCTGTGAGTTATTGTCAAAGCTGGCAAAAGAACATTCAGTTTATCTAGTTGGTGGTACAATACCAGAAATCAGTGATCAGAAGTATTACAATACATGCACTGTCTGGAACCCAGAGGGTCGCCTCATTGGAAAATACCGCAAAATGCATCTGTTTGATATAGATATCCCTGGAGGTATTACTTTTAAGGAGTCTGAGATACTTAACCCTGGAAACGAATTGGTCACATTCAAGGTGGATGAGGTTAAAATTGGACTAGGAATTTGTTACGATGTGCGTTTCGAAGAGCTTGCAAAGTTGTATAGAATAGATGGATGTCATGTATTAATTTATCCAGGTGCATTTAATATGACTACAGGGCCCATACATTGGGAAATATTACAGCGAGGCAGAGCACTGGATAACCAAGTATTTGTGATGATGATCAGCCCCGCAAGAAACGATCAAGGCTATGTTGCTTGGGGCCATTCACAGGTGACGAATCCCTGGGGCAAAGTTATTGCTCAAGCAAGTCATGAGGAGGAGATTATTTATGCAAATATTAATTTAAGTGAGTGTGAAGCTGTGAGACAGCAGATTCCTATATTTAATCAGAGACGTACCGATATTTATAATACACTTTTAACACGTAATAAATGACGTTAGGGATAATAAATGAAGTACAACATTATAGAGAAATTATCCAAAATACTTTCTTCCACAAATACTTGAAGAATTTGTTAGTCCTATCCTTCATTTTCTTTATGAATTTTTATATTGACCATACACAATGACGTGTTAAGTAGTAGACTTGCTGTAGATGAAAGGTTTGTTCGTTTGTATTGCTCGGAGTTACTTTAAAAGCTGTCACGTATAGTTTTCGCCGTTTTCGGTCACATTCGATGTTTTTCAGCGAGAGAAAAACCAATGTGACTGAAAAGTACATTTGCTTTTGGAGTAACTCCGAGTAATACAAACGAACAAATCTAATGATATCTAAGGAATTGATATCAACATAAGAGTGAGAAGATAAACACATGTATATAACTACTATTGCATCTATCCTAGATCAAGTGTTTGACATCGCATACATGAGCCAAAAGTAGTATAGATTCGCCATTTCACTCACACGCTATCAATCGAGGGCACTGCGAGTCTAAGTATTACCACATCGTTGATTATGCAGTGCAGCAGTGTTGCCAACGATGAGAAACGTATTTCTACTACAACTTATTTTCAGAGATTCTAATATAGTGTTCATTATTGATTGAAAGGCATTTGAATTTCCTGCGAATGGGCAGATTATTTGTAAAAGTTGGTACGGGGTTGAGTAGAATTGACTCTTATTAATTTGTTCACTAAGTAGATTATTTTTATTTGCAGTGACATATTCACACAAATGCATCTAATTTGACTTCGGAGCTCGTGTTCATATGGTCACAGATTACCCAGATGCGAAGGCTCCAGGCACAGATAATAGAACTAGACAGATGGCTCATCAAATGCTTTAAATTTGACGCTCCAATTTGGAGACAAACTCGGTGTTAGTTTGGAGACAGCGCACCAAATATATGGTGGCGCTACTATTACAATAGCAGAGCGAAAAACCGAAACCTGTAAATGTAAGTAATATTTAAACAAATTCTATAACTAAGAGACGTGATGCAATGTTTAAACGGAGAATTAATAGCATATTATAATCGTACGTCGCGTTATCGTGTCTTGGCCCCATTTTAAAAATATTTCTCTGTTACTTCAAAGAGACATCTAGCGATAGGTGAGCCAACTGAGATTTGGAATTAGCAAATGGTTTGTGACAAATGTTCGATTTTCGAATTTGTGCATACAAGTGACATCTATCGTGCATTTAACAAACTATTTTTAGAGCGTCTATTCGTTCCTATCTCGTTGGCTATCTGGAGAGATCTATTATCTGTGCCTAAACACCTCACGTGACATTAACCACAATTCAATAGTGCACGACTGGTTGCATAGCTATACAGTTGATTTTGTTTCCCGCTAACACGCCTATGATTCTAATACAAGATCAGTATACAAGGAAAAAAATTCAATGAAGTAGCACTTTCAGTCACTCTGAATCTCTCTGTATTTTCTTAACTCAGATCTATATGATCGGTATGTAGTAAAAAAATGATCTGTACCTACCATTCTTATATCATATTTGCTATACATGGTTATCGGCACAGGAAAAAAATTCAATGAAGTAGCACTTTCAGTCACTCTGGATCTCTCTGTATTTTCTTAACTCAGATCTATATAATCGGTATGTAGTAAAAAAATGATCTGTACCTACCATTCTTATATCATATTTGCTATAGATGGTTTTGTTAAGAAAACAATTTCAAAAACAAACTAAAAAACTAATTGCTAGTAATTTGACATTAACTTAAATACAGTGTCCACAGCTGACAGTTCTTTCCAATAATTGAAGCTTAAATTTGTAGTTGCTTATAGACTGCAATATGTTCTTTTGAAGAGTATAAATCGACGGTATATGCACAAAAAAGAAAAATCTCTATATTGTTATGTATGATCTATGTTAAAAAAATCTCATTGTATATGTAGTCCGTCTAGAAGTATCCGAAATTTTGAAATTTCTATCAATATATCGCTTATACATATATTATATTCTCGATATCTTAGGATTGCAGAATTTTTATCAAAACCATACTTTTCAAAGAATTTAAAAAAGAAATGACCACAAATTTTTAACAAACAGAAAAATTTGAGTAATTTTGTCAAATTTAAGAAAGGAGAAAATTGATGGAATATATTTTCCACAGAGGAGTTCAAAATTAAAGAAAAAGGATTTTTAAAGTTATTTCGACCAAAAAATGTAAGAAAAAAATTAAATAATAGCATCAATTTTACATGCATGAAATACCAAGTCTACTCAGGCTGCAGTTAATTTCATTGAAGGATTCCTGAACATTTAAATATAATTCTCAGAAATGAACAAATATTACATAAACAAATAACTACAGTACTTGTTTCGGCATATTCCGGAACGGAAAATTCGATTTCAAATAAAATTCACAACAACAAAATATAATAACCAAAAGAATCTAATATAAATACTTTTTTAAAAAAATGTGAAAGTTTGCAGTCTTAAATTTGGCTTGGCCGCGTATTTGTTGTGATGATTAGAAAATAGACCGTGCGTTTACATTTTATTGGTGATATGCCTTTTAATTCTGACTGTACTTATAAACATATCCCTTCTATATTGTATTGTACAGGGTGACTGATAGTTGTGCAAAGCTTGAAACCTGCAATATATCACTATCAATGGTAACGAATGAACTCATACGTCCTTAACAAAAATTAATAGCTTTCGAGAAAATTACAGTTGAAAAATTTTTCGAAACTGTTCGAGAACCACTGGCCTTGCTAACATATCACGTTAAAAGAAACAAGAAACTAGGAGGGTTTAAGATTTTTTTTTAGATAAAAAGTATATATTCGGGACTACGTCCTTCTTTAGCGTTCTGTGAAATTTTGCAACAGTTTTCTGCAAAATGCGAACTACAAATCGTTCCTGGAGTTTAAACGGTGTATAAGTAAAAAATATTCTAAAATAAATATCTTATTTATTGTTTAAAATTATTCACCAACAAACATTAATATTTTTCAGCCATTTTTTCTCTTAGACTAAACTCACGCGTACCACTTTCTTGCGATTTTTTTATAGTTAATGTACGACGGTATTAACCATTCGTGAATTTGAAATCTCCTAGTGATTGCTTGAAGTTGATATCACCCACAAGGCAACATACTCGGTAACAAGACGGATTTCGAAGAAACATTGTTGTGGCTATAACGTCGTCGTCGAAATCATCGTATTGTTGGAATCATCCCGTTATAGAAAACAAAAACGAGAGCCAGTTTCAAATATTATAGTTTGTTTTTGCCTGTTTTTTTCAATTTGGTTGCTATAAGCAGCCGAAGTATAGTCCCAAATACATGGTAAATTAGAGATCTCTTCTATGATTAGCTCAGAGGCAAAGTCTTCATTTTCGGACGCCATTTGTCATTAAAAGTCAACACAACAAAATTCTCCCTGAAGAAGTGGTGCTGATGGCACGTGGCCCACGCATACGTTTCTATAGTAATTCATGACCGTCTACAAGCAATCACTTTGTAGTCGCGGTGTCGTTACACTGCGGTACGGGTGTAGTTATGCTGCGGTTCGTGTGAGTTTAGCCTTAACAATGGACGCGTTTAGCGAAGGCAACATGTTGAGTTGCAACCATTGCTGCATTCGCTAAACGATTACGCCTGTACTATGCTGCCAATCAGCAACTGAGAGATTTAATAAACGTTCTAAAACATCGCTGCCTTTCAGTTGAATGTGCTGCATAAGTGGCTTTTACTAAAAATGGAATAGTTTATATCCTAAGATATTATAATGTTAAACATGGCACAAGCTCCTCCAAAACTGTATTATTTTTGAAAAACTATGTAATACTAAATAAAATAAAACTAAATAATGGTAAGTAACAAAATGGCGGTATATTTAAGAATCAGAAGCTTGTTAATAACTATCTAATTTTCTAATGCAATGAAAATTTCAACAAATTGAACAAAAAATTAACACTAAATCAGGTAGTAACGTAAAATAAACATGCAATGAACAATAAAATAGAACTTAGGAAACAACTTTGTAAATTGATTCAGCCCAAGTGTGTATACGGTTCAATCGCCATAACATATACGTTATTAGAAAGTCGGACATTATTTTGTATTTAACGTATAACAAAATAACCTCCGACCTTTTAATAACGTACATGTTATAGTGTTGAATGGGATATCTATCGATATCGTAAAAAGTAGGACAACTTTTAGATCCAGTAGCCATGCGTTTCAATGATTTTAAAGACCAGGTTTATTGACTTTCAATGAAATTTATCTTTTGATTTATTGTCGTATGGGAATAAACTGAAGGTTAAAGTTAATTGAAAGCGAATAAACCAACCCTAAAGCTCGGTTTATTAATTTTAAATTAAAGATTTATTGTCACAGTAATAATTATACATTTAAATAATTGCTACTATGAGAATAAACTGTGACAATAAATTGAAAGTTAAAGTCAATAGGAAATGAATAACCGAGCCTAAATCTTACTTTATTGTCTCTAATCGGTAACTGTATTTTTGTTAACACCGAAAGTCTGAACAATTTAACTATGACACTGCTTTCGGTTTATTACTACTAAGGCAATTATCCTAATTTTTAAAATAACATTAACTCATTAATTCAAATAATTTCAATTTATGATCGGTAACAGTTTTCCACACCTTAAAAAGTCTTGCCCTAGTTTTTTATGGTACTTTAGTCGAATGACAGACCTCAAGAAATTTGAAGTTAAGTAAAGCGCTGTGCAACTAGCGCTTAGCAAAGCACTTTGAATTGCACTCTTGTCCATGTTAGTAAGAAGTCGTTAGTAGGTCATAGACTTTAGTATTTTAACATTTAGCTCATAAGCAGGATATTCAAAACATATAATTTTCTCATATTGTACTTCTTTTAATATTTAACACGTTTCATGACATATAAAAAGTGAAACAAGTAATCATCACATTAACTTAAAACACTTTAGACAAATACAACTCAAAATATAACAGTTTCTATTGTGCGCAGCTCACAAAATGATTTCGTTCTTAAAACTTCGAGATAACTCCTTATTTGGCAAAACTATCGAGTTCAAAATAATCGTCTCTGAAGGAACGCTCACGGAACATCCTGTAACAATTTCTTTAACTTAAATCTAATACAGGTTTGAATTAAGTTATTGTGGAAATATTATTGAATAATTTTCCAAATTTATATTAAATTTTATTTTTTTAGCCACCAATTTTGTGCGTGAATGTCGTCATATGTGTAGGTATTGTGACAGTTAAGTTATTGAACTAAAAAATATGAAACACAAGCATTTTTTTATAATAATAATAATGGCTGAAGCTACATTGACCGGCATAAAAAGTGACCACCTATAAATATCGACAATAAATATGTTTTCTACAGATTGGCTGCAATTTTTCTATTTGTGTATGTTTGTTATAATTATAGAGCATTGGAATACTTTAATATGCAACTTTGGCTATTAATTTTTGGCCCCATGTTATTCGTTGTAATTGCTGATAATCACTTAGGCTCGAAGTATACTATTAAAACTTAGCTTTATATTTAATTGTGTTTGCACAAAATAATGTTGCCATTATCTAACACGTACTTTGTTCACATTATCACATTATTGCTTTGTTGCAATTAAAACCGACTAGCAACAATTTTTTTTAAATAACCTGATAAAATAAAAGATTTGCACTTTTCCTTTCCTAAACAACATTTTCTATCGTTCACCTTGCTTTATAAGACAACAATAAGCTATTTATTGCTGCTATAAATGGGAAGCTCTCTTTTGCTTCTGCAAAGTGTTAATTGCACACATCATGCTAATGATGAGGAAGAGGAAGAGGAAGAGCAAGAAGAAGGACAAGACTGGTACTGTCAACTAAGAAGTCTATTAAAATTTATACTAACAAGAAAAATAAGAAACAGGATTGCTTGATGAAATAAGAAAATCAAAACCCATTTACTGGTGAATTACTGTCATAAATATATCTAATTTTATTGATATTTTAATATTATTTGCATGCAGAAAATAAATTTAATTTGTTGTAAAAAGGCGGTCATTCACCTCTTTGAAAACACCCTGAAATACAAGCGTACCCCTATTCAACAGCTTCTGCTCATTGTTGACACGAAGAAGACAGCTGAAGACCTTCTCGTCATTGACCTATTCTCTGAAGAACTTATGACGCCCTATTAAGTGGTTATTGCAGATAACAACGTCCATCCGCCCCTATAAGTCAAATGAAGGTGATCTGGAACCTCCCCAATGTTACTGCTCTTTTGGTATATCCAGAAAAACGATTCGGAAAACTTTTCATCGCTTTTTGGAGACTAGTAGCTATTCATGTTGTCCTTGTTCCGGCTGTGAAAGGGCCTCCTCGTAAAGACATGATTGTTTTAATGTGTTGGAGCAATCGACATGCAACTGCTAATGCTGCTAGAAATCGCTTGGAAGAGGTATGCAATGTGGATGTTAGCGAACGAACAGTTAGAAGGCGCCTCAATAAAGCTGGGTTACTTGCAAAAAGCTCGGCAAGAGTTTCTCACCGTAGGAACCAATTACATTTCGCTCGTCTCCGTCAATGCCAAACCGTACAAGACTGGAACCAAATTATCTTCACTGATGAAAAGCGATTTTGCTGAGTTCTGGTGATGGTCAAGAGAAAGATTGAAGCCAAAAAATGAAGATAAGGTCGAGCTTGCACGTCCCAGATAAAAAGTTTTAGAGGTAGTTTATGGTGGAATTTCGATTGAAGCGCGAACTGACCTTATTATCATCACTAGTTCCCTGATTGCTGATTGGCATATAGAAGACATATTGACAGAAGCTGTTATTCCATTTGGTCTTCTCACAGGAGTTAATTTTTTGCTTGTGTCTGATAAGTAAAGCCACATACTGCAACAATTGGAAGATGCAGGAATCGGTATATTAGAGTGACCAGCCTGGAGCCCAGATCTGAATATTATGAACACTTCGTCTTCAGTGTAGAGTGAGAAATCGATCAGACCAACCAGAAATTCTTAATAACCTTCAAAACGTACTTCATGAAGAATATGACAATATTTCACAAGAATACAAAATTTACAAGTTAATTCTTGACTATATGTGATTGAATGTTTTACTTTTAACTTACACTTTTCGCATTTTGTGTCGTATTCTTCTAATTAAAAACTTTTGTCATGAATTCAAGTGGCAATTCCAAGATTAATTATAATAGTTGATAGTTATTTACATTACAAATATATGATTATAAAACTACTTTATTCCGAAATTTATAGAGTGGCCACTTTTTCTGCCCGTCAGTGTAGATTAAAAAAGTCACTTTAGACTATCCTATTTCTTGTACAGGTATCGCGTTTTAAGGTACAGTTTCGCTGAGAGCGTTTGACTGCTTCGCGATCGAGCACGGCAGTCAGACGCTAGAGACTAATTTAATGCGTCTACAATGTAAACAGTTTCATTGAAAGACGGCGGCGGCAGGATGGCCAGATTGGACGATCTATCACAAGTCGATTTTCGGAGAAATTTTGAGATAACGTTTTTTTGAAAGTCGCAAGATTGGGCGATTTTTAATGCCTTTTCAAAAAACTGTATGACTACGAAAATAAAATCACAATAATAATTATTTATTACTATTATATCTGTCCTATGGCGAGACTACCAATGAAGTAGATTTTAATCCACGGTTTTAACTTCTTTACTTTCTTGGCCCTTGAATCTTTAATTTTCTTATGTTGGAGGCTCGGCGTTGAGTTGACAGTTGAAAGCAAGATAAGTTGACATTACTTTCCCGCCTGTTTGTGCTTGTGGAATAGTGACCCAACCCAACCCAATAGAAAAATTCATAATAAGAATTGAGAAAACGAGACGTTTTTCTAGGTAGGTACCTGAAAAGCTATTGGTATTGTGACTATTGGGTGATATTAGTAATAAGGCAAAACAGGTCTTGAATCTGTGGGTTGAATGTTTCTGCTTGGAAGGTTTTATCTGGGACTTCTAAGAGATTATCTTTTTTATTGATATGGTTTTCTTGCATACAAAAGTGGTTGTGGTTTATTTATTATCCATAGGATGGCTTACTGTAAACAGCAAGAACACGGGCAATAACAGGATATGTTCTAGCTTCTGTAAAATATGCAACGTGGAGTTAAGATTACACAAAAGAGATTTAATGACACTTGCCAACGCGAGCTGAAGATTTCTAAGAAACAATTAAACATAACAAGTTATGGTAAGTTTTCTATTTCTTTTCTATCAAAGATGTAATGTGCTCATGCAATGAATTTTATGTTCACTTTCCAGGAACTTCTCAACAGGGCGATATTGAGAGAAAAAGGAAGGAATTAATTTTGGCTGCTTACATTGTAGCACACAGTGCACTACATAGTATCGATCACTTGGCAGATATTATAAATTCCATGAATTCAAAAAAGGATCTTTACCAATTATTCAAGCAACATCAGAAAATTTATATATACAATTTCTAGTTTTTTTTTGTTAAACACAACTTTAGTTTAAAAAATTTAATAGAAATCGGTACTGACGGTGCTAATAAAATGAGTGGTGCCCATCATTCCCTATTTATATTAATTAGAGATAATTTGAAATTAGAAAACTTAGTTCTTGCCAATTCATTTGCTATAGTTTGCATTTTTGTATATCAGAGGCATTTAAAGTTGATTTTTTGTTAAAAGAATCATATAATTGGTTTCGCAGTAGCACAATGAGGATGGCTTATAAAGATATTTATAGTTTCGAAAATGTACACAATTAGCGACCATAAGGTGGTTTTCAAGATTTAACGCCGTTAATAAAATATTGAATTAATTTTTTGAGTTGGAAACCTTTTTAAAAATTAATTATATTAAAGAAAGGTGTCATACACCAAATCGTTGGCTAATGCCTTCAGCAAAAAGGAAATAAACTTCTGTAATTTTTTTTGCATCCAATTCTTAAACAAATTTATCAAACTAATTAATTTCTTGAAAAAAATCAGATTGATGTAATGATTTCGGATATATATTTTTTTCGAATTGAATCTGTTGCAAGGAATTGGTTCCAACAAAAAATATCTTAAATTACATTCCAATATGTATGTTTCTTCAGATTCTAGATCCAAACATTAGACATCGGAATCAGAAAATGAAAAAGAAACTGAAGAAACATTTTGTGACGAAATTTTTCAAATAAAAGTTAACAGTTAATGTTTTTATTAAATTTTTTTTTTGATTGGGTTTACGAATTGCGACTTGACGATACTTTGCAGCCAGCGTTAAATCACTCTCTAGAATTTGACTATTGACTATCACGTTAAGACGTAGTAGTCAACCGCGCAGCTAAACTGTACTTTTTAGCCAGCCAAATTCTACGCATATCTTCACGAACGGGTAGATGGAGTCAAACGCAGCAGTATTACGATAAGCAACAACACGCAGCGGTCAATGCACACGAAAATGGGAGAGCTTTTATCATGCCGAAAGCAACTATGTATAATAGCAACTATACTGCATGAAACGTTCACACCTTAGAAGCTCCAACTATGCTCCCACCCTTGCATGCACGTCTATGGTGCCCCTATGAATTTGACTGAGTAAATCGCAAGACATGTACAAGAAAGAACAAATACAGAATCATTTTTTTGTTGCAGATACTATTTGGAGATGAACAAGTTCCATTTTTCCATATAGTTTTAACGAAAGAAGTTGCTACAGTGTATTTATGTGAGATGTGAAGATGATTATGTTTTGTTAAAAAGCCGATGAAAGCTTCACAGCCAAAACTAGTGGCTAAAATTAAAAAGTGTAATATAAATTATATTTAAGCTCGATTTTACAATCGTGGGATAAACTAGAATAAAGAATAACACTATGCCTGAAATAACGTGACGTAATTATGGATGAAGGTTAAAGTATATTCAGCAAATAGTTATTGTTATTATGTCCTTATTCTACATTTGTAAAACTGGGCCATAATATTTCATCCGATTCAGACAGGTTTCAAAATCACATTGTAATACATACCTAAGATTGTGATAGATGGATTCAGTCGACCATCGCAATTAAACAGGGGTGGATTCTCCATTTTTGCGAAGGCCTTGTTGGGGTCTGGGTCAGACGGGGTTCCTTCCACACGAGCCCAACGCCCAATTCGGCTGTTCCTTCCAATTATACTATGAAGCACTAGACTGTGATTTTCTATTGCGGCATTCGCCAAAACGATACTCTCTCTTATGCGGACGCCGGGACCTATTGTCACTTCACGGCCTATACTAACATTTGGCCCTAACTAATAAAATAAGGGCAAAAATTTAACGCAAGTAAAAAAAAATGAAAAGCGACTCTTACAACCGCTGTTGGGTGTATCGTTGCGGTTGGATGTATGTAAACATCGGGAATAATTTTGCAAGTGAACTTTGAGTCTCCAACCCCATTGTCTTGAGTACATAGTCTTTCAGGGTGGTGTGTGCGGTACAATTGCAAGTAATGTCGATTGGCATAAATGGCAGACCCTGCCGTTTTCAATTGAGACCACCAATTGCTAACCTGAAAGTAAATCAGTTGTTTCAAACAAGAAATAGATACTGTAGTCCCAACCAAAATTAAGATTGTTAGGTTATTAAAGTATGCCTGACATAATTATCTTATTTTGCGAAGATTATTATTGCTTCAAATTAGGGATATTGATGCCTGATAACCAATGATTTTGCTACCCAGGTACCCGTTACTACTACCCGGAGAGTTTCCTGTTCCAGATATACAATAACTATCGTAGAAGTATAAGTATTCGCAGTAACTGCATTATCCTTTAGTACTCAATAAACCAAGTATCGGATATAGAGTAGCAGCAATTTGCTGCCGTGGCCAAATTAGATACGAAATCGTTTATGTTAAAGTGAATCACAACGAAAAAAAAATTGTGATATGAAGATATTTATCTTTCCTAAAATTTACGCAGAAGCCTCTTGCTAATTTTTCTTTCTAGTATGAGATTTTCTTTGCGTTTTATTTTAATTTCTAAAATAATGCTGAGGTTCATCATACTTTGCAGTTTAGCATATTTGCATATGAGATTGTAAAATAGCTTTAAAATTATCGTACAATATCGTACACTTTTGGCTGATGATGATTGGGCTTAATTCACACGTATTGGTCGTTTTGTATGGTCATTGTGTGGTACTTTGTGATCGATATCAATTTCAAGTGGAATGGATACAGTCGACAATAAAGTGGTACCTGTAAGTTAAGCCTTAAAATTAGAAAGCTATACTCCGTTCAAATTGAGAATATAGCGTTGGAAAGGCTAGGACCACATTTTCCGGCTTGTGATGGTTGAAATTTGATGCAAGTTTACAGTGGTTAAAGTTGACATTCCCGCGAATTAGTTTTATGTTGGAATTAGAAGAATTATGAAATGTCAGTTTTATTTATGTCATTTTGGTTCGTTTGTGTTTGGTTTATATACTTATTGTTATATCAAAATATTTTAAAAAATATAGATGTAAGAGAGGAAGCTGGCTTATCGAAAAACCCTCAAGGGAAGCATATTTGAAGTGACCAAAGAGTTATGGGATATAATGCATTTATTCAATATCGCCGTGATAATTTCAAGTCAGCTTCAATAAAATTGCCTTCAAAATTGATTGGCGTTGGAGAGGCAACAATGTAGCCTATCGTAAAAGAAAAGGAAACCACGGAGATTCTACGATCTTCTAGCAAAAAGCGAAACCGTGACGCAATTTTCGATAAACTGAAGCTCATGAAAATTCTATTAGAAGACATGTGCATTCTTTCTATCTTAAGATACACTTGCTCAAAAATTTTAACGGTAAGTACTATACTATTACTCTTATTTTGAAATTAAGTAAAAAAATTTATAGATTATAATGTAATCATCGTACATTGTGGAAAATTTTAAGAAAATTGGGATTTAAATGGGAGAAAAGAAATTGTATATTGATTGGACGTCAAGATATTGTTTTGTGAAGAATTCAATTTTTTGAGGTCGAAAACTTCAAACATAATTGGAAAAAATAACAAAAAAGATTAATTATTTTTTGAAATTTTTTATTATTTACCGAAAAGTAATATTTTGCATAATTGTTGTTTTTGATGCAAGGTGCTTTTTAGGAGATAGTTATTTGTTATACAAGACGGTAAAATTGATTTTTATCGATGAGTGAAAACGCTTAATTCAAGAACGACGAAAGAGTGAATTAATTTTCAAGAGTCGATAATTAAATTTTACCGTCGTCTGTAACATTCTATATTTTTTATAACGAACGTTAAAGACAAAATTGAAACAATTTCGCAGAAAAATCAAGAGAGCAGTCACGTCTCAAAATCGCGTTGTATGATCATTATTCCAGTAACTAGTGTGGGTTGTTGCTGTGGTGAAGTTGTAATATTTATTAATTCAAATAATAAAATTAAAGTACTTTATCTACCCTTGCTGTTAAAGTGTTACTTTATCTACCCTTGCTGTTAAAATTCCGTTTTATCGACTGTTTTGAGTTGGACAAAGCACACTTTAATGTTCGTTATATAAAAAATATTTTCCAATGATACCTCTGCTAATGAATTACTTTCACAGAAACTCTTTTATAGTTGCCTAAATGGGGAAATTTTTCTTTATTTAGTTTACATGTTTAATCAATTAATTCGGCAGAACATGAGATGGCTATGGATTATTTGACTGTTCAATGAAATTACTTAAGCCGTATTTTAGTGTTGCACTGTTTTGATGCCATGTTTGAAACGTTTACGTCATCATTTTAATATTCGCCAAAATGTGAAGTTTTCAAAACGACTATAAAATGTGGTAGAGGGGGAATATGACTCTTACTCGTCCCATAATCGTATTAAAACGCATTGTGATGTCACAAACTAGCAAACCGATAGATTTTGGCGCGCTTTTGATCTTGTATGTAAAACTCTGTCAAAACTTGACAGCAGAATTTTCTTACTAGTTGTTGGGTACTGTTAAGTATTTTTTACTTCTACTTGTGCATTGGGGGACTTAAGATCCGTCAACATGTTTTGCCAAATCTTAACGAACACATGTGGACGAATGCCTTCGGCGTTCAATTGTTTTAAGCGTCCATACTATACCAATAAGTGCAAACGAACGCTAGTGGAGGCCTTCGATGCTTATGTGTACGTAAAAGTGAAGAACCTGAGCGCATACAATATTTTTGATACTTGCATAACCTATACCTGCAATGCGAAAATTCTTCCACTTCCTGCTAATTGTGGAAAGATTTCTCGTTCTAGCTGGATGTGCCCGGCTTCCTTGCCACTATTTCCATTTCCATTCCTAAAATTATTTTTTAAGTCAAGATCTCTTTTATAAAATAAGTACTCACCTTAGATATTCCTGTTGTTTTAAATTGAATGTATCACCAATAAACTGAAAAATTTCAAGGGCAAAAACGTAAATGCCACAATTGATTAAAGTTGAAACGTAAGAGCTGGGTTTTTCCACGTAATGAGTGACTTCCTGTGTGTGCTTGTCTGCCACCATGCAACCATAATTCAATGACTGGGGACGAGTTGCTTCAGTGCCTATGATTGTAACCTAAAATTAATAAAAAAATTAATAATTAACGCAGATTATTGTCCAAAATGGAATTGTATAACAAATTCTTTTAACGGACATTGAAAATTCGCACAATCGCTCGTTCCACTATTGGTTGATAGTTTCACCAGGAATGAAAATAAATAAACAAAGTTGCCAAGGAAAACTAAAAAGGTAATATAATTTTTTTGAAATGAAAATTATTTTTAATAAAAATTACGTATTTTTAATAATAATAAAAATTACGTATTTTTAATAATAATAAAAATTACATATTTTTAATAATAATAAAAATTACATATTTTTAATAATAATAAAAATTATTTTTAATAATTTTGTTTTATAAATATTTTGAAAAATTTTAATTAATATAAAAACTGACTGATCTATATTCTGTTTAATGAATCTAGAAAACTATATATGATGTTTAAATTAGCAAAATCCATACTTTTATTTACAGAATTCGATGACATGAATTTTGTACATTTCTATACAACATCTTTCGAAAATATTAGATTTACAATATAAAATATTAGTGTTTTCAAAATTAAAATTATGATTATTTTCTAATGAATGTTCTACAAGCATTGAACGATTTTGATTATTTTTTGGATATGATAAACGTTTTTTTTTTTTAATTTTGGCTTATTTTTTCTATACAGTGCGTTGCATTTAATTGAGTTTCTTCATAACGTCGTTTCTGTTGAATACAAAAAAATTTCGAAATTCAATTGTAGGACAAGAACTTTCGTTTTTTAAATATAATGGTATTATTTTTATGTCGTCGTTAGATTCTCAATATAATTATCTTTCAACTGGCTATACATCCCATATACTAATCATTCATGGTTAAGGAGATATTTAGTATTATTTCTATTAATCATTCAAGATCTTTTTATTCTTTTTATACTCTAGAGGGCTATGCTTTTTTTTCGTTAAGTTACGTGCATGTATTTTGTTAGAACTCAAAATATGACAAACGTAAAATTCTGACACTTTAACGTCAGTTCCATCGACTGTATTGCTTCTTATAGCCTATGATGGCATGAAGAAAGTAAACATTGAAACAAATAATTATTTGACTTTCTAATACTGTCAGAATGTTAAAAATATAACCATCGAATTAAAGTGGAACATATCTTCTTGGAGATATCGACAAAAATGTCACCCAAACATGGCCTACTCTGAGTCTGAAAAGATCGTGAATAGCTTATACCTTTTAACATATTTATTAAAATGAAGAGTGAGTAGCTACTGAAACACTTTACTTCTTTTGACTAAAAGGTCAATTTTCTGAATTTATTAAGCCCTGTTTGTGCAAAATGTTTTAAAACATATGATTATTTAATTCCATTGTTAAGGCTTGTGATAGGCTAAACACTAACGACTGAAATAACTTTGTTTATTTATTTTCACTAGTGACCAAGCTATCAACCGATAGTGAAACTAGAAAATTTAAAGATTCCTTAGCTGTAAACACACTTACAAGAGCATTCTTTCCTTTTCCTTTGTGAAATGAATACAATTCCTTCAGAGGAAAATCTGCACAAACATCCCCATTCATAACGAAAAATGCATCAGGACTGCCAAACCTTATTTGATCTCGGAAGTGGTACAAACCGCCCGCCGTACCAAGTGCAGTAAATTCTTGTAAATACCTGCACAAAACATTGCTTGCAACATTTGCAAAAAAAAATTAGAAAATGTGGTTCATCCAAACCGTATGTTAATATTGTACTGGTGTTGCAAGTCATTTATGAATTGCTCTAACTGGGTTGAGGGGTAAAATCCAATGATGATGATCTCTTTCAAGTTCTCCAGAGAGACACATACTTCTATATGGTGCTGAATCAAGGGTAAACCGGCAACGGGGAAGAGAGGTTTTGGAATGTCGAGAGAAAGGGGGCGGAATCTTGTGCCTGAAATCGAGCGCGTTAACTCAAATTTTGCAAAGCAGTAAAATTGAGGTTACCTTTTTGAGGCCCGCCGATTAAGATGACTGCTTTCAACATGTTAAAACAATTCTAGTACATATTTCTTTTATACGTAACGGACACGTCTGCTTAAACTGAACGGTTTCACGTCATTTTCATCGTTATCATCAACAAGGAACGTCATCTACGAGACAACATTTCATCAAAAACATAATTGTGATCAAACATCAAACGTCACGTTAGTAATGTTGCCAATATAGAATTTTCTCGAGTTGTAACCAAAAATTAACAAAAAAGATAGGATTGTTAGGAATCCTAACTGAGGTTTAAAGTCCCTAGTCTAGGGACTTACTAAGGTTGATATCATTGCGCCATCTGGTAAATTAGTACAAAATATAATCAAGGATACATGGATTAAAGAGTTCATTTATACTTTTTTGAAATGTACTTACTATTTATAAGTCTGTTCCCACAGTGGTCTCTGACTGACTCTGAAATTGTCAAGTGGGAACAAAGCTTACATATACAATCAACCATTCAAGAATAAATTAGCAAACCCAGAAAATAAAACATTGAAGAAACATTATTGTATAAATACATACAAACATTTTTATTCAGATTAATTACAAAAATTTCAAAAATACTTAAATAAATGTAGGATATGATAAAAAAAAACTTACTTGCTAATGAAGTAAGTAGGTAACGTTAAAAAGTTCTAGGTGGATTTCTTCCGGGTTCAACTCTATTCTAATAGAGATGGCAATGTAACCCTGGCGCCCAGATGTACGAGGGGTCTTCCACAACCCGATACCTCGCCTATTTAAAAGAAAGAACAGAAAGATTTGCAACATATTTTTGCAATAACTTATTTGACGTTGTCATTAATATGTATGCATTATGTATCTAAAGTACATTTATTTTGTAATGAATAACTAATGTTACACGATTTTTTTATTTATTTATCGGCAGCATATTCAGATCAAATTTGAACAAGACAAAAAAAAATTCCAGAGGACAAAAATTTGTCCGGTCAAAATGAACCGTATTCTTATGTTTTAATAGGTGATAAAGATTTTGCGCTTAAGCCATATTTGATGTGACCTTTTCCATATAGACAATCGAGACCCGAAACAAAGAAAAGTACAATATTCGATTTTGTCGGGCACGTAGGGTTGTCGAAAATGCTTTCGGTATTTGAGCTCAGAAATGGAGAATTTTTTATAGACCTATTAAAGTATCTACGAAAACTGTAATAATAGTTGTCAAGGCAGCGTGTATTTTGCATAATTTTCTAATAACGAAAAAATGCGATGACCTGCATTTTAATTTATTAGATCCACCGGACGCCACATTAGAAGCGTTTATTAATATTGATAATGATCTGAAGCAAGCATCAAATTTAACATTTGCAACCCGTGAAAAGTTTGTTTGTTTCTTTAATAATAATGATTAATAAATTCTTATTTCTCCAATTATTAATAATAAAAATTAAAGAATACTTACTACTTTCATTCATTTCCAAACCTATTTCATCCCATATTTTATCCCGTTTTCTTACATTTTTATAATCATTATGTCATACAATATTAGATAATTTTTCACGAGTTCTATAAATTTTTCTGTGACCGACGCCATTTCTTCCAACTATCAACGTTTTTTAATACGCGGGAAGCGGTAAAAGCCGTGCCTGCAGCTCGATTTTTAAGACAAAATTAATGCTAAAGACCGCATTTCGATATCTTGTACCGTTTAGGAGCTACAGGGCGTTTTTTTAAAATTCTACGATTTTTAAAAACCTTCATAACTTTTTTGTTTATGAAAATTTTTGATTTCTGTAAAGACTTCTTTTTCATGCAGAATTCATTGCTCTAAGTTATTTTTTCCCAAAGTGCTCAATATTTGAGACATTAGCTAGAACTTTGATTTTTTATATGGAACACCCTATATATTTTTACATTTCTGAAAAGAGCATAAAATTCTATTTACAAAAATATAAAACACTTGATATTTTATTCAAAAGATTTTTGAGCTGTAGAGCTTTCGTGTTTTAATTAAAATTTTAATGGTTATTGCAGCATTCAAGTAGGCTGTGGATGATGATAGCTAAATATTTTTTGAAGATTCAATGAGCCATAAAAAATATTATTTTATTTTTAATAAATATAACGAAGTTATAATGAATGAATACTAACGTAATCGAAATTGCGCAAAAATTATATAAAGTATCAAATTGTCGGCCATTTTGTACTAAACATAAACGATTCCGTTTTGTTATGGTTTGAGCTGACATCACCAATGCAAGGACTGGTACTGATGCATTTTTCTTATTCAATAAAGACAGAATCTTTGTTTCTTTAAAATTCGTATTGCGGAAGTTCTTGTTAAGATGTTTGCTCCAACTGGCGTCGATCATTTTCAATTTCTCCCAAAACTATGATCTCCTCTAATTCTTTATTTTCGTTTTGAAATTCATAATTTTTAGCTTTTAACAGTTTAAATGACTAAAAATTTATTAAATTGTTTTTAAATCTTAAGAATGTATATCTGAAGGATTGTCATCTTTCAGGATACCACTCATGGTAAAGATTAATCGCTGCTTCTGAATTTTCGCCAATTTCTGTAAAACACTTTAACATTTAAAATGTAAACAAGACAGTGCTTTAGAAATAACATCAAAAAAGTAAATATAAATCAAAAAAGTTTGTTTCCTTAAATATAAATCAAAATAGATTGTATCCGTAGATACGTATTTCGGCAGCTACGCTGTCATCTTCAGTACACACATACACTTACAAGTTAAAGGCACTTCATGAAGTCTTGAGTTGGTATAAATATTATAACATGTATTTCTCGTAGTTTAATTATCTCCCTAAGTCTATTTAATAAAGATAGTAAAATTCAAGAGAAATGCAAGTATTTTAAGAGATTGTGTCAAATTTTGATAGCGGCCTACCAGGAAGTCACAAAAACTTAAGTCGCTTAGTTATCGTCATCCATAGCCTACTTCAATGCCGTAAAAACAATTAAATTTTTGATTAAAACTTTGAAACTCTATATTTCACAAACTGTTTGAATAAAATATCAAGTGTTTTATATTTATATGAATGAAATTTTATACTGCTTTCAAGAACTTAAAAATATATAGGGTGTTCCATATAAAAACTCAAAGTTCTTGCTAATATCTCAAATATTGAGCAGTTTAGAAAAAAATTATTTGAAGCAATGAATTCTACATGAAAAAGTGCCTCAAGAAAGTTTTTACAGAAATCAAAAATTTTCATAAACAAAAAAGTTATGAAGGCTTTTAGAAATCGTAGAATTTTGAGAAACGCCGTGTAGCTCCTAAGCGGTACAAGATATCGAAATGCGGTCTTCACCATTAACTTTGTCTTAAAAATCGAGCTCCATGGACCGAGGTCAGTTTCTGTCTAACTCTTTTAAAAATAGGTGGCTTCCTATTAAATGTGTCGAATTTGGCCCACACTGTACTGTCGGAGGCCTAGGGTACAGCCGTATAGCTCTACATATAATTTGGCAGTATCCAGGGTATACTTTGAAAATTTTTCTACGTCAATCCACAAGATATAGTTTCGAGAATTATTTTGTATCGGTTCAATAGATCTGCGTCTATACCAATAATCGCAGTGGCTTTCTCGATGTCGCTAAAAAACCTCCTTGATGTATTACCATCATTGGTATTTCCGAATTCTGCCTTCGGAAAATCAACTAACAGACTCATTTCTTCTTTACATGCTTGTTGTATAGCTTTTTTCCTCTCTTCTAGTATTTTTGATTAGGACTGCTTTTCTTCACATGCCATTCTTTTATTGTTAATTTATAATATAAGTGCAACACGCTTTCAAAGAATTTTATTCTAACGTACAGTATTGATAAACTAAAACGCAAATTATTAGTATTAATATTAGTAGTTGATATAGTCTCCAAATTATTAAATTGCTTAGAAGTTGCGCCTCAAATATAACATCTTTGCCAGTATTTGGTGCACGTGACAGCATTGCATACTTTGCCATCAACCGTCGTAAACAGTAGTTTGTGTTCCACAATAGCTGAGCAATTTTTAGTTTGTATTACTGTTATTCGGAGTGCATTTATTTTATTTTCTATATACTTAACTTCCTCATTTGTAATCTGTAGTCTCATGAATGAACCTTATGCGGAGAGGGCGGCAGTATCGAGGTGAAGATGGTGTTGGATTTTGCCAAACCACCTTTTTTCTGGCCATCAATATCTAACAGAAGCTGTAAGTAGGCAAAAGAGCTCTGAAAAATGTTTGCATCACTTTCAGAACCACTTTCGAATTTTTGTTTGTATTGGCTTTGCTGGGAGCCGTCACATCCCCATTTCGATACGAGTTGAAAATTTGCTTTGTCTCTAATCGACAATCTCTCCACAACTTCTGATAAACTCATACACAATCTCTCAGTGGTACGGTCCAGTAATGATTGTAAATCCAATTCAGCGTAAGTTGATGTCACTGTGTAAGATTCGCGCGGTGGGTAGCATTTGGCTTTTGTTTTTTGTAAAAGAAAGTAACACGGATATTTGGATTTGTCAACTTGTCTGATTATATCGTACTGTCTTCTCGTCAATTCAGCTTCAACAAATATTGATAAAGCCTGTGTCGACGAGAGCTGCTAATCTTCCTGTGGTTTTGCTATTGCTTTCCTATATTATTTTTTCAGTTCTTAAATCTTCCGTTTTCGTCTTTTTGTTCGTTCACTTGATTCCTGAAAGGACATCGAAGGACAATCACTTCTCGCATGTTTAAAAGTACATATTTTAATGGTTTCTAATAGCCATTTTTCGTTTTTCTTGAGGAAAACAGCTTCTGTATTTCGAGCAGCAACCCATCGAAGCTTGAATTGTGACTGAAAATGAGAAATGAATTATTCACCGGACAAGAATCTACCTTAATTACGAAAATGAGAAAGTTGGCGTCTCAAATATTTATGGTTTTCATTAAGACATGTTGTAATGTTAATCAAGTGTGTCTCCAAATATTCAAACTTTTCTTCGAATATTTTACGACGAGATTCCTTGATTATATAAAAGAAGGCTATTCTGGTAATGTTTATGAAGTTTTCTGTGGAATCTATGAACAAAATACTGCACTCTAATTACATATTCAGGTCTATGATGTATCATAACTATCATCAACTATCCCTGTCTCAAGAGAATACAAAACATTCAGTGAAACAAGATAACTGATATCTAGCAACTACAGGCGTCCTTAGACTTAAAACAGAACATAAATCCAAAATCTTCTCTCAAAACCATTCAAAAATCATCAGAACAAAACGACGGAACTACTAATCAAGGAGATGTAGAACAAAGTCAAAGCAAACTAAATATATTCCAGCAAAACATTCAAAGCGTACAATATAAACTCGAGGAAATACAATTATTTTTGGATACTTTAAATTACGAAGTACGTATTTTAGCGCTAGATGAAACCGAAGCAAAATCAATTTATAAAACTTGACGATTATACCTTTCTTCTTTTCACGATCGTGTCGTGTGTGGCGACTTCAATATAAATTTTAAAATACTAATGATAGTATCACAAAAAATTTGCTAGACATAATTGTCACATTCAATCTAAAGCCTACTATATTCACACCTACAAGAATCTGATCACTTAGGGCAAAAAGTTACCATAAGCGACCAACAACCACCGCACACTGATCTTGAAGATATGGAACAAAGAAGACTACAAATCATAGCGAATCATTTAAGTCAAGTAGATTGGTCCTCTTGTGTTCGCATAATAGATGTAAACGACTGCTACTACTACTTTTAAAACATAATAAACTCAATTTTCAATGCAACATGCCTCATGAAGGTCATAAAACCAAAAAACATAAATAATAATAAATCCTGGTTGACTACAAGATTGAAAGCCAAATGTGATTTAAAAAGACAATTATATAAAGATTTAATGAATAAATTAATTAGCAGAGAAAATTATAAAAATTATTGTCGTGAACTAAATAATGAAATAAAACAAGCAAAAATAAACAACTAATTTAGAACATTTAATAAATTCAAATAATAAAATTAAAAACTATATATATATATCACTAAATCAATTTCACACAGTGAATTTACAAGAAACGAAATTGAGAAAAATTACATCATAGAAGATAATGAAAATACTTTAAACTACATAAACAATTTCTTATGAAACATATGTGACAATGTCAATAACGGAAAGTAAATCAAGGAGGAAGGAACTGATAAAAATTTGTGATCGGTCCTGTTTCCTTAGACCGACTGATATTCTAAAAGTGCTTCACACTATAAAATATCTGAAAAACACTAAATCGGTAGGCTATGATGACATAACTATTGTGTTATTAAAAGAGATAGCAGGATTTATAGCTGAACCTTTGGTACACATTATAAATATTTGAAGATTGGAATATTGCCAGAAAAACTAAACAGAGCAATTATAAAACCTATTTATAAAAAAGTGATAAATCTAATATTACAAACTACAGACCAATAGCATCTCTAATATATGAAAATATTTGAGAAAATAATATATGATAGGTCGTTTAACTCAAACAACGATGTCTAAATTTTTTCCGAAGGATTAGAAGCAATGAATAACGGAGACCTTATAATGGGAATGTTTATGGACTTATCCAAGACATTCGACAGTGTAGACTAGTCGATTTTGATACTGAAGCTAGAAAGAATGGGTTGTAGAGGAAAAGGATTGAAGGTTTTGAAATCCTACCTTCAAACTAGAAAATAAGTAAGAATAATGGGCGAACTCTATCATCCTGGGGATATATAAATAAAGGTGTCCCACAAGGTTCCATATTGGGTCCCCTTTTCTTCTTGATATATGCAAACGATTTACCAGGGGTTCAAACAATATACAGCTCTCTTTGCTGATGGTACTTCGATTATTATTAAATCTCCTAACATGACGTTACTTCAACAAAACATAAGTCAATCACTTAGTATCTTAGAAGAATGGTTTACTGCCAATAATTTGAAATTAAATATAGAAAAAACTAACATAATACAATTTTCAACTACAAGGGTCAACAACTTAGTATTGCCGCATACTCACCTCGTCAGATGAAATATTTGTCCTTGGACTTAGGATCATTCAACTATGCACTTCAAATGTTGTCTAACTTTGTAAATGAAGAAGCTGCTGTTTGTGCCTATCACGCTTATGTGAATGAGTATCAGAAGTGTGTTTGATTTAAAATCAAGACAGTCGTATCGTGAAGTGTTTATTAATACACACGCTTTATGGATTGTTACATTGTTACAGCACACGTGGCACTGTACATACTTAAACACAGCTCAAACGAAGCTCACAAGAATTCAAAAAATGTTGTATTTCAATTAATTAACATATACAACTTCATTCCGTATGAGATAAGAGACTTGCCTTGCATATAGTTTAAGCGCAAATTTGAACATCTTTATGAAAATGCTTTTTATTACATACTGTAGTGTATTGTATTGCATTGTACTGTATTCATGGAACAAAATATATTATTATTATTATTATTAGTTATTTTCAAAAATTTTCACGTCAACTATCCATCAATAGATGTTTTGCTAATTATACATATAACCATAATAAATCCAAATGTTTTATTTTAGGTATTTTTTGTAAAGGTAATGCATCTTTTGCGGCTAACCCCAAAACATTTCTTCTTATAAATTGTTGGTGTTATTTAATTTTTTTCTTCATTATTTTCCATGATATTGCCACACACGCTGTATTACCTACGGTTTCTATTCTTTAAGCATTAGTTTAAGTTGGTAGTGTAGTACACTGTTTAGAAGGTGGACAATGGGTCTTGAGTGACCAGGGTGAAAAGTACTGGCGAGCCTTCCACGGAGATTGCACTTTTGAGGAAGAATAAAGTGAGCGTGTTCCGAAGGGAAGAGTTTTTGATGTTGGAACAAAGCTGCTGTCCACTTAGTCCATTAGTTTAGTACACTTTCTTTTATTTAATTTAACTTTCATGAAACTTTAGGTGAGTGTTTTTTGAACGTGTAGTTATCAATCGGGTTCCATAAATCTTTGTGTCGTTCTTGATATTGTAGACTGTTACGCATTTAACACATTAGAAATCTATTGTCTTCGGGCTTTTTCACTTAACAAAACAGCTTCATCGCAACTCAAATGACGAGAAATGCAATTGCCAATATCCATGTAATTATCCTAATGTATCTTAGAATGTAAATTAAGGGTTTTAGTTTACTTTGTCTGTATAGAGCAATAATTACCACTAGAACTTACGAACAACGGTAAATAAATGTTTTCCTAAGAATACATGTAAATTGTTCAAGGAAAAAAAGTATCAAAACTTTGTTTTACAAAAGAGCCAAAGCGATGTGATTTTTTTGCGGAGTGAGACGACAATCATTTTGTTCCTCTCTGTAGTTTTATTTAGGATCGATGTTAACTACACAAAGTGTAATTCAGTTTTCAAAATAAAGAATTGTTTTTAAATGTACGATTTTATTGTCTATAAAATTACAAACATCTGTAACCCATTATTTAACCTAAGAATAATTAATTTTGTACAAAGTTTTGATTTGTTGCTTCGCCGACCTTTTGTTAAGTGCCCTGCCACCTGTGCTATCAATTTATTTAAATAATTTAAGTACAACGTGACCTTGGTCACAAGAGAGTTTGGCCGGGTTATAATTATATTAATCATCGAATATGCCCAGATTGTCGTAATATGGCAGAAGGTGGGTAATCGCAGATTTATAATGATCGTTGTTGTAACAGTGATACCGAAAGCTCTCGTCGCTACCATCGCTGAATAGGTCGGTGAAAGTAGCATCCGGTCTGTTCGTAGATTTTACTAAAGGAGTGACAGTAGCCGCTGCAACCAATCCTGAAAAAGTATAGAACATTTGAACATTCACAAAAAAAACGCATCTTCAAAAAAAAACGATTAAAACAAAAGGAACACGTATGGAAAGGCAAGAAAAAACATCCTCAGAAGAGATTTCTTCAAAAAGAGAAAATAATCCATTCGGGAGCAAGTTACAGATTTAGTGTTAGAAGCGTTTAAAAACTTAACTAACTCTTCCCAAAAGTCTTCTCTTCTACCTTTATCAACCTCATCGACCCTGAATCTCATCGTTCCAGATTCCGGTTAGGGAAAGGAACATCGTCTGTTCAGGTCGGCACGATTCGAACGCACCTAAAGGGTGGTCGATGGGTCCCTCTCGCACCCGAGTGTCCGCCTGAAACTCACAAGCTTAAAACTCTCATCGGAGAGAATTTTGCGTTACGAGATTTTGCTGCCCCGAAGCAGGCGCTCTCTTCCTTATATTTCATTTCGTCCCAACCCTGAAGCCCCCGTTTTTATTTCGACTTCCACGTCCCTTGTGAAGTGTACATACTAAAAAGTGAAACGTTATTTGCCTTGTGGTTTCGCCATGCAAAATAATTTGCAAAAATCAGAGATCATTGCAAACTATTTCCGAATTTTTCGAGATGTAGCGTGTGATGTTGGACGTCTGTCTTTCTCTTGAACGATTGTTTTATTACGCAGGATCGGAGTTTACTTACCGTAGAATGCTCTCGCTTTGTAATCCGCTCGGAATTCGTCCCTCGTCGGTATCCTCTCCAGAGTGTACTTAAGATTAGTCAGGGTTGCTAAGAAGTTGGCGTAATAAAAATCTAAAAAGTAGTCTATGTATTCTGCTCTGACGTCGTCTCTCGGACTGGTTGCCAGAAAATAATGCAAGTCAACTGCAGGACTTGAATAAACTACGAGCTGAAAGTCTATCTACAAAAAAGCAAATGTTTAGAAGCAGAAAATAAATTATTGTCGCTTTAAATAAATAGATTTGAACCCTACTGAGTACGTTGGCTACACCCCTCTCCATATATTTGTATGCGACACGTATTTCAACTGCGACACAATCAAACTAAAATATAAATCTCAGGTGAAGCAAAAGGTGAGATACTTACAAATTTGCAGTCCTTAAGCTTGCCATTAGGGCCGTAGGAGAACATCATATTGTTCACCCATAGGTCTCCGTGATTTAACACATTGAACCCTCCCAGTTTCTTACCCCAAGACTCCATGCACCTGGGCACGGCCGTGCTGCATATCCTCTTCATTTTCAAGTGGTATTTTTCAAATTCTGAAAAACAAAGGATGTATGTATAATGCAGGGGAATATTGATGTGGTGATGATAACGATCAGTAGCGGCTCGTGGTTAAATGAAAGGAAGGGCAACCTTAACCATATTGATACTACATCAAAATAGTATGGTTTGAAAGTAAGAAATTTTCATTCCGGATTGGGGTAGCATCATCAGCTGTTTAATCAGCTTGAACTGTAACTGTTTTATCTCTTCGGTTTCGCTTTTTATTAAATTTTGAGCCACGGCCAAAATTGAATCTAATATTTTATTTTGGATTATTTTTGATAATCCAGAAAAAACCGAACTATTAAAATATGCGATTTTAAAATACATGCAGGTGTCCACTTTTTCAGTCTAACTTTAGAGATCTTAAGAGATACAACTTTGTACAAAATTGCGTACTTTTGTCACGATCAATACGAACAAATTTTTTTTATGGTTTTCAAGACATTTGAAAAAAATAACAATCACGATTTTTTTATTTCTTTTTATAAAAACCAAAAGCTAGTTATTTAATCATATGTCATCGCCTTTGTCATGTTGTGAAGTATTATGAACATACGACATTAAACTTTCTATGTTCTTATGGATATCTATTGGATTTTTACACTTTTAAATGAAACTTCTTTTTCTGATCGTAAGACACGCGTTTTGTCCGCATTGGCCACCTTAAGTATGATAGTTTATGAGATAGCAGGTTACCTGCGATTTTACTATTTTGCTATTTTGCACAGATTAAGGTCAAAACTTAGCTGAGTTGAATAACCAAAGCATTCTATGTACCTTCTTTACGGACTACCACAGGCATACTCAAAACATACAATACAGGGTGTTAGGTAATTGACTGGACACCTGCAAATCACGTATGGAGAACATTCTGTACAGTAAAAAAACTTTTACATTCGAGGGTGTTCCGGCTTTCGTTTTCCCGGAAAAAATTCAAACAAAAATCGATAAAAATTGTTTCGAAACCACTGATTGTCTTATCTACTGTTACACCCATGTGCCGAACGCCATCCGGGCGGCCGATCCCTTGCCATAAATTCCCAGATGGTTTATTGTTTAATGATAAGCAAATAACGCACGTTCAGTGTCTTAACGTATTTCGGAGTGTGCAGGTCAGGGACAAAATGAATGCATACACAAATCACGAACTTGTTGATATTATTTTGACGTATGGCGAATGTAGGTGCAATGCACGTGCTGTAGAGCGTAGATATCGCCGGCGGTATCCCCAGTGTCTTTTTCCGTGTGCGGGCAGCTTTACAGCATCGTGTTGATGCATGCATTCGAGCTGACGGCATGAACATTTCGAACATCTTCTTTAATCGGCGCTGGCTCCGTAAGTACTATCAGCGGTTGTCAATAGGTCGCTCTTTTTGCATTTTTTCAAAATGTACCGAAAATCCGGCATGTTTGAGTACTTTCTGATCCCATATAACACCCTTCATTTACAGTTTTAATTTGTCCAAGCAATAACCTAACACCCTGTAGAGGCTGAATATCTTGATTTAGAAACATTCCGATTCAAAGTATTACCTTTGCTTAAATAAAGAATATTTTTTCTAATCTGGCGTCGAAGTTGGCTATGAAAATTTAATTGTGAACCATCATCATCATCATGACAGTTGTAAATTTGTCATTCGAACTTGCCATTCCTAACCTTGCTTTTGAGGTTTCGAACTCGACAGTACGATAAGGCGATATAAAAATGTGATCTATGTCATAAACGAATGAGAATGAGATCTATTGTAATAAATGAAAAAAGATAATAAGAAAATAAGATTTACAACAAATAATAAAAATTATGGTATGTTCACAGTAAGCACCTTGTCACGGCCAACTTCGACGCCAAATTTAAAAGAACATCCGATACATACATACATGCATTCTTAATATTAAACAAAATTGTATTACAAACAAAATTTTACCTATGCCTTCTTCTTGTTAGAAAGCAATCATTGGATGCAATAGCTTTTCAAAATATTGTAAATTTATTAGCCGAAATTTGGAACTTCAATACATATAACATAAAATTCGCCGCTTCCCGGTCGCTTGTCGGGGAAAATCCGGCGACAGGCGCTGAGCGAACAGCAAAAATTTTTATTCGCAGCTACTCGGTAGCAGCTACGAAAATGGATGCATGTAAATACATTGATAGATGTCTCAGCGAATTGATATTGGAAATTAAATTAAATGATGAAGGGACAAAGGTTGTTTTTTCACTTATGAAATTTTAGCGGTTCAAATTTTCTAATACCAATTTTATGACAACTTATAAACACCCTTTTTCCTAGATTTGTATGTAAAAATTACGTAAAATTGAACTATTTTCAACTTTACGTTTGCCTTACGATCGATCATAAATCATTCGTAAAACTTAAACTTTTCGTTTTTCATTTAATTTCCATGAGTTTAACTTTATGTTTCACGTATATTATACATTTTTAATATGTTTTACGTATATTGTGAACTAAAGTGTAGGGGAGACCGGGGGAATAACGCCCTTTGTGGTAAAGACGCCCACCCCCTTATCTGGTATATAAATTAAGTTTTTGCGATGTAAACTGTGTCGTCACCTACTGGTACGTTATATTAGTTAATTTCTGCAGTTTCCCGTATTGGAAACAAGTATTAAGAAATTTGGCGGAAGATTTGTGTGACGTAGGTATATTCTTATAATTGTTGCTCAACTTATGAGGTAAGTTACACATTTAATAATCCGTTATTTATTTCTAAATTCTGCTCAACTACGCATTGATGACATGTAACCAACACTGTCTGTTTAATTTTGCTGAATTTAAGGGAATTTTAAAGTTTAAAATTCAAATGTTACATTTGTCAATTGGGGTTATGGAGCCATGATTATCTGGGTAATAAAGCCCGAGTGGGCTTCATTACCCACAAACTGCTTGTATTAAATAATTTTTTTAATTTTTTTTGTAATAACAGATGCCGCGAAATTATATTAGAAAGACTGAGCGTGCAATTTGGACTCAAGAAACACTGCAGTCTGCATTAACAGCTATTGAAAATGGAGAATCTGTCAGAAAAGTAGCCAAACTTCATTCTATACCGAGAAGAACACTGCGTATGAGAATTTACTCTGGAAATAATGCTGGACCTAAACTAGGACGAAAGTCTACATTTTCCGAAGAACAAGAACAGGAGTTAGAAAATCTAATTTTAAAAATGGCAAAAAGTCACTACGGACTAACCCGTACGGATGTTCAACGAATTGCATATGAATTTGCTTGTCGAAATAATGTGCCACACAGATTTAATAAAACAAATAAACTTGCAGGAGAAAGCTGGTTAGAAGGCTTCTTAAAGAGGCATAAGTCTATTAGTCTTCGTCCACCTGAAGCAACCAGTTTGAATAGGATAATGGCATTCAACAAAGATGAAGTAGATTTATTCTTCCACAATTTGGAGGAACTGCTAGAAAAATACCACTTCTCTCCTAGTGATATTTACAATGTGGATGAAACTGGGATTTCGAATGTGCAAAATCCCCCTAAAATATTAGCTCCTAAAGGAGTTAAGCAAGTAAGAAGTGCTACTAGCGAGAAAGGGGCACCACTACAACCGTGGTATGTGCTGCTGGTTCTTATGTTCCACCTATGTTTATTCACAAGAGACAACGCTTAACCCCTGAACTTAAGAAGCAAGGACCTCCTGGCTGTATTCATGGATGCTCCAAATCTGGATGGATAAATGAAGAACTCTTTTTATTGTGGCTGCAACACTTCAAGGATATAATGAAAATTAGTAAGGAGAAAGCAGCCTTACTAGTGTTGGACAATCATTCAAGCCGAGTTTTGTAGGGCAAACGGAATTCATATGCTTACCATTCCTCCACATAGTTCACATAAAATAGAACCTTTAGACGTAACATTCTATGGACCATTAAAGAAGGCCTACCATAAAGATTGTGACCTCTATATGAAAAGCTTTAAATATCAAAAAATTACTCCAAACGATGTCGTCAACGAAAGCTTATTTATCCACGACCACTGTAGAAAAAACCGTCAGAGGTTTCGAAGTTTGCGGAATTTTTCCAATTAATCCAAATGTCTTTGGTAATGAAGATTTCTACCCATCTAATGAAGCAGGACCGCAAGAACCTCCTGAAACTGTTGAAAAGGTCGTCGTTGAAAGTGTCCTGAAAGAGCATCAGGTTTCATTTGAGGATATTTCTCCGTTACCAACTCCATCAACTTCAAAAACTGTTGGAAATAAAATAAATAAACAACACTCTACAGTGTTAACGTCCACTCTTATGAAAAGCATTTTTAAAGCAAAGGATGACAGACAGAAAAGAAAATTAAATTTGGAGGAACAGAAGAAGAACAAAACGTTACAAAAGAGAAAGAAGCAGGTGAAGAGAAATGTCTTTGAATCGTCATCCTCTGATTCAGACATCAACGAACAAAATTTTTGTGATGATGAGGGTTTGTTAGATCCATGGAGACGATATTTGTAAACTCAGTTTGCAGCGGCCAGAACACAGCTGAAAACTACATCTGCGATTTTTGTATTGTGTAATTGTTTATTTTGTAATAAGTTTCCGTTATTTTGTTATTTTATACAATGTAAAATAATACAGAATTACGTTGAAATATGAGTTGTTAATTGTAAGAGGTAATAGAGCCCACCTGGGCCCTATTACCCAAAATTTGTGGGTAATAACGACCATGTAACACCTTAGCTTTTTACTGCGCTGTACCTGGTAAAGTGTAACACCATGTATTTTGGCTATGCTAACTTGTAAGTAAAAGTATAATACTTTTACCAGAATTTACTCAGATTTTTAAAAATAAATACAAAATTATTATTAATGCTTTTATCTTACGTGGGCGTCATTTCCCCGGTCTCCCCTACTAACGTATAATTACACACCTTGCCATCTTCCCACGGCTTGCGTTAAAGCTTCGAACCCTATATTTAACCAGTTAGTCACCATGGGGGTGTGTAGGTACAATCCTGCTGCATGGTTTTTATTAATCATGGAAGGATCCTGTAAATAATGTAGATAATTAGAGGATCAAACTTGAGGAGGGGGAGGCATACCCTCTCGTACATGATGACTGAAGCGGCATGAAAGGCGGCCATTCTCTTCAAGACTATAGCACAGTGGTCAAAATCGAAACCGATTTGCCTAGCTTTAAAATTTCCAAAGCCCAAAGTCGTTATATCTTGCAACAGTAACAGCGGCACTGGATCTTTTGAGGAGTAAAAACATAACGAAGAGAATTTGCCGGGTTGTCCTGAAACAATTAACTTTTTTGGATCCAACTCTCAACTAACCTTTTAGATTTATCAAAATAAAAAAAAAATGAAGAATTTGTTTTGAGAATATATTTTAATTTGCGTAAAAAAGTTCAAAATAAAACACTTGTAATCTTTATTTAACTCTTATGTTTTTTTTTTTAACTTTTTATCTCGTACTCGATTATTTATATAAAAAAAAAGTTTATTTGTTTGCATCGGAGAAGTCACGAGTTTCGTTTTGATCTCGTCGGCTAACCGGTTTTTACTCGGTTAGCTTTGACGCAAAATTTCCATTGAAGCGTCGCGATAAGGCTGTGGCCTTTGGCCATCCGAATTTGAGGGACATCGGTCCAATTTTTTTAGACCCGATAAGAACGGTCACACGCACTTTTGTTTTGGTCGTTATTACAATTTTTTTTTATCAAAAACATCCGTGACCTCGGAGGCATTATATAATGAAATGTCCGATCATAATCTCGGATAAAAATAACTAGATCATTTTTAGGTTCAAGTGTTTGGCGGACATCAAACATTAGTTTAATTCCGCAATCGAATTAGTTGTGCGCTCGAAGTGCGGCTCTATTGTCTTAAGATAAGATCGCCCTTATAATAAATTATTTACTTATTTATAAGTTTATCAGATGTTATCTGATAAGATCTTGATCAATTTTGATTTCTTTTTAATATAGCTTACGCATTTTTCGTATTTTCTTTTATTTAAATCTACCATCCGTTTCAGGTACTAAGGCCCAGTTGTATAAAATGTGACCATCGATTAAGTTAATTGTATGGTTAAGCAATATCATTGGTGGAAACTGAAACTTTACCAGTTGTATAAAACGTAGTTAACCGCTTGATCAAGTTTATTATGTGGTTAAGCAATATCATTGGTGGAAACTGAAACTTTCCTCCAATGATATTGCTTAACTACATAATAAACTTGATCGAGCGGTTAACTACGTTTTATACAACTGGTCCTAGGCCGTATGCACCGAACGCTTAAGTCGAGTTTAAATTTGATGACGTTTATAATATGACATTTAAAATTTCACATCATTGTCTAAATCACATTCTAAATGACGCTTAAAATTAAACTGTATTAATATGTTCGGTGAATACAGTCATAAAAGTTGCAAATTCGAATGTCAAGAGAAAAATCCCTTCAAAGAAATGTTAAACATCATCAAGAAATCATGTGTAAACTGAATTTTATTTCTTTATTAACTGGGTTGGATTGGTAAATAGTCAATAGTATATTATGTGATATTTGCAGATGAGTGCCGGTATTATCCACGAGTGAAGAATTTCGGCACGAATTTGTGAATTTTATTAACGCACGAATAACGTATGCTATTTTTTGCACGAATTTTATAAAGAAAAAGTAATTTTATCCTTGCCTCTTTTGAACTACCGACGACGACGCGCTTTAAAGGAACGAACATTTTTTACTAGGCCATGACAATGTACAAAGCACGCTCGTAGCTCTACCTACCTAAAAGTCACAAATGACATCCAAGATGTTTGTCATTTCGAATTTTCAATTACAAATGTTTATGATTCTGGGAGAGTTTCTGCTATAATAATGATGTAAAGTGATTTCTCGTAAATGAAATTATGTGCCTATGCAAATGATTTTGTGGCAAAATGCTGTACTGACCCAGAGTTTTTGTTACATTTTTAAAACACTTGTGCGTAATTCGAATGTAGGTGCATTGGCGTACTTATCTGGGAGTTTTACATGCAATGAATGCAAAAAATATATTACGCACAAGTGTTTCAAAAATGTAGCAAAAATACTGGGTCAGTACAGCATTTTGTTACAAAATCATTTACATAGGCACATAATTTCATTTACGAGAAATCACTTTACATCATTATTATAGCAGAAACTCCTCCAGAATCATAAAAATTTATAATTGAAAATTCGAAATAACAAAAATCTTGTAAGCTTTGTACATTGTCATGGCCTTTTAGTTAAAAATTTTCATTCCTGTAAAGCGCGTGGTCGTCGGTAGTTCAAAAGGAACACGGATAAAATTACTTTTTCTTTATAAAATTCGTGCAAAAAATAGCATACGTTATTCCTGCGTTAACAAAATTCACAAATTCGTGCCGAAATTCTTCACTCGTGGGCGATAGCTATCGCTGTCTTAATAACAAGGAAGACAAATAAACATACTAAGGTGAAGTGGGATAAGTGCGTAACTAGGGCAAGTGCATTTTTTGGTTACACTTACTAATATATCGGTAAAATTAGTTTACCACATGTTGGAATATCCTAGAAATTACATTATGCCTTTATAACAAAGATGATGTAGTAAAACATAAATTGGATGTGTGTGGATATTTCCATAATTAAAATAATATTGTGTTCTTAAGTTTAACTATTTGTAAGTATGTAAGGCTATAACATAAAGCCAATTTTAAATGAAGGAATATTTACAATTTTTCTTAAGTTTCCTGAAAAATTACTAATTCTTGCCCCGCTCATGTTACCATCCGGGGTAATTGCACCAAAAATTGATAAGTATAGTGCGCATTGGTTTGCACTTGATTTGAAGTTTAATGTTTGTTTTTCCTAATAACGACTCATTTAAAGTTTAGTTTTTGAGTACAAAATAGTTTATTTACTTACGATAGTTTGAATTAACCGAACCTTTGAAAACATTATATAAACAAGAAATCTTTGTGAGCTTGGAAGGACATAATTTTGAAACTGATATAATCAAATGCAAAACAAAGCATTGAAAGTAGATGTATTAAAAATATGCACTTGGCCCGTATAATATAATACACACATCAGTTCATAATACGTTTGTAACTAACTTGTATGCTCTTTCCTCGCTATGATGAGGAAGTACGGATCACTGATTAGTAAATTTTTTATTTTACATATAAAATTAAAAACGGAGTTTATTTTACAAAATTTGAAAAAACAATAGTTATAAAAAAACTGTTCGTAAGAAAGATTCTTATGTATTTTGTTATAGATTCAAAATATATTCACTTATATTCCATTCACGATCTTTTTAGATTCTAGAGGGTTGTGCTTCTTTTTCGTTAAGTTACGTGCATGTATTTTGATGGAAGTCAAAATCTGACATGAAAAAAATAATGACGGTGTCAGCTATACTGACTGTGTTGCCAATTCGTAAATAACGTGGGCTACGGTAGCATGATTAAAGTAAAAAGTAACCTAAAACAAATACTTTATAATCCTGTCAAAATGCCATAAATCATAAGCGAAGGCACTAAGCGCTCAATAGGCAAGGCGTTTAATTATTACAAAAAGGATCGCCCAGATTTAAGAAATGAAGAAATAATAAGCAGCTTGGCGGATATACATGAAGTAAGTTATTACATACTTAAGTCAGCTTTATGTTTAATATTTTAGGTTTCGCGATGTACGATAATTAAAATTTTAAAAAGAGGATCTAACAACTTGAAAATTTCTTTTTCTGGCAGACGTAAACATACGGACATATATATAAATTATATGTTTCGGAAAGATTTGCAACGATTAATTTGGCAATATAATTTGAAAAATGTATATTTCACTTTGGACAAATTATTTACAGATACTCGCGATACTTAGGAATTTAAAGGAGGGAGAACAACTTTATTCATAATTATGAAATCTATGGGTTACAAACACAAAATGTTTAACGGACGCAAAATTTTAAGTAAACAAAAACACATCGTTGCATGCAAAATTTCCTCTTTGAGCAAATTCTTACAGTTTCAAAATTCTAGTGAAAATATAATATTCGTGAACCTAGACGAAACTAAAATGGGTCTGCGGTTCGTCGATAGATACACGAAACAGATTTGAAAAGTAACCCAGCCAAAATAAAAAGTGAATGGAAACGTTTTACAATGTTGTACGCGGGAACAAAACCTGGCTTTTTGGAAAGGTGTGACTTGTTACTGGACTCGACGAACAATGACAGAGACTACCACAAAAACGTGAATGCAGAAATTTTTCAAAATTGAGTGGTTAATCAGCTTATTCCTCTACTTGGCAAGTTGCAACGAAAATGTGCGGGGGTGATGAACAATGCACTCGGTGCAGTTGGACAAACCGCCCACATTTTCCTGTTAAAAAAGTCAAATGCAAGAGTGGTTGGTTAAACACAATGTCGAAATTGAGGGCAAAATTACAAAGAAAAAACAATTTTGGGAATTAATTAAGTCTTTTAGAACAGACGATACAACAAAACGATATGCGACTGACGTAATTTTGAAGGAGCACGGTTATAAAGTTCTTAGATTGCCTCCATACCATTGTCAATACAATCCTATTGAGATTGCATGGGGGCAGTGCAAACGCTTTTACAATAAATACATAAATTCGCAACCATTATCGAAAGAAAGGGTTGCAAATTTATGGCGTCAGGCTCTTTAAAAATGTACTCCCGACATGTGGCAAAATTTGGGAAATATGGGAAATTTTTCGTTTGAAAATATTCCTCCTTTCATTATTGCATTAGAAGAATCTAATTTAGAATCAGAAATTGATGATGAATCAGATTCTTCTATGGAATCAATGGAAGAGGAAAGAGAATGAAACATTTAAGTTCATGATAGGTTTAATTGGCCTTTTAAGCAAATCAGTTTCATAATACTATCCTAAAGCCTGCTGTTTTCTGACGTTTTATTAGTAAATAAAACAATTTCTAACCTAGAAATTTTTCTAAGCACATCGTAAGTTTCCAACACGTTTCCAGTTTTGAAATTATTGTGTAAAGTACACTGTTTCTTTTAGCATTTGCGGTGTTCGTGTTAATAATTATAACGTTATTATTATCAAATCAATATTTTTATCATTAATTCCTGTTATTGTGTTTTGGGATTTTAGAAATAAAAAAAGGGGTAAGTTTTTCTAAATTTTTCAATAAACCAGATTTTTTTAAGGTACAGAGTTCTGATGAGGCCCAATAAGGCCGAAATACATGTATAAACTCTTTCCTAACACTTTCTATATTGCCAGTTACACAATTTTAATTAATTTTCGTTATTATTATCATTTGAAATTGACCAAAAAATCACCAAACGGCACCAGGGCATTAATTTTAGTAAAGAAAAGGAACTTTTGCTCCTCTCAGTAGTTGAAAAATATTAAATTGTAATCGAATGTAAGATAACAGATAAAATAAGTCTGTCACAAACAGGTAAGATTGTCGATATGTATACCTATCCTATTAAACTCGCATTACTATCTCTTTAATTATTTTTATTATCAAAGGCAACTGCAATACCAGCCATAACTCCACTGAAAAAAGAAAAAACAGTGAAAGACGAAATGGAAATTCTTAGAGGAAATGGAAATTCTTGGAGTAAATACACTCCAAAACAATTAAAGTTACCTATGAGCAAGAAATTACGTCCAACAGTCAGAAATTTCATCAAAGATGACTATTATAAGATAAAAATACAACTAATCGAAGAAGAAATAAAGAAAAGTAAATTACAGAAGAGGAAATTATAAAGCAAAGGGAGCGTTTCTTAACGGATCATAATAAAAAAAATGCAGTTGTTAGAGCTTGAGATTAAGTTCTTCGCACAAACCTAACATCATTCTCATCATCTGATGAAGATGATGATGACAAACTACTTACATTCATTTTTTGTTTTTCGTCACACTATCTTTGCTCTTAAAATTAAATACTGAGTTATGTTCTTACATTAATAAGAGAATTAAACTCTCTAATGGCTCCAAATTGTCACATTAAAGTTAATTCTCCATTATGTCCAAATGCTACATTAATATATATTATGAAATTGATTTTTATTTTAATGTCTACATTAAATTTTAATCGGCCCTAAATGAGGTTCAGTGCATTGGTTTGGTCGGGGTAAATTATAAGACAGCAAGAAAATCCTGTAATGTAATGTAATACCTTCTTAATGAAAAAATAAATAATTACCATTTTTTTTTTTTCGATTTTGAAACATGTTGGTTTCTCGGAGAATGTCGTGACTCTTGTAACAAACTACTTAGTTCACAGGCGCCAGGCAGTTTTTCATTCTGGAATTACCTCTGAATCTTTGGAGTTGAAGTCAGGAGTGCCCCAAGGGTCAGTCTTGAGCCCTCTTTTATATTGTCTTTATGTCTCTAATTTTAGCTCTGCTTTTATAAATTGCAAATTTCATTTTTATGCAGATGATGTTCAAATTTATAAGTCGTTTCATGTATCGCAGTTACCTCAGGCGGTTGATGACATAAACCAAGATTTAGATAGGTTAGCCGCAATTTCTAAAAAGCACTGCCTCCAGCTGAACCCAGCTAAATCAAAGTTAATTTTCTTCGGTAATAGGAAGAGTAGGGAAGAGGCTGCTGGCAGTGCTCATATCGTGATGCAGGGTTTGAGACTGGCTCCTGTAAATGTTGTGAAAAATTTAGGCTTAATAATAGACTCCTCTTTGAGGTTTCGAGAGCATGTCTCTAATATTGCCAGTAAGGCTTATCTTGGCTTTAAGATGTTATATAGAGTCAGACATATCTTCAATCAAAAAATGAAAATTAATCTGTGCAATTCATTTGTTCTTACGAAATTAAATGACTGCGATATGGTCTATGATCCTTGTCTGGATTACGTTTCTACTTCTAGGCTGCAGTGCATTCAAAATACTTGCATAAGATTTATATTTGGGTTGCGTAAATTTGATAGAGTTGGTCACAAATTAAAAGAAATATGTTGGTTGAACATGAAAAGTTTACGTACTTTGGCATGCTGCATGTTTATACTACAGAATCCTGAAGTTGAAATGTCCTCCATATCTCTTATCATAAAATATCATACCGAACAGATGTGCATAATCTCAATCTTAGATTTAAAGGTCTAATGACGCCTTCTCACTCATCTGAAATTGTTAAACGATCTTTTCGTTACAATATTTATTATTTTTTTAATCGATAGCATTCTTTATATAGCTTCACATTTAGCACTTTTAAGAAAAAGCTATATACCATGCTTCTTGCGGAATAAACTCTTGGTCGAGCGGATCTTTATCTATAGCTTTATCTTTATCTACTCTTTATCTTCATCTACTCCTAATTTCTTCTCTTCTTTCTTTTCTCTGTCCTTTTCTGTCTCCCTCTTCGTTTTTCAGGAATGTGCTACTCAATAGTTGTTGTTATTTTTCAGTTAGATTATTATTAAGTAGTATTAGGTTAAGTAGAGCAGCAGGCGTTACTGACGCCGTGCTGGACTTCGCCTTGGCGGTTATTTATTTGGTTTATCTCTTTTTTTTTTCTGTAACAGTCTTATGAGCCAATAAAGACTATTATTATTATTATTATTATTATTATTATTATTATTATTATTATTATTATTATTATTATTATTATTATTTGTTCGGGACGTTTTCACAGAATGCTTCAGTCTTGCCTCAGTCGAACTGGCAACATTGGCAGTGGTAGTTTTCAAAAATACAACCATAAATTTAAATATGAACGTCAATCAATTTTCTGGCAAATATATTTTTTAGTGATACCAAAAAAGTCACCCTAACATGGCCTACTCTGAATCTGAAAAGATCGTGAACGGATCTAACAAACCGAAGCTTAAGTAGTTTTAGACTTTTTGAAGAGTAAGAAGTCCTAAAACTTGAAAGCATCATGGATGATCTCCCCATTCAGTGCAACTATGACAGCATGGAGACCTTTCTAAGTGCTGAATTTTTATGTCAAAAAATGATGTTTCAAGACTTTTTCAGACTTTTTTCTTAAATAAATCACACTTATTTTAATTTTTTCTCAAAAGTGTTATATATTTTGTTGTAAATGTTACAAAAAAAATTATTTCTCGTAATAAGGAAACCCCTTACACATCATCTGATTGTGAGGCATTTTTCCTGATGAAATTTTTCCCTTCAAAATATGTCCAATTTTATAAACTTTAAACCCCCAATAAATTACTTAAATCACCCAACATCGAAAAATCCTATTAGACGTATTTTTTCCTCCCGAATTCAGAATTTTCTTATCGCACTGCGTTATCGATTTATTTAATTGTATGTATTATTATAAATTACTGTTTATTTCAGTCAAAAAAAATGTCATGACGATCATCAAATATTTACATTTTATATTTCCCGCGCATAAAATAAGCCAGAAAATGGGTTCACTATTGCTCTTCTTTATATTATCTAGGGACTTTAAATGAAAAGTTTAAGTGGCGATCCTGCGATCGTTTCTTGACCTGACTTTTTATGACTTTTTATGACCGCAATTCCGAAAAACCTAGGACGGATCGGTTTGATTTGCAGTAGCATTCTGGAGCTACATATCTGCTGACGAGGCCTTAAATAGGGCCGAAACAGCTGTACAGAGGATGCTCGAGGAATCCACTGCAATCAAAACCGACTTGCAACAATTTTTTTAAAAACTTTCAATATGCTTTGAGAGCACGCTTGGCCGCCTTACATGGGATGACTTATTAAGTAGCACACTATTGTTAATAATTAAAAAAAATGGTTGCAAGTCGGTTTTGATTGAAATAGATTTCTCGAACATTCTCCAGACAGCTGATTCGGCCCTATTCAGCAGAAGAGTAGCTCAAGAATTCCACTGCAACCAAACCGACCTGTCCGCAGTTAAGAATAGTTTACATCGCGATATCCTGCGACCAATTTTTGACCTGACATTGTGTGAGAATTGACAAATTGCAACCAGTTTGTTGCTTAATAAGTCGTCCCACACAAGGCGGCCAGTTTTGCTGTCTACTCATAACTGAGGTATAGCAATTGCGAATAACTCGGACAGGTCGGTTTGGTTGCAGTGGAATTCTTGAGCTATTCTTTTGCTGAATAGAGCCTAAACAGCTGTCCAAAAGATATTCGAGAAATCTATTTCAATCAAAACCGATTTGCAACAAATTTTTAAACTTTTCAAAAATGTTTTGACAGCAAACCCGGTCGCCTTGTGCGAGATGACTTATTAAGCAGCAAACTGTTTGCTATTTATCACACAATGTTAGGTCAAAAATTGGTCGCAGGATGTTGTAACGTAAACTATTCATAAATAATTTTTTAAAAAATCTTAGTAACATCAAACAAATATTTTAAAAATGTCACTTTTGTGGTTTTACTAGAGAATGCAATCGTTTCCTTGTATAATTTGCAAAAGATTTTCGTATTTTTATCATTAATTCCTGTTCTTATGTTTTGGGATTTTAGAAATTCAAAAAAGGGGTAAGTTTTTCTAAATTTTTCAATAAACCAAAATTTTTTTAAGGTTCAGAGTTCTGATGGAGCCCAATAAGGCCGAAATACATGTATAAACTCTTTCCTAACACTTTCTATACTGCCAGTTACACAATTTTAATTAATTTTTAATAATTTTTTAGTTCAAAATTCTAAAGAAACTTTTATTTATATTAATAACATTTTGTATCATGTTCTTATCAAAAGTTTTTGTATTTCTTTGAAATTTTTAGACTAGAAAACTTAGATTCTAACTGTCCATTTAAATTTTCAAAATCATCACTATTATCGTACCAAAAAAGTAAATAAATATCATGTTTCGAAACAGTTGAAGATCGTACAATTTTGTTTCATAAACTTTTAACAAAGAAGATTCATTATTAATTTAACATAAAAGTTAGTACAAATAAGTACATACCTATATGATGTGTATAATAACATCATAAAAGTAAACAAGTAAAAATAAATTAAAGGATAATTAAACTTCATTAAACAAAGTAAGTGTAAAAATTAATAGTAACCATAAAATTTAAAATTAAGGTAGCTTCTTGCCCGGTGAAATTGTGTAATGAATTATCTCAAACGGACACTGAAAAATGGCACAAATTTGGCACACAGTTGAGCATTTATGCCATTTTTCAGTGTCCGTTTGAGATAATTTTCATTATAATATTTAAAATTTGGTAATATTTTAAGTAAAGTAAAAATACAAATAATATTAAAGAAGTGTTTTCTTGAACAAATAAATAAGTGATGAAGTAGAAATTAATAAACCAAATTATTTAAAAATCGTTGGTTTTCGTTAAAAAGAAATTGTGTAATGAATTATCTCAAATGGACTCTGAAAATGGCACAAACAACGTTTCACTGTTACTTGATAGCTTCGACAGGAGTGAAAATAAATATTTCATACATTTTCACCGAACAAAAATCTACCTTAGTTAAAAAGAAACTATAAACAAATTTACATTATTGCAGCAAAAAATAGAAAAAAATATCTTACCTGTGATTTCGTATATTCTGGGTAGAGTTCTCGAGAACATTTCAATTTCCTTGTCGAACAGATCCAGGGCAATGGCGAGGTCCTTGAGTACTCCAGCCTCTGCGCAAAATTTAATAATCATTTGCACCGTGTCTCTGCTACCCCCACTGGAAGTAATTAAAAAAGAAAACAATTGCAATACAATCACAAGAAAACAACTTACTTTGCCAAGGAATAGGTCACATTCGCCTTAAAAACGTAACTGGTATAGTTCTCCCCAATGGGCACCGCCGGTTTACAAACGCACCCCAAAATTTGAACAGATTTATTCCTGAAGTAAGCCTTGAACGCTTTGTCAAATAAATCTCGATTCATCCATTTCGGTGTCTCCATTTTTTTTTCTATGGAAAATAAAAATATTTTTTCAAGTTATAATAAAGTGATACCGACGTCTAAGCGCTTCTAACGAGAAAGAAAACAACTTTGGAATCGTTCTGGAGTTTTTATTATCGCTGAAGATGTTGATTACATAAATACTCCGAAAAAAACGCGATAATCAAACAGTAAAATAGAGATAGAGGTCAAATATATATAAAAAAAACAATAATATAGCAGAGGGGGCTACGAGATTTTTCAATACCTGAGTTACCAGTTTGACATATATAAATGAAACGTTTAAGCAGTTTGAGAACAACACGATACTAGTGTTTGAAATTTCAAACTTTCGCTAAGCCTACTGGAACCTTATCGCTCCTTGTACGTGTTCGAATTATTGATTAGATATAGGGCTGGTAATATCTTCTCGTCTTCTTTCTCTTTGTTTAAGTTACCCAACATTAGTGGATAACTCATCAATATAATCTGCTTGTAATTTCGGAAGCAAGGGCGAATTTGACAACGCGAAAAAATTGAGATTTCCCCATTTTCGCAGACGACAGCAGATCAAATTATTTTGGTAATTTATTTACGATTTCAATGTCAATGTTATGCAGTAAAAAATTGTTTACCAGTAATATTTGCTTGATCACATGAGACTTGAGTGCATTCGCATAACATACAGGTGGTAGTCTAAAACTATATGTGCATACCTTTTACGCCTGAATTTCGGTGTACACAAACTGAAGGCCGCGGCAAAAAATTGCTTTATATACCTACTTGGTACGGACCCGCTTGTTATAATCGCACATCATCAAATGAGATATAAACATTTTGACACGTTGTTATTATTTATGGCAATTACTAGCGGATTGAGACATTGTTTTTTTCCGAGCAGCTTAGTACAATGGAACGTTTTAATAAGTACGTTTCAGCATTCCTATGAATTGTTTTTGTGCTGTTCGCTGAATTCACAAACCTGTGATTAAATGTTAAAAGCAATTTTAGAGCACGTGATCTGCAGAATGGAAAATTTTCTTTCCACAACTTGGAAAACCTATTAAGAAATAATGTTGAAAGGAATTACGAAATTAACTATCGGTTTTCAAAGTTGATGCTCTTCTTTGCTTTCGTAAATATTTTTTAAAAACACTTGAAATGTCCAAGAAATCGATGTGTCATTAAAATGCGTTCGGTAAAGGAGTAAAAATTTTTCCTCTTTCCGTTTTTCTAAATCTAGTAAAAAAATCTGTTCTGTTCTCAAAAGCATAAATCACTATCATGAGCACATGTGTACGTAGTTGAACAAAGGTAGAGAAAATTCTTATTGTTTCATTTTGAATATTGAAAAATGTATAAAAAATTACACTACGTGACATTTTTAAACTTTTTTTTATAACTGCGGTAAAACCACATAATTTGAAATAACTGTGAAGTGCTAAATTCAAAACCATCAACAGACTTATTATAGCACGTCTAGATTTTGAGTTAGGTACACTCAGATACAGGTATAACTGTTGATGTGATTTATTTGTATCAAAACAATAAAAAAGAACATAAACGTGTAAATTAATAATAATAATAATAACTAAAAAATGTTGGATTAGTACAAAATAACAAACAATTAAAAATTACAAATAAAAAATTATATATTCTTATATCGAATAAATTTCAGATTTTACGGTCCAGCATGTAACCAGAATTTTATTTTGTGAGCCGTATTCTACAATTAAACTAGCAACTCATAGCACTAATTATTAAAACCCCCCTAGGAAAAATTGTAAATCCGCCGCCGACTTGCCTTAACTGATGTTTCGCTTGATGTTAAGTTCACGGCTAACACTATTTTACAAATTATCTTTAAAAATTTACAATATTTTTCAAAAGACCAGACGTTTTGCACTTAATATACTGTAAAGATATTTTTTGTAAAAAAGAAGATATTTACATCTTGTCTTTCTATTATGCAAACAATTTTTATTTAATAATTCAAAACGCAATGTAAGAAAAGCTAAATATTATTTAGTAAAAAGCGTCTCGTCTAAAACAATATTTTCATATTAATGGTATTTGTCTTAGTAAATGCAGATCAAAGAACGAGATGATATTTGTTTTTGGAGGATTTAAAACAGCATCTTAATTTTAAAACCACGTAAAGCAGAATTCTAAAAAAATGAATTTTTATTTTTAGTAATAATGATAATAATAAATTGTTTTATTGCATGACAAAAGTTAAATTACAAGAGTAACGACAACTAAGACTTTTTATCTAAATATTTGTTTGCAACCGCAAGGTGAGGTTCAGTATATAGGTGTCCTATAGCCTGTTCTACCACCTAAATCTGTGTTATTTTAATAAAATAAGAGAACCCTGTATAGAGAACCCTATTTGTGTATGTTAAATTAGAAATATTTTGTATTTATTTTATTATTATAATTTGTTAAAAACAATGTATAGGGTGGGCCAAATTCGACACTTTTATTAGGAAACACCCACTTCTAGAAGAGTTATACAAAAACTGACCTCGGTCCCTGGAGCTCGATTTTTAAGACAAAGTTAATGGTGAAACCCGTATTTCGGTATCTTGTACCGCTTAGGAGCTACAGGGCGTTTCTCAAAATTCTACGATTTCTAAAAACCTTCATAACTTTTCTGTTTATGAAAATTTTTAATTTCTGTAAAAACTTCTTTGAGGCACTTTTTATGCAGAATTCATTGCTCCATATTATTTTTTTCTAAACTGCTCAATATTTGAGATATTAGCAAGAACTTTGATTTTTTATATGGAACACTCTATATATTTTTAAGTTTTTGAAAGGAGTATAAAATTTTATTCATATAAATGTGAAACACTTGATATTTTATTCAAACAGTTTGTGAAATAAAGAGCTTCAAAGCTTTAATCAAAAATTTTATTTTTTCAGCATTGAAGTAGGCTATGGATGACGATAACTAAGCGATTTAAGTTTTTGTAACTCCCTGGTAGGCCACTGTCAAAGTTTGATACAATCTCTTACAGTATTTGCATTTCTCTTGAGTTTTACTATCTCTCTAAAAAAGATTTAGGGAGATAATTAAACTTATACGAAAACTACGAGAATTACGACATGTTATTTAAAAAATTGAACATTTTACCTTTAGCTTGCTTGTATACATTAGAGTTGGCCGTTTTTATAAAGCGAAACGAACAACTGTATATTCAAAATAATCATTTCTACTCCACCACATTTTTGCAACGATTTTAGTATACCAAAACATAAGTCCACTTTTTTCATTCAAGGAGCGCATTTTCAAGCAATTAAAGTCTATAACGCCTTGCCTCTGAATATTAAAGAATCAAATTTTACGAAATATAAACATCTGGTAAAGACTTACTTATTGGGAAAAAAATTTTATCATATAAATGATTTTATATCATAATTTATCTATACCCGATGAATACGTTTCTGGTTTCCCCTATGTGATATATATTATGTGTGTCTTTTTCTGTGACCAATTATTTATTGTAATTATGTCATTGTACTTTATATATGAATTATACAAGTGACGTTGTCCATATCTACATTTATATTGGATCAGTGACAATAAATTATTATTATTATTCTTATTATTATATTTGTACCAACTCAAGACTTCATGAAGTGCCTTTAACTTGTAAGTGTATGTGTGTACTGAAGATGACAGCGTTCTGCCGAAATACGTATCTACGGATACAGTCTATTTTGATTTATATTTAAAGATATAAACTTTTTTCATTTATTATTTCACTTCGATGACGCTACATAGGGAAGCTGTTCACATTCTTCAACGTTACTAGAAGATGCCATCAGGGACAAGCCTCAAGAATACTTGTTCAAAAACAACGGTGGAAGGAGCCGTATAGTAGTAAAACTGAAAAATCAAAATAATATAAGACTCTTCAAAAAAGGAGCCGTACGGCTAAGTTTACTCAAAATGTAATCAAATAATTAGAATCAGATAGAGAATGTTTAATTTATTTGAAACTTTAAATTTTGAAATTCATTCATTTAAAGGTTTTACATTTCTTTAATTTAAGGTTACACAGTTTTTGCCTATTTTATTTTGCTATAAAAGTGAGAAATCCTGTGTGATTTGGGAAGTCTTGCTCAACTTTTCAAGCTGAACAGATCAGTCTTTAATAAGTAGTGAGTTGTGAAAGAAGTAAAACCTATTGTTTCAATAATTGTAATTGAAAATGCATATTGATTTGAAATTAATTGTCTATGTCATTTAATTCGAATTTTACTTTAAAATTTATGATTAAATTTATTTCATTGTTAACAGCTTGGCAAAATTTAGTATTGTGTGAAAACTAATGAGACTTATTTTAATTTTGGCCGCATACAAAATGTTTATCTAACAATAAGTTATTTAAAGGCTTATGGATTTCTAAACAAATTCCGTGTGATTAGATAGGAGGAATAATATTGTCTGTATCGTGGCAATTTGTTTAGTTTAAAGTTTGAATTAATCAATTCCTTTAAATAACAATACAGATTGTATCATTCACATAAATGTTAATGATATAATTCTGATAAATAAATTTAATTAATGTTTGTTAATTAAAATAAAATCAAAAACTTACCTGTTGCAACAATTTTCATAACCATAGTTACTTCTGCTCGTAAGAAGGTCTATTATTGCATTTTTAATTATACGTCCATGTATAATTTGACGTTTTCTGTATATTTGTGTGTCTGACAAATTGCCTTTTGACAACTTATTTTGCTTTACTTATTATGTGTAGTAGTATGATGCGGGGTGAAATTAAACCTCTGAACCTGGTTGTTATATTGTGAACATCCGAACGAAATCTAATTTTATTATATAAATAAGATGGATAACGATATATTAATATTTTATGATATAGACATATTGTTTGTAATTATCTTCTGTTAAACATTGTCAGCCAACCCACTTCAGCAAGTTTATGAGATATATGCTGATATTTTCTTATATCATACATATATGTACAATGTAAATTGGAACATAACAAATGCCTCACATAGTTTCTTTTTTAAATCAATGTTAAGATATGATCTATGTGGAAATAAACTCTTGAGACTGAGATATGCATTACTAATACATTTATTGCAGTATCTGAAAGAATTATCTAAAATTAGATTGATTTTTAAATTAATAAGGTTCCTTTAAATTCTACATATGTCCGTATTACCGAAGAGTATAACTTTGGATTTATCCGATTTATTTTGAGAGAATGTTCACGTGAAATATCAGCTATAAAACTTAAGCCGACATTAATCTTAGATATGGCTTGTTGCCAAGAAGGATGAAAACTAATGTACAACTGAGTATCATCAGCATATACATGTGCTTGACAGTATTTGAGTACAACAGGAAAATTTGAACTGTAAATTGAAAAGAGTTAGGGGTAAGAATAAATCCTTGAGGGACTCCTTGCGAAACAGACAAAGCACTTGAAATAGATGTATCTAACTTGACAACCTGTGAACGATCCCGCAAATAACTCTGCGTTAAAGTAAGAGCACTAGAGGAAAGGCCAAATTACAATAGTGATGAAATAAGTTTCTCATGATTAACAGTATCAAAGGCCTTACTGTAATCAAGTAATATAAGCGCAATGATGTTTCCCCGATCACAGTTGGTTAGCAAGTCGTTAGTAACATTTAATAGAGCAGTTCGCAGCTAAACCAGATCTAAAACTTGAACATCTGGAAGAATATGATTGTCATCCATATTTTTTTTTTTCAATTGATTATTCACAACTTTTTCGAGTATTTTGGAAAGAACTGGAAGGAAATTTATTGGCCGTAAATCTTTATACTGTTGTGATAGTTTTACTTTAGGTAAAAGCCGTACTACAGCTTGCTTCCAAGAAAAAGGAAACGTACTTTCAAAGTTTGACTAGATCTGTTATGTGTGGAAATATGCAAGGAGAGTAAAGTTTAATCATTATAGTATCTATTCCAATACACCCAGCAGCATTAGACTTGAGATTGTTTAGTATTTTAGCTATTGTAGGAGTATCAACGAGATGAAAATAAAATTTAACGCTTAAATAGTTGGTTTTATTTGTATATCGATTGGTATTACATTAAGAGCTATTATGAGAGGTGCTATTAACATAAAAGTCATTAATTGCACCTACGTTCATAAGATGACTTGGTATCACCGCTTCTTTAGTTTTGTTACCTTTATATGGTTGAGTTCTTTCCACAAGTATTTGTTGGTAAAATGTTTGGAAATGTAATCAAAATATGCTTTTCGCTCTTTATTAAATATAAATGTGGTTAGATTCCTTAACGATTTATAATAATTCCAATGCTGCTGAAGTTTGGTTCTTCTATACCTGACCTTTGCTTTGTCCCTCAAGTGCATAAGTAATTTTAATTGTCAGTCAGCCACGGTGTGTATGGTTAAGCAGGTTTGCTAACTTTTAGTGATAGAGCGGTTGAAAAGATCTAAAATGCTGTTGCTCAAGAAATTAACTTTTTGTCCGACATCATCAATTCTAAAAATTAAATGTAGTGGTAATAGATGTAGATCTTTGTCAAAGTCGTCTATATTTGTGTTTTTATAATTACGGCACAAACGAAATACTAGATTTGAAATTTTCATTTCGGTGATAATATCACCAAAAATGTAATCGTGAGCTGACAAAGGACAGGGAATCACTTCAGAATTTTCAAGTAAGGTATCGTCAGAGTCGGAATGGTGAGCGGAAATTGGCCTGTTGGGGTATGACGGATCACTAATGAGATGTTTCCAGATATTGTGGAGGTAAAAGCCAGTATCATGATTTAGGTTATTGGGGTGTTTGAAGATTTCTATAGATTCATGGATTTTACGGTTGAAAAAATGAGACGAGCGAGCTAAAAGTTTTTCATCGAAAAATAGGATTTAATGACCGGTTTCTAGTTTGTGTTTAGCGGAGCCAGTTGTATGAAGGAGTCTGGTACAGCGTTTGGAGCTTTCAAAGACAACTCTGGCTTGTTTTCAAAAAATTGCATGGTAGTAAAAAAATAAACAAATTTTCTAAGAACCAAATATTCCAAAGAAATTGATTAAAGCTATTAAAAAATATATTTACAAAAAAATAGGTTGGCTAGATTGAGAATCGAACTCACATGTTTTGGGTCCAAGGCTCCACGCCATAATTCAAACATTATCGGTTAATATCTTAATAACCGATTCGTGTAGTGGTAATCGTGGACTTATTTTATAGGCTTCAGGGTTACTCGATTTAACCCTTTCGAATTTGTGCTTGCGGCATTTTGCAATATCAGAGCAACCACTCGCAGGTCACAATTATGATTAGAAAAGAATGACCAAATGTTGGAACATTTTCCGTAAATAATTTATTATTTTATTTAACTACGTATTTGTTGTTTGTTATTATTATTTTTTATTTCTTATGTAAAACCTTTTCAATAATTCTTTTATCCATTTGTTAGGAAATGTGCTTATTACTACAGCAAACAATGTATACGTCTGCAGAGAAAATATTTTTTTTAATTTTATTCAGTCTCTGTCAAAATAAATATTACATGTGTTATTGTTATCATTGAAAAGAGAACAAAAGAGCGCATTCAATTATTCCAAAGCTTATTCGACGATCCATAAGAGAAAGTAGAGTTGGAGGTGAAAACTTGAAAAGTGAAAACTTAAATCTAAAAAGCACGTTTATATTTTTTGCTATAACTCCTGAACTACTTACAATTTTTTAATAAATTATTTTAAAACGGACACTAAAATTGGCACTAACACTCTATGTTTCATCAGGTGTGAAAGTAAATACTTTCACTCTAATATCGTCTATCTATCATATAATAAATTAGCAAAAAGTCTTATATTCAGCTATTGAAGAATGTCAAGAGTCATTTTTACAAACAGAAAGTAATTGATTCTAAAAATGAATTCTAAGGGGATCCAGTAAATATTGCTGAAATTTTTAATTCGTTTTTTATTGAAACTCTCTTGAGGGATTATACTGATCCATTTAGTATTACAAATCATAACATTACACTCTATATCTCATTTACCCATCTTACGTCTAAGTATCTTTTGCTGGCAATGAAATTACTACTGTAACACGTCCGGACGTGCCACCTTGTTGTTGACTTTACGGACAACTAAATAACTAATAAACACGGTCCAAACAAAAACAAACTAAAATTTTACTGACAAATTAATTTATTAACTGGACCGAAGAATTTGACTAAATTCTAGGAAGCGATAAATGTCTCCTTACCGAGGGGTTGGTCGATTTTTGAAAGCGCCGAGGCACTATTAACCTCCCATGCGGTCTACAAAGATACTTTAAAAGGGTCACTACCTACTACGGTTATGGTTTACAAGTGGCGCTAAAACTAATTTGCTACCTATCTCCCCGGCGCTTTTAAAACTTCCAAAATTAAAACTCTAATTGCCGGTATTCTGGATCGTCTAATTAAATAAAAAAACGGGCCCTACGTTGTTGTAATTGTGTTCTAATTTTTGGTGTGGCGGTGTATTCCGAGAGGTGCAAGGTACTAAATACGTATCAATAAAATGCCAGGTGTGAGATTAATTAATTATACAAAAAAAAAACTCCTGTTGATTGCCGTGAACGACTAATCAACTTGAGCGTAAAAACCTGGGTTGAAACCGTGGTATCTTTCACAATAAATTAAATACAAAATTCCAAAGAGGTACAATAAACTTTGCTTAACGTATTTAACGCCGAATATCGTCGCGATCTAATTTATTTCGATTCCCACAGTTGGTGGCTTGTTGTACACGCAATTAGGTTGTGTCAACTTTGTAACTTAAATTAGATCAACAATCTCTTTCTTTATTCAAAATAGCTTGGTCTTGGTACTCGTGTTTGCCACTTTAGCTAGTACTCGAAGACGCTATGAATAATCAACCAGCGCACGCACTGTAACAGTGTATATACAGTGTACTTTGTTACTGGAACTTTCTAATGGATCAATCCGATATTCGGAGATGTATGTGTTACAAAAGGTAAAGCAATGCAAAGATGGAACTTTACAGAAATTCCACGCTACTGATTGATAAACCAATTAAAATAATTCTTACGCCAATTTATGCCACCAAGTATGTGAAAGGAAATAGAAAAAAAAATTCAGGCAATTATACCTATTCCGTTCCGCGACGCACAATTCACTAATCCACACGCGCACGATCTTTTTAATTCGCGCCGCGATCACCCGTCTCGCGATTATTTATTGATTGCCCTTTTATATTCACTATAATTTTAACGCCCCGAAATAATGTGATTGAATTCTATTTATGCGAGCTAGATAACATAAATTGCAAAGCACTCAAAAATAAACTTCTCGAGTTCAATTAAAATGCAGCTTTCCGTTCGGACGGCATAAGCTAAGTGTCTTCGTTTTTACTTTTGACTTTTCACGAGTGACAAATTTTGACTCCTCCCCCATCCCCCGAAGTAACTAAAAAAAACCCGTCGGCCAATAAGCGCTTTTATTTCGGAAAGAAACACACGCTTCTTTTCTCGTTCAGTTTTTTCCTGGTAATACAATCCCCCAATTCGCCTGACAGATTGTCGGACGCTGCACATGTTTTTCGCTTTCTAAATTTTTCAAAACAGCGACGCTCTATAAGTGTCCATTGACATCTTTATTACTTCCCGACTCGTTGTACGCTTTTGAAAACAAAGGCCAGTCCCTGGTTTTTAAAAGCTAACCTCTTTCAACTAAAATGAAACCTAATACTTTCTAAAATTTTCAATAACTTAAATGTTTGCGTGAAATTCCTTTCCCAGACTCTAACGCGCACCAAGACAACAAAGCGGCCCTGATTTATAATATGACAGAAAGGCAATACTAGCGACAAGTGTCTTCAAAATTTTCAATAACGTACCAGACAACTTTAACACGGCTAATTTATGGCCGATAGTAACTGCTTCAAGTGCCATTCACGAACTAGATGTTCAAAAAAAAACCATAAATTTGACCCGAGTCGTCTTCCCCTGACAAGCTGCGCCTCGTAAATTTCTCTTTATTAAGAAGCAATCACAAAATAAATGCACTTGTTTTCCGAATAAATTCGCGACCGTTTCACTACTCACAAATTAAAAAATAAATATCATTTGGCTCTGATTATGTCCCCGTGTCTGTCATAAAAAGAGTAGCTTCATCTCTCGCTGAACCACTTTCGTTTCTAATAAACCTCTCCTTCAAGGAGGCCATGTTTCAACTTGTGAAAACAATTAAAATAACATTGCCAAATGTTTTACTTTAAACATTTTCACTAAATAATATCTACCATTGGATAAACGTGATATTAAATATAATTTAAGAGCAATTAAGTTAATTAATAAGTCGAATTGTCGATATAAATTGTAAATGCTTAGTTGGCACAGCTATTCGCTTCAATTGTGCAATTCCTTCTCCTGAAGCTAAAAAAAGTTGCAATCGAGGCAAAGCTGAGGCCGTAGTGCAGGATGATCGGCTAGAAGTAGTAGCAAGTAGGTAGTTATTGTAGCAAGTAGGTAGTAGAAGTAGCAAGTAGTAGCAAGTAGGTTGGCGACGCGTGCCTCGGATGTATTCGAGGCGACCGGCCTTGTCTCGCATTGGGAAGCGAAACGATGAGGCGTATTTAATAATTTTATTTTAACTAGGATTTCAATAATTCTTGTTACAATATTGTTATAATTGCCGCAATACATTTGCATAACGCACTTATTATTGTTTGTAATTAAACAATACTTCCATAAACATTATAGAAATTAATAAATGAAAAATCTTCTCTGAAAAGAATTCACAACGATAATATGAAAACATAATAAAAGATTCTTTTGTAACAGAAAAACGATTTCTCAAATTGAATGAAATTTGAATTGAATTTTATAGAATGAAGATAAAAATAAAATAAACTTAAAGTCATTCTGATCAAGAAATAATAAATATATTAAATATCTTTCAAAATTGGTTGTAGGAGAAGGAATTGGACGATTTACAAATTTTTCTCTGAATAAATTAATTCGTTAATACCACTTTATAATTTGTACTTTCTCAGGTACACTATAATTCATACTGAATTTTTGTACTGAAGAAAAATAAAGAACAATTAAAATAAATATTATATTACAAAATAAAAAATATATATATATATATAGCTCAAAAACAACTCTAAAACCTGCATGATTTGAACTGACACACACTAGCGCAAAAACCCCCTCTACTTCTAGACGACTTTGTTCAAATTTACTTCTATCCACCTAGTTGTAAAACTCAACCTGTATATCCTTAAGAAAAAATTAACAGTTTTCGAGAAAATCGCAGTTTAAAATTTGTCCGCGACTGGCCTTGCTATCATACGACATTAAAAGAAAAAAAATTAGGGGGATTTTTCTTTTTCTTTCTTGTATGGTAACAAGGCCAATGGCTCTTAAACAGTTTGGAAAAATCTTCAATTGTGATTTTCTCGAACACTAACGAAACTAACAAAAAGTTGAACGACATATGACATACAACATTTAAAAAAAAAATAGGGAGGCTTTAGGTGGAATTTTTCTTTTTCTTTTAACGTTGTATGATAAGAAGGCCAATGGTTCTTAAACAGTTTCGAAAAATCTTCAACTGTGATTTTCTCGAAAACTAACGAAACTAACAAACAGTTAATCGACATATTAGTTCAATCGTTATATATTAAAAGTTTCAAGTTTTGCACTACTATAACAATCACTCTCCATAATATTATTTATTTACCACTACTCAATAATCTGTCTGTCTGTGAGTTTGGTCAAGGATAATGCTATCCATAATTCACTAGCAGCAATAATCAGTCATTATTCACGGTATCATGGTAACAATCATTGTTATGGTATTTAATGAAGTAAATGTTAGTAGAACTTAAAATCGCCTTAAAATAATTTGCAATATATTAAGACTGACGTTTTAAAATTTGTTTTACCATTGACAAATGTTTATAGTGCTACCACTTCATTTAACATATAGTCTTAACCTTATCACTTTGTTTTAGTAACGTTGTTATTGCAATTAAAAATTTTTACTATTTACCTCATATAAAATTCGTGTACCAATTTAAGTTAAAATAACCAAATTTATACGGGTTTCGGAACTTACACGGGTACTCCAACATATACGAGTACTCGAATTTATATGGGTACTCGAACTTATACGGATATCCGAGCTCAGATGATTACCCGAGACCTGTACGGGTACCCGGGTAGTTTATTCGGGTACTCGGGTAGCTCAAATATGCGGATATGTCATTCCTATTGTATAGTATATATTTTCTTTTTTCCATTGAATAATTACTGAAGAAAAACATGATTAGTTATACAAGTTTATCAAAGACTGTTACAATTGGCAAATTCGCAAAGTATAGATATTTACAACTAATTAAAAGCTCACTATGCGGATCTCGTAAACTATAACAGATACAAAGAAGATCAAATTACAAAGAAATTACGCTATGTGTGCAACTGCTTTTCCTGTTATGGGCGCTACCTTCCATACCATGTGATGCAAAAATAAAATCTGTTTACGATGATTATGTTTTTCTATATAAATATTTTGAATAACACGATTAATGTTTATTTTTCTTCACTGCAACAATAAATAAGCAAATTTAGTTCCCAGTGATTCATTATGAGGTTCATTCTTTGATGACTTAATATATCTTTTTTGGTAACACATGTTAAAGTGTGCTTTGTTTCACTCATAATAGTAGATAAAGTAACACTTTAACAGCAACCTATATTCCCGTGTCAAGCGAAAATAATGTATCTGCAAAATTCATATTTTTGAAATGTCCTATGTTTTCTTGAAATAGTGCCAGAACTGAGTGGTAAAATACTGGGTGTTTCACTGAAGGTGCATCAAACTTGGTATGCGGGTAGATGTCGGGAAAACAAAGAAAAGTTTCTTTGTAAAATTTTCTCTGTAATGAATACATTTAGAGAAAATCGAAGGGAAAGCAAAGTCGTATATTTTTAGGATGAACTTTAAATGAGAATGAATGGATTGTTGCTCATTCACATACGAAATCGGTTTATTGGTTAATTGCCTCTAGAATGTCGCCCCAGTCGCTTCGGCAAAACACATTTAAAACATCATGGTTGTTGGCAATCAATAAAAATAATAATTAGTCGTTTATTTTCTGTTCTCCATTTAATACGAATTTTCTAATTGTTAGTTGAAGAATTTTAGGATTGTTCAAACATTTAGTAGTTTGCGCTTATTTAAGAATTTATTATTCACATTCACTGTTTCATGAAATCGTTCGTAGAAATTTAGCGCCCAAGTACCTGGTTTTACCCAAAACATTTCGTTCGCCATACTACCCCAATTAAGGACTTTATGGTATTAGATTTTCCATGAACGCAAAGTTTACTAATTTCCTTTTCTTAGTACTGTCTCACTTTCTTCTCAACCAATAACAATTTGTCAGCACAATTTACAAGAATTTTTTGATTGGTGCATCCCTCTCTTGTAGTTGTGGGAATAATTATCTTCGAGAAGAAACGAAAAACTAAAAACAGTACCGTTTAATTTTTCATCTGTAACACAGATTAAATCAAAGCAGAAATTTTCTTTTTCAATTTATTTTTAACTTAGAATAAGTTCAGTTGTACGAACTCAATTTTTGTAAATAGTTTTCTTTTTTGATTTAGTAAATCTTCTTGGCATCAGTGTAATAATAATAATGTAATAAAAATAAATGTTTTTATTTATAAGATTCGACAAATTTTATTTTAATAACAATTTGTAATGTACGACAACATACATACTAAATGCATATTTTTGCATAGCCCCACATTTGTAATTTATTATTAAATTAAATAAGTTTAAATAACCACGTGATTTCACATCGCTGCTGCATTCGACGTGTGGCAAAGTTGAATACACCGAGCTTTCGCTCAAGGGCAAAATAAAATTTAGTCATAAATTTCTTCCCTGTTTATGGCAGCTGTGTGCCATTCATAAATGCAATTTAGATCGCCGGTTTTGTTTCACGATTCCGCGCGCTACAGTATTTCAAAAAACATCGACTCCAAATTATGCAAATTAATTTTTTTATTAAGATATTTTGTTTGAAATAATGTCAGAAACGTGTCCCTCAAGTTTGATGCATCTTCAATGAAACAGCCTGTATATTGTAATAATATTTCTTTTGAAGAATAGGTATTCTGTTCTTGAAATATGCCAATATTGTTTAATATACTTTAAAAGTGAACTCATTCAAAAAACATAACAGCCTCATACGTCTTTTTCGTTTAACAAGGCAATGTAATACTTTGTGTTTAAAATGTATTTAATAATATCCAGTGATTTTTTAAATTTTTATCAACTCTTGTCATGAAATTTGGACAGCAAGTCTTAGCTTAATTGAGAAATAAATTATTACACTCTTTGTGATTATTTTTCAGTAAAAGTTTATACATGACGATAAAATGTAATTATCGACTTTATAAAAATAATCCTTTCCACTCGTCGAAAAAATTGAATTTTATCGTCTTATTAAAATTGAATTTTATCGTCTAATCGATTGCCAAATATTGTACAAAGAAATAATCTCTGCACGTTTCCTCCCGATGGTAAAGTGTGCGATGGTAGAGTCCGTTGACGTAAAGCAACGGACGACGTTGTGACGGAACGTGACAGATAAGTGTGCGACAACCCTAAGTGTGCGACAAACTTAAAACTGTTAAGGTTGTCGTACACTTATCTGTCACATTCCGTCACAGCGCCGTCCGTTGCTTTCCGTCAACGAACTCTACCATCGTAACTTTGTCGTCGAATTTTAAGGAGGAAAAGTGTAGAGCTATTTGGCACTCGATTTCTAAATTTTTTCGAATAGTACTTTAAATATCGCTGAATGCTATCAATTAATTAATTTTCTTTCATAGTTCTTCTCAGATATTGTTGCACCTTTGTTAGTAATATCGTATAATTCTATGTATTTCTGAGCTAAACAAATTAATTTCTCTTTATCTATTTTGATGCCAATAAAAATATTGTGCTTGTACACGTGGCGAGGACCAAATAATAAACAAATTTAACTGAAAGTATCGATGACCAGCTATCACTTCCGTTGCGGTTAGTATTGGACTCTAACTGAACGGACAAGTGGGCGGTTGCTCTAATTCGTTTAGCAAGGATTTTTCTATTATTAGCAGCTATTATAAGACAAACATGCCTAAATGACAACAACATTTCCAGCGTCCCTTTTGATCTCGATTCCAATGTGCTGATTACATCGAGTATTTTTTAACGCTCATCGACGACAATTGCGAAGGCAGTTTGTAATGCACGGATGTTTATCTCGAACGGGTAAATGTAATCCGAATTATCTAAACCTAATAATGAATGCCTAAAAAATATATGATCAGATCTCCAGGTGTTCAGGCGCGTATTCACCAAAACTCTGAGCAAATACAGAGCTGCTCCGAACTAAACAACAAAAAATCTGAACTTGGTAAGGACGCTTCTCGTGTTCGCCGGTTTCGAACCCGATCCGTCAAGTAGCAGACATATTTTCTTTTAAATTAACAACTGAAAAATAGCGAACCAGTTCGGGTCTTTCGTTCTGAAGTAATTCCGAACTTCAACAGATTTTGATGTGTACAGGTCGAAAACTTCTTAACCTGCTTTGAATTCGTAAATACTGAACTAGCTGCAAGCTAGTTCGAAATACTGTTTTTGGTGAATGTGCACCTTTATAGATATAATTATCGATAGCGAAGGTAATTTCGCAAGCAATAAAAACAGATTAACAAGAACGAAATTAATCATATTTACTCTGTTGAGTGCAGTCACATGTTTTTGTTGAAACGCATGATGCAACAATTTAGAATGATTCCTAATCGTTTTTCTGCTGATTTGAATTCCTAATCAGCCGCTTCCTTGTTGACCTTCACTTTTAACATTCTCGGAATTGAGATTTTTTGTCGAGGGCGCGATAAAAAATCGGTGACCCATATTTTGCGTGCGGGCCCGATATCAGAGTTCACTAGATTCTTTTTTATAAACGCGGCCTTTGCCACGGGAACATAAAAACAAGGGACAAAGAGCTTTTTGCGAATAAAGGAAAATTTTGAAATTTTAGAAAAGAGATTTCTCTTCATCAACGAGTATGAGAAGCGTGTTTCAAAAGTGACGAAAATTAATATTAAATTAATTAAATTAATATTTATTTTATAAAATCAACGTGACCTGGAAGAAATTCTTTATTAATTGATCTAGTTTATTAGATAAGATCAACCTGACAGTGATAAAAAAATATAAAAAGTCATATTAAATAAGCAAATATCTTTATTCTTTTATTTCATAACTGAGGCACTTTCTTTTCTAATGAAAATCATCACAAAATGTGTAATTTTGTATAAACCTAACCTAAAGTTCCACATTTGTTTAAAGTATTTTAAGGGCGAAATAATGGATGAGGCTGTAATTTCATATTTAGCTATACTTTTAATTCTGAATGACTTATTCTCATGATATTTTCATGTATCTTGCAAAATAAGAGCACTTTACTCTTAAGCTGTCTTCATTTCTCAGTGTCCACGCTGTATACCATTCAAGGTAAATTTCATCTGATATATTCTAATTTGACTTTAAGAGATGCAGAACCGTTCTGCTTCAATAATTTTTTTTATAAAAATCGATAATTAAAAAAGTTCCATTTGTAGCATACTTTTTGAAAGACACTGTATAAAGAGAACGTTCGAATGTGTTCATAAAATACATTAAGGTCTGGTTTATTCATTTCAATTAATTTATCTTCCGATTTATTGCCTTAGTAAGAATTGTACAAATAATTGTTGCTATGGGAATAAACTGAAGGTTAAAGTTAATTGAAAGTGAATAAATCAGGTTATAAAATTTTAATATAAAAAAATACAAGAATACTTAAAAGGTCGACCTCGACATCTTTTAGGCTAAAGCCGCAGTTGTAATTTTGTGACCGAGATTAAAACGAAACACGATTACTACTAATTAACTTTATTAAAATTAATATAACTAGTATGTATAGTAATATGCAACGTTTCGGGCGTACCTCCAATAGATGATGCGTGTTGTTCGTCAAAAGCATAAAATTAATTTCTGTTAATTTAGCTTGGGAAGGCATACACTCTTGTACGCTGGGGGTGCTGATGTCTGAATTGGATCGATTTCCTCTGTTTCTTGAATTGCCAGGAGTTTCGTCAGACATATATGGATAAGGTCGACTGTTCCGACTGTGACATTGGTTGTAAATTTTCACTAAACAATCATGTTGGTCGGCATCGATTTGAAAAGGTATATTAATCCGATGTATTTTAGTATCTTATAAAGAATCGCAGATCCGACCACAGATAATGCAATTAAAAACCAATTTGCATATCTAAGGATGTGTGGTTGATTAAGGTTGTTATTGATTCTTTATTTAAATCATCTAGCTTGGGGATGCGACCATCCTGCACAGCGGCCTCAGCTTTGTTTAGGTGACAACAAAGGTAGGTGCATGGTTGGAGGACAGTGCGGTTGGTTCCATCTAAATATATTTATCATGTTGCCTTAATGGTCGCTAGGCATACAGGTTGAATTTCACAACTAGGTGGATAGAAGTAAATTCGGAAGTCGTGTAGGAGAAGAGGAGGTTCTTGCACTAGCGTGTATCAGTTCACGCCTGCAGTTCGAAGCGTGCAGGTTTTAGAGTTGTTTTTGAGCTACAAATACATATTTTTTATTATAATATAATATTTATTTTTAACTTACAGTAACACTGTGATGACGTATCATGGTAACCATCATTGTTATGGTATTTAATGGAGTAAATCTTAATAAAACTCTAGCAGAACTTGAAATCGCCTTGAAATAATTTACAATATATTCAAAGACTGACGTTTTAAATTTGTTTTGTCACTCACAAATGTTTATAGTGTTACCACTTCACTTAACATATAGTCTTAACCTTACCACTTTATTTTAGTAGCGTTGTTATTGCAATTAAAAATTTTTACTATTTGTAGTACTGTACAAAATATAGTACACGACGCGCTATGGCTATTATTACCTCGGATGATTGCAAGGTAATATTTAGCTTTTAGTTCTGGTTCCGGGGAACGGATTGACAGGTCAGAAGTGAGTAAAGTGCGTCTGGATACACGAAACATCCGTGTCAAGTAAGAACGGGTGAAATTCCCACTCCCACTGTGTCAAGTCGGTAAGAGTGAGATACCTACTCAAGGACGGAGTACACGAAACACCCGTGTCGGGTCTGTAAGAGTGAGACACCTAATCAGGGACGGAGTACACGAAACACCCCTATCAGGTCGGTAAGAGTGGGACGCCCACTCAGGGACGGAGTACACAAAACACCCGTGTCAGGACGATAAGAGTGAGGCACCCACTCAGGGAAGGAGTACACGAAACACCCGTGTCGGGTCGGTAAAAGTAAGACACCCACTCAAGGACGGAGTATACGAAACGCCCGTATCAAGTCGGTAAGAGTGAGACACCCATTCAGATTAAGATTAAAACTTTGAAAACGAAAATAAATCCTAATATGCACAAACTAAACATCATAAATCTTAAATAAGTAATTAATAATATTCTCAAAATAGAATTAACATACAAAGTAACAAAAAGTTGGTTTGTTACAAGTAAAGAAAAAACAAAAAGTTAAAATTTGTTACTCAGTTTTCAGTTGCATTTTTGTTTGAACTTTCCTTCTTATTATGTTTTCATTTAATTACAGTAAACGTTCATTTTAATTAATATGATACTAAAACTATTATTTTTTTAATTAATGATTTAATGTTATTAAATCAATTGAATTAAATTGCACAATATAAAATTACTTACCAATGTTTATTAATTTATATGCACGCTTTTATAAGCCCATTTCGTTTTTTTTTTTTTTTGATAAATCAGGATAACGACTTTTATTTATATTTGTTTTTGTTGCCAAATTCGCATTTCAAGTTCGACTTTTCAAATTCGCCGAAAATATTAAACTGTGACAGGTAACCTTTTGGTAAGGAAAAGTGTTTCCGTTTGAAATAACACACCAATCAGATGCGGTCCTCTCGAACGTACAGATTTGCAGCTTGAAGTAACATCTGTTTTCAGGCTTTAGAATTATAAGTAGCTTAAACAGTACTGTAGAACATTACGTTTTATTTGAAATAATGTTAAACTATTTACTTCATACACAATACAGATCTATTGTAAAAGATTCATACAAGATGGGAGCGAATTAATTTTTATATAGTCATCTTTATTCGAAAAAACAATCTGGCTGTGTTTCACTCGAAATCCGTATCTTTAACAATACATTTTTCAATTTTGAATAATCATTTTGAAATTTTTAATACGCTCCCTTGTAGGATACTCTATGCACTATAAGTAATATGTAATGTAATAAAGTAATAAGTAATTCTCATGAAGCGTATTTTGGACGCATGTTAAGGATCAAGTCTGGGGCCTTAAACTATTTTTCATTTCAAAATGAACACAAAAAAGAAAAATAAATTTGCTATTTTTGCAGATTTGTTTTATGTTGTAGGTATTCATGTTCTTTTCCAGCCGCACTTCCAAACTTATCGATAACCGATCAAGAAATTTAAACAATAATATATAATGAAATCTTGAAAAGATGTGAAGAAGCAGTAAATATACATATAATAAAAAACAAAACAAAAAGCAGTTTCGCGCTGCTATCATCCCTCCTCACAAAAAGCATAAAGGCTGAGTCACAGAATAAAAGAGTTACACAGTGACTATTCGTAAATAAAATAAGAATATAATTTCATGTCATAATACAATAAAATATGTATATGTATTGTAATATTAAATAAATTATAACGACACTTACAAATAAACAAATACAATACAATAGAATTATAAGCTGTTTAATAAAATTTTCGTTTTTAGTACGGCTTTTTATATCTATAATCTGAAGGAACTTCCTCGTCTATGTCAATGGAATTATCATCCCCGGATTCATCGTAGATGTTTCCATCATCATTCTCAATGGTGTTGGCTTTGACGTCGTCCCAGTCGGTGTCTTTGTGCACGTCGTTTTGGTAATCCTCGTCTTCATTCGGGTATTGCACTTTTCCTCTTCGTCTTGTCGAGACGTAATCCTGATCGTCATAGCTAACCTGATGAAACAAAAATAAATTACTTTTTCCTAATTTTGCACTTATAAGATGATGTTTTCAATGTTCCACCAAAAAATTACCCTGTATAAGAAATTGTATTTCGATATTTTTAGAACGAATGGCACATAAAAAAGTAAGGTCATCTTTGTATAGCGGGTGTTTCAGGCCATGCGTCCCAGCCATTTTTCCCGAAAATATGAAGAAGTGGGAAGTTGCGAAAACATTTTAATAACAAAAAGGTATATGACAAATTTGGTGATGATTATCTTTAATGTTCATCGGAAGTAGTGAATCAGAGATCAACTCTAAAATTTTAAACGGAAACGTATGTCGAGTTAATAGGGTTTAAAAAGAAACAAATTTTATTTCAAACAGTTTTTAAGGAAAAAATTACTAAAAATACGACAATCTGTTCTTTAATCATACATTGTTTCAGAAAGCTTACAACGTTACAACGTTTGACAGGATTAAAGATTGACAAGTTTCAAATTTTTCATCGCGGAAATTGTTCCATTTTCATAAATATTCAAAATGCCTGGCACTTTAATTTATACATTTTTGTATTTGACTACTCATGCTGTCGTAACTCATAAAAGTACGATTATTTACAAAATTAAAAAAATGTTTCAAAAATAAAAAACAACAAAACTTTAAAAACAGAGAACACTGTGATAACTGAAAATACTAAAAAAAACAAGAAAAACTTAATTTTGAAAAAATAAAAACAAAGAACATTTAATTTTAATGATATTCGCATCTTATGACTAATTTAATAACGTATTTAATTCTCATGGCAATTAAATTAAATTAATATAAAGCTATATCGTTTCTTGTTTAATTTAATCAGATTTTAGTTAAGCACGACTTTAACCGTAAGATCAGAACACGAGCCAATCTCTTTCTCAATTAGTCGATGAACAAAAATAGTTTGAGATTTTTAATTCGGACGAATTTAAAACATGTCACTTGTTCCTCCAAAGTAAAGTCACCAACGCATTATGGGGCGAATAGTACTTTCGCGTCTCAAAAATCTGTAACTTTTCCATTTACTGGCTAATGATAATGAAATTTGGTATGTTGATCAAATCGATGTCTGTGAAACATTTTTTTTAATTCTTGTTTACTTATTTATTACACATGTTATATAATAGTTTTGTATAATTATAATCGTCTTTGCACACATCAAAGATGTTATAATTAAAATGGAAATCAAATTTACACAGAAAAGTGGAAAGTACTAAAACGGCAAGTAGATATTGTATTATGTTTATTAAAAAATATTTGTCATAAATAAAGTACATACATATACATTATAGAATCTGAGTGATATGGAAAATTATTATAGTTATGTGTACATTTTGATTACATTAACGGTAATCATTCCAACAGTTGCAGAGCTTCTTCATGAAGTTCCATCACTTTTTTTATCGAAGATATTCTTAAATTTGATACGTACGGATCTGATGTATTCGTATAAAGCAAAGTATGGAAAACGTCTTCCTTAGTGACAGATCGTGAACATTTTCTGGCATGGTGCAATCTGTAATCTTTGTAATTTTTAGTTCGACCCTTCTGTGCATCTTCAGAGGCAAAATTGTGTGATATCGAATAATATTCGCTCCGTGAATTAAAATTTTATGAACAGATGAAGGCGTATAATACCATTTGTATTTGCTTACAAACAATTCTGCAGGCTTAAAAGCATAGTCTCCAAACTTTTCTGCATTGATTGGTTATTCACATGCCATAGTTTGAAAAATAATATAAAATCTCTTTATAAGCTCTTCATCAACACCAGTAAAGGCATATGTACATTCAGGAGTTGCAAAAAACTTCTCGCAATGTTACCATCGTTACTGTTCCCGCTACCTTGTCGAGGTTTGTCGATAATTAAACCCATTTCATTACGTAATCTTTCCTGCACACGATGTTTTTTAATGTTTATGTTTAACGCTTATGTTCTTCGGTAGTTGCTGACCATTTTTCAAATGCTAAATTATATGAAATGTGTAGAATATATTCCAAATTTGAAAGTCTCTTCTCTTTCTGTTCTCAGTTTGATACGTTCAAGATCATTCACTTCTTTAAGCCAGATGAACAATGCATCTAGAACTAGATGGTGTATATGTTAATACCTGTGTAACTTTTCCGTCAATCGTCGTCACTTATCTGAATAGATGTCGGTGCTAGAGAACGAATTTAGGACTCTATTGCATTGACAACTCTTCTCGTGTTCTCTGGCGTTTCTTTAGAAAATTGCATAAGAATGGGTCTACAAAATCGTGCAGATGATGCGGGGCTGTGTTTAGCCATATCATTTTTTGGGACACTTTGTTGATTAGTTGGAGTGGAGCGCAAGAAGAAATGAACAACCCAAAACACAAGAACAGAAATTAATGGTAAAAATATGAACATTTTTTTTGCAAATTATGTTCTTGTGTTTTGGGATTTTAGAAATTCAAAAAAAGGGGTAAGTTTTTCTAAATTTTTCAATAAACCAACATTTTTTTAAGGTACAGAGTTCTGATGAGGCCCAATAAGGCCGAAATACATGTATAAATTCTTTCCTAACACTTTCCATATTGCCAGTTACACAATTTTAATTAATTTTCAGAAAATTCACCATTAAGCCAGACTTCATTATCTTTTAAAAATTTGTCTTTAATTCTTTGAGCACTCTTCCATCTCTCTCGGAAATTTGGCAGTAAAGTTTTTTGTGTGTTCGTAATAACACGTGTTAAATTCGCATCGGATAGTAAAAATTTAGATTTGATGTAGTTTTCAGCAGTGGATATATGCTTGCCATGTTCAATAAACACACACACTTAAATCACGTCTACTAATAGTAACTGTGTTCATCGTTAATACAAACAATAACGTTAACGTACGCAACTAAAATTAGTTAGCAAATTAGCTACAGTGAAACGTAGGTAACCATATTTCAACCTATTTTTTGATGTTAGGTGCTAATATGTGCAAAAGTTTTTTCCGGTCTCACTTAGAGAGGACTATTTTCGCTACTATTTCACGTAACGAAAATATAAAGTTAGATTGAAAGGTAAAGAGTTAATGACAGTTTTCTTTAGTTCCTGCGTAATAATTTCAGCTAAAGCAGGAGATGAAGGAGAACCTATTGCTGTACCGAAAATCTGTCTATAAAATTTATCACTGAACGCAAAATAAGATGTTTCAAAACATAAAGTAACAATTTCTGAAAAATTATCTTTGGAAACATCTGTAAAATCTTTAATCTCTGTCCACCTATCATTAATGCTTTTTAAATCTAACTCTTTTGGAATATTAGTAAATAAAGAAACAACATCTAAGGAAATTATAATGCAGTTATTTGGCATATCTATATTTCTTAATTTTTTTACAAGTTCAAAAGAATTTTGTATAAAATTCTGATTTACTAGTAACTTGAGTAATAATTTTTGAAACAAATTTTTGGTACAGCAATTTCCTTTATCTCCTGCTTTAGCTGAAATTGTTATGCAGGAACTAGAGAAAACTGTCATTAACTCTTTACCTTTAAATCTAACTTTATATTTTCGTTACGTAGATGATATTTTATTGATTTTACCTTCGAATAAAGTATATTTTGTTTTAAGTAAATTTAACTCTTTCCATAATAGATTGCAATTTTTTGTAGAAAAAGAAATTAACAATTCACTAAGTTTCCTCGATGTAAATATTATCAAATACAATGACAAAATAATAACTAATTGGTTTCATAAACCTACGTGGTCAGGTAGATACATTAATTTTTATGTTGTAGTGTTCTTCCGGGTCTTCCTCCGCGTAGGGTTCTCAAAAGAACCGTTTAAGTCTTGACGACCCCGAAACGATGGGTACACATCGGGCGTGTCCCCAGGTGGCGGATCGGGGGTTCCTGCGGTATCCACTTGTCGGATTACCTCCGCTCGTTGGATGCCGCGGGATGGGTGGCCATCTTTCGCCTATCACGTGCAATGACCCTGTAACCTGAGCGGTATAAAACCCGCAAGATGGAGGAGAGCACGTGACCGCGCCTGAGCGACCTAAAAATCGCAACATGGCCAGGTGAAATCCACCCCACGGGCCAACCCTCCCAGCCCAGCTGTAGTATCATGGCGTAGGGCCTGCACTGGGATTTACGATACCAGCGGTGGTTCTCGTGTAAACTCCGCTGTCAAACCGGTCTCCTCGTTTACGAGGAGGCTAGAGGTCTGGGCTAAATCACCTGAACCAAGAGGAGAAAACCTCACACAAAATCCTGAATCTTAAGGTTGATCGGGCCGAAGAGATGCGTGGCTGGACAAAAGACCAGTCGCTACCGATCAAACCTCGGGGAACCGGGCGTACCCCGTTGTATAAATGCCTTTCTCGCCAGCGGGGGGGCTCCTGGCGATGATGACCTACATTTCCCCCCTACTCGTGGGAACAATATGGAGAAAACGAGTAAAAACTTGGAAGTGGATCCCCTAGGGGAAGACACTAACATTCCTGACGAGGCAACTCGGACTCAGGGTGTGGGCTTGCCTGCAAGACTTGTCTCTAGGCAACCTCAGTCAGAGGAGTTGATTGCAGGGGTAATAAAACTCGGACTGCAATCCAAAAAACTCTCAGGATGAGGGTGGTCCAAGTGAACCTCCACCACAGTAGAGCAGCTTCGGCAGCTCTCTGTAAATTAATGGAGGGGCGTGATATCGCCCTGATTCGGGAACCTTGGGTTTGCAAGGGGAAGGTGTTAGGCCTTGGGATAGTCGGAGGGGACCTGACATACAGCAGAACTTCTGACAGACCCAGGGCCTGCATATTGCTTAATAAAAGAATCAAAGCACTGCCACTAACAAACTTCTGTTCGAAGGATTTGGTGGCAGTGAAAGTGGCGTCGAAGGGAGAAGGGTTGAAGGAGATTGTTCTCGGATCAGCTTATTTATCTTACGACCAACCAGAGCAACCACCACCTGAGGAAGTGAGCGAGCTGGTGAGAAGTTGTGGAGCAGGTGGATCCCAACTAATCATCGGCTGTGACGCAAACGCTCACAACATTGCCTGGGGAAGCCGGGACACCAATGCTAGAGGTGACAGCATCCTACAATTCACTATGGCAAACAACCTGAACATATTGAATGTATGTCACGTTTACTTCGCTGTATATTCTAGATCCAGACACAAGGATCATATAAAAATTAAAGGAATTAGGACAAGAGCTATCTCTGTTGCATTTCGAGATATACCACGAATATACTATGAACCGTTCTCGAGTAAAACATCAAGTGTGCTTGGAAAAATTAGATTAAAAAAATTAATGACAGTGAAATATCACTCTCTTATTTTTTAATAACACATCATACACTTGCATTTCTGTAGTTTTTATTTAGAAAAATGGTGACCTTATTTTTGGCTGTACTATTAATCAAAGTCTCGCATTTCCGCTAGCAACACATCAAAGTCAAAATAAAGTATTAAAATGAGACGAATTCTCTATTAGTTAATTATTTAAATGGAATCAGTCATCGTCCATATAACAAACGAGAAATTGCGGACATTGTTAATGGACTGATTAGAACTTGTAAACGCATGTTTTAACCGGGGAGCCTAATTTAGAGTGAACTCACTTTTTGTTCCGAACAGGAGATCTTCGTGCAGGAGTATTCCGTACCGTCCCCGCTGCAGAAACATCGGTTACAGTCGATCTTAAAACGGGTATAAGGGACACAAATTGTCGCATCTGAAAATTAAATTATAATTGTTGTCATTGTTTAATCATTGTTTAATTAAGAAGTTTAGAATTTTAGAAAGCTTATGCATTCTCAGTATATCCGTAAATCATGACCACGTTTGTTAACTTTGTCTATGGTTTGGTAATATGATAAAGGGATGTTAAAAAAAAGAGAAGGGAGAGCTGTAGTGTTGTGGATGGCGAACATCAATTTTTTTTCCAAAATAGTGACAGGTGACGACGTACCTACCCGCGAAGAGAGTCGTGTATAGATTCACGAAGATGAGGAAACTCCAACAATGACCAAGAAGCAGCGAGCTATGAAAAAACTCATGTAGACAGTACTCTTCAAAAGTATGGGCCTAGTAAAGGCAATTAAGCTAGATGGAGAAAAGACAGTTAACTGAGAAATGTTTTTCCAGTAGAGTTCCAAACAAGAGAATTATCCTGCACCATGATAATGTATCGTCCCTTACAGCAGCTTTAACTCTCCAGTTTTTGACTGAAAAAAATATAAAAATAACAGAACAACAACAATTCAATGTGCGATTTTTAGCTATTTTTTGGGCTTAAAAGGAATTTACGGAGTAGAAGGTTTTCGTCAGAAGAAGAGATTGATGCCGCAGTTCATGCTTATTTTGAAGGTATTCTGAAAGATGATTGGTTGGGAGCTTTTGAATAGTGGAAAGAAAGAATGGTCAAGTGTATCATTGTTCAAGGGAATTACTTCGAGCATATTTAAAATAAAATCCTAGGAAATATTAATCATGTTTTTTAACAGCAGTTCAATTTTGTATAGCAATGCAATAGAAATAATTTAAATGACATTTGAAATAATGAACTAATTAAAGACACGATTTTATTTCCAGAGGTCACTCTGAAAAGATAATAATCACTCGTTAGTTTCTTCTGTGTTTGTTTTGTGTACAAATCACCTCGGATTATACTATTTCTGTTGATTTCGCGATTAAATTCAGAAAAAAAAAATTTGAATAAATTATGAATTAAAGACATAATTTACTGTTAACACCATAAGCAATTAAACAGGTAAAACACTGAGTTGGAAAAACATAGAAATAAATAGTATGTAAATTTGGACTTACTTGATAAAGCGATCCCGCAGAGGGTCACCAGGAAAATCAGCATAATCCGCATCGTCGATTTTCATGCGTTCACTAAGAGATGCATTTCCTGTCTTATTGTTATATGTCGACTTTTGGAGGAAGTGTCAACAGCGACGACCGCAATCAAATACGACGGTGCTCGAAAAATCCGCACTCTATGATAAGACTACTTTTGCACAAATACATATTTTTAGTTTAAGTAATTCCTTGTATGCCATCAAGAACAAATCTCACTTCTTCGCAACAGAATTTACAAATATTTCAGTCTCCAAGAAAAGCGGGGAAAAGTAAACGATACAAGACGACAAAAAATAAAGTACCATTGAGGATATCATCTTTAAATTTGATTGATTATCTTTATTTGAATTTATGAACCAAATGGAAACAATGGAAAATTAAGGGTTTCAAATGGACCATTTAGACAGCCCAATAGCCCAATAAAGAATATTTTTCCTATACCATATGCAAACTGCGCCTAAGGACAGTAAGCACTTATCCGATCGTAACTAAGCTTATCACGGCGTGTTGTAAAACACATACAAACACATCCACATGGGAACTTTCTTAGTATATAGACAATTAAATTCAAATCAATATGCATTTTCAATCAAAGTTATTTAAACAATAGGTCTTACTTCTTTCACAACTCACTACTTATTAAAGACTGATTTGTTCAACTTGAACAGTTGAGCATGACTTCTCAAATCACACAGGATTTCTCCCTTTTATAGCTAAATAAATAGGCAAAAACTATGTAACCTTAAATTTAAAAAAATGTAAAACCTTTAAATGAATGAATTTCAAAATTTAAAGTTTGAAATAAATTAAACATTCTCTATCTGATTCTAAATATTTGATTACATTTTGGATAAACTTAGCCGTACGGCTTCTATTTTGAAAAGTCTTATTTTGGGTTGATTTTTTTGTTTTACAACTATACGGCGCCTTCCACAGTTCTTTTTGAAGAAGTGCTCTCAAGGCTTGTCCCTGCTAGCATCTTCTAGTGACGTTGAAGAATGTGAACAACTTTCCTGTGTTGCGTCATCATTTTACATCACTGGCTGAGTCCGTGACATATTTTTCAGAGCGCAGCTCGATGTTGATGACGTCACTGACATACGCACATCGGCCATACATTATTTTATAGTTTTTATAATACTAAGCGATGAAATAAATATCTATTTTGGTAAAAATATTCATAGTAACTTCGATAAGTAGCCTAAATTACGAGTGTTATTTGGTTGTATCTAGAGATACAGCGGGTATCCGGCAACTGTATCCAGCCTATCCGGCCACATTTGTGCTATCCGGTCGGATATCGAATATTGACTACCATTATCCAGCCACCCGGATATTTAGCGCAGGGAATGAAAATGGAAAAATTAAATTTCAATACTAAATCAGAAGTTTTATTTCAATCTTCATTATTAAATAAAATTTATAATGAATAGCTTGAATCGCGACATCCTGCGATCACTTTTTGACACAACATTGCATTGGAAATGATAATTTGCAGCCAGTTTACTACTTAATCATCCCATGCAAGGCGGCCAAACGTGCTATCAAAGCAAATTGAAAGTTTTAAAATTTTTATTATAAGTCGGTGTTCACTGCATTGGATACCTCAAGCATCTTCTGTACAGCTGCTTCGGCCTTATTTGGGGCCTTGTCAGCAAAAGCGTAGCTCGAGACTTTCTCTGCAAACCAAACCAACGTGTGTCAGGTTATTCACAATCCCATGTAAGGCTTTGACAGCGCGCTTGACCGCCTTGCATGGGATAACTTATTAAGTAGCAAACTGGCTGTAATTTGTCATTTCTAATGCAATGCTGTGTCAAAAAGTGATCGCCGGATGTCAAGCTTTTATTACTATTACATCACAATTGCGAATAACATGAGACAGGTCGGTGTGGTTTGTAGTGGAAGCCTCGAGTTTCGTTTGTACTGACGAGGCCCCAAATAGGGCCGAAACAGCTGTACAGAAGATGCGTGAGGTATCCACTGCAATCAAAACCGATTTGCAATAAAATTTGTAGTTTCAGTTAACAGGGTACAAAAATTAGTAGGTCCTACATTAATATTTAATATCGTTAATAAATAATACCTTCATTAGAGCTTTAAAATATATTGGTTACAATTTTAAATTACAATTAAATAATAAAAATTTCTGAATCTAATAGTATTACAAAATAATTTTAAATAAGTTAAACCATTTTTTTTTTAAATTTGTGTCATTTCGAAGAAATTTTTTTATTGTTTTATTATGGCAATTGATTTTTCTATATAGTAGAGGTTTACTAAATTAATAAACATAGATATTGTGACAGACTTGTTTGTGAAATTTAATACATTAACTAAATCTTCTAAATATTTTAAGAAATCAAACTTAATTAAATATTCATATGCTAAATTTAAATTTTGAATATCAGATGCACAGAGAAAAAAGAATAGTAAAAGTAACACAATTGTATAAGATATTCACACAATTATTTCGCATGTCAACATTCTTGTAGTTCCAATTCAATGTTTGTAGTTTTACTACAAGAATGTTATAATGTTATAATGCCTGTGTAAATATCTCACATAATTTGTTTTTAAAGCTATTGTATGACAATTGTGTTACTTGTTACTATTGTTTTTTCTTCGCATGGAAAATTCATAAAATTATCATATTTTCTTTATGTGAAAAATTTCTAAATATAATCTGTTTTTATAATTAGTTTCTTTATCTAAAATGTTTCAAAATTATATGGTTACAGTACCTGTCTACTATCAAATAATTGATAAAAAAGTAAAATCATATTATCACAAATATTAAGTCAAAGGATTTTCCTCCTCAAGCGCAGAAAATTTGGACTAATCCTTTGCTCTGATTGTCAAGGGAATCAACGAACGAAATCTTCAGTTTTAGCAAAAGGTTGGGAAATAATTCTTAGTTTTGAAAATAAAATCACAAATAATGAAATTGACATTTTAGAAAAAAAATATTGTCTGATTTAGAGAATGTTGTCGAATTATTTCCACAACACAGAAATTTAATTTGATTGAAATTAATTAACTTACTTTACGTATCCGAACTGGATATATGCCGGATATTCGGTCAAAACATTATCCGCTGCATCTCTAATTGTAATTATATCAACAGGCCAAATAGTAATAATGGCCTCGACCATTATGGATATCACAACAACCAAAGAAACAGTGCAGATATAATGAAATAACATTCAAGTGTTGCGAAAAGATATAATAACCAGTGCATCTCTTTTTACTCATCTAACTCTATACAATTTAGAAATGTAAAATTTAGAAATTTTGTTGCAAATCGGTTTTGATTGCAGTGGACCCCTCGAGCATCCTCTGCATAGCTGTTTCGGCCCTATTTAAGGCCTCGTCAGCAGAAGCGTAGCTCGAGACTTCTACTGCAAACCAAACCGACCTGTCCAAGCTTATTCGCAAATGCGATGTAATAATAATGTATAGTTTGAATCGCGACATCCTGCGAACACTTTTTGACACAACTTCTGCTGACGAGGCCCCAAATAGGGCCGAAAAAACTGTACAGAGAATGCTCGAGGGGCCACTGCAATCAAAACCGATTTGCAACAAAATTTTAAAAAACTTTCAATATGCTTTGACAGAATGCTTGGCCACCTTGTATGGGATGACTTATTAAGTAGCAAACAAGCTGCAATTTGTCTTTTTCTATACAAAATTGTGTGAAAAAGTGACCGAAGGATGTCGCGATTCAAACTATTCAGTAAAATTTAGAAATTATTATGAAATCAAAACTATGATGCACCGAACAACAGAAAGATTGCTGCTACGAAAGTGCTGCTGCTGATTGCTGCTACGAAAGTGTTGTCATTGTTTAATTAAGAAGTTTAGAATTTAAGAAAGCTTATGCATTCTCAATATATATGGATTTTGAGTGGTAAGCGTGTTGGAAACGTACGAGAAATACTCGCGCCCGCGAGTGTTAGTAAAATGTATTAGATGTTTGATAAGAGTTTTCTGCCTTGAGAAGGCGATAACTTGCCAGAGATAATATCCGTCTCGAGATGGCGATATTTGGATAAAGATAGTTTCGCAATACTTCGACCTGATTTGGCGAAGGGACCGTCGGGCGTGGCGGAGTCCTGAACACTCGTCAAGGATGGTGTTGTGTGTGGCAACACTCTTAGGGGACCGGTGAAAACCTGACCTCGTGGATTACATTGTGCTTCCCAAGAATGGTCTTGAGTTGGTGTTAACTGTGCTTAGGCCAGTGTGGCTAACATTGTAGGTGGCAACCAGCATCATTGATTCCGAGAACGTGCACTCAAAAGGTAAGGTATGCTCGTCTTTATGCATGCGAAGTATGAAGATGGACATTCGAGGACACCTTCTCCGTGAGTTTCTATATCTACAGAGACCTGCGTCTAGATTCACTGCTGGAGTAGGCGGGGTCGACAAAGGGCCCCGGTAAGTAAAATGTTCCACATGGTTGAGTAGTTGGTCGTAAATGGTTACCTTGTAATTTTGTATGACACCCTTATCAAATCGAAAAGCGGCGTCCAGATGTTAAGACGTTTATCCTCAGCTCTGCAAGTGGTCGAGAAAGAGAGAAAGAAAACAAGGAAAGAGAGATCTAACCTAAGGATGAGTGAATGTTTATTGTTACTCCGTCCTCTGACAGCAATACTTGCCAATATTATTTTAACAAAATAATATTGGCAAGTATTTAACAAAAAAAAAATATATAGCCAACAAAGCAACTGCTTTTCAATTATTTATCTGTTGAGGTTCTTAGCAGCGCCACTTCCGGAAATATTATCACTGGGACGATTATCATGGCACTGGTTACTTCCGATTTGCGTAATACGTTTCAGCGACATTTTCAATTTAGATAATATAAGCACAAGTAGGTGAAATTAATAGCACCGAAAAAAAAATATGTAATGACGATTTAGTTATTAAAAAATACAATTAAATTACCTTTTCCAATATATAAGTTATTTGCTGAAATAATCCCTAATTTACAGTAAAAAATTGTCACAAAATGTGTATACAGGGTGAACCGGTCTTTCTTCGATAGCTCATTTATAGAATGAAATTAGAAAAGTTTTTCTTTCACAGAGAGTTTCTGCCTATTGAGTACTATAACTTAAAATTATTTTAACATGTACAGAGTGTCTCGTAAATTTATGGCAACATACAATTTTTTTTAATAGAACACCTATAATTTTCTTATAAAAAGTTGTAACATTTGAACCTCTAGTATATTTACTTAACAAATTTAGATTATTTACTTATTATTATTTTATTTAAATATATATTATAATCTTATTTTTTGTCATTTATCAACAGAAATTGAAAGTATTATTAATTAAGGTCCGTGGAATCACCTATGCATAAATTCTTTTTTTTTAATTTCAAAATTCAATGTCCAGGCCTCAGCAACTGAAGCTGTTAACTTTTTTTAAATGCATGTCTATGAATAATGTTCACGTTTCTCTTCAATTACAATTATAAAGCTGTGGTCATATAAATGGAAACCGTCTGTATGAAAATATAATAATAATAATAATAATAATTTATTAGTCATTTTGTCGTTGCTTACAGAAAAAATACAAAAAGCACGAAGGAAAAATGACAAGTCGATCAACAAGTAAAGACAAAATATAAAAATCGACAAAATAATAATAACAGTATTAAATAGAAAAGGAATCGATAATCTAATAATAACAATACTAAACAATATCATTGTAACGCTAAGAATTAAATTACATTACCATTTAAGAAGTCATCGACTGAGTAATAAGCAGCCGAAATCAATGTAGCTTTTAGTTTTGCTTTGAACAATAGATCTGTAGTCGGTACCTCATTACTCCATAAATACTTGATTCTATTTAAACACATTAGACTCATGAATACAGGACCTTTTTGACCAATAGTTAATCTGTTTAAAGGAAGTCTTATATCGTCACAGTTGCGCGTTGCATAGTTATGAAAATCACAATTTTTCAGAGCCGAATGTTCAATTGAACGAGCGTATAAAATTAAACTATATATATATAACGATGGGACCGTCATTATTCCAAATCGAATAAAGAGGTCTTTACAATGAGTCCAGTAGTGAACATTTGCCATTAAATGAATAATTTTTTTTTGAATTTTGAAGATATTTGAAGCAGCTGAAGAACTGCCCCAAAATAATATACCGTATAATAAAGACGACTGAACAAGTCCGAAATAAAGTGTTCGCAAAATATCAGAATTCACTGTGCCGCGCAATCTGTACACTAGAAAAGTTTTCCCACTAAGATTCTTCTCCAAATGTTGAATATGATTCTTCCATGTAAGTTTACTGTCCATGTGTACACCAAGAAACTTAAAATCATGAATACATGATATGAACGAATTTACGCACTTAACTAATGGAGAGAAATCAATGGTCGTATTTTTAGTGACAATAAGCATGGTAAAAGTTTTTGTCGTATTTAGCAGAAGACCATTGTTTTTGCACCATTGATTCATTTCAGTTAATGTCTGATTTAGAGCCTCTATGGCATCATTCACATTATTTTTAGATATTATGAAAGTGGTGTCATCTGCGTAGATTATAGTTTTAGATGGCTTTCGACAGAAAACAGGTAAATCGTTTACGAGAAGTGAGAATAGCGCAGGCCCTAATATTGAACCTTGCGGAACACCCGTATTGACACCTAACTCAGTCGAGAGACAATTATCATTTATGACTTGTTGTTGTCTTCTAGTAAGGTAAGATCTTATCCACTGATTGGACAAACCTCTTATGCCAAGGGATTCTAATTTCTGGCAGAGTAAGTTGTGGTTCTCTGTGTCGAAAGCGCGGGTTAAATCACAAAATAATGCATAAATTTTTTTTCTTATCATTAAGTTCGCATAATAAATAGTTGTACGTCGCAGTTACGGCAGATGTTGTCGATTTTCCTTTTCTGAAGCCGTTTTGTGCTTCATCATAAATGGTATGTTTGTTTATAAAGGATATTAGTCTGACATTAAATATTTCTTCAAAGACTTTTGCAAACTGGCTCTGCAATGCCACCGGTCTATAATTTTTTGCTTCAAGACGACTTCCTTTATTTTTATATATAGGTACTATTTTGGATTTTTTTAGTGCATTTGGATATTTGCCTTCAGAAAATGATTCGTTTATTATTTCTTGTAAAGGATATGCAACAATTTCTGCCACCGATTTTAATACGATTCCAGGAACGTTGTCTAAACCTGCACTAGATTTAATGCACCTTCTACGAATGACCTTTGTTACTTCTTCGACATCAGTTGGTTGCAGAAACATAGAATCCGGCACGACAGTTTCAATGTCATTATTATTCGTAGATAATGCGCTGTTGGTGGATTGGTGAACAAAATAGTTGTTTAATAAATCGGCTACCTTCTTTTTATCAGAGATTTCATTATGGTCTTCATCCCAAAAATACAAATCGCGTTTAATGTTTTCCGTTCTTTCCTCATTGATAATCCGCCAACATTCCTTATTGATATTAGAGCAAGAGGCAATTCTGTTTGAATTATGTGAAGCCAGAGTTAATTCAACTTTACTTTTGTACAGTTTTTTAAACTCTAAAAAACGTTGATGATACCAATCACTTTGAAGATATTTGTCTAGCTGTTGCATACTTAGATGCAATCAATCAACAAATATTAATAATAATTAATTATAATTAGTGTAATTTTATTCCACTCTTCGCAGATCTTCCTTAAACATTCTTTACTAGCTCACACATGTGCCATAAATGCTCAATATTCAAGAAATTTGGCGATATTAAAGGCCATCTCAAAAGTCGCACGTAATATTTTTCAAGCCATTGTTTACCACGCAAGACATGACAGAATGTGCACAGAGAGAAATAAGAAAGTGAGATTTTTCACAATACCGTGTAAAATGGAGTTGGAGAAATTAACATAAATATTGAACATTTTTTAAAAAATTCATATATATTTCCACCTCTACCTTAAAAAAATTACATTTGTTTGTAGCAAAATTATTGCTCCGTTTTGAAGCAAAAAGTTCCATACTAATTTGACTTTTGTACTACAATAAATTCTCGTAAGCATGAAGATAAAGTTTCAACTCTTTGTTGTATAAAAAGATTGTGAAGATTATATTTTCACATGTTGTTGTATAAAGTTTTTCATACATATTTTGTAAAACTATAATAGAATCTACGCTTCTGCTAACGAGGCCCCAAATAGAACCGAAACAGCTGTACAGAGGATGCTCGAGGAATCCACTGCAACTAAAACTCACTAGCAACAATTTTTTTTATAATAGAATCGTAATCGATTTTTACAATTTGAAAATGATTAAATCATTAACACCGATTAATGCGAATGTCCATTAGGTGGTGTATGTGACTATGAATTAACAAGAACAGACTTGTTTGTTTGACTGTCGCCTGTTTTATTTATAATGAAAGAATTTGTGAAAAATAAACCGTGAACGTGAATTCGGTACAGTGCTGCAGAAATTATTTGAAGATAAACGCGAATGTTTCTGAATTAAATATTCATTTATTTACAGAGTTTTGATGAGGCCCAATAAGGCCGAAATACATGTATAAACTCTTTCCTAACACTTTCTATATTGCCAATTACACAATTTTAGTTAATTTTTTAAAAAAATTTAAACTTTCATTTGTCTTGACAGCACGCTTGGCGTCTTGTACGGATTGATTTATTAAGTAGTAAACTGGCTGCAATTTGTCAACCCCAATGCAATACTAGGTCAAAAAGCGATGTCGCGATCTAAACTTTTCATTACTATTACATCGCATTTGCGAATAACTAAGACAGGTCGGTTTGATCTTGAGTGGAATTCTCGAGCTACGCGTTGTGATCTGTTTTTCACACTAGTTGTTCACTTTAAATTACTAAAACCATCTGGAAAGATGACTTCCCTTCGGCAACACTATTGCAACTAATGGTAGCAAAGAGAATCTATACGACATTGACAACAAGAGGAGACGTTATCCAATGTAGGCTTCGGAACTACCATATTGTAAACATACCCAAGACACAGGATAATGACCACTGAAGGTCCAACACTTTAACTTGAAACTCTTTAACAAAATTCCATCGACCTGGAGAAATCTGCCTTAAGAGAAACTTACAGAATTTCTTGAAAGAATGGTGCTACTATAACGTCGAAGAATTTCTTCATTAAAAACATATTTAAATTTTGTATTGGCTGTATATTTATTTTGACGTTACTATAATAGAATTGAATTACTTTTGTGTAGTATAAATACATATTATTATTATTATTATATGTAGAACTTTTGTAGTTTTATAAACTAGATATTATATAATTAAAAAACTAAACGAAAAAAGATAATTTTTCTTTTAGTTTTATTACCGAAAATTACGCTAAAGTATTTTACCAAAGCAATACAATATTAACTCTTTTAGAAGACATTTTTAGACTCGAGCACTTTCTTCACTAGGTCTTCCCGCGTCCTAGGCCCAAAGTAATCTTCCGGACGCGATTGGTAAGGATGGAAAATCTTGAAAGAAGGCAAGTCTCTAACATTGAACCTGTACATCAAGTACTTCCCATCGTCATTGAAATCGATAACTCCGATTTTGCACGTGTCCCTCAATTCGTCGGCAGCATGTTCGAAATGAGGAGCGAAAGCTTTACTGTGAGGACAAGTCGAAGAAAAAAACTCCACTAACCAGGTTTCTGTGCTTTTAGTGACAACGTCGTCGAAATTGGAAGGCGTGAGGTGTACTACATGAGAATTATTTTCATACAGACTGCGCACTAATTTGGACAAGATTAACAAAATCAGTAGAATTCTCATTGGCATTGGACAGAGGTTTAATACAGGTCTAAATTCGTCAAAATTTTAATTGATAACCAGTTATTATCATTCTTCTTACAGATAGGCAGTTAATAAGACATCTTTGTACTAAACAACATCTTGCTTATTATTGTGTCAACATGACGTATAACTTTGATTGTATTATATTCGTTTTTTTATTAATTGTATAAAATCACTATGCGGGGTATTCGTAAATGTTATATCAGCTTTGTTCACGGAACATGTCCAGAATATATTTTGAACTACTTCAAGTCCGCCAATACACCTACGAATAAATTCGCGATTTTTTTACGAATAATTTTTGCATAATTAATCCCTGTCACAATGTTTTCATAAAAATATAATTAATTTCTAAAATCTAGTATAACAAAATACCCATAAAGAAGCACGTGTTTTAAACTGTTTTAAATACGACTCGTGCTGTTTCAAAACTATTTTATTTCTGACGTCATTAATGTTGATCCCGCTAAAATAACTTTCCTAAACTGTTTCAAAACACCAACAGTTTGCAGATTATAAGTAGCGCTTGATTGTTACTTTCAACCCCCTCTCCACCTTGAAATAATTTCAAAAAGTAGTTTCACAGCGTTTTGAAATTATGCACCTGTTTCAACACTAGAAAATGCACATTTCGCAATATACGAAATAGTTTCAAAATAGTGCACCGCCAAAAAACAGCTTCTATGTTCAACAAACCAATCATATTTGTTTATTTTTACCTTTTGAAATTTTCTTAAATTTAGCAGTGAAATTCTAATATGTTTGCTTTGTCAACATTATAATATTATCATATTCTTTTTTTTATAATAAATGGGTTTATTTCGTCTTTATTTTTTAAAATTAGGATGTAAAAATAGGGGTTCGAGAATACTGACGTCACGAAACGTTTTGGGTTCCAAATTAATTTTGACATTTTGTTATTTGACATCCGCAGATTGTACGATGGCAAAAGTTTTGTGTTATTTTGAATATTTTGCACAAATTTAGGTAAGCAAAAATTTTTTTAATCTCTCAAACCTAATTCAATGGCGTGTATTTTCTTTATCTGTAGCCTTTTTCCGTTTGGCAATTTTATGGTGAATTTTCGCAGACATCAATTTCCTTGTATGACCGCGGAACATCTTTGTTGTCGATATTCCCCTTCCCCCGCTGAACAGCTGGTATGCAGGACTCCAGTCCGCTTCAAAGGATCATCATCCACTTTCAACATCGGTACATAAATTTTTGGACACTCAGGAACATCGTGTTGCTCTGCTTTCTTCTTCTCAGTCAACTCCGAAGCCTGTTGCTCGAACCAACCACAAAAATCTCTCATCATTCCATCAGCCCACGCTGCATTGTTTGGAGAATTTAATGGAAGGATAGAAGGATCAGGATCGGACACTAGAATATACAACTTAATTAGCATGACAGTTATGTATGCTTAGATCCCCCTTGTATTTCTGTTTTAGTTTATAATTGACATTATATATTTGGATTTAGAAGAAGAAAGATAATATTTCTTAGGGATGTGAAAAAGGTTTAAAAAAATACACATAAAATTAAAGGTATGTTGCACGTTATTCATTTAAAATACTTATTCATACCTTGGTCTCACTGTTTTAGGCGAAACTTCTCTAGTATGTCAAGGTCGAAAGCAAGTTTCTGCTTATATGAAAGTCCTCTGGGTTTTCGTATAAGCAGAAACTTGCTTGTGTGACCTCGTGATCATGACAATATGCTATTTTGTACGACGTTGTATGTCATTTTGTCAGATTAACAGGATTTTTTTCGTTACCGCTGTACTTTCGAAATGTACTCCCAATATGTGGCAAAATTTTTGTAGGCACTCTGAAAATTTTATTTCGGCAATCTGGACACGACAAATGGGAACTATACCTTTTCAACTTCAATTTCGGAAAAATTTGAATTTCAGAGAAAGTAAACTTAATTTCGGAAAAGATAATTTTAATTTCGGAACAAGTAAATTTAATTTCGGAAAAAGTAAATTCAATTTCGGAAACAACAAATTCTCCATTTTATAGGATTCTGTATAGGTATTGCCATCCCAATGTTAACGTTTGAATGTTATTATGTTAAAACAGTGGCCCACAGAAAATTTCCTATGCAGTTTATTCACTTTCCTAACAATCCTTGAACAGGTCAATTTTGGATTTCAAGGTGATATTTTTACTAATTTCAAAGAAGATGCAATTATATATACATGATTACTTATAGAATGAATAACTTGGATGAATAATAACCATGTAAGTAATCCAGAAAAATCAAGTTATTTGTCAAATAAAGTTAATGAGAACTTATTTGACAAATAACTTGATTTTTCACCTTGAAATCCAAAATTGACCTGTTCGATGATTGTTAGGAAAGTGAAAAAATTACATTGGAAATTTTCGGTGGGCCACTGTGTTAACATAATAACATTCAAACGTTAACACTGGGATGGCAATACCTATACAGAATCCTATAAAATGGAGAATTTGTTGTTTCCGAAATTGAATTTACTTTTTCCGAAATTAAATTTACTTTTTCCGAAATTGAAATTACCTTTTCCGAAATTCAACTTACTATTTCCGAAATTAAATTTACTTTTTCTGAAATTAAAATTACATTTTCTGAAATTAATGTTACTTTTTCCGAAATTGAAGTTGAAAAGGTATAGTTCGTTTGAAAATATTCTTCCCTTCATTATTTCACTTAGGGAATCTGATTCCGAATGTGAAAACGCTGATTCAGATTCCTCCAGTGAATTAATGGAAGTGGAATAGGGATTATACTTACTTTCAGTAACCTGAAATTCCTTCGTTTAACTGAAGTAGACGTGAAATATGACGATGTCAAATATTTAAAGTTTGACAATTATTACTTTTATAGTTGGTAGTGTAGAAAAAATTTTAAATCTGACGAAGTAGGCATTTGGCTCAAAAATGATTTGGAAGCTGTTCCAATTGATCTCAGCTAATTCTCCATTATGGAAGTTTGTGCTCTAAAATGGACACCAAGTGCCGCCTGCACGGTAATAATTATAACATGTTATAGATCTCCAAGCAGTAACTTTAATAACATTTTGTAGATGTTTGATGACGTACTAGATTTTTTATATAAGTCTAGTTATCACTTTATTATTTGTGGCGATTTTAGTGCTGATTCTCTGCATGATAAAATGGGAACTATTATAAATTAACAAATCTTTTACTTTGTTATAGTATGAGCTCATTGGTGAACTGGCCTATAAGGATTGATAATTTTATAAATTCTGCTTCAACAATTGATCATGTTTTTTCAAATATTTGTAATATTCGTATGTTATTGACACTATTATATCAGAACATCGAGGTGTACCACTTGAAACTAGTACAGGCAGCTGCAAAGTAATTAATTCCACAATTACAAGTCAATGCTATTCTAAAAACAATATTAAATTTGAAATGATCTCAAGTGTGTAGACTGGAGTATTATTGCTAGCTGCAACACATTAAATACTTGTTTTCATTGTTTTTATAACTTGTTTCTGTTTTATTTTAATAAAAATTTTCCCCTTTTAACTAGAAAAAATTCAAGAATCAATAAAAAAAACTGGGTTAATAAATCTGTTAAAGATTCATCTAATAATCTTCATCATTTGTACAAATTAATAAAGAAGTATCCTTTCCTGTCGAATAACTATAAGATAGCTAAAAAGGAGTACATGATGCTTGTTGGTTCAACTAAAAAGGAATTCTTCCAAAATAAAATACTTTTATCTGATAATCCTACTAAAATGGCTTGGAATATTATTTGTAATTTTAAAAATAAACCTAAAGAACATAAAAATTGTTATTAATAATTTAGAATTAAATGATCCTCACGAGATAATAAATTGTTTTAATAAGTATTTCCAAAGTTGCGCCTATAAATATCTCCAATAAAGTAGACCATACCAAAAGTATGGATAGTAATCAATTGAATTCACCTCAAGGTTCATTGTTTTTAACACCTTACAATGAAAATGAATTGTTGAAACTTATTTCAAAGCAGTTGAAAAGCAAATGGTCGTCTGGACTTGATGATGTTCCCTCTTTTATTATTAAAAAAGTAATATCAACTATTATTTAATCCATTATGTTTTTTTAATTAATTTGTGTTTTGAATTGAACAGTTTTCCGTCAGTCTTAAAGCTAAGTAAGGTTTTCCGATACATAAAATTGTGATAATTATAGGCCAATATCTATGACCAATTCTCAACATGGGTTTTCTTATGGTAAAAGCACTAATACTGAAATTACATCCTTTTATAATTTCATTGTTACCTATGTAGAAGCAGGCGAATGTCCTGCTGGTATCTTAGGTGATCTCAGCAAGGCACTCAACTGTGTAGATCACCATACATTATTGGGAAAACTAATCCTTCATGGCCTGAGGGGCTCTTCCTATGACTGGAACGTGTCATTCTCATCTTCACGTTCGTATTGTTCGCCTAGCTTCAAGAATAGTGATGGTGTTAATTTAATTTTAACAGTGTCGACATTAACATTGGTGTTCCCCAAGGATCGGTCCTGAGTCCCATTTTATTTTGCTATATATTAATGATATTTCTATTAATACTAGCAAAGATCTTACACTTTATGTTGACGATGCTACTGTAGTTCTACCAGACGTATCCAAAAGCATTATTGAAAGTAAATGTAACAATTTTCTAGACAAATTACATAATTGGTTCATTACTAATAAATTGCATTTTAATTTAGAGAAAACGCATGTTGTTCTTTTTCAAATGCAACAAATGCAAGCAGAATTAGAATTAAAAATAAGCAACAAATTTTAGAAGGGTGGGACTTGAGGACAAAAAACATTAAAAACTTACCGTATGATCTAGCTCTTGTTTTTTGACCTCTAAAAATTATTAGTTCCTGTTAGAAGTGTCAATTTGGTTCACCCTCTATATCGCAAAGAACAAAAATTTCTATAGCGAATTTAATAGAGCTATGTGTAATGGGTTTAAAAAAAGTGCTGCTGCACCCCCTACGATGCCGTACTGCTGGTGAAAGAACAGCACCATCCTCGACGAGTGCCTGAGTCACCACCAGCCGACGACCTCTACATTTCAGGTCAAGATCGAAGTAAACGCATAAACTTTCTTCAATTCTAAGCTTCCTAATTATACAACATAAGCAACCAAAAATATCGCAAAGTAACGAAACAATGACAGCCGAAAATTGTTAGTTCGAATAAGTTAGCTACACTTTAAAGCTCATTTGCCCACACCAAGTCTATCTTATTCAATCGTCAAAGGCTGCACACAGTCAACATACTGACTTATAATTTTCTTGAAGTAATGCATATGGCCGTTTATCAAACTCCCCGCAAAATAAAAATCGCTAACTACAACAAGTGCAACTCAATATTCTCTACGATATGATAGTGTGAATACAGCAGAAATGACAAGAATTCAAAATAAAATTAAAGATCCCTGCAACTGCTGTGCTATGATATTTATAAATGCTGTGAAATAAGTAACCCTTGGGCATGTCAACGCATTTAATGTAATTTCATTTGAAAAAATTTAGCTTTTGATTTGAATTTTCCTCAACTAGTGCAACTATTAAATGAATGCCAAAAAGTTCAAAGTGATGACAACTAACCTTCAGTAGGGAGAAAGGAATTATTTACATAAATGAAAAAGACAAAAAAAACTTTATATTTTCTTAATTTGACAAGACAGATTATCTATCATAGTCCCGGCATGATCAGCAGGGGCCACATTAATAACTGCAAACGTTCCACCCACATAATTCTTCGTAAGCCTCTCAGGGTTCACAACTAAGCACTCTTCCACATTTTTCACAAAATACCTTAACATAGAGGGCAATATCAGAACATGTGGAGTCACATTCATCAAACAACTGGTCAGGAACATCTCGAAATCGAAGCAAACTCCTTTTGATGGAGGGTACAATGGGTAGAAGCTACTCTGCTTTATTATATGTGAAGCCAATCTGCTCATGCGATCCGAAATCGACGCTTTCCTAGATATAAAATTTCTTGAAGCGTTTCGTGAAAGGCAAACAAAGACTTACCTGGATATTTCCTGTGTAGTTAAATGGAAGAGAACGTCAATGTTGGTGACGCCAATTATTAATCCGTTGATATCAATCATGCAAGGGTCGGTGCCGCAAATTAAATTTGGATATTTTTGCCTCATCTCGTAGGAAGGACTTGGGTAGACTGGGTGATGATGGGCATCATTTTGAGATGGAATTATAACAACTTTCGTTTCAATCCTACAATATATACGACAGTTGATTCATTAATAGACTGAATTTTTCCTAAGACATAAAAACAACCAAACAATAATTCTGTTAAAAGTATTCAAAAATTTTGTACTGAATTAGTTTTTCACTAAATACATAATTAGTTAAAACTTGTTATTTTTTATTTCAATTCCAAATTAAGAATATTATAAATTACCCTTTAAAGCAGCTCATAATGTCTCTGATGAGGTTCTCGAAGTGCACCTCTAAGGTCTCTTGCATCATATTTATGCCAGACTGTGTGCAGTCCACAAAGGGCCCCATAAGTATAAGGACGTCTGGTTGAGTTTCGACCACAAATTTTAATAGGTCCTGTAGGGGTTGGTACAATAAGTCGTTGCAGATTGTAAAAGGGCCAGCTGCTACCACAATTTGCATGACACCTGCAATAAAATCAGAAAACAGCTCAATTTAAGCATGGCAACGATTTATTCTTAGTTAAATCAAACAGATAGTTGTTCCTGAAGAAGCTGGGAGTAGGCTAAACATAAATTTGTTTCGTACACATTACAAGAGAAATTGTTGAAAAACTAGAAAAAAAAATGGTGTCAGTGAAATTTAATGAAAATCGTTCTTTTTTATAAATCAAGAAGAAATAAAACTGTTTTCTTGCTTTGTAAAAACGTCAAAGTGATTGAATGAACGTTCGATGAACTAAATGCACACATGCGTATCGCCAACTCTAATTCATTTTTTATTTGATCACTTGTACGACTTGCTTGGAGAATGTCAACACGGTTTTCGTCAGAATCGTTCTATTGAAACAGCATCGGTAAATTGTTTGGACTATATCCATAAGTATTTAGATAAAGGAAAAGTAATTGCTGCGGTGTTGTTTGATCTCACAAAGGCCTTTGACTGCATCGCGAGGGACATTATTGAAGATAAACTTTATGCGCTGGGAATTAGGAATAATGTATTAAAATTAATAGTATCCTTCTTAAGTGAGCGTAAATTGCATGCATCGGTCAATAAAGCCAAATCTAGTACAAAAATCGTTAATCTCGGTGTGGCGCAGGGTTCGGTGCTGGGTCCACTAATATTTTTGTGTTTCATAAATGATCTACAGAGATTCATAAGCGATGGTTACTTGATAAATTATGCGGATGACACATCTGTAGTTTTGGTGGCGAATAGCGATCTGGAATTACAGTCAAAAATAGATTACTGTAGAAGGGAGATGAACGAAGGTGCAAACGAAATAGAATCATTAAGTTTTATTTATAATTAAGTAATTAATGAATCTTGATTGTAGCAATAAACCTCCGAAAACTTATGTGCCTGACACTATGGCTGAAAAGTATGGATATAAAGTATTACGGCTTCCCCAAACCACTGTATTTTTAACCCAATTGAAAATATATGAGGCATTGTAAAGCCTTATTATAATAAACATGTGGGGCGTAATGGTAGGTCAATTGAAAATTGCATCAATTTGTGGAAAGAAATGTTAGGCACGGTTATTCCTGAAATATGGGCAAATTGCGTAAGACTTGCAGAAAAGGAAATTAAAAAATGGTGGGACAAAGAAGTTCAAATTGATATAAGAGACATTTTTCCACTTATCACAGATGTAAATCAGGACAGTGAAGATTCTGAATGGTCAAAAGAGAAAGATATGTAATGTAAATAAATAAATATTCTCATGAGATAAGCCTGCAGTTATAACAAGTGATCAAACGAAAAATGAATTAGAGTTGGCGATGCAACTGAACATGCATGTGTGCATTTAGTTCATCGAACGTTCGTTCAGTCACTTTGACGTTTCTACAAAGCAAAAAACCGTTTTATTTGTAAACAATTAAAGCAGATGCATAAAAATAACCACTGTCTGCTGCATTAAGACACTTTTTAACTCTATGAATAACTGCGTGAGTAACGTTAAACAACATTTCCGGCGTGTTATTTATGTCACAATTGATTGACAATTATGATGTCATCCAAGACATGCATTTAAATTGCAGCACCTACTCTAATTCATTTTTCATTTGATCACTTGTTATTTGATGTGTAATTATGTAATAAATATAAAGTAAGGAATATCTCAAATGTCAAATACATAACCTATACAAATAATATTTGTCAACAAAGAAATTTGGTAACAACGGGATTGTGTGACGTTATTTGATTAACTTACGTCATTGCCTAGGAAGACTGAACGCCATATATGCAAAATGTTATCTTCATTTTTAATTTTTTTGCAAAATCAATATACCATTTTATTGAATTTTGTAATGACAGATTAATTCTTTTTAATTAAGTTAGTATGAAATTAATTAATAAAGTAGCATATAGATTTCACAAAAAATCTTTAATTGAAGATTAACATTTTGGATATATTCCGATATCTAGTTATTAGTATTCGTTAAATATATTTGAATTGCAGTGTTTGTGGAAAGCATTTCTCAAAGGAAGATTTTGTCAATACACGTCTCAAACGAACTGTTAGGTATTAGTTGATATAGATACCATTATGTAATATTTTATATTTAAAACTTGTTTAATTAATTCCAGATCATTCAGAGATAACACATGATTCTTTTGAAATTAGCATTTTTATCTAGTACAACATATTTGTTACCGCTAATGCCATCGTCTACTACAGCACGTGGTAAGTTTAGAAAATTTAGGATAATTGAAAATATTTCATTCAATTTCGAATAATAAATAATTTTAGATTCTTCAATAATAACATTTGTCAGATCTTCTTTTGAGGCTGGATCATCATCCAGTGAAGCATATTTGTCAGCCTCAATGGAATATACACGTACAATAATATCGCCTCACAAGTTAAAGAAATTATTTTTTAATATCTATATGTTCATCATAAAAATAAAATATTGTTCTTTGACACAGAAATGTTCAATAGATGATACTTTAAAGTATAACTGGCACAAAATGTTGCTGAATCTAAGTCAAGTCATTTTAAGCAAGAGGTATTAATTTTTTGTTCACTAATTTCAGAATACCTAATGACAACACATCTCATTAGACCATCGTTTGATGCTGGACCATCATCTAGCAATATACGTTTATCATTGAAACGTGCATGTATTACACCTCCTAGTAAGTTGAAAAAATTAGTTTCAAATATACATACATTATGTGTGTTAACCAGGGTTGCGACGATTCAAATCAGTTGTAAAATCGTGTAAAAAAAACTGATAATCTAAATAAATCAAACTTCAGAAAATTCAAATAAAAAGAACAGTAGGTTATCTACATATCTAAAACTACCTGCTTAAAAAAAATATGTAGGTAAACTAAACTTAAATTTAAAAAGAAAATAAAACATGGTTCATGTACCTACTTAAAAAGAGACATTTTAAGTTAATTTTTTAATTATAGTGTTTATAAAGAAAAAATAATTTAGTACTTTTTCAGTCCCTAAGCGATTTCTAATTTTAGAATGAACTAAACCAAATGTTGAAAATATCCTTTCAACGGAGACTGAAGAAGCTGCAGCAGATAATAATTGTTTGATAATCGGAAATAAGTTATCAATAACCTCAATATTCCGTTGAGATTTCCACAATTCCAATGGATTTGTGCTTTTACGAATTTCTTCTTAAAATATTATTTCGACAAATGGCTCGGATTTAGCGACAACTCGCGTCATCCTCGCATTATAAAGACATCCGAATTTTCAGGTTCTGAGAAGAATTTCTTTTGTTTATATGAAAGTGCAAAGTGATGCAACCTTAATTACTGCTACGTTACACATAAGTTATTTCATTTGCAAGCTTCAACAATACGTATCTTAGTCGTTACTGTTATTTTCAATTATTCGTTATTGTTAATGTCAATTATTGCATTTTCTATGTAAAAAGATAATAAAATTTTTAAAAAATCAGTAAAAATCGAAAAAATCGTGATTTTTTTATTTTATTTTTTTTTTAAATCATGATTTTTATCAACTCTGGTGTTAACTATAAAATCAAGTTTTCTTGCCAGATGAAAATTATGAAAATTAATTAAAATTGTGTAACTGGCAGTATAGAAAGTGTTAGGAAAGAGTTTATACATGTATTTCGGCCTTATGTATAAGGCCTTATGTATAAGGCCGAAATACATGTATAAACTCTTTCCTAACACTTTCTATACTGCCAGTTACACAATTTTAATTAATTTTCATAATTTTCATCTGGCAAGAAAACTTGATTTTATAATTGTCAATTTGTTGTCTTAGTAACATCAAACAAATATTTTAAAAACGTCACTTTTGTGGTTTTACTAGAGAATGCAATCGCTTCCTTGTATAATTTGCAAAAGAATTTCATATTTTTATCATTAATTCCTGTTCTTGTGTTTTGGGATTCTAGAAATTCAAAAAAGGGGTAAGTTTTTCTAAATTTTTCAATAAACCAAAAATTTTTTAAGGTACAGAGTTCTGATGAAGCCCAATAAGGCCGAAATACATGTATAAACTCTTTCCTAACACTTTCTATACTGCCAGTTACACAATTTTAATTAATTTTCATAATTTTCATCTGGCAAGAAAACTTGATTTTATAATTGTCAATTTGTTGTCTTAGTAACATCAAACAAATATTTTAAAAACGTCACTTTTGTGGTTTTACTAGAGAGTGCAATCGCTTCCTTGTATAATTTGCAAAAGAATTTCATATTTTTATCATTAATTCCTGTTCTTGTGTTTTGGCATTCTAGAAATTCAAAAAAGGGGTAAGTTTTTCTAAATTTTTCAATAAACCAAAAATTTTTTAAGGTACAGAGTTCTGATGAAGCCCAATAAGGCCGAAATACATGTATAAACTCTTTCCTAACACTTTCTATACTGCCAGTTACACAATTTTAATTAATTTTCTGGTGTTAACATTTTTCACAAACTTTATATAAATTAGATTATATAAAAAATTTAGTTTTATTAATTCGCCGCATTTTCCGCACCCAGTATTACTTTAGCAATTTATGTGCAGCAGGCAGGGTTGGGTCAGTAGAATACGTGTTGTAATATACATGGTTTTCTACGTGTAAAATACTGTGTAAATTACATCAAGACTTTTCTACATATTTTACATGTAAACAAGGTAGAAAACTAAAGAATTTTTAAAAGAGTAAAACAAAATATATTTTTCAATACAACAATATATTGAATTTAATGTGTCAATGTACATTTCAAAATAGTTAGACTATTAAAACTGAAAACAAACTAATATAATATAAATTATGATTGGTCATATCAAAAATTGGATAGAATAACGTAATGTAAAAGTATAATACTTCCCAATTTGTTTTTTAAGTTATATTTGTCGACCGCTTTCGATAAAAAAACATCTTCAGGTCGGCATCGTCATGAAATGAAAAATTCAAACTTTGAATGAATAAAATAACTGGAAAAGCAGAAAAAAAAATTGCAATTGCAATTTTTCATTTCATAGTTATGAAATTGCAAATTGCAATTGCAATTTTTCATTTCATAGTTATGAGGATGCCGACCTGAATATGGTTTTTTTAACCGAAACGGTCGTCAAATATAATTAAAAAAAACAAATTGGGAAGTATTATATTTTTACATTAATATAATATGCTTTAGTAGTCCTCACACCGATTGGAATCTCTTATTTTAAGAGTATAATAAATGTGTAGAAGCTTTCTTGATCGATCTGTATTCAATCTGTTGCGTAATTGAGAGTGCACAAACGACCAGTTCGAAAACACTCTTTCTAGTTGAGCTGTAGATGCAGGAATTTTTAATAGTTTTTTGGCGAGTTCAGGTAAGTGAGGATGTCTGGTTTCACATAAATTCCAGAATGTTATCGGTTGAATTACATTTTTTGAAGATAATGTCTTAAAAATTCCACTTGGTTTCTTGTACTCTTGTAAATCATTTAGACCTTCAGGATTAAGGTTTTCGATAAAAAAATTTTCAACCTGAATTTTCAATTCTTTGTTTTGTGAATACTTGAGGCCTTTATATTTTGGATGCAATAAGTTTGCTGCCAGCGTGTAAATATTTAAAACTTTTTGTCGCCTTACCTGGAGTTCATTTTCAATTTCAGGATAACCTTCGGGTAATTTTAATGTTAGCCACTTTTCTGCCGCATCAGCTATAGACGTGTTTTGGCTCTGACATTTATTAATTAGAATACAAATTGGATCAAATAATTTAATTCCATCTTCCACTTGCATTTGAAAATATTCATCGAATAAAAATCTACAATTTCAACGGTAGAATTCGTGTTTTCTAACGAGTTGCCTTCATTACAGCTTAAATTTGGTAGTTTATCATTTTTTTTTAATCAACTTTGTTTTTAAGTCTTCTAAATTAATTTTATCAAGATCGCTCGATTCTGGTGTTAGAGATCCGTGCATAAAATTTGAGGACACAGTCGCATGTTTTTTTATTTACATTTTGATCTTCATTACAAATTTTACTTTCCTTTATGCATAATTTCCTTTTTTTATTACACTTTTGAAGCGGTTGTATATCATTTGTTTCATTTTCATATTTGCAGATGTTTCTATTAAAACAGAAACACTCAAAAAATAAATAAAATGGATATAATAACATACCTGTGAGCTTTTAACCGTTGTTCTGCAGTGTCTTTTAGGGTTATATTACATTTGCATGCAAAAAGCTGTGCATTTGCCGGAAATTTTTTGTAATGAAAATCCACTTCCTTGCCAATAATTATGTCTTGGTCTACCACCAGTCATTGCCGTTGAAGTTGCGAAAATTTCACTGATATAAAAATCCTCACAAAACAAATAAATCCAAAAAATGTATCAAGAGCCAAATAAACTTTAAAAGTGCTGGACGACATGAGATACAGGTTTATACTTGTATCTTGTATTATTTTAGTACGATAAAATACTAAAGGAAGGGGGTTTTCTACGTATTCTACAGTTTTTTACGTGTACATGTTTTCTACGCAATTATTTACGCGTAATGTAGAGAACTGTTTTCTACGCCAAATGACCCAACCCTGGCAGCAGGTAAACTGTTATCACATGTGAATGTCACACGAAGTAAAGATTTATCGCGCAAAACTCATTATTTATATAAAGGAGCATGTTATTTCAAAAATAAATAAATGTAATTTATTATTGAAGCAACGATTGCAGAAAGCAACACAGCTTATCTGATATGTTTGAAAAGGTAAGATAATTTTTATGCCTACACTTTTTTGTTTTAATAATTGTCTGCATGGAAGGTAGGTAGTGTCTAACATGAACAGTATCCAAACTAGGTTCTTTGAAATGCAAATACAAAATTGCAAAAAAAAGCGATGAAGATATCGCGTCGAAGACAAAATGGGTGCACTAGTATTGTTTAAGCAGTGTGGACGTGATTATAAACTTTTATCAAAAGTTTTTTTTTTACCATCAGGAAGAACCTTCAAGCGTATGTTAAAGTTAAACAGAATACCAATTCAACCTGGTACATGTGAAAGAATATTTAATATTCTGAAAGCAGAGTAGAACTTTTAAAGATCCATTACGTAAATATTGTATTCTCATGTTAGATGAAATGAGTGTACAACGAGGCCTGCATTGGAATTCTGTCAATGATACTGTCGAAGGATTTGAAGATTTCGATTACCGACGAAAAATAAGATTGCAGACCGTGTTCAAATAAATCATATAGAATACTTGTCTACATATCAAGATAACTGAAATATTAAAAGTGATTGTGTTTTATAGGTCTTCATGTTACAAGGCATACAAAAAAGGTGGAAACAGTCATTATATGTAATATAATCTTGTAGAAGGTGCGACAAAAGTTCTGATATTATCCATATAATAAAATTGTTAGTGCAAGAATGTGCACGAAGGATTAGGAATTATAGCAACTCTCTATGACCAAGGACAAAATAATATAGCTGCTACAAATCAATTAATCAATGATTTCAAAGCCGCCAGGAACAACGAAATGAATACTTTCAAATTGAGGACAAAAAGATTATACCTCTTTATGATTCTCCCCATTTAATAAAGCAACTGAGGAATAATTTCTTAAAATATGATGTTCGATTTCACATAGAAGGACAAACATACACAGCTAAATGGCAACACATTGTGAGAACGTTTACCATTACTCAAGAAGCTTAAGACTGATGCCCAAGTTAACTAAGCATCATGTCAATTCTAATGGCTTAGTAAAATGAAAGTATCCCTGTGTACCCAAGTCCTTAGCAGAACTGCAGCTGCAACAATTAATGTAATGGCATTATCAGGTTTGTGCCAATAATTATTCTTCTAACAAAACAATATAAAAATGAAATATAAGATTTTGATATTTTACAGTAACACGCTTTCACATAAGCAAAGTGTTTGTAATAGGTGACAGTTGATACTGATACTACAATGTAATTAATGATTGCTGACTAATTAGTTGGTCAATTTTAGTGATTACTAAAAATGTATTCTACTAGTGCCCAACTCTGGCACTTGGAAAACTCATAACAAAAAAAAAATAATGCATGGTAATTCATAATCTTTAATCACAGTTGGAAATCAATTGAGAACTGTGCTGCTCATATGCTCTTACTATTTAATATGCTAAGAAAGCTAAAGCACATGAGCTGTACAGTTGCGAACTGAGCATCATTGGGATCACTTTAATTTTTTAAGAGTAAAAAATTGAACTATAACATTTCAGGTACTGCAATTGTCACTCTGAGGGCCTGACGACAATGGATAAGGAAGCCACACAAACAGCAAAACTTTTGGAATTTGCAGATATTTTATTCGACAGAAATAGTGTTAAAGCAAATGGAATGAAGCTTCTAAAAACTGCTGTTAGTTTCGAATTTTGGCAACTTGCAAAGAGAATTTTTGTTAAGTATACAATTTTTGAAACTTGTCAGAACAAACATTTGTACCTCCAAGCATAAAAAATTTCGTGAAAACATTAGACAATTTCACGGATCTGTATCATTTATTGATAGTTCTTGGTTTTCAATATATCTTACTGAGGATGTTTAATCAAGATCCATTAAAAATTTTTCTCGCAAAGTGCAACAAAGGGGAAGCCGAAACACTAATCCCTCCCTCACAGCTTTTTATAAAAGTCTCCTTGTGAATGACTATACTTCTAAACACTCTGTGGGAACAAATTGTGAGAAAGATACCTTTGAAATATTTATAACTCTTCAACGCTCTGTAATATAGATAATAAATTTATAAAATTTTAGAAATTTTCAAATATTTTAGAGAGTACCAGACCTAAATTAATTTTTACAATTCTTATTTGTAATTATTTATTTCTATATTTATGATTTTTCTTTCATTGCAAGGTCTATCAGAAGAAGCTGATGAGGAAATTCAAGCCATACATATACCACACCTCAGCATTGCTATTTTGAAATTGTTTGAGGAACAAGCTTTAACAGACGTTTGTGGCTATTTGTTATATAGTGCCAAAACCTTATATAATGTGCAGCACATATTTTAGAAAAGGACTGCATCCAACCAATTTTTTTCCTGTGTGAAATGTCTAGAGCCTTAAATAAAGTGCGTTCAATAAAAACCGTTGTCAAGTAGGCTTATGTCAAATGCAAATTTTGCAAAATCACGTCGTAACTATACGATTATTATAAACATAACCTAACTTTTTATATCCATTTAATTACGATTTTCTACAAAATGGAAAATAAAACTTAATTAATGAAATAAAACATTTATTTTATTACAAATACTTCGAAGATATAAACAAAATATTTGACAGTTGAGGCTGTTGATAACACGCAGTAATTCAAGGTTTCAACATACATTAAGCTACCACGTGCCGTCATAAAATAAAAGTAAGTTCCGAGCCTTTTTGATAACGGACTTTTTTGAACGCACGTTATCATCAATTTCATTTTAAAACGCTACTTAATGAAAGGTATGTACTTCCAATTATTTCAAAAACTTTATGGGAAAACATTAATTTTTCAGATTAAATATTGAATGGAAAAGATCGATGATATATTCCAGACACTGCGCCTTTAATTGTCAGAATATGTAGCGAAAAGTTTAAAGTTATACAAAATATTTAAATAATATTAATGCACATTAATTAAAATGCTTCTTAAGTGTATAAATGTCATTCTTAAAATTTAGTGTTCTGTCTATTCATATTAAATTAGGTAGAAATAGTTGAATCGGTCATTTTAAAGCAACATACAGTGTGTCCCCAGACTGAGTTAGCGTTCCGTATGACGGAGCAATAATTTTGGAATTCAGATTTTACGCTTTGCAGTACAGGTCTGCTTGGCGTGAAATGAATTTATGCCAATTTATGTCAAGTCTTCAAGGGGGTGGAACTAATGCAAGAAGAAATAAATCTGTGCAAGGTAAAGTAATTTTCCTTTTACATTTAGGAGAAAATTTTAACGAAAATTTAAGTCTCGACATCCTGCGATCGCTTTTTGACCTAACACTGCGACAAAATTTTTGAGAAAATTTTAGTGAAATAAAATGTTTCTTGATCAATAAGATGACGCTAACGTCTTATGACTCTACTGGAATATTTATCAGTGACTTTTCGCAATTCTATTTTTCTTCCAAGGATGTTGGAATTTAGTTCCTCCCTAATTTTAAATGAGATACATTTTATCTTAATAAAATTTTCTCCTAAAGTCAAAAAGTAAACCACTTCACCTTACACAGATTTATTTCTTCTTTCATTAATTCCACCCTCTTGAAGTCAAATTTGGCACAAATTCATTTCGAGACAGACCTGAACTGCAAAGCGTGAAATCCGAATTCCAAAATTTTTTCTCCATTATACGGAACATGAACTCTACCTGGGGACAAACTGTATGTGTATCTCAGTTATGAGAAAATACTTTTTCAACATCTAGGTTCCTTATACGTGTTGATATCACTTTGTAACAAAACCACATAAGTAAGTTGCCTAGATGGACTCTTTATTAAAAAAGTCCAAACTTTCATGATGTAACACAGAGAATTTCAATTTTTACCAGAATGTTCCTAGGTGGATTTATGTGGTTTTTAAAAGTGACCTATTCAGTTGTAATAAAATTGTCATATTTTTTCACTAAAAATTAATTATAATACTGTTACGTCTATTACTTTAAAAAAGCTTTAATGCTTACAGTCGTGTAACACAATGAAAGCACTATTATAACGAGCTGCTACACTTATCTAACAAATAACACTTCTATAACTTAACCATTCTACTATTTCACTATATTCGCATATAAATCCTACTTGTGCAGCATTCACTCCTTTCTACAAAAGCCTGCTTGTGAAAAGTTTCATGTCCAGTCATTCTGTGGGTGCAAATTGTCAGTATGTTCGGCATTATGCTCTGAGTAGAAGTGTGAGAGAGAGCAAATGCGTTTCAGTACATATAAGAGTGAGAAAAAAGAACACTCCTAGTATTCGAGCTAACGTCGAACACATTGTGTGAAAAACTCTCAAATATTTCTAACGCTTCAAAAATTTGTAACACAGGTAATTTTTTTATAGCAGTTTACAACTATATCAGCTTACTTACGGTTTCAAAAAACTTCAAAATACATTTATTTTCAATATTCTAATTTTTTTATGTAATTTCATTTCTATCCTTTTCCCTGATTGTTTATCGAAAAAAGGATTTTCATGAAATTGAGGAGTTGCATATTCCATATTTCAGAGTCGTTTCCTTGAAACCATTTGAAGAGCATTTGTGATTATATGTTGAGTAATGCTAAAACCATCTACAAAAATTGTAAATGTGCTGCATATATTTTTCGCAAATGTATACTAAACTAAAACAGTATAAAAATTGCAAATTTAAATATGTTAATACCTTTTTTTAAGCGAAATATCTCATGCATCAACAATTACAAATTTTATTTTAAATCACTTTACACTTTGCATTCAGAATTTGTGTCGGTAAAATTGCAATGGACGAGGTTGAATGGCTTGAAAAAATATAGAACAGTACATACAAAAGGTGAATATATTACAAGAGGAATACTTAAGAATGTAATATAGGGGCAATACTGTCATAATCAAATTGTTTTTTATAATGTTATCTAGTTTTAAGACATTTGGGTCGATTCTGCTCATATCTATAAGGACCGTAAGATCTTAAATCTGTTACTCAATTAAAAAGTGGAATTCTGAAATTCTCAGTATATGATTTCTTGCAAGCCTCTAAGGTAATATTGCAGAGAGTTACGAGTAAATCTAGAGACCTAGAAGAAATAATATCTTCTAGAAAACTTCAAAATTCCATATTTTAATAATTGAATTACAGGCTTACAGATCTTACGATCCTTACATATATGAATCGACAACAATTTTAGCTCTTAGCTGTATTTTAACTGTACCAGGCTGCATAAAGATACATATACATCTCAGCAGAATACTAGTCTATTTGTTACTTTTGTAAAGCAAGTGATAAAACTTGTACAACACTTGCTATATTCACTCTAATTGCAATTATTGTACTTATAATATCAAATGAAATGTGAATTAACTATAAATATAGCTTTTCCCTTAAGATATGACTGTGGATACAAACATAAAAAAATATTGTAACATAAAAAGTTTTCAATAATACTTCAAATTTGCTGGTCTGTTTGGATGACTTTCTTTGATATGACTAGATGACGCAAAACATGGTTTGGGTTCTTAATATTGGAGCATCTCCCATCTATTTATAGTTTATCTAAGGTTTATATAAATTTATTAAATAATATCTACATATTTGACCAACTAGATGAGTTGGAAATAAAATTGTTTGAATAAGATTGCTTGTACAAGAAATTTGTTCATATTTAGAAACTCTTTGGTTAACACCAAAATGAAAACAAAAAAGAAGACTGCGAAACTAAGTTTAAAACAGAATAAAAAACGTTTATAAGTTAAAATTAAATTAATAAGCACCTGTCCATCTGGGCTTCTCCAGACAAAAGTCGGCCTTTGCATCATCGTAAAATTCCCGAACCATAAATGAATTTCCACAAAGTCTCGAGCCTTGCACGGCAACTACCTGCCCAGGTATTAGGCTGAAGCTCTTTGTCTGGCTAATATTCAAGCTTACATTCTTGCCACCATTAAAATCAAGTGGACATTCCAAACATACTGTATTAGAATTCAGTTTTTCGCCATCGTTCTCAGCCCTAACCCGTCCAAACAAAGTCACCTCGCTCTGAATAAAACAAATTTCAACAATATTGCAAAAAAAAGAGCCTTTCCTCACCGTCAATTGGCTGGATGTTTCAGGCAAACTGATCACATGCTTCTTACAGATTCGTCTCCCCACTGCTTCAATATAAGCGTTAAATAGACTAGAAATTTGCTTAACAGAGTTGTAGAGATACAGAAAAAAATTTTCTGGCAAATGATTTCCATATAAGCAGACGGATACTACTTGATTTTCTCTGCATGAAGAGTCTGATATCTGACCAAATGCTTGCAAGACTGTGCCCGCATCCGTCCTGTCGGCATAAGATTTTTCTGGCAGATATTCTGGTCTACAAAACAATTTGTTACAAATAAATGTAGCTGCAGAACCCAAAGTCAACTTACACAGCAACTTCAATTGGTTCAGGTGTTAATTGAAATCGCTTCGAATCACTGGAGAATTCTGGACTACGCAGTCGTTTGTTTCCCTATAAATGAATGCCACCACATTCAAAATGTAAAATGAAGAAAAATAATTGCCTCCATGTTTTCTCTTAATTAAAGGGTGACTCCATCATTTATAATTTTTTGAAACAAAACTAAACAAATTTATATTTTGTATATGTTATATGTGAACTTATTTACAATTTACAGTACTGATAAAAATAAAATAGGCAAGGCAAACTATGTAAATTATATTTATTGTAATAAATAATATAATAAATTAAATACATTTTACAGAAAATAATGATGTCGGTTCCTCTCCAAACTGCCTGAAGGTGTACACAGGCATGCATAGACGAGTATGGATCTAGTCACGAGTTGAAAGGACGTGCACCAGATCATACTCCCCTATGCAAGCCTGGCTCCGAGGATGATCCGAAATGGGTTATCCTGGGTGGTCGTTTGAATTTCTGCTTTCCTTAATGAGTGTGGATCTAGTCACGAACATGAACGTGCCACCAAATCCCAACTCATTGAGGACAACAAAGTCAAATCCCTTGTTTGCTTGCTTCCCACCATAAAAAAACCATTAATGCGCCAGCTAATTGCAGCACAAGGAAAGCACCGCAAAGGTTGTTTACACTTTGAAAACGATGCGCGATTGTTTCGACGGAAATGCGAAGTCCGATGCAACAGGTGGAAAAACGTCCGGGGCGTCGGAATTACGCGCGGCGCGCTCGCTCTCCCGACGGAAACGACGCGTACAAACGCGAACAAAAGACAAGCGTCTCCTCCAGATTTCAACAAATGGCTGCCAAAGAAACTACAGCCTTGAAAAACTTCTCAGAAAAGTTACAAGTCTCGTGCGCAAGTGCAACGAAACGACGCGCCCTGCATTGTCCGTCTCATTCTAATGCGCGCGTCATCTAATTCCAACTCGGACGAACGTACGTCCTTCAGATTCGAGTGCATTCAACCATGAAGAGATGCTGAGAAAAATGGAGGCAAAGTTTTGTATACCTGCGGTTTTACGTAGATCTGAAAACGAAGGCGAACTCACCTTGCATACGGAACTTTCCTTTTCAACCCCAACGTCGCCTTGCCTTACATAATTTAGGAAAATTTTTAAAAAAATTTATTACACCAACGCAAAAACCTCTCGCTCGACACTGAACTTAAAACTTACCACCAAAACAAAAAGTTACTATTGTAACACCTCCCTCTTTTCAAATTGAACGAACCAATCAAGTTACCAAATTTAACATTTCAATAAAACTGTTATTATAAAAGTTGATAAAAGGATACGATACATTTGAAATCAATTTCTCAACGTTTCCTGCATTCCTGCTGTGTGATAGTTCTTTTCGTTCCATCAACAAAACATTGTCGACCGTGAGGGGTGCGTTGTTATTTGTAATGGTAAAAGCGGACCAGTGATCGATGATATCCTCTGCGTTTAGTCCGTACTTCGTGCATAAATCTGCGCCTGCAAATTCGACCAAAAAAAACTAACCTCAAATTTCACCGAATTACTCGACTTTCGTACATGCATCGACCACATCTTCTGACGCAACATAACTCATGAATTTGAAATGTTCCTTAATTTCTTTGCGAGCGTCCATCGACTGCATCTTATAAAACACCACTAGGAACAATCACAGTTTCTTCACACGGTTAAAAACGCGCGGAAACTTTATAACTGTAATCGCTTATGTTGCCAACTTTGACACAATAAACGTTACAAATAGTTAACAGGATTCGTGAATAAAGGCCTATTTATAAATTTGACGCTGCCGTCACAGTTGCATTTACCGCTCAATGTTTAATTACAGCTGAAGTAAAAAAAAACGGATATGAAATTTTTCCAATTGTAAATTGGTTACATTTGTCAATGAATTGTCTACTTGACATTGGATACCTTACAAAAAAATATAATCAATTTATTTCTAAACTGACATACCGTCAAATAATTCTAAACCTATTTCTAATAAAATCATTTGTACATTATGAAAAAACTGAAAAATGTCATAATTTTTTTTTTCACACTTACCATTTTTATTGATTTCACCTGCAGCTATTAATACATTTATAAACCTATAATTTATAGAAAGTATCCGGAATTTTGAAATTTCTATCAATATATTGTTTGTTATACATATATTAGAAGTATTCTGGATATTTTAGAATCGCAGTAATTTTATCAAAATCATAATTTTCAAAAAATCTAACAAAAAAAGTGACCACAAATTTTGAATGTTAACAATTTAAAATAAATTTTAGTAATTTTGTCAAATTTAAGAAAAGAGAAAACTGATGGAGTTCATAATTAGAGAAAAAGAATTTGTAAAGTTATTTCGACCAAAGAATGTAAATCAAATAATACCATTAACTTTGATTTGATTTAAGGATCCCTGAACATTTTCTTTTTGCCCGATATTTTCTAGACGAACTTTGTATTGTCAGTTGCCGTTCCCATTGGCCGTTGATGTAATTTTCGCCGCCGCTGGAAGATAACCAAGTTTTAATTTTGCCATTCATTTTTTTTACTGTAAATCTGGTGATTTTTTCTCGCCTGGACATTATCTTGGTATTCCTGACTAGAAACGTCAAATTTCATTTTCTAACCTTGCCTCACATCGAAAATGTGACCGGTATACCAAAACTATGAGGATTTTATTACCGAAGAGGTTTATAATCACCGGCCACAAATTTCTCATTTCAAACGTTAGTGTATGACCTGAGTTCCCGGTGATAGTACTTAATCGGTGTAGATTGCAGGTTTGAACCCATTGGATAGACTATTAACTTTAAGGAAAATGGCACCAAAGGCAAGAGAGAATCCTGTCATCAAAAAATTAGACAGCCCCGAGTTTAAATCTATTTTCACCAGTGAATTGAACTTGTTGATATCACTGTTCACAAATTATGGATATGAAATACGTGTTGCTGGGGGTGCTGTCAGGTAATTAAATTCCCTTCTGATTTCACACTATTGAGAAATTTATGTTGTACAGAGATTTGTTGATGGGCATGAGGCCAAAGGACTTAGATTTTGCGACAACGGCTACGCCTGATCAAATGAAGCAAATGTTCACCAAGGAGGAAATCCGTATGATTAATATGAAAGGGGAGAAACATGGTACGATCACTACACGCATCAATGATAAAGAAAATTTCGAAGTAACAACTTTGCGAATCGATGTGGTTACTGATGGAAGGCATGCTGAAGTACAATACACCACTGATTGGTTACTTGATGCTAACAGACGGGATCTCACTATTAACTCCATGTTCTTAGGTATCTGCACTTGTATTTATTAATTTTTTTATTGGTGTCGCATTGGCTAAAATAATCTTTTCATTTGTTTTTGTATTAAGAGTTTTTATAAAAGTGTAATTAGGGATGGAATGAACTCCTGCCATAATGCTGAATCCGGGCTGTGTGCTGAAGAGTTTGGTTCAGGCCGGACCTTTGGTGTACTGGCCGGATCAGTGCTGGAATGGCGACGTTCATTCGCAGGAGGCGGCAAAATTTTGTCAATTTAAAATTATTAGAAATATGCAATACCAATGATAATTGAAAAACTCTGAGAAACCTATTCTATATCTAAAAATTTTTGTTCCAAATCGGTTTTGATTGCAGTGAATCCCTCGAACATCCTCTGTACAGCTATTTGGGGCCTCGTCAGCAGAAGCGTAGCTCGAGACTTCCACTGCAAACCAAACCGACCTGTCCAAGATTATTCGCAAATGTGATGTAATAATAATGATTAGTTTCAATCCCGACATCCTGCGATCATTTTATGACACAACATTGTATAGGAAATGACAAATTGCAGCTAGTTTGCTAGTTAATAAGTCATCCTATACAAGGCGCCCAAACGTGCTGTCAAAGTGTACTGAAAGTTTTAAAAATTTTTGTTGCAAATCGGTTTTGATTGCAGTAGGTCCCTCGAGCATCCTCTGTACAGTTGTTTCGGCTTCTGCTGACGAGACCCCAAATAGGGCCCATATCTCATTTACAGCTTCATATATTTGCTGTATGCTTTTTTTTTTTTAATGGAAGAGTGTTTTTCTAGAATTTTACTTACTTTTTTATTTAAACCTATTACTTTGCGTTTTTTTTAATGTAGAATCCTATACATAATACATAATTACATTGGCCGAGATATTGGCGTTTAAGTATTTTGTAATCAAACAAAATTCTGTTGAATACTCATAAGACCTATCACTCCTCTTGCAATAATATAGGATAATTCAGACATTTGCACTCTGTTGTACAACAAAATTGCAGGGTAGTCAGCCCCTTGGTAAGAATATACAAGAATATATTAAATAAAGAACATACATAATATTAATTTATACCGAACTAACATTACAAAACGAAATTCAGCCTCGTGCTCCTTTTTTTGCAAAACTGAAATTATGTTATTAAAATCTAATACCATAGGTGCGCCACTGCTGTGGGTCCTCATACGAAATATCAACCAAATTGGTTCAAGCATTCTTTGTTATTACAAAAGTTAATATTTTTTGCAAGAATTTTGAAGCAGGATACTTGCTTATGGAAGCCCTTTTGGATATAGATATGTTGGTTTCAATCATCTCTTTTAATGCAAGCAAAAGCTTTTATAAAGAATAACTTTTTTCCTAAAAAGTAAAATAAGAAAGTTTTCCTCTATTGCAGAAAATCCGTGGACATAGAGTATATTTTTGGAATTGGGAGAAAAAAATCTTTCGTAATTCGAGAAAATATAGCATTAATTTTTAGTCTTACTTTTGAAAATTCCTTCGGTATTTTAAGTAGTATGATACTTAAGTATCTAAGTACAAATATGATTTCCGGAAGAAAATTTTCAAGAATAATATTACTGAGGGCAATCGCATCTCCTTTAGACTAAACTAGAACATTATTATGTTTAGCCAAATAACGTTTTAACAACCTTTGAGGTGAACTTTAAAAATTGTTTTGTTTGTTTGTTTTTGGTTTGAGTTTTTTATCTGGTTTGAATTGTTTGTCACATAGGTGAAGTGGTGACCGGACACCTCTACATCATTTCGTCAAGTTTAGCCAATATAAATAAATAAGAATTTACAAAAGTTATTTTTTTTATAGCGAACGTTAAAGTGTGCTTTGTCTAATTCAAAACGACAAAACGGAATTTTAACAGCAAGGGTAGCTAAAGTAACACTTTAACAGCAAGGGTAGATAAAGTACTTTATTTCCAACCATATATGTAATGACGTTATTTCAGATGTCTTCGTCAGTTCGAAAATTGACGATTACTAACTGTCACTTTCTACGTGGGTGGAAAGTAAAAAACCAACATTGAACTTCCTTCTCATTTTATTGTTTGGAAAAGAGGTGCTAATTTTTATCGAACTATTTATTAAAATTAATTATTACGTTTGAATTGTTATATGTTGAAACTGAAAAATGCAATCCCTGTTGACCTGTTGGCAAAGAAATGGTGATTTCCTGATGTGCTGATGACTTTGAAGCCAAAGATAAATTATTCGAGCTCGGTCCAGCAATTTCCATTGTCACATTATTTGATATCATCGTCGCCGTTTTGGTTTGATTAGACACAGAAGTATCAATATAACCCTCTGCAACCGAACTGGATTTCCATCCTCCCAATCTCCTCCGTTATTAACAAGTACAGTCGCCGCCGTCCTAAAGCAGTGTCCAGTAAAAGTGTTAGGATCAGAAATCTTTAAAAAAGTTGCAATTTTTTTAGGGAACTGGCTGATGCTATTGTGACTAAAAGGTTGATTCGTCATTTTTCCTGATCTAATTTGCATTAAAGAATTTGTCACGTTCAATGTTTTTTCGAAGATCGGTGTACTCTCTAATTGTTTCAATCTATTTTTCATTGGTGATCATAAATGCCCTTGCCTGGTAAGTTTTTGTATTGGCTAATTCAATGCTAATTTTTTTCTTTAAAAAATTAACATCTGTCGTTTTCATTTTGTAAAGTTCGTCAGACCTACAGGCTCCTGACACGCCAATGATCAGAGTAACCTAAAGACCTGAAGAAAATTTAGAACTAGATTTTTAAAATATTAGAGATTACCTTTTGGGCAATCAAATCCTTAGATCCATCTCTTAAAAATTTTTCAATATTCTCCGCTGTAAAAATATTTAACTTTTTTTGCCTTGTATCCAATGTTCTGCCTTTTTAAAAACGCCATGAGTTTTCCAAATTTCGATATATCAATTCTTTATTCTTTGAGAGTAGGGAATACAATCCCGAACTATATTTTCGATCCCGGGATTTCGGGATTTTTTGTAAGTCATCCCGGGATTTAATCCCGGGATTGAAAATAATTAATAATATTAACAAAATTAAATTTATTATTCAAACTGCAAATAATGTATTCGAAATATGAAACATTGTTTCCTAAAAATCCAAATAAACTACATTTTTGCCTATGAACATAATAAATAAAATAAATAGTTAATACTTTTTAAACCAAATTAAAAATATATATACAAAATAAATATGGTAAAATAAACAATTAGGTATTTTCGTTTGATTTACTTAATTTTTTAAAGTATGACCTCAAAAATGTCGGTGCGTCAAGAATATCGTCTCTTAGGCGGCTTCTTATTTTTTGGCCGATGTAATTGGCCGCCGAAAAAGTTCTTTATTGTACTTACTAAATCATTTTCTTTTTGTATTTCCGGTTGTACTCCTTTCATGCACTTTTCTATATCTTTTTCCAACTTTTCTTTTAATGATAAATTATAAAATTCTTGTTGTTTCTCACTGCTTGTTTCTTCTTCGTTGCTTTCCACGTTCACAAGAGGATTTACTCTTTTAATTATTAACTTGATCTGTTTTATAAACGTAGCTTGGTCAGAAACTGAAAATATTTTCTCCGTAAATTTCGATTCATCAGACTGATTAGGATTTTGAAGATAACTTAAAACACCAGATAATTGGACACATCTTCTTTGTTGTATACGATGTGTTAAAGATATCTTCAAATTGTTGCTTAGTATTGAGTGTTTTTCTGCCAATTGATTCATGAGGAATTTGAGAGCTGCATCCGCTATACATAAATTGGAATCTCGTCGACACAGTGCTTCTACTGTTAATTTTACTGGTTCAAGTATGTCTACGATATCTGCCAGCACTACAAAATCAGAATCCTCTAACCTGATTGGATGTTTAAGATCTATCAGTGCTTTTTGGATGCTAGTTTTTAAAAGAACGAAGCGCTGTAACATGTCCAGAAGGCTATTCCATCTTGTTTTACAATCGAGAATAAGTGAAAGTTCTTTTCCATGTTCCAATTTTACATATTTTTGGAGAAGGCATCATTTTTCGTAGGCGATCTTTTAAAATACACTACTATTTTCCGAACTTTCTTTATAATGTTATTAATATTTTGTTCATTCGTCAAATCTGGAACATCGTGAATGTCATCACTATGTGAAAGTATTATTAAACCAGATTCTGTGGATTCCAAATTTTCTAATTCTTCATTCGGATCATTTGTTTTACTTGTATCTTTTGTTGTCTCTCCAGAAAAAGATTCATACTGAATTTTCTTCTTATTATAAAGCACATCACAGACTGCTAAATGAACCCCATGCGCAAAACACAATTGATGTTCAGTATCCAAAAGCTTTCCTACTTTTACCATTATATTTGGTCCATCAGTTACAATAGCAATTATATCCTTTTCTAGTGAAATTTCATGTAAAGTAAGACGGTCTTTTAATACCTCTATACACACTTCAGCAGTCATAGATCCATGCACACGGATAAGCCCTAAACTCCAGTATTTATTGGTCGAATGAACGTTGATATTCATATATCGTTTGTTAGCACCGGATGTCCATTCGTCAAAAGTTAAACTAAATCTTTCACCTGACTTTTTCAACTGTTGTATGTATATATGTATGACTATAGTCCACTACACGCTTTCGAATAGTTACTGCGGATTTAGGTAAATCATTGTAACCCTTCGCTTTCAAGAGTTTTTGTAAATCAGTAGATGTTATAAAAGTATTGAATGTTAAGCCATCCAGTGCTGTCATACGCGCCAAAATATCATCCATAGTATCACTTGGAATAGTAGTAAAATAATCTGTCAATTTTCTTTTAACTGGAGGCTGATCAGAAGTTACTGCTTTATGTAACTGACTTGTAGATGGACGGACTTCATTTAAAACTTTAATGTCGTGTTTAGATAATAAATGAGTATGTAAACCCTTGTAAACCCTTAGTCGATCCTCCTAAAGTTTTAAGGATAGATTGACATCGCTTACATTTGGCACTTTTTGCATCTTTTGATGTTAAGAAATGATGCCACACTGATGATATATCAGAATCCTTTTTATGTTCAATAAAAACATTTTCACTTGACATTTTTAAAAACGTACGTTATTCGTTTCTGTGTCAGTGCAAGGCTGAACTAAGGCTTTATTTACATGAAGAGATTTTTCTGCTTTGATGCTCGCAGTGCAATAAAAAACGTTTCGACGTCGATTTTTTGGTTAAACGCAGGCGGCCTCATAAACTGACTACAGACTTACTAAACTGCGTGTGCTGTGCGTATAAAAAAGTGTCGGCACTTCTGATACGGATACAATCATCGCTGCGGGCATGAATGCAGAAAAAATCTCTTTGTCTAAATACACTTAATTCTGTAACAACTAATAACAACAGTTTAATCGATCTGAAATCGCAACATACACACTACTTGACCAAAGTTTAGTCGTGGTAAAAATTGTATGTATGCGCTTGGCCTTAAGGGTTATAAATCACAATCATATTTCTGGCATACGTATTTATTTATTAATAGTATTAATGAATATTATTTTTCATTAATTTAATAATGTAGCATTATTTTTAAATAATGCTGGGCAATCCCGAAAATCCCGGGATTAGTACTTCCTAATCCCAGGATTTTCGGAACCAAAAATCGGTCGGGATCCTGGGATTGTATTCCCTATTTGAGAGTCAGCGTTGTTCACAACATCGAATACATTGACCATAAGGTTGAGACTTTCTTAATTTTAACCATTTTGCTAAAGTAAGCAAGTAAAACCGTTTCCGATCCTACATTTTGAAAGCCTTTTGTGCTGCACCAGCCCTTGAAAACATTGTAAGCCGTTTCGTACCTTGCCTTACTTTTTTGGGGCAACAAACATTCTTCTGCTCTTTCTGCGGCCTCCCGTAACTTAGGTGGAGTGCACATAAACTCATTTTCACAATCACTATCCAACATTTTTCCTGGATTTTCACAATTCGCGAAAAACGACGTCACTTTTTGCTTACAAATAAATTAAACGCCTTCTAGTTATATAATTAATTTGAGGCGGTTTTCTTTTCTGGTAATAATAGAATCTTATTTATTATTATTAGGTTGAATAATAATGGTTGAAAATAAAATAGTATACAAACCTCGGTGGAAAGTTCCATTTCTGTCTCGAGATAAAGTTAGTCTCGACACTTCGTGTCTTGGCTAACTTCCTAATCTCTCCTTCTCGACAGAAATGAAACACTTTCCACCTCGATATGTAATATACTATTAATTTTGTTATTTGAATTAATAAATATTACAACTTAACCATAGCAACAACCCACAGTAGTTACTGGGATCATAATCATACTACAACACATGATTGCTCTTCTTATTTTTCTGCGAAATTGTTTAAATTTTCTCTTTAATGTTCGCCATGAAAAAAATAGAATGTTACACACGACGGTAAAATTTAATTATGATTCATGAAAATTTTCATCATCGATAAAAATCAATTTTACCGTCTTGTATAATAAATAACTATTCTCTATTTAGAAAATGTTGCCGTAAGGAGCAGAAACAAAAAAGGTATTATATCTTACTAAAATACAATAGGAATTCTATAATAATAATAGTAATACTAATAATCCAGAAAGTTGCTAACCAAAATGCAAATTATCATTTCCAAAATTTATTTTTTCGATAAGTGTCTAAAGTAGATACTTTAAAGGTTAATTTTAGTTTGTAAAAGTGTCACTTAAAAAAAACTAGTGTATAATACAAACTGTAAAATGGATTTCATTAATGTTTTCAAAACATTTTATAACCTAAATGTAGATTAAAGTAAAGTAAAAGACCAAAGTGAATAGCGATAATAAATAATTGGCTTACTAATTTTAAAAAATTCTGTTTCCTTTTTTACTTTAATTAACCAAATTTGAAATCTGTTCGGTTGAAGAAAAAATATTGTATGCAAACGTATTCTTTTTATCTCGTGCTACTATTTTCGCACTCGATTAAATAGACTTACCTTATGCACTAGTTGCGTGAATAACTGTTAAGTATTTCTAAAAATATTTAACTAAATAATCTCTTAATAACACCTGGGAAAAAAATCTCAACTTCAGGAGTTTTGCCAGTTTCTAGTATGTGATTATAGTCAACCAGTTGTAAATTTCACATGAATAGTTTAAGAAGGCATCCTGATTATTGCTCTAAGGAAATTGTCGACTCGTATCGCTTTAGATGAACACCAAAATTTTATGAACAAAAAATATTTCTTCCCCTGCAGGTTTAGATGGGTCAGTGTATGATTACTTTTATGGATATGATGATTTACAGAAGCGCAGAGTAGTATTTGTAGGCGATGCCGTGACCAGAATCCAAGAAGATTATTTGAGAATACTGAGATACTTCAGGTGAAACATCAATTTGAAGCAAAAATATTTCTTAAAGTGATAAATTTACAGGTTTTATGGAAAAATCGCTAAGCACCCAGATAAACATGAGGAAACAACATTAGAAGCAATCCGGAACAACGTGTCTGGCCTAGAAAGAATATCTGGAGAAAGGATCTGGACAGAATTGAAGAAGATACTGGAAGGAAATTTTGCAGGTGAAATCTTGCTTACCATAATCGAATGTGGCCTCGCTCCTTATATAGGTAACATCCATTTCTTATTAAGCATTAAATTTAAAAAAATATATACCCATTCATTATTTCAGGACTGCCAACGAATTCCAACTTAATCGAGCTCCAAGCAGTTTGGAACAGAAGCAAACAAAACAAACTTAATGCAATTACTCTATTGTGCAGCTTGCTATACACTCAGGAGGAAGCCTTGGCTTTAAATGCTCGCTTAAAACTTTCTGCGTACGAACGTGAACTAGCCCTGTTTATTGTTGAACATCGAACACCAAAACCATCCGAAAAACCTCTGCTACCATACCAACAACTAGTCATGAAGAGCAAATCGAAAATGTCCGATACACGAGAGTGGGTGATCGAAGTATTAAAGTACCGGAATTCACGGCATCTTAAACAGTTCGAAGAGTGGCAAGTACCAAAATTCCCTATTTCTGGAAATATGCTGAAGGAGAACGGCGTGCAAGGTGGTAAATTTATGGGACTGGTCTTGTCCGAACTCAAAAACTACTGGGCAGAACATGAGTTTAATTTAGGAGCTGATGAAATATTAAAAACATTGCCACATGTTATCAGTATGTTAGAGGAAAGGAAAAAGAAATAAAGGTAAAATAAGCTCCTTTCATTGTGTGTCAAATTGCTCCTGTATTGAAACGAGTCGTAAAGTCTATTGCTTCTGAAGTTCATAATTTCTTTCATTTAATAAAAGAGAAAAAAAAACAAATTATATAAAGTTTCGATAGGTAGTTACATATGATTTTAACTTTGTAACATTATCATCGTATATCTGTACTATTTTAGCTGGAAAGCTATTGTATTAACTTATTAATAATAACTTTTGGATGGGTCGTGATATATCGCGATCGATTTTTGACCTAGAACTGTACTTAACATTACATAAGTACTTACTTAATGTACATGATTATCATTAAACATCCATCTAGTTGACTTGACTAAAAGTAGCAGAAGAAAGGTTACTAGAGATTTAAAACTTTTGTTTTTATTGTATTTCCAAACGTTATTTTAATTCATAATCGTGACTGAGTTATGTAGTAAAAAAACAAGGTTCTTAATGTTGATTATTTTTCTAAGACAGCGCAAAAAGTATACATTTCCAGGAAATCTCGGGATCATGATTTTTACATTTCCAATTCCTGGGAACTAAAAATCCCGGGAAACCAAAAATCCTAGTTGTATATTGGTATTTAAAAGTATGCGGATGACTGGCGTGATCGCCTCACACTAGAAGTTTATAATAAGGGTCAAATTAAAACGATTTTACTGCTTTTTACTTTGAGATACTTTTAACCACCATGATAAACGACCCGTGAAAATGCGAGGAATGCTATTTTAGACCGCAGAAGAATTAAATACTTTTACAACTATGTGGTAAAATAGGTCAATTATGTACAGGGTGGGCCAAATTCGACACTTTTAATAGGAAACGCCTATTTTTAGAGGAGGTAGACGAAAACTGACCTCAATCCCTGGAGCTTGATTTTTAAGACAAAGTTAATGGTGAAGACCGTATTTCGATATCTTGTACCGCTTAGGAACTACAGGGCGTTTCTCAAAATTCTACGATTTCTAAAAACCTTTTAACTTTTTTGTTTATGAAAATTTTTGATTTCTGTAAAAACTTCTTTAAGGCACTTTTCACGCAGATTTCATTGCTCCAAGTTATTTTTTTCTAAACTTCTCAATATTTGAGATATTAGCAAGAACTTTGATTTTTTATATGGAACACCCTATATATTTTTAAGTTTTAGAAAGGAGTATAAAATTTCATTCATATAAATATAAAACACTTGATATTTTATTCAAACAGTTTGTGAAATATAAGTTTCAAAGTTTTAATCAAAAAAATGAATGGTACCCTGAAAGATATATATATATTCTTGAGATTTAAAAACAATTTAATAAATTTTTAGTCATTTAAACGGATAAAAATTAAAAATTATGAATCTCAGAACGGAAATAAAGAATTAGAGGAGATCATAGTTTTTGGGAGAAATTGAAAATGACCGACGCCAGTTGGAGCAAACATCTTAGCAAGAACTTCTGCAATACGAATTTTAAAGAACCAAAGATTCCGACCTTACTGAATAAGAAAAATGCACCACTACCAGTTTTTGAATTGGTGATGTCAGTTTAAACGAATCGTTTATGTTTAATACAAATTGGCCGACAATTTGATACTTTATGTAATTTTTGTGCAACTTCGATTAAATTACTGTTTATTCATTATAACTTCGTTATATTTCTTAAAAATAAAGTAATATTTTTTCATGGCTCACTGAATCTTTAAAAAATATTTAGCTATCATCATCCACAGCCTACTTGAATGCTGCAATAACCATCAAAATTTTAATTAAAACATGAAAGCTCCACAACTCAAAAATCTTTTGAATAAAATATCAAGTGTTCTATATTTTTGTAAATAGAATTTTATGCTCTTTTCAGAAATGTAAAAATATATTAGGTGTTCCATATAAAAAATAAAGTTCTAGCTAATATCTCTTTGGAAAAAAATAACTCGGAGCAATGAATTCTGCACGAAAAGTGCCTTAAAGAAGTCTTTACGGAAATCAAAAATTTTCATAAACAAAAAAGTTATGAAGGTTTTTAAAAATCGTAGAATTTTGAAAAACGCCCTGTAGCTCCTAAATGATACAAGATTTCGAAACGCGGTCTTCACCATTAATTTTGTCTTAAAAATCGAGCTCCAGGGACCGAGGTCAGTTTTTGTCTAACTCGTCTAAAAATAGGAGTTTCCTATTAAAAGTGTCAAATTTGGCCCACCCTGTACACTGAGTGTACATACGTTGTTTCATCATTGTACGCTACATTATTAATATAATATTTAAAATTAGCGTTATTGTAAACATTCTTTTTACTGTCAAAAATTTCTTTGCCAATTTGTCAAACCAGTATTGATACCAATCATTTTTATATGTGGCTGCGGAATCTGGGAAGAGCTAGGAAAACTCAAATAATTTCTGAAAACAGCGAAATCGACTTTCGAAAAGACCAGAAGCAGATCTAACAGTAGAATAGCCGTGTTAGCACACCGCAAATATGCTTCAGTTATCGTTGGTCCCAGAACGAATGGCTAATTTGAACAATCCACTTGTTGGGAAGGAGAGCCGAGGTATGATTAAAGTTGTCTCTACCTTGTTGCAATTTCATGTGATCGACCTCGTCGATTTTTGAGAATTTCGTCGAAGCGTTTTTGGTGCTAAATCTCCATTTTTCTTTTGTCTTTGTAAGCCCTTCTGGCTTCGTCCCATGTACTTCCGTAGTAGATACATTACGTATTTGTTTACTTTTTTTTGTAATCAATCTTAATTTACGATGTTTAAGATTTGCTTGTTATAATGTAACAAAGAATGTATGTGAACGCTGCCAAACGCAAGACCTCCGAAATTATTGCTACACGAAGCAACTTGTCGATGTTTCTAGGAAAAATATAAACAAATATTAAACGACGGTTTTATCATGATTGAAACAAGCTCAATTTATCTACGATTTTCCGATGAATCATAGTATCGAGATAGAATTACACAAAGCCTTCCTGGTAAAAAAGAAACTCGCGAAGTCTTTGGAGAGAGCATTAGTACGTCAATCTAGTCAGAGGAAAGTTGCCTCTTGCTGTATTTTAATGTAGTGTGAAGTATGTATGTTAATTATTAGTTATTCTTATCATTATTTTTAATAAATGTATCGTTTAACCGAGCTGCGCCCCTTGTTTTCGTTATAATATAAATTATTACGTCACAATATAAGGTGAGAACGTCGCAGTTGGTACCATATGCATATGGTAAAATTTCTTGAATTTGTTGTTTAGCAATTTGTTTTATTTGTTGTGTCTATGTAGATATATGAGCTTTTTTTTATTTCCTCTCTCTCCACTTTGTTGAGTGACCTCGAATTTTTTCGCTGTTGATGAACTTATATCTTTTTTCTTTTGGTGTTGGTTACCCGTACCGTTCTTTATTCAGAGCTGGATATTTTCTTACCCCCACCATCCGTGCGTCGGTGAATCACTTTTGTCCGAATTCATGGTGCTTCCTTGAGGCTTCCTTCCATGAGGGACACCTTAAAATGGGATTGTAGAAAGGCAATTGCATTATAATATCCGTTTTAAGAAGTCCCTCGTTGAAGGAAGCCTCAAAGAAGCACTATGAATACGGAAATTAAAGTCGGATTGTACAAGTGATTTTGATATACCAACTCCTAACGTCGGTCTTTTTTACTACAGTAGCTCGCTTCACGTTAGGTACCGTCCTTTCCGGTTCAATTTAACACTTGGGAGATCCCGTTCTCGAAGAATACTTTGTGTAACTTTGATTGTCTACGACCGTCTAACTGAGCTTCTGAGACATTAACCCACACTGTTTCACTACTCTTTCGTTTTAAAGTGTTATCTTTGTCTGCTTCTGGAAGTTTTTCATAATCTCTTTATTTAACACCAATCACTTCCAGAGAATTCAAACACAAGATCAAAGCCTATAAATTTTATGTGAGATTAAACTACAATTATGCAGGTTACATCTAAGCTGAAGTATAGTGATTAGTAGAAATTATATTTAATCTTTTAAAGAATCAAATAATCTAGGAAATCATTGCTGGACTGGAATTATTCTTTAAAGTGCGACAGTTCCATAGATTAGGGTCATCGACTGCTTGCAGGTCTTTAAACGGAATCCAAAGCTGATTGGGCTCTTCATTTACCAAACTATCACGCACCTACAACAAAATAACATAGGGTCATACAAAGAGCAATAGAAAAAGTTGCACTGAGAACAAATTTTACAAATTAAAAAAAAACTATTGCGAAAGTTCTCTTTTAAAGAAATAGTCATTTTCAAAACATCAAGACGAAACTTATTTGAAAAAGTGTCTTTTTCGATTCATATTATTTGGTGAATACTTTAATTCCACCAGTATTTGCTAATGTAGTGTATACAGGTTCAGCGGAAGGTACTTGAGTAAGTTATAAAAACGTTTTATTTATATTCGCATTTTCAGTTTGAGGCCGCTAGACACCTCCTCCCCAGTGATACTGATTCTTGGATTCGTACTGTCGGTCTTATACTCGTTCTGTCCTTGTTTTATAAGAATTATCTTGGCGTATTGGTTTAGGAATAATAGTATCTTGATTTTTTCTTCCGCTAATATATACGCTGGTTTTAATCTGTCTATGGAAACGATTGTTTTTTCTTCTTATGTTGACAAAAAAAATTTGAGATCTGCTTTTAGGGATCTTTTTACTTCCTGCCTCATAAAAGCTGAACACAAGTATTTAGATCTTTATGTATGAAAACAGGTTTGGATATGTGTCTACTGGTAGGAAAGAGTTTAAGTTTATTAAAGAATGTTGATATGGGGGTGATAGCTTGTTATTCTCCTTCTTTTCGCTAGTGAGATTCTGTTGAAATTTTGAAAAAGTGAAGACTCAAATTGTATACCTCGGTCTGTTTCTGGAGAACCAATACAAGTAACCTAATCATTATAAAAAGCTTATACCATAGATTCTGCTGTGATATGCGTTGTTGGAAAAGCTTCCGGTCAACGAGAAAATATGTCCACACAAGTAATGGAGTAAGAAAATACCAACGGTGACGGTAATGGACTAATTATGTTCACATTTATGTGCCTGAAACTGCAGTTGCGTATTGGAAAATCTTGGTAGGGAATTGATGTGTCTGCTAACTTTATTCTTTTGACATTTTATACAATGATATGTCCATTCTCTAATGTCTTTTGATACAAAAGATCAGATATATCTAGACATTAATTTATTTTACCGTATTTCTGATGCTTGGTGATTGAAATTATGGTAATAATTGAATATTTGATATCTGAAGGATTGTGATATACGAGGATAGATCGGAAAGTTTCTACAACGAACGAACCAAAAGCGATTACCTGCAATACGGGAGAACAATAACAGGCAAATACTATGCGTCGTTATTAGACAGATTGAACGAAGAAATAAAATCTAAAGGGCCCCATTTCGCAAAGAAAAAAGTTTTGTGTCATCAGGATAATGCCCCGAGCCACAAGTCGGCAATTGCGATGGCGAAACTACACCAATTGCGATTGTAAGCGAATGTCATAGATTACGAGAAAATGTATACAAAAATCTGTGGAACACTTTGTCATTGATTAATTATAAATTTACATACAAAGTATGTTTAGATTAAAACGCCAAATGCACAGCGTACATCTGTCATAACCGTTTTATGATATTTACTCCGACAAACTTGTAAAACTACCTTGCTTAATAAATATGTTAAAGTACGTGCAGACAGCGTTCCTCGCGATACAGTATCTCAGCTCGATCCGAATACTGCTGGTGCTCAGTGTGGACGTAATATTTGATCCATATTTGTTTACTGCTGACTTTGAACAACTGGTTCAAGGGGAACATGCGGAATTTTTACAAATGGGCGACGTTTTTGCTCAAGTTTGTACACAGCTTTAACCAGCTGACGAAATAATTCGACACATTGTTTGTGGGAATAAAGTTTACGATACAATTTAAATTAATATTAAAGAAGAATACTAGAAATTCTTAACAAGAAAATTTGAATTATTTTTCGTTTTAATGAATTATTTGTTTACCTGTCAAAGCAGGTGTTCAAAGAGGAGCCTTTGTTATCCTTTGTATGGAATAATGTATTTCAGATAATTCGCATTTCATGCATTTGTCAAGTAAATATTCGTATTTCGTTCGTATCTCACGGCATCGGTCGTTGACCTAAGAACGGAGTTGCTGAAAATTCCACCTAAAGGTCATGATATACCGCGTCGTCGTATCATAAAATTATTTAAAAAATTATGAGGGTTGGTTTGAAGGCTTTCGCGGCCGTTGTCCATCACAATCTTGGTTTCCGGGTTTGAACCGCGTCAATTCTTCTTCTTGTTAATGTTTCGTCCATCTGGACTTCTTCAGGGCTTCGTTGGAGGCTGTAGCTACTGATGTAGTCGCTGCTGCTGCTGTGAAGACTCAGAATCTTCATAGCAGCAGCAGCGACTACATCAGCAGCTACAGCGTCCAACGAAGCCCTGAAGAAGTCCACGGCGAGATGGACGAAACGTCGGCAAGACGAAGAATTGACGCGGTTCCTAACCCGGAAACCAAGATTGTGAATTATGAGGGTAGTATTTATTTCGTTCATCTGCTCCCCTTATTTTTTAACCAGGGGCGCATCGTCGTTTTGGGGCTAATTTTTGATTGGTTATTTCCTGAAAATTAAAATAAAAAGAATTTTTTAAACATTTGCCCCCATACTCTTGGATATCGCTTCTTTTAGTGGTTTTATTTTGTCGGGTTAATTAACAGTCATCCTGTATATTGTTTTACTAGAATTAAAAGTGTCACTTTTTGTTGAGTAAATTTTGCATTTGCGGAGCGACGCGTAGAAATCAAAGAAAAAGAAATATCATATTTGTTTTAGAGAGATTTAAAACAACATTTTAATTTTAAAACCACATAAGATACAATTATTTAAAAAATGGACTCTTGGTCATAATTTTAGCAAAATATTGTATTTAGACACTACAGGTTGTTGATTACACTTAATTTTATCTGAGTGCATCGATTCTAAAAGAAAAAGGTTCATAAGAACTTTTGAATTATCGCAATTTTTCATTTTCGAGTATTTCTATGTTTCAAGTTTTCACACAAAGTTTAAATGATTGGTTGTATGGAACTGTATTGTATTTTATTTTAATTGATGGCCGAATTAACTCTAGTAAATTTTTTTGCGAAAATTAATATTAAAAAATGTTCCCTTTTGTTACGAACTTTATGAAAGTCACATATATTGCATTTCAATTAATGTAATCATAAAAAAAATTGTGCGAATTCGCCGAACGCAACGAGCTGTAAGCAGGGTCTTACTCGGTTTCAGGGAAAAGAAGTTAAAATAAAAATAAAAACTGATAAAAATTTCAATGTTACTGCCAAATTTCAGGATGACATCAACTTTCATTTTCCCACCCTTCTTACTGGGGTAGCGTGAATAGTAGGAGTTAAGTAAGCATATTATAAATTTTGTACTTGATAACTGAATTTACAGAAAACCTTTAGGGTAGTCAATTTCGCTGCCACCACCGAATTTTTAAGGGAAATTCGGGCCCTTATTTGCTTACTTAACTCGTATCAGGCCGTTACTATTCTTCGGGGTTTCTTAGGTTCTTCCAGGCTGGAACTGTGCAAGACGCCACATATCGCAATAAATAAAAAAGAACTATTGTGTACTCAATGTAGGATATATTGAGTTTTGGCATATAATAATAATAGAATTTACAAAATTCCCTACCTTATCTGGAGAGAGATGAGAAGGACTGCAGCAGCAGAGAGCCTCTTCGACGAACTTTCAAGGGGGCCGCGATATATTCTTTCCGGGATCTAGGGCACTCACTCACGGGCGATTTATTTATTTATTTATTTATTTCATTATTTAAGAACAAGGAAAAAACACTAATTTCTAAGTAGATCAAAAATGGAAAGAAGCACGAACGTCCGCCTTCGCTCGGGGCTAAGCGAACATTAATTAATTTAAGGTTTGCATTTTCACTCGACCTTATCTATCCCAAGACCAAAATCAACAAGTTCTCACACTGGTAATTTGAGCCGCTGGCAGAAATGATTCTTTTAACTCTTATCTTATGCCACTTATAGGGATGTTTTGGCTACGCGCCTGGGAACTGTTTACGTTACGGCCGAGTTTGAATTCCTTTCGTTGCGTTTCTTTCCACGAACCTTCGCCCAGTAGGAAATCTATTGTTCCTTTGTTCCTGGAAATAGTTTGGTTCGTTCCCCCAGCGAGTCCTCTCGGTATGTTCCAGTTCATATTTTTTTTGGTTAGGCTCCGCTATTTTAACTTCCGGAGTTTCTTCGAAGTCATCCTCTTCATCTCGCTTTGAATCCATATTTGTGATGTACAGGTCCAGACCTCATTTGAATTGTTCAGCAAGGTTCCGTTGGTGTCGTTTACTAACAGCGTCCTTCTCGGCTTGTGCTCCTGTGCTGACTAGGGCTAGATTTTCTTCCAATAATTTTCGTTGTAGCATTAAATATGCTTCACCCGGTAGAATTTTCCTATCATAGCGCTCAATTAATTTTGCTTTAAAATCAACATAAGTGATGGTAGAGGACAACCGATCTGATTCCAATTCCAGGTATTGAAAAGCTTCTCCTTTCAGCTGGTACCTCGCAACTGCCAAAATTTGTTGTTCCGTCCAGGCGTCGATATCTGCCCGTTGTCGTAATTTCAGGAAAAACTCCTTTATGTTCTCTCCCGGTTTTCCTGAAAATTCTGGGAGGCCGACAAGGGTTTGCCCAATAGTTCGTAGGCTGGACAGATTCATTGCAGATTTTAAACGAATGTTCCAAGAGAGAAAACTTAACCACTCCCAAGAAGGGCTTGATGAACATTCATTTAAAATCTGTGTTTTTTTTTTATTATTATTATTCATTAGTGGGGAATTAAAATAAAATCCTACAGGGTGTGTAAGTGGTAGTGTAGAAGAATAAACCCCGTTGGCCCAGAGTCTCTCCCCGGAGGGAGAAGTAATCAAAAATCCCTTAAAGAAGAGTTTTCTGCTGCTGTACTCATAATTTCCCTATCAAGGTAGGAACAAATAATTATTGTAAAATTTAAATTGTTAAAAAAGAAAATCTGCTCCAATATATCCTAGTTTGAGCGCTGCTGAATTTTTTTTATTTGATTAAAGTAGCTTACAACCATATTGCGCCTTGCACAGTTCCACCCCCCAAGAACCTACCTCCGTAAGAGTTATGATCGGCCTGGTAAACCATTTATGAACCATTTAAGGGTCCGGAATTCCCTTAATTCCGGTGGTGGCAGCGTTAAACAAATTTATTTTGATTTGATCCCTTGCGATAACTAAATAATTTGCATTTTTATTTTTCTCTTTTTTTTAATTACTTTATTATTAAAAAATCCGCTACCCCAGTAAGAAGGGTTGATCGGGAAGAACTTCATCTTTCACCCCCTCGACCCTCGCTTACAGAGCATTTGTTCAGACTATTTTGCTCTGCGCCTTTGGTTCGTTTTGCTCGTTCGCGTTTAAAATATTCTATTGTAGACGTATTTTGAGAGTGATGTATACCTAGTAATGAAACTGCGCGCTCAACATTCTATGAATAAACTGCCTAAGTTTCTCAACAACTTAAACTGTATGATTTTGTGACTGTACTTTAAAAAGTTTACAAAATTAGTCGATTCCGCTGTATCAACACTAATCATGATTTATTTGTTTTCAATTTTTAAGTTTCTTATAATTTCAAAATATGTACTGAAAGGTTACTTCAACAATTGTTTGCTATTATTTTGGACAAAAGTGTTCTAAACTTTAGGTATCCTATTAGTTGTTTTGTAGAAATAGTTTCAAAATCATCAGAACTTAGTTAATTTTACCAGCATATTTCTAAAAACAACTTTGCAATCCTCCGGCAGTGACTTAACTCAACGAGACACCTGTCCATTTTTTTATTACTTAAAATGGTGTCAAATGTAATATATTAAAATTTGAAATAGTATATTTCACTTTAACTAAACGTCATTTTTTATTATATGCTGATCTGATCAATCCTAGATATAATACAACGTGAGCTCTGCCTGTGGGAGAGGCAAAGCTGTTCCAGCAAAACCACAATAGAAGATAAGACAGGTATTCGCACGAACTCAGGTTTTCAGGAGAAAGAGAACAGTATAAAGGAAGGAAACTCAGAGGATCGTGTGCGGGCGTGCAGACCAGAACGTATTAATTCAAAACCTAGAAAGTTATAGACCATGAACATAGCGATATTCCTACCAAATATCGTAGTCATTTCGAAGTCTTCGCAACCGCGTAACGAGATGGACAGGCGTGACTAGGCCTGTATGTTGCTTCTGGGGTTATATTATTATATTATCTGTAGGATAATTTAATAATTACATATATAAAAACCATTATTCCCAAATTACATCAAAGCATTAATGGGAAAAAATGTTTTATTAAATATTTAATTCTCAATAAGAATAGAAAAAAATAGCCAAAAAAAGATATAAGTGTTAATAATCATTTGACCATATACCCGCACTAATGTATCATAGAACCTCGTGAGAAAGTTGCCGGCCACTACTCTCTCGTTAGGTAACAGGTAATAAACTTCGACCGCCACTCTTATATGAGAGCCTGTATCTTCTAGGAAGCTTTGATTAATTGAAACGGTGCCCCGCATACCGATCCTAAGTTATTAGGTACGAGTGAAATATACTGAGAGACATTAGAAGTATTACACCTAGAATGAATAACTTTTTGGACTTGATTTTTTGGCAATGTGGTAGTCTTACATCAAGAATGAAAAGTTAAAATTTGCAAGAAATTTTAATAACGTACAATACGGAAAAAATTAATTATGTGTGACGACCCCGTAGCAGAGTATACAGGGTGTTAGGTTATTGCTTGGACAAATTAAAACTGTAAATGAAGGGTGTCGTATGGGATCAGAAAGTACTCAAACATGCCGGATTTTCGGTACATTTTGAAAAAATACAAAAAGAGCGAACTATTGAGAACCGCTGATAGTACTTACGGAGCCGGCGCCGATTAAAGAAGATGTTCGAAATTCATGCCGTCAGCTCGAATGCATGCATCATCACGACGCTGTAAAACTGCCCGCACACGGAAAAAGAGCGCCGGCGATATCTACGCTCTGCAACACGTGCATTGCACCTACATTCGCCATACGTCAAAATAATATCAACAAGTTCGTAATTTGTGTATGCATTCATTTTGTCCCCGACCTGCACACTCCGAAATATGTTAAGACACTGAACGTGCGTTATTTGCTTGTCATAAAGTAATAAACCATCTGAGAATTTATTGCAAGGGGATCGCCCGCCCGGATGGCGTACGGCACATGGGTGTAACAGTAGATAAGACAATCAGTGATTTCGAAACAATTTTTATCGATTTTTGTTTGAATTTTTTCCGGGAAAACGAAAGCCGGAACACCCTCGAATGTAAAGGCTTTTTTACTGTACAGAGTGTTCTTCATACGTGGTTTGCAGGTGTCCAGTCAATTACCTAACACCCTGTATTCCTGTACACGTCTAGGCATCGACAAAATGAGATGGTCAATGTCTGTTTAAGACACCTCGTTCCAAGCAACTTGAACTGCGTGGATTAACTGTGCCAGGGTCTGGGGAGCAGGGTCTGTGGGGCAGGACCTGTGGAGGATGGTGCAAAGTGAACAGTCTTCTCCCGATCATATCCCACACATGTTCAATGGGATTTAAATCCGGTGAACGGAGTGGCCACGGCAAAACATTAACCTAGCTTCTTATATGGAGAAAGACCATAGTTCGACGAGCAATATGACGACGTACGTTGTCTTGCTGAAAAAGGACGTGTGGGTTGTAGGACGTCATCCACATAACGCGCAGCTGTCATGCTGCCTCGAATAAACAAAAGAGATGATCGGCTACCATAGGCAATAGCCACCCAAACCAATACTCCAACAGTACTGTGTACAAGCCTCTCAACAGCAAATCCTATATCACGTCGCTCTCCACGGCGGTGTCTTACCCTTCTACGGCCATCATGTGTGCCCAGACAGAATCGGAATTCATCGCCTAATACGACATTATGCCATTCTGCCTCCCAATCCGGCCATCCTCTGCACCAGTTCAAACGTTGACGACGGTGTTCCACCGCCAAAGGAAGCACTAATCGTGGACGATATGAAACAAGTCCAAAGGCTCAAATGCGGCGATATAGGGTTCGCATACTAACAGGTCTACCTACTTCTCCAAACCATTGGTCACCGATTTGGCGCGTAGTAGCAAAACGGTCTCGCAGAGTTAGTTGCCTCAAGCGCCGACCTTGACGCTCTGTAGTACACGTCGGTTGACCAGTTGGTCTTCTTTTTATTCCTCTATCTTCTTCTGTCCACACTCGTCACACACACAATTCTACCCCTGTCAAAATCGTTAAGATGGTGATATTGGTTGATGTCTTCGGGCTCTAGGCACTTTGTTACGCTTAACACAAATAGACGGAGGTACAAGGAATTAAAATATCTGTACTAATCAGCTCTCAGAAACTTCTCACAAAACTAAGAGATAAAACTTTGTTGTTGCAAGAACAAAGATAAAAGATGGACATTGTTATCATAACATGCTTTAAATATATGTGTAACACTTCTAATGTACCTGAGTATATCATTCGCCGCACACTAACTCATGTGTTCGTGCGCCCGGCACCGAAGCGATGCCAGATCACCTCTACTTCTCTCAATGAGCAAAACTAAAAGGATAGCTATATAAAAGTTTTTAAAATTATCAATTGGTCGATCAGCATATAATAAAAATATGACGTGCGTACGGCTTTTGTCGATTTCTTTTTTAGATATGAACTGTTTTTAGATATGTCTTCATAAAAAATTTCAGGTACTTTAAAACACTTTCTGAAAAAAGTTCATTAACTCGCGATTAACTAGAAAAAAAGGAATAAAAACATAAAAGTTCATGAGGGAGATGAAAAGGAAAGGAAATGAAAGATCAAAGAATATAGAAATAGAAAAGACTATATTCAGAGTGGCTGTTTGAAAAAAGAATATCTTCTAGCGTACCTGCTCGGCTTCCTTGAAAACCCGCAGGAAATTCAATCCAGCCAACTTCCGCAGGTTTTCATCCGTCCATCTAGTTGCATTTCCATTCTGAAGTAAATCAAAGAGATTCGGATATTTCGACACGTCTTCGAGGCCTTGCGGCATTCTGCAACACAAGACTTCTTTTTGATGGAGATCCTCAGTGTAATTGAGAGAATTAGTTTACCCTGAAACTCCATCGTAATCGCTGCCTATTCCAACGTTGTCGTGTCCTATGACATCGACGATGTAATTGATGTGTCCTTTGCAAAAGGAAAGACAAAATTTAGTACAATTGTGTGAGACGCATTTGTGGTAGAGTTACTTATGACGTCATGAATCGTAGCTTCATAGGGATTTTCAGTGATGAAACCATTGAAGAAGTTCACCATCACAATGCCTCTTCTTTCATGCTATGAAATATCAATAGTTGAATGTTATTAATTAAACAAATAAGTTATTAAGGATCAGGGACTAATTAAAAATTAATGGTAACTTAATTTTCTCGCACTTGCAGTACGTATACTTACTAATAAACGAAGTGTATCATCGCGCACATTTCTGTTATGACCAAACACGCCAAAAGCTGAGGAGTGCGAAAAAATAACGGGGGCCCTGCTTGCTATGATTGCCTGGTTCATAACGGCATGAGAAACATGAGATAAATCAATGAGCATTCCAAGCCTGTTCATTTCTTTCACCACAAGCTGAAACGGATAGTGTTAACGGTAATCGGAGATGAAGTTGAAAGCTTACGAGGCCATATTCTGTTAAATTGTGCACAGGAACATCATCATCGACGTAAGAATTATCAGCCCTGTAACAGATAAAAAAATAAAATGAATTTGGCTATGTTTAAAGCCCTTAATTAAGTGAAATACGTTATTGATGATAATCACAGCATCAATTTTAAAGCAGAGCTTATTCAGTTAGAAAAAGATAGTGTGACGTCATCTGTGTTGTCAACTAGAGCCTCAAAAGAGTCTTGTAGAACAGTAGGAATTCACCTCTGATGAGAGTAACTTCTTCCCAGGTATTTGTAACGTCAATTTCGTACATCTTACATGACGTCAGAGTTCCTTTCTCTAACTGCATGGATTTTTTTTTCTTAAAAACGTATTTCTCTTAACCACGGAGTTAGCTTTAAAATACAAACTTTACCATGGCGTATTACAAGAATGAGTAAGAGTCATATAGCGCACGCCCAGGTCATAAAACATTCTTAAAACTCCAAGACGTGAGTCCATGGAGTGCCCCCCTTCGACTGCTATTAAACTTCCAATTTTACGACTGTTAAATGCATCCAAGATACCTTTAATTAATCCAAGTTAACTCGAAGCAAACAAGAAAGTAAATAAGTGTTTACCGTCAGAGTCGACCACAAGCTGCAAATCTTGAGGATATTTCTTCACCAATCTCTTGATCACATCAATTTGCTCGATTGTTTTGGCTAGCGCATCCTTGTATTGGACTTGGCAAGATACATACGCCACCCAAAACTAAATACAAAAGAAAGTGTGTTATATTAGGTGTATTCGTTTTAAATTCGACTCAGATCAGTTTAAGAAACGCTTTCTAGTTAGCAATTGAACTAAGCTGAAGTGAGGTAACTCAATTGTTTCACTTAAATCTAACTTGGATTTGCAGTGTCAAAAAGAACGCGATTCTTAGTTGTTAGTGAGTCACAAGTCTCAATAACCTGAAAATTGCGGGCGGTTTTATAAATTCTTCAGAAATTAATATTATAATGCTAGGTCCAAATAAATAATATATAGATGACTTTAGTGTAGTTCTTACTCGTGATATTATAATATGGAAAAGAAAACAAATTCATGTGGAGTCAAAGTTGCCTGACGTTTCGCGAATTTGATTGTTCGCTTTGTAAAAAGTGATTAACGAAATAAACAATTAACAATTATTGAGATAATTGTTTTCTTTTCCATGTAATAATATATATAGATTAGGAATGTACAACAGTTTTTATCATAGATAATCGCTGAAGAAAACGATTCAGCGTTTGGTATTTGAAATTTTGATTCATTTGTCTTCACTCCAATGTCGAACTGTGACAAACGACGAGTGAAGTAGTACCTGCAGAGGTTATGCAGTTGGGGTAAAGGGGGAGGTAAAAATCTCAGTTTGTCTCACTTCTTAACTGCCAAGTAGTTAGAACAGTACATTTTTTCTGAGACGAGAAGAAGCAACTGAGATTAAGTGAGATTTTGTGTAAACAGAAACGCTTAATATCAATGAGATGAGATTTACTGAGTTGACATTCCTAAAAAAAAAAACAATTTATTTCCACTCACATCGAGCAATTGTCAAATTAGACATTCAACCATTACATATAAGCTATTCACGATCTTTTTGCAGTCAGAGTAAGCCGTGTTAGGGCGACATTTTTGTTGGTACCACAAAAAAATATACTTGTCAGAAATTTGATTGACGTTCGTTTTTAATTTTGTGGTTACGTTTTTTAAAACTGCCACTGCCAATGTTGTCAATTCAATTGTGCTGCACAAAGTATTCCATGAAAACGAGAAATATCGTCAGATATGATAATAAACAACAATGACAGAATGTTTGTTTGTGTTTTCATAGAATCGTGTGCACAGTGGTGTGGCTACATTTAGCCACAGTAGCAAGATACATTTATCTTGCTACTTGTGCAGCGGATGGAGAGGTGTATCGGCTTGTGCAACCTGTGAGGATGGCTTGTTCAGCCAGGAGTTTTTTTTTCGGACTTGTTCAGATCGAAGAACTCGTTCTCAGGCCCTGGATGGTCTTATTATAGGACTCGCGGCCATTTTCACCTCGCTGTCGCAGAAGGGGTGAATACTCGAAGTCGGGATGAATTTCTGAAGGGGATTCGAGTTTGATGCCTGGCAAAGGTGTAGAGGTGCGCTGCAGGTGGCGCAAAAGCATTATATGAAGGGGTATTTAAATAACAGGATCTTCTTGTTATTGCCGATGTCTCAGAACCTTTTCCATGGCCATATTTATGTAAAATACCTTATCATTTTTCCAGAGAAGACCATAAACTAGATCTCATTTAAAGTTTTCATTGCTAAAAGGATCGTCGCAGTCTATTTATAAGTTTTACAGATATATATGCGTTTTCTACACTATAAAATTTTGATGCAAAATTAAATATTCCTATTCCCCTTCTATTGATTCTCCTAATGCAATAATGAAAGGAGGAATATTTTCAAACGAAAAATTTCCCATATGTTTCGTCCAGTCTTCCGAAATTAATTTTTCACAATGATTACAAAAATTTTGCCACATATCGGGGGTACATTTTGAAAGAGCCTCATGCCATAAATTTGCAACCCTATCTTTCGATACTGGTTGCGAATTTATGTGCTTGTGGTAAAAGCCTTTGCACTGCCCCCATGCAATCTCAATAGGATTGTATTGACAATGGTATGGAGGCAATCTAAGAACTTCATAACCGTGCTCCTTTAAATTACGTCAGTCGCGTATCGTTTTGTTGTTCTGTCTATTCTAGAAGGCTTAATTAATTCCCATAATTGTTTTTTTTTGTAATTTTGCCCTCAATTTCGACATTGTGTTTAACCAACCACTTCTGCATTTGACTTTTTTAGAGGAAACTGTGGGTGCTTCGTCCAACTACGCCGAGTGATACGGTGCATTGTCCATCACCACCACACATTTTCATTGCAACTTGCCTAATGCAGGAATAAGCTGATTAACCACCCAATTTTGAAAAATTTCTGCATTCATGTTTTTATGGTAGTCTCTGTCATTGTTCGTCGAGTCAAGTAACAAGTCACACCCTTCCAAAAAGCCAAGTTTTGTTCCCGCATGCAAAATTGTAAAACGTTCCCTTCACTTTTAATTTTGGCTGGGTTACTTTTCAAATCTGTTTCGTATATCCATCGACGAACCGCAGACAGATTTTGGTAGATCCACATTTCATCGAGGTACACGAATATTATATTTTCACTAGAATTTTGAAACTGTAAGAATTTGCTCAAAAAAGAAATTTTCGATGCAACGATATGTTTTTGTTCACATAAAATTTTGTGTCCGTTAACCATTTTGTGTTTGTAACCCACAGATTTCATAGTTTTGAATAAAGTTGTTCTTCCCCCTTTAAATTCCAAAGTATCGCGAGCGTCTGTAAGTAATTTGTCCAAAGTGAAATATTCATTTTTCAAATTATATTGCCAAATTAGTCGAAAGCAAATCTTTCCGAAACATGTAATTTGTAAATATATCCGTCTTTTTACGTCTGCCAGATGAAGATGTTTTCAAATTGTCAGATCCTGCTTTCAAAATTTGTTCTTTGCAAAATCTAAAACATACGTATACCTACATTAGAAAATCGGGCTCATTTAATTTATGTAAGCCTTACTCCTTGTATATCTATCGATCTGCTTTATAATTTCATCTTGTCTGAAATCTAGACGATCCTTTTTATAATAATTGATTTTAATAATTGTAGGCTTTTTTTATGACTTGTTTGGTTTGCCCGCTTATAATTTTCGGCATTTTAACAGGATTCAAAAATGTAATTAAATAATTAGTTATTTGTTTTAAGTTACTTTGATCACGGCATTGTAGTTCAAGTTTATTTAAGTATTGGCAACATAGTCAATACAGCTGACGTGACAATGTCATAATTTTTTTCACGTCAGATTTTGACTACCTTCAAAATACATGCACGTAACATAACGAAAAAAAAACATGGCCTATTAGAATGCAAAAAGATCGTGAATGGATATCTGTGATATTACGGATGCATTCTAATCTAACTATTTGATCGGAGCGGGGGGACAGAGATTTTCTCATAAAATCTGAACAGCGAACCGGTAAAAAAACGCACAAATTTTCAAGGTTACTGAGTGACGTTGAGTAACTCTGAGTTTTGAAATAAAACGAACACCTATTATGTGATCTTGGGAGATTTACCTGAGCGCCAACTTTACCCTCTCGTAGACGAGGCAGGTCCGTAAAACACGATCTACAATTCTGCTGGCCCCATATGGGATCTGATGTTAGGTTTTTGTCAAACTCGAAGTTAGTTAGGTTGTTTTCCAGGAGCTCATAGAGATTGTATGGTAGGTCATTGTGGCTGAGAATTTAAATAGCTCGAGTAATTTCGTAAGGAAAATCTGGAACTTACCCGTCAATTAGGGGCACCGTATCCAAAACGTGGGCGCTTGTTTTTAAGCCCAAGCATGTCAGGAAAATCAGACCTAAAAATAAAAATGTTGCTACGGTTGTTCTGTCAGAGTCATTCAAATTCATCTCGCTTAGATTTATTTATGAGATAAACACACTTGATTTTAATTTTCAGGTAGGTTTGGATTGATCGTCTTTAATCTGCCTTGTGATAAAAAGATTATTATCGGAACAGATTTTAATTTCATTATTTTGCTTATGTAACGTTAAAAAACAGATCGATCCTGTAAGTCTAACTCTGTTTATGTACGTTTTTGACGAGATGATCTCTCCATATTTACGCCAAAAAAAGACAAATGTGACCTTTGTGTTGGGTTCAAAGCCAAGAGGAAGAATACAATACTCATATTTTAAAAAAGGAAGAAGTCCGTGAAGAGAAGCAAAAGGATAAAGATTCTCAAAATAGAATTTTCACAATGGATTGACAGTCTGTCTTACTTTGTCCTAAATCAAATGTATTGTAATATTTTTAGGTTTCGTTTTTAATTTATTTTTTAAATAAAATACTCGATGCAACTAATAACTAATTTATCTACAAAACTTAACACTAATTTATTTATAACGGACTAATGCCCGGTTGCACCAACTTTTTAAACAGAGCTTAAATTTAAGTTGTGTTTAGAATATGACATTTAAGTATAGTCAATATGATGTCAAACACAATCTGATTGACATTTAAACTTCAACTTATGTATCAATTAGAATGTGACTAACGTTTTGTTAAACCCATAAATAATGTCATGGTCTAAACACCACTTAAATTTAACTTCTGTTTAAAATATTGGTGCAATCGGGCATAAGAATAATTTATTTTTACAAGCCGAGCGATTAAACAGTAACTAAACTCTACGTCGAACTAACTAAGTCTTCTCTCTCGTCCTCGTAGGCGTAATTTATATCCGAGCGTTTTTACAGTAGGTTCCCTTCTACGCTATTCTGGAGTGCGCGGAACTACTCCTGAATCGTGAGTCATACACGACGCGTCGCTGAGTGCATCACCCGTCGCAATTCGTTCGTCACATTGCCCCCTTCTTAAAAACGTTTCGTCCCGGAATGTTCCTCGTGGTAGCCTTGAAGGAGGGTGTTGAAAACGACATGCTGGCCCCTTTCTGCAACTTCCGATTTGGAAAAAGTAGCAGTCCACAGTTTTCTCATTTCCAACAGCTGCCTGTGGGTGGTGACTGCAGACCAGGACTTCAATCCCCGTTCCGTTGAAGATAACTTTTATCATGCTTCGGATGACCTTCCAGTCCAGCCCGTCAAGTCCGCAGCCCAACTTGGGGATGGCCAATTTAGTCTCTTTGCCTTCTATTAGCTGCCTCTTCAGGCTACAAAGAGTTCTCCACATACTGATAGTCAGGTTTACCGCTTGATGTCTTCTTCGTGACTAAGTAGTATACGCGTCGTCTCTGATCAGCTCTCGGTCGATGATCTGCAGGCTCTTGCCCACCATGGGATGCTGTCTTCGGAGTACCTCGACTGGACCAAATTTCTTCCGGAAGACCTGGGCTATCCCCTCGGACATTCTTAGGTCTTCTGCCACATAGTGAGCCAGACTGTGCTCTGGTGGCACTTGAAAAAGATCTTGCTGTCTCTCCAAATCGTGCCTTACTCCCTGTGGTTTTGAAGTTTACTTTGGAATCTTGCGTCCTTTGTACTGTCCCTTCATTTTCTTCTCCCTTGTAAGGAGCCATCCGGTTGAAATGGATCACTTTGGGCTTGCCATTCGGAACCTTTTTGATGCGGTATATAACATCGTTGATCCGTTTTATCACTTTATAAGGACCTTCTCAAGATGTCTGCAACTTTGGGGATATACCTCGACGTCTTTGAGGATTATAAAGCCAGACCAGTGCTCCGGGTTGGTATCCCCCATTCTGAGCGTTGATGTCATAATGCTCCTTCATTCAGTCGCTGGCGGTCTGTATATTGTGACGCACTTGATTGTGAATGTTGTCCATTTTCCTGCGCAGACCGCTCACGTAGTCTTCGTCGGCAGGAACTTCATCAGGCTTCACGCCGAATTTCAAGTCACAGGGCAGTCTTGGCTCTCGCCCAAATATCACTTTCGCTGGTGTCTCTCCTGTGGTCTCATGAACGGACGAGCGGTATGCCAGTAGAAACAGGGGAATATACGTGTCCCAGTCTCTCTGGTGATTGGAGACGACCTTAGACAAATGTCGGTTGATGGTCCTGTTGAACCTTTCCACCATTCCGTTCGACTGTGGGTGAAGCGCAGTGGTCCTAGTTTTCCGCACGCCGAGTAGAGTACACACATTCTTCCTTAATCGAATGCAGTTCCATGGGTACAGCATACCGACTGATCCATTCCTTGACAAGGATTTCAGCAATAGTGACCGCCTCTTGGTAAGGTAGGGCGTATGCTTCAACCCACTTGCTAAAATAGTCCATTACCACGACGATGTACTTATTTCCACTATTTGTTTCTGGAAATGGACCTGCTACATCTATGGCAACTCTCTCAAAAGGACTTCCCACGTTATACTGTTTCATGGGAGCCTTGCCTCGCCTGTGTGGACCGTTACTGGCTGCGCAGACTACACATTTCCTGCGCCAATTCTTTACATCTTCCTTGCAATTCACCCAGTAGAATCGCTCGCGCACCTTCTCCATAGTCTTCTTGATTCCCAAATGCCCTCCCGAAGTACCATCGTAAAGTTCCTTCAAAACTTCTAGCACCCTATTCTTGGGAATCAGTAACTGTGTCTTCTGTTCCGTGCCTTTCTGGTTCCCTATGCTTCATTTCAGAAGACCATGATCCAGCACTATGGAGTCCCACTGCGCCCAGTATGATTTTACGGATGGTGCACAAGGTGCTATCTCTTCCCAAGTAGGCCTTGCCTCCCTACTTTTCCATTCCAGCACCAATTTCAATTCCGGGTGGTTCTCCTGGTCTCGCCGTAATTCTTCGCCTTGCCATTTGTCGTCAACAAAGGCCGTCCTTGCAGTCATGGCTACTTTCTCCTCCAGACGACTACAGTGCTTGCAGTCTTCAGCACAGGGCCTTCTAGACAAAGCATCGGCATTTCTGTGGCTTGTTCCTGCCCGATGCTGAATTTCAAAATCGTATTCCTGAAGTCGTTCGATCCATCGTGCAACTTGTCCTTCAGGATTCTTAAAGCGGAGGAGCCATTTTAAGGCGGCATGGTCCGTCCTCAGGAGGAAGTGTCTACCATATAAGTACTTGTAGAAATGTTCTATCGTCCTTACCACGGCTAACAATTCTCTTCTCGTGACGCAATAATTACGTTCCGGTTTTGACAGGACTTTGCTGAAATAGCCGATCACCTTTTCTTGCCCATCTTGTATCTGGGAAAGTACGCCACCAATACCAACGTTGCTGGCGTCTGTGTCCACGACGAACTTGCCTTCCGGGAGAGGGTAACTCAGAATAGGAGCACTTATCAAGTACTGCTTTAGGCGTTCAAAGCTGATTTGGCAATGCCGGTCCCATTCAAACGGGCGACCTTCTTCGGTGAGCTTTGTCAACGGCTTAGCTGTCTTTTCTCGGTCTTCGAGCGCTAGCTCCACTTGCCAATATCCACTCTTTAAGTCTAAAGTTGAGAAGATCTTCGAACCGGCCAGAGTGTCCAAAGTATCATCAATCCGTGGCAGAGGATAGCTGTCCTTCTTGGTGACATGGTTGAGTAACCGGTAGTCTAGCAGAACGCTTTTCCAGTAGGTTCACTTCTACGCTATTCTGGAGTGCGCGGAACTACTCCCGAATCGTGAGTCATGCACGACGCGTCGCTGAGTGCATCACCCGTCGTAATTCGTTCGTCACAGTATCATCACTATACTACAGAACAAAGCTATTGTTCATAATTTTACAATCTTCGACCTCCACAGTAAAGATGGACACTGCTTTATGTGATATGAAGGAGAGGGGAAACTGCTTCTATTATTTGTAGTTTTTTAACAAACGAGGTTTTGCCAGATATTGATAAAGGCAACAAGCCATTGCTCATATTTTATAGTGACGGTTGTCGAGCCCACAATCGTAATGCTTTATTATCTAATGCTCTTTTGAATTTTGCTATGGATAATCATATCTGCATTATATAAAAATATTTAGAAAAAGGGCACACAGATGGAGTGCGACTATTTAGTGCATTTGCACTCCACTATAGAAAGAAAATTAAAGGATAGGGTGATCAACGTACACTACGTAGAACTAGCTACAGCTAGAAGTGCCAGGAAGTTGCCAAGGCCTTATGTTGTAAAATACTTACAACATGATTTTTTAGAAATTTTACTCAGATAAAATTCTTTAATTCAATACGTCCTGGCTTCAAAGTTTGAGATCCTACTGTACATGATATTAGGGCTATTAAATAAATTAGCGATGGATCCGTTCAATATAAAATTCGCTGCTCGGATAATTATAAAACTTTACCCTCAAGGCAAAACAGAAACGCAACGGTAGTGTCTTTTCAATTTTTCCCCAATTTATATAAAGATCCCCTACAAATTAAAGCAGAAAAATATAATCACCTCCAGTTTCTAAAGATCATGGAACAAGATTGTCATCATATCTATGATGACCTTAACAACGATTAGTTGTTTATATCTGTACCTGTATTAACTTTTGCGTTGTTTCTAATTGTTGTTTATTTATGTAGCTATTAAATAAAGCATTATGAACATTTTCATTTCCTTCGTTTTTTCCTTTGAGTCAACGGTCTGTTTCAAGGACACTACTAACCTGCCTCCTTTTTATTGTTCTTACAACTGCAAAATTGCCTAAGTCCAAAATTTAACATATAACAAAAATGAAATTTGCCTAACTCCTTTATTTACTAGCACAAGAAAAAAATGCAGGATTACTGTTCTTAGTTACCCCAATGGAGATCTTTTAACTACTCAATCGTACTCAATAAGTTCTACCCTGAGTCAACATTCTTGCTTTAAATCAGTTTTTACGTCTCTTGTAAAAGTAGTCATTTTGGAGTTAGGCACTTTTTATATGAAGTCGACGATATTATGAAAGCAAATGATGATTTATTATACGTGAATTAAAAAAAGAAAAAAACACGAGAACGTGGACGTACGAAAACGGCAGGAGATTACAATTAGAACCACAGATTTTGGATGTCATTGACGAAAATTCTGGAAGCACAAGAATAGATAGATAGATAGATTTGGAAATGGGGATTCACACCATGTTGTGTGGCGGAACTATGTGAACAGTGTCTATATCCTTATCACAACCAACGTATGCAGGTATTATAACCCGAGGATTATACACGCCGTATTCAATTTTGCGAATGGTTACTTAAGAGAATTCGCATTGAGCCCAACTATCCAAGAATACTGTTTACATGTGACGAAGCAACATTTACAAGGAATGGTGTTATAACGCTCAAAATACAGATATTTGAAGTGATGAGAATCTTCACACAATCCACGAAGATCACCATCAACAATGATTTTCTCTTAATGTGTTTGCTGGCATCATTAATGGACATTTAATCGGACCATTTTTTTTACCTCGTAGATTAACGGGAGCGGGATATGATGAGATTTTAGAAAACGAAGTGACGGATAACATTCCTGTAAATCTGATCAATACCTACCATGTGGTTCTTACATGGTCCAGAATGTTAAAGCTTGGCTTAATAAGAATTTTGGTAACAGATGGAGTACGTATACACATTAAACAACTACCATAGTTATAAATACAGTAGTTAGAACTCGATAGTAACCAACGCGTATACACATTTCAAACATAAATCTCTCCAACCGTAGTAATAACTGTGGAGTGAAGATAGAAACTAAATTGTGTAACATTATTTTTACAAGATTCCCTATTGAATTCACGTATGTTTAGTGTACTTTCTCTTTCGTTTGTTGGTAACATCAAAAATTACCCGTATAGAGTTTATTCCTTTCGTTTAGTTTCACTCGTTTGTAGGCATGGTTTGGATTTAAACGTGTAACCCGCTGCGTTGAACACGCCGCGGAAAACCCGCCCGTGTAGTTTGGCTTTAAAAAGAGCAGCTTCACTGACGGTCACTACGGGAAATACAGAAATTATAATATGACGATTTCCCTATCAGTTCTACCAGCGATCATATCAACAACCAACTTAGGTCTATCAACATAAAAATTTCGCGAATTTGGCTGCCATCTGTATTTGCCTGCTCTAAGTAAAACGTAGTACCAACTGTGATACCACCTTATTGTATACCCTGCTAACCGCGAAGCCACTCGACTGCCTAAGGGAAATTTGAAGAATAGTGTTGGGAAATATTTTATATAATGACCTGGCAACCAGCGCTGGCAACACTGAGCTGTAGCGAAATTTGTGTAACCCGATTGGCAATATTGGTTGGTAGTAAGGTTCAAGATTATTGGTTTTATGACGCTCATGTATTTATCCAGATCCTCTTTTAATTTTAATAGTCTACAAAATTATACGAGAGCAGCAAAAATGTCTTACTAATCACAACTCCCCAACTCAATACTTAGCGAGATGTCGCAAAGGAAGTTTTAGGTTATGTCATACTAATTAAGAAAGTGATAAGTAGTGTGAACTTGGTACTTGTCGGCACAAAATGTGATATGTAGATTGCACGTGAGCAATGATTAAATTCACGCGACGCCAGATCGACAGATTCAACGACACTGTGCAGAATATTTTGGAGAACGAAGACTGCAGAAGTGTGCTGGAAAAATATTTGAAGGAAGTCCGGAAGCGTGACATGCTTAAGGTAATACAACTATGGATGGTGGCTGATAATTCTCTGAAGTCGAATCAAGAGTTAGGGGAAGAAATTCTTGCCTTAATGGATGAAATTGATGATCTCGATAACAACCTACAAGGAAACAATATCGACAAGTTGAATATAATCAAGCGAAACTGCGAAGATTGTATAAAAAAAGTGCACAGACGTTTCATTGATTATCTAGAGAATAATCACCATAAATAGTATGTTATTGATATGTATAACTCGCTTAAAACATGAGTTCCATTTCATTTAATGATCACATTGTTCTGTCTAGTCTAACTTGCACCAAATGACGTCCATGTTCCATAGTTATTATTTAGATTTTTAATAAATGTTTTTACTTTTAACATTGTATCCTCACCTGTTAAAACCTGCCGAGACATGGCACTCTTTCTGAATCGCATGCAGCTACTACTATAGTTATTTCTAATGATTTGAAATAACTAGTCTTTGTTATCTGAAATATTTTATCTTCATGTTGATGGATGCCCTAAGTATATGATAACAAAAATAAATAGCAATCAATTCTTCATCTAAGTGGTGGACTTTGAGTAGTTTTGTACATTCTTTTTGGCAATGTTTACTGTTTCAAATGTTATCAGACATTATGAAGTAATTGAAATTGGTTGACTGATTTTAAAAATTTAAATTAACCTAAATGATACGATCTTGCACATCTACAATAGATAAATTTCATAAAATACTTGCTCAAAATTATTAGGTATTAGAATATGTGATTGCAACAGCATTAAGAGGATGGAGAAGAAGTAGTCAAATTCCATGAATATGTGACTACCCAAGAAAGAGCAAGTTTGTAAAATAAACAGAAAATCCAGGGATTGATTGCATTGATTGCAACGACGGCACAGATGTATTCGGTGTTTATAACATAATGCTTGCGATGAATTTGCAAACTGTTTCGACCTAATCAATTAAGACATATGCTGAAATAAACGTGCATAATTACATATAAGATAAATGATAATAAAGAAAATATCATGCTTAGTTTATACTTTATACAGTCATCAACAATTACCTATATTTTGACAAAACTATTAACGTTACTTTCAGAGTTGTCGGCGTTGTCGCCATATATGACTAGCTCTTTAGCTATTTTGGTGTTCATAAGTAATATTTAAGATTCTAAAAACAATGACGGGTAATTCAAAATCATGTTTAAAATAAAATACGATCGAGAAAATTATAGAGTTAGCCATGAGCATGCTTTTAAAAACATTTGCTTCAAATTAGTAATGGCTTCATGGCAAACTTAACGTTTTTTTCGATCGTATCACATATCACATCATAATGCAACTTTAACTTATAAGTTATCAAAACCCATTATTCGTCTTAAATAGAAAAGGAATAAACATATTAGTTTTCAAACTTATAATTTGTAATAAAATTTACATGTAAAACATTTACTTAATATTAAATTTATTTAAGTTTACATACTTAGGTATAAAATTTATTAAAGGATCATCCATGAAATAAATATGCAATTGCATTAACATATGTGTATATCGTATTAATACCGTGATTTTATTTACATAAAACATTGCTGTTCATACTACTATAGAAACTAATTCCAATTTTCAAAAATATCGTTCCACACTTGAGTGGAGAGAGCACTCCACTCACACTCAAACTGTTATTTGAAATTGAAATTTGCTTTTATATTTACTTGTATAATCAAGTTTATGATCAGTATAGGTACTTTGATCATCACTGATTTACAATAGAAAGATAAAAAATCATTAAACTGAAAATAAAGCTTTTCTAAATTTCAAATTAACATCGAACTGTCAACGTGAGTGGGAGTGGAGTGTGAGTGATGTTTCTGAATTTGAGCCTAAGGCTGCGTTGTATAAAAGCTTTAAACCACGATTAAATTTAATCATAAGTTAGAATGTGACATACAAAATGCTGTACGTCACAACGTTTGTCACATTCTAACTTAGGATTAAATTCAATCCTGGCTTAAATCTTTTATACAACGCAGCCCAAGACTAGGTTGCATAAAACTTTTAAGGATTAAATTTAAGTCTAAGTTAGAATCTGACAGACAAATGATACAGCATAATATGTGTCACATTCTAACCTAGGCTTCAATTTAATCCTCACTTAAAACTTTTATGCAACCCAACCTAAATGTCATATTAAATAAAATTTGTTCATTTTAATTTGAAACATCTGTCAGGCGAAGAAAGTTAGTGAAAATGTATACAAAAGAAAAGAATTTCTTCTTTGCTTAAGTTTTAAGTTTACTTTTTTCAAACAAAATCATACTTATCTAATATAATTGAAAGAGTTGTTATTAGTTTGTAGAACAAGTATATCGAAATCGCTAATAAGAGAACAGATTCATGATAGCTGTCATCTCATGTTCTATTTTAAACAGGACAGTTTAATTTACAAATTGTAAAAGTTGCTATGTATTCCAGATCCGTACATAACAGTAATGTTTTATGTTAAAATAAATTCACGGTATATGATTACAGTGGAACATATATTTTTACACTGAAATAAAAATAATGAAAACTATTTATGAAACTAAATTTTAGCAGGATGCTTTCTGAAATTAGAAGAGATTTCTCAATTTTCAGCGTAGAAAATAATAAAAAAATGAGTCCCCTATGTTTTTATTTTTAACACTCCTAATTAGGCTAGAAAATTCGAAATCATCTGTACAGGTGGGCCAAATTCGACATTATTAATAGGAAACTCCTATTTTTAGAAGAGTTAGACAAAAACTGACCTCGGTCCCTGGAGCTCGATTTTTAAGACAAAATTGATAGTGAAGTCCGCATTTCGATATCTTGTACCACTTAGGAGCTACAGGCCGTTTTTCAAAATTTTACGATTTTTAAAAATCTTAAACTTTTTTGTTTATGAAAATTTTTGATTTCTGTAAAAACTTCTTTAAGGCACTTTTTCATGCAGAATTGATTACTCCAAATTATTTTTTTCCAGAGTGCTCAATATTTGATATTAGCAGGAACTAGCTGTCCACGCTCTGTTTTAAAAATACAACACTTGTTTTCCTAAAAAAAAAATCTCTCTTTCTGCTTTTTCCTTAAAGGGGGTTCTGGGCTCATAACCTGTTGTATTGTACTCTGTAAACCTTTCAGTGGTGAACATCATTTTGAATAATTTATTTTTTCTGATTGCAAGTGCCCTGGTGTTGCCAGTTTTATCTACAAATTCACACTTTTTGTTATCTGAAATCATATAGAAATTTTTATCTAAAGCACTTCCTGCAGAAAACAAATTAAACTTAAGACCTGGCACATACAACACATGTGTGAGTGTTGTTTCAATTTGCTTATTGTTGGCAGATGCCCATAACTTAATTTTTCCAACACCTCTTACTTCTAGCTTTTCTCCACTTCCTACTTGCACCATTTTCTTGTGTTTTACTCTATTTATGCTCTGAAAAAGGGTTTTGTCCCAACACATATGCTCACTAGCACCTGAATCAAGACACCAGTCATGACTTTTTAAATCTTCTGTGTAAACCTTGAAAGCATTTGTTTCATTTTCTCCTTCTTCATTTTTCTTACTTGAATCTTTTTCTTTATGTCCTTTCTTGAACCAACAAGTCTTAATTTCATGGCCGCCTTTTCTACAGTGTGTGCAAAACCCTTTTTCATTTACCTAAAAAACATTCTAAAACGTTTTCATTTAGGAAAGTGTAAACCAAGCAATATTCTCATGAAAGTAAACTTTAGGCATGATGAGCTAAAACGTGAATGCTCCGAGAGTCAGGAAATTGAAAGTGTAGAAGAGCTATAGGTTCTATAATGTATGCAATGCTGTGCTCCAGACCAGACCTATGTATCTCAATAAGTATTTTAAGCAGGTATCAAACCTCAGCAAGTTTTCAACTTGGGCAAGCTATCAAACGAGTTCTACATTATGTTCAGAACACTTTAGATTTGTCCTTAGTATTTCATAAAAATAATTATGAAAACTTGCTAGAAGGATACGCAGATTCTGATTGGGCAGGTGATAGAGTTGACCGAAAATCAACTTCTGGTTATTTGTTTAAAGTTTTCGGATGTTTAATTAGTTGGTCTTCGCGAAAACAATCTACAGTCGCTCTATCATCAACCAAAGCGGAGTATATCGCTTTAAGTTTGGCAGTTAGTGAAGCCTGTTGGTTTAGACAGTTAATCCTTGACCTTTTAATTTCAAAAATTGGAAAACAGTTGCGTGTAGTAATCTTTGAGGATAACCAATCTGCTATTAAAGTATGTAAAAATCCAGAATTCCACAAAAGACTAAAACACGTAGATATACGTTTCCATTTTATAAGAGAAAAAGTTAAAGATAGGGTAATATTCTTAAAATATGTACCAACAAATTTGCAAATTGCTGATTTCTTTACAAAGCCATAGGGGCTGTAGCTATGTTCAAAAATTTCTGTAATAAATGTGGTTTAGAATAATGTGTAAAATAGGACGTTTATCATTGAGGGGGAATGTTGAAGATTTTCAATGATAAACCAACCTAAGTTTAAGTTGGTATCAATGATATATAGACATTCCAACTTCAAGTTAGTAAAAAAATAGTTAGTTGACGTTCGTGTTAAAAATAATAAATTTGGAAACAATTAGCTGCTTTGATTATTATTATTATTATTATTAAAGAAATACTCTTTTCTGCTGTCCACGCTCTGTTTTAAAAATACAACAAGCATAAAATTCTGTTTACAAAAATATAAAATACTCGATGTTTTATTCAAAAGATTTTTGAGCTGCAGAGTTTTAATTAAAATTTTGATGGTTATTGCAGCATTCAAGTAGTTGTGGATGATGATGCTAAATATTTTTTGAAGATTCAATGAGCCATGAAAAAAGATTACTTTATTTTTAATAAATATAATGAAGTTATAACGAATCAATCAATCAATCAAAATGTCGGCCATTTTGTACTAAACATAAACGATTCCGTTTTGTTATAGTTTAAGCTGACATCACCAATTCAAGGACTGGTAGTGATGCATTTTTCTTATTTAATAAGGTCAGAATCTTTGTTTCTTTAAAATTCGTATTACAGAAGTTCTTGCTAAGATGTTTGCTCCAACTAGCATCGGTCATTTTCGATTTCTCCCAAAACTATGATCTCCTCTAATTCTTTATTTCCGTTTTGAGATTCATAATTTTTAGTTTTTATCAGTTCAAATGAGTAAAAGTAAAATTCTTTTTTAATCTCAAGAATATATCTGAAGGATTGTCATCTTTCAGGATTCCACTTATGGTAAAGATTAATCGCTGCTTCTGAATTTTCGCCAATTTCTATAAAACACTTTAACATTTAATATTAGTAAAGAAGACAGTTTAGAAGTAATAAATCAAAAAAGTTTATATCCTTAAATATAAATCAAAATAGATTGTATTCGTAAATTCGTATTTCGGCAGATACGCTGTCATCTTCACTGCACCCATACACTTACAAGTTAAAGGCACTTCATGAAGTCTTGAGTTAGTATAAACATGATAACGTGTCGTATTTCTCGTAGTTTTCGTACAATTATCTCCCTAAGTCCACTTTATAGAGTGAGTAAAATCAAGAGATATGCAAGTACTGTAAGAGATTGTGTTAAATTTTGATAGCGGCCTACCAGGAAGTTACAAAAACTTAAATTGTTTAGTTATCGTCATCCATATTTTACTTCAATGGTGTAAAAATAATTGAATTTTTGATTAAAACTTTCAACCTCTATATTTAAAAAACTGTTAGAATAAAATATCAAGTGTTTCATATTTTTATGAATGAAATTTTATACTCCTTTCAAAAACTTAAAAATATGTAGGGTGTTCTGCTTATAATAAGTGAGATGGCATATGCGTAGCATATTTTTAAAAATTTCTGCATACTTCATGCACATTAAAAAAAAGAGAGTTCATACATATGCACAAATTTGTGTAATAATGGGCTGCATATATTCCGTTCTCTATTAATAACACTAATGCAGCTTTTTAGCTAACTCTGCAGCTGGTGCAGCAGCTTTATTGGATGCAATTTGTGCATAACTAGCCACATCTTGAATAAAGTCTGGAGATGATCTAGCCATGCTTCTTGGAAAATTATTTCTTGCTACCAAACAAGATTAACTGCTTTCGGTTTCTATCGGAAACATAACATCAGGAAGATAATTCCATTTCAACAGTCGGCCAAAATAGACTTGTCTGGTCTAAAAACTTTGGCTTCGGAGATGTCTTCAAAGAGTTGCAAAACCGCCACGATGGTGTACATCGGAACTACTTTGAGTCTGGTGTGTGAGTGCGTCAGTATGGTGATAACATCTTCTAATCAATCCCCTCATGTTTCTTTTTCTTAACAAAAATTGTTTTTCAGTAATAGCAACATTTATGTTGAAATACCTTAGGATCATAATTTTTCTTTGATGTGTATGACAAATTCCGAAATACATGTATAAACTCTTTCCTAACACTTTCTATATTGCCAGTTACACAATCTTAATTAATTTTCATAAATTATTATTAATATAAAATATTTTTACAACAAAATTCAATCTTCAAAATTAAAACAACATAGCAATATGTACCTATAAGAACCTTTTTGGTTGATGTAAGCACTATGAACTTTCATAAGGAGGCCTCCAAAACAAAAAATGCCAGGGGCCACCATACGACTTAAGTCGGCCTGATCAAGATGCAAAGCTAGGTAAGAATTTTACGTGTAACAAATTGAGTGTAGATGTATGAATATAAAAATTTAAGAAATAGAATAAACGAATGTGTGGACTATATTAGAATAAATTGCTCGTGAGATGGATTTCTTTGAACGGGTAAACTACGCTTACTAAGTCTTACTTTATAAACCTAATCAAAATTGATTTAAAATAAAAATTATTCACAATGAAATTAAATTTATATAAAGTTATTAAAATGACTGATTTTAAAATATTAAGGTTGTTGCCGATATAAAATAGTTTTCCCAGAATTTTCTAATTTGTGAATTTGTGAAATTTAAATGCTAATCGGTCCTAGGTAATCCCCTTCCGTTTTGAATTTTCCTATGCTGATTTCAAATTCATTCAAATCTGGGGTGTTTTGTTGCTATAATCCAGATCCAAAGAACGCAACTTTAGAACTACTGGAATCATGATTTGAATATTCCAGCGAAAGAAAGCAGAAATTTTTTCACTTATTGCTAGAGCCCTGTCAACTCGGGCTCGAATATTGCCACTTTCAATTCAATACATTTTCGTTGCATGTCTCAGTTATTTATCAATCGATTTTGAAAAAGTTTTCAGCATAGAAAACGCCATTAAATGAGAGTGCTTTGCTGTTTCAAATTTTTTAAGGTGGGGTTGCTAGTGCTTAGGGGTCAAGGGGTGGGGAGTTAAAGATTGTATCTTTAAACGACGATTTAAAAATGAAAATCAACGTGGGCGAGCATTTTCTTCAATCATTTTGTGTAACTTATGCGTTATTTTCGGGAAATACTGTATACAGCCTGTTCAATTTGAACCATTCACAATTGCTAACGTTTTTATGTTTAAAGATAGAAATTTAGTTCAATTAGAAAAGGTGTCAAAATAAATGTGCAATCGGAAAACAAGTCGGGCACTATACCGGGAGGCATTCAACGAGATCAGGCGTACGACATTTCAAGAGCTTTCCCGAAATATTCACCGTTGATAATTTAACTTAATTTTTGAAGATAGAAATTCGGTAAAATGGGCAAAGGTTCTCTAATTTTCATGCTAATTATGAATTTATAATCAAGAAGGCATTTGGTTACAATGGTTTAATTGGTTACAATCAATCCGCCATAAACGTAGGCCATTTATTGAAAAATAAAAATAAAATCGTTCATTTTAATTAACGCAAATAATTTGAAAAGAAAGTTACTAACGACAATGCATTTTTTCGTTTCTTTGTTGTTTACCTTCATGGGTTAGATATTGTTTGTCTATTACTTGAACTTTAAACTACGAAACCGATTTACTTGAATTATCTCGTTATTTTGTAAGCAGATTAAAAAAAAAATTGGTATCTCCGTAAAGAGAAAGAAAATCGAATGAATTACAAAAATTACTACATTGCTATTTAAAAAAAAATACGATTACACAACTGTAATTATTTCTTTGATTAAAAATTCAGCATCACGATGAAAATTAGAGAATCATGCTGATTCTGAATTTCTAATATAAAAAAATAATTGCACTGTTAGTTGTCGAAATAAATGTGCAATTGGAAATCAAGTCGCCGCCGTCGGGCACTATACCGGGAGGCATTCAACGAGATCAGGTGTACGACATTCCAAGAGCTTCGCCACCGTCACATCCGCGAGCACCTACGATACCAGGATCGGACCAGAGCAGCCAAGGTAGTAATTAGAGAATCATGCTGATTCTGAATTTTTAATTAAAAAAAAACAATTACATTGGTAGTAGTCGAAATAAATGTGCAATAGGAAAACAAGTCGCCGCCGTCGGGCACTATACCGGGAGGTATTCAACGAGATCAGGTGTGCGACATTCCAAGAGCTTCGCCACCGCTGCCCCCGTCACCTCTGCGAGCATCTACGGTACCGGGGCCGAACCAGAGCGGGCAATGTAGTAATTTTTGTAATTCGCTGAGTAGAGATCTTCTTTTTCTTCACGGAGATACCAAAATTTCTTAAATCTGTTCATAAAATAAGGAGATAATTTAAGAAAGGCCAAGTTCATGTATCAAATCAAGTCGCCTAAATAATTGACTAATGATAGCTAACTAACATGCACGTAAATAACAAATAAATGAAAGAAAACTCCATCGTTATTAATTTCCTTTAAATATATATTAACCAAAATTGAATAAATTTCCGCAGCTTATACCAAAATTTCTTGAATTTGTTTACGAAATAATAACATAATTAAAATTTACGCACGAGTAGGCCATATTCACGTATAAAATCGAGTTGTCTAGAGTCCAAATAATAAACAAATTATATCTACCTAGGCACGTAAACAACAAGTAAACGAAAAAAATACATTGTCGTTAGCATTTTTTTTTCAAATTATTTGTATTAATTAATACAAACAATTTCTTTAAAGTTAATAGCAATGTTATATTTCATTCGATAGAGATTTTTTTTCTCTTTACGGGGATACCGGAAGGCATTCAACGAGATCAGGCGTACGATATTCCAAGAGCTTCGTCGCCACTGCCGCCAATGTAGTAATTTTTGTAAGTTGTTCGGTAGAGATCTTCTTTCTCTTTGCGGAGACACCAACATTTCTTAAATCTGCTTACAAATTAACGAGATAATTTAAGAAAATCAGTTTCGAATAAGCAGGTCAAGTTCATGTATAAAGTTGCCTAAATAACAAATTGTATTTAGCTAAATTTCTCAAAGTTTAAAAAAATATATTTGATAAGAATTAGTAACTCCATCTATTAACAAATTGTCTCAGATGTATTCACGATGGAATATGGGAATGCATTTACTATTCATTATTATTTCTTGAAATAATTTTTAATATTTCGTTATTGAGAGATATTTAAGGATATGTAATTTTTAAATGCAACTGCTCAAAAGGTCTGAAGAGGAGAAAATAGTATTATGTAAATAGTTTTCCCAAATTATGTTTAGAGTTACACAAAGATATACGTTTGGTTGCATAATTTCCAGTGATTGAATATTATTGGTATAGTATCAGGTGCATGGCGCTGCAATCAGCTGTCAACCTCCTCCCTTCTCTCGTGCTGTGCAGTCGTGAGCGGCATGGTGGTTTTGGTACGCGAGAAAAACCCGGAAAAAAACATCGATTGACGAAGAGCACACCTGATTTTCAATCAGAAGTCCCCACAAAAAACCAAGATTCCGCCGAAAAGCTTCTGCCAACCCGACGGGTGGCATCGGAAGGTGAGCTCAGCCATTTTGTCTTTCTCTGGGTGAAAACCACTGAAATTTCCAGTTACGCACCCCAAAGTCCTCTCCCAAGCTTTTCTCTATTTAAATGGTATTTAATTTCACTGGTAACCATCCGAAGTACTAACTAATCGTTATATATATATTACAAAAATAATTGCTATTGTAATTTTGCTTGCGTTGATTAGTCGATTGCATTACGTGAAGGTATCCAATATTTGAATGGCGAATTTTGGTTAATTCGACGTTGCCAAAAGTGCTATTAATTAGGCATTTTGTAATTCAAGTAACGAGAATGCCTAATGATATTGATGCGGTTGCCATGGTTGCCAAGATTAACTTCGCCGAAATGACAGTAATACAAAAATGTGATCAACTTCATTGCGGCGTCCTTGAAGAAGGATAATTGAAATTCAACGTCCTTGACATAGATATGCTGCTTGCATAGAAATGAAATTTAAACATTTTTTGCGACCAAGCGATGTTGCCAAGCCCCGACTGTCATTAGTGGACAAGAGTGTATTTGAGTGTTACACTCGGTAATTAAAACTAAAAATTATTAAATCCAAGAGGCACTATGTATGCGCGCCACAAATAGTGATTTTTCTTTTGTGTTTGATGTCAACTCGCCTATTCTTTCAGTTAAATTATTGAAGATGGAAATTATTGATTGCCGTCTGCTGGATAATTCCAATTTACGTCATTGTATCACAAATTGTTGGAAATAAATCATGCACCATAATAACAGACTTCGATTCGATGCACATTTTTTGCACTGAGGTTGGCAACAAATTATACTAAATTCAAGGTTAATAGTACTGACCGCGCATTTTAACAATAAATGAAGATTTTAATACTTTTTGAGGCCATATTGGGGCTTGGGGGAGGGAGGTAAAAGAAACTTACAGAACATTATTTATTAGTCTTATTGAGAAACATCAAATATATAAAAACACAAATAAATCTAAATTCTATAAATAAGTAGGTACAGTTGCGGAATTAAAAAAAAAGCGTACTACACACAAAATATTTCGCTGTGAACTTAGTTTTGCTTCAAATTAATAATTGTCAAAGTAACAGACCGATGTTAACATGCTGCTTTTAAATAAGAGAATTAAAGGTGCAATTATTCGGGGCGAGTTTACTAATGGAACGTTACTTTCATTACAGCGACGTAAAAATACCGCGACAGAATAACTTTACTTTGTCGCGTTATTTTTGCATCTTACACTTGATGTAAGCGATTCCTGCAGCGTTGGAGCGAAATAAGCGAACGAAACGGGGCAAAAGACTATATTTATGCGCGCGTCACCCGCAAATGCATTTTGCCATTTATTGTAAACAATAACCTCTCGCAAATTCAAATATACCTATCTCGAGACGTTAGGTAATTTATTATGATATATTGATAACTAACCTCTGGCTGCTAACTGATAAAAGTGGTACGTAAAGTATGTACGTTCTCTTGACGATTTAAGTAAGAAAAATTTGGCTATCGATGCTTAGTTATATTTTCGATTGTTCAGCCTCACTAGGTCCAGCAATACCGCGGAAGACAAAAGTGAGAAACGTGCTAATGAGGTGAAGTTTCGAGTATTAAAATGTCTTCGCAAAAAGTAATTAAAAAAGCGAAAGAAACAACTTCTTTGATTTGGAACGTTTTCACCAAGAAAGCAAAATCAGAATATTTGGCCGAATGTAATATTTGCAAGCAAACGTTTAGTTATAAGTCAAAATCAAACAATTTGAAAAAACACTTAGAACGAAGACATCCTACCATAAAAATAAATCCATCAGTATTTCAACATTAAAAAATAATGAAGATGTGGAACAAACGGTCTGTTCTGATTCTGACAGCTTCAATGGTAGCAACTAATATAGAGTTACCGGGAGACAAAATTGTTGATAAAGCATTGCATTCCAATCAACTTGATAGGACTTTTAATATAATAACTTCGACGGAACCAACATCTGCTTTATCATCGCGAAGCAAAGTTCAATCTAGTATGGGTACATTTTTAAGAAGAAAATTAATTAAATTAAATTGCTGGACATCCAGAAATACAGAAAATTATACAGGACTTACCGCGCATTTTATAAGTGAAGATTTTGTATTAGAAAGTATTTTTTTTGAAATGTTCTTTTGATGAAAGGTACACAAGTAAAAACTTGGCAGAAAAGCTGAACAATATTATTCAAGAATGGAATTTAGAAGAAAAAGTTTTGATTGTAATTGCTGACAATGCCCAGCAATATTAAAAAAGCCATTAAAGAGGAACTGCATTTAAATCACTTTGGATGCTATGCCCCACACTATTAATTTAATTGTACAAGATGCCGTGAAAATTATTCAGCCATCTAGGTGGAACTCATCCTTTTATATGCCAGAAAGGTTTTGTGAGCTTAAGGATGCCATTAGAGCAATTGTGGTTCTAGTAGACAAAGAATTTCCAATAATAACCAGCGACGAGTGGGAGATCATTAAAGAACTGGTTGAAATCTTGAAACCAATAAAAGATGTTACAAAATTTACGAGTTCAGAAAAATATCTAAGCGCCTCCTCGGTAATTGTTATAACTGATGGTTTAGTAACAACTTATGAAGAAATGAAATGCCAGATTTTGTCTAAACAAGTAACTTACCAAATTCTTGAAGGCTTAAATAAAAGATTAGGGAACTTGGAGTGCAACAATTCATTGTTATTAGCATCTTTTTTATCCATTAATTTTGTCTTAAAAATCGAGCTTCAGGGACCGAGGTCAGTTTTTGTCTAACTCGTCTAAAAATAGGGGTTTCCTATTAAAAGTGTCGAATTTGGCCCACCCTGTACAATGACGAACTTTTCACTTAAGCTAAGACATGCTGTCCAGATGTCATGGCAAGGGTTGATACAAAAAAATAACTCGGTAAGACAAGAAAAAATAATTGCATGGTTCGTTAGGAGAATAGAGCAGGAGTGCGTGCGTTCAATGTTTTGTTCCTGCGTCTTTTTGGTATAGTCATGAAAAATGGCAAGTGCTCTGCCATTTAGCAGTGCAACTCGGCAGCGCGATTTAGTCGCGTACCAAGCGACTTAGCAGCGCTGTTAAATCGCCGTTGCTAAGTCGCTAATGTGA